>JAECXO010000044.1:517500-1717500 GCA_018152825.1 Scaptomyza hsui | reverse complement strand
ATACATACATACATACTATTACAATTCAAGCACAACATAATCAAGATAAAGTTCATGTGATAAGCAGCGCATAAATTTAAATATGCTAAGTGAATTGTGGCGTCGACGACACACACACACACACACTAACATACAAGCATCACTTGCTTATACATGTATGAGTACAATATGCCTACACACTTGATTACACTCAAGCGAATACTATATAAATACGTATTTACATGCATTGAATAATAGACCACGTTGAGCACACCTACATAAACATAGAGAGACACACAGATCTCGAAAATCAAAATAATAACGAAAGAACAAACGAGAAGGAACAGAGAACAATAGATGAATCGCAAAGATTGCATCCCTTTAAATAGTAACTGACTAAAGCTTTAACGCAAATAGAATAAATATAACTTGAAACCAGAGTATCAAAATGGATTTTTCGTCATTTTAAAAAAATGTATTAAAGAAAGTTTCCCTAATACAAGAAGTCGGTTTGTGTGAGATAAGTTAAATTGACGATAAATGTTTATGATTTTACTAAAGTTTCATGAATTTGCAAAAAAATAGAGTAGGATAATAAATTGTTAAAATGAATTGTCGTGTGGAAAAACTAAGGCCGAACAATGATAGTGCGTTAAAAACTTATCACATAAGTTGAGCTGTTGTGTTTATGTGTTTGTGTGTGTATAAAAGCTAAGCACACTTACATATATATAAATACAGTGGACGCTCACTAATTAGAACTCTCGGAAATTAGAATCTTCCAGAAATTAGAACCAGTGTTTTTATAGCATTGAATGCTTTTTTTTTCTGGTGAATTTTTTATTTTGGTTTGCCTTTTAACGAATTGCATAAAAAAATGGGATTCACCCAACTGCGTGTGTTACGATTCTATTTGTGTGCACTCATATTCGGTCATTCACATGCAAACTTTTGACAAGCAGGCACATATTCGGGGATGAAAATTAAGTGAAAACTAGTTTAAAATGTCAAATAAGCGTAAGAAAAACAGTTTGCCTTTGGAAACTAAACCAAAAATATTAAAACAACTCGACGAAGGCGTTCCAGCAAACCGTTTAGCCTTAGATTACAATGTGACAAAATCTGCCATCAGTTATATAAAATCAAAAAAGGAGTTAATCTTGAATGCCGTATCAAACACATACCAGGAGGCAAAAAATAAATCCTTGCACAAGCACAACGCTGAACATGATAACTATAAATAATAAAAGAAAAATAATTCTAAATAAAAGGCATTTAAACATTTTTTTGCTCAATTATGAATGAATAAAATATTATTTTTCTTGAATGTTGAAAACAAGTTAATTTTAATTAAAGCATATTTAGCAGAAAAGAAGCCATTTCTTGCCTTATACGACATTTCAAAAATGCGTCCAGAAATTAGAACTTTTCAGAAATTAGAACTACCCCAGGAACCAACTGGTTCTAATTTGCGAGCGTCCACTGTATATGTATTTGAGAGTATGTGTTGTTATCTCAGACTTTTAATTGTTTGCAAAGAAAAGTCTAATCTATAAATTTTGCCAGCTATTAACAGAAGCAATGTGTGATATAATATATGTATGTATGTGTGTATGTATGTATATGTAACACCACCCCCCCTTTGTTTGAGTCTCACATATTCAAGATAAGATCAGGTAATCACCCATACGAAAAGATAGTCTTTAGCCAACGGACAACATTGCCTCTGATATTGATAGACATTTGTCATTAAGAGTGTTCAGCTTGGAATAAACAAAGGCGTGCACGCTGCAGGGAGATACGGAACAGAAGAAGCTGCTGCCGCAAGTCGAGGTTTCAGATACAGTTAAGATCGCTAGTTATTTGGGCACAGTATGCCACTCGATCAGCAAATGGTGAAGCGTGCGGTTGTTCTACAATATCACCAGTTTCCACAACAGAACTTCTTTGAACCCAGTCACTAAGAAATATAAAAACAGTTCTTTAATTCTCACACACACACATACACTGAACAAAAACCACATGCCAGCTAATTGCTCGTGTAAGATTGTGAAAATTTAAATAATTACTGGACACCGCGACACATAAGTGTAATTGTTGTGAGAGTGTCTCTGTTCCCCAGCCGGAAGAATCCAATGTGCAGCCCGTAAAAATTGTCTGCCCTACCCCTCGAAAAAAAAATTAGTTTTAATTAAAAAAAAAAAAAATGGTGCAGAGCGAAGAGCATGCAAATGCGCGAAATGCGGAGCTTGAGGCGCAGTCGACGCAGGACGTCGAGGCAGCCACGCACAGAGTATCCACTGTGGAGCAGCTGGAGGAGGAGCTAGAGGAGGAGCGCCACGTGGCAGCCGATGCCAAATTGCTGGACAATGGCAACGCACAACATAATAGCGCTGCGGACGATAAAAGCGCCCACGCCCGTATTAAGGCCAAGTTAAAGAAGGAGAAATCCGAACAGGATCGCCAAATGACGGAGGAAATTAACAAGTTGCTTAACGATATGCCACTGGAGCAGAATGTCACCTGCGGATTTTGGCTCTTCAGAGGCGCATTTTTTCAACGGTAAGTCAATAAAGCATTTGTATACGTACGCCTTTAGATTTATTTACACAATCGTCAAAAACATCCTTTAAACTTGCTTAAACGTATTTAAATAAAAATTTTACCAAAATAAACTTAAAAATCATGTTAGCATGAAAAAGGAAAGAAGGGCATGAAATCCACAAACTTAAAAAAAAATAAAAAAATTAATTTTCCAAATCGATTCAGGTGTCTTCGAGTAATCGGTAAAAATCTGTATATAGAAAAATAAAATTCTAAAGAATTTAAAATCTTATTTTTTCAATCAAACTATGAGACCAATTAAATTAGAGACAATGGAATTAGAAAAATCATTTTAAAAACGAAAAATAAGAAAAACATATTTTAATGTAAACGTGAAAAGTGACCCCATAAAGTATATATTCTTAAAAATTTGTTTTAGCCCGATATTCCGAAAAAAAACCTATGTACAAAATAGAGAAACTTTATTTTATCAAAATCGGTTGACAAAGTTAAATTTCGTTACAGATATACACACATAACTGTTCGAGTTAAGTCTTCTAGTCGAGATTTCTTCTTACTTGTTCTTATTAGGTTGGGTCATTAAAAAATAAAAAAATATATATATTATATTTTGCAATATGTATTTAAAAAAGTGAAATATTTGATATTCTTTGTTTATTTTTTTTATCGCCATCTCAATAATTTTGTTTATTTTCTTCTACCCTCTTCCATCCTAGCTTTGCCAATCAAACTGCATATGTGCTGCTATATGGGATTGTTGGATGCATATTTTCCATGACGTATGCTTACTTTAATGGCACGATTACCACCATTGAGAAACGCTTTAAGATACCCTCGAAGAACACGGGCATCATTTCGGTGGGCAACGATATAAGCCAAACTTTGGTCTCCGCCGTTCTGGCCTATTACGCCGGCAAGGGTCATCGACCACGCTGGATTGGCTTTGGTAAGATGTAAAAACAGTGCGATTGCTTTCATAGCTAAATCCTTGGTGCTAAATTTGCAGGTTTATTAACGATTGTCGTCTTTTGTTTGATGACCACCTCGCCGCATTTCTTATACGGACCCGGCGAGGATGCCTTGGCCCTGACCAAGGAATTTGGCGCCTTACCCGATGAGAATGCCACCATGGAAGCAATCGAGGAGCAGCGCTCCAAGACCCTCTGCCGCCTGACAGGAGGCGGAGCCGAGTGCGAAGTGGGTGAGGGTAACTTTGCACCGCAGGTGCTGCTGTTTGTGGCCCAATTTATCTCTGGCATCGGTGGCTCACTTTACTACACACTCGGCGTTTCCTACATGGATGACAATACAAAAAAATCCAAGACACCAGCTTTGCTGAGTAAGTGGCCAAAACAAATACTAGTTTCATGTCTTCATTAACGTAATAAAGTGTCTAAAAACATTTTTCAAATCTACAAAGTGTGCAAATCGCTTTTGGATCTTTACAACAGCTATAAAGCATTTGGGCGCCGAAGCGCTTAGCTAGATAAGCCTATATCTCTTCTTATTGTGCTCAACTATCGCTTCCGTTTATTGTCAAGTGATTTAACAAATTATTCACCGGTTTGATGATGTTCAAAGAAACAATGAAAACCTTTTTAAAAATTTCTGTTTTCTTATTCAAATATAATTCTGACTCAATTCTTATGATTTAATCTAGAACTAAATGCTTACCCCATAATTTTGCAGGTCTTTCTTACTTTTTGCGAATGCTTGGTCCTGCCATTGGCTATGCCCTGGCTTCGTTCTGTCTGCGTTTGTATATCGCACCACAGCTTCATCCGGTTATCAATAACAAAGATCCACGCTGGCTGGGAGCCTGGTGGCTGGGCTGGTTAGTCATGGGCGGCTTGCTATCCTGCTCCGGGCATCTTTCTGTCCATGTTTCCCAAAGAGCTGCCCCGCGCCGCAGCCAGACGTATGGTGGAGGAGCGGCGGCGTCGCGAGCGACTCTCGCTGAAGCAGAAGAAGAGCTCGGAGAAAGAGCAACTAACCGCCGAGCTGGAGCCCCAGGCGAGCGCTGAGCCGCAGGCATCGTTCAAGGACATGCTGTACACGTTCAGGCGACTGACTACCAATAAGACGTACATGTGCAATACACTGTCGAACATCTTCTACCTGATTGGCTATACGCCCTTTTGGATCTTCACGCCCAAGTATATTGAGGTGCAGTACAAGCAGTCGGCAGCCACCTCCAGCATGGTCACGGGCACAGTGGCGCTGGCTTTCTCCGCAATTGGCGTGCTGCTGTCCGGCTTTATTATCTCACGGTATAAGCCACGTGCCCGCTATATGGCTGCCTGGAATGTGATTAGCGCTTTTCTGGTGGTGGCCGGCGTGGTTACCTACGCCTTTATCGGTTGTCCGGACAACGAACGTTCCGTCATTGTGAATATTCACAATAGCGCCGTGAATGACACCGCCACCTGCAACTCGGCCTGCTCCTGCGACTATGTGCGATACTCTCCCGTGTGCGGCGAGAACAGTATGACTTACATATCCGCCTGCCATGCGGGCTGCAAGATGGAACATGTTCGGAGCGATGGCAGGAAGGTAAGTACTTACCCCAAGTGCCCCTAAGAGCTAGATGCTATAGCAATTCTTTCTTAGATCTTCTATGACTGCTCCTGCATACCGGGACGAATAGTGTCCAACAATACGTCATTTAAACGTCTCACTGCCTTTGATCTGGCCAATGAGAACAGCACTTGGGATCTGTCTGGCAAGGCACTGGGCAGCACAGCATCTTCAACATCATATTTGGAGGTAGTTATTCAAATTTTTTTACTTGTGAATCGCTCTCAAATCGCTTTTTCATCTTCTAGTCACTGGCAGCTGGTCAGGCTACACCAGGCGCCTGTCCCGTCAACTGCTGGACGCAATTTGTTGCCTTTTTGTCTGTGATGTGCTTCCTGAAATTCATCGGTGCCGCGGGCAGAGCATCAAATTTTCTGGTCTCCGTACGCTGTGTGCCGGAGAAGGATAAAACTGCAGCCATGGGCTTTGGTATGATGTTGTGCTCCATGTTTGCCTTTATACCCGGACCCATATTCTTTGGCTGGATCTTTGATCGCATGTGCTTGGTGTGGGGCAAGACGTGCACCAACAAGGGCAACTGCTGGCTCTACGATCCGGAATCCATGAGGTACGTTCGATCCCTGCTACAAAATCTTAGCAATTGCAACAATTTTACTAATTCCAGGTATACGCTCAATTTTACGGCTGCTGTTTTTATTACTCTGGGCGCTGTGTTCGACTTTGGAGTGTGGTATTATGTTAAGGACCTGAAGATCTTCGACGAGGAAGTCAAGGAAGTCGAAATGCAAATCGTGCAGCACGAAGAGGAAGCCAATGCTGAAAAGAATACCGAAATATAAGTTACTCTAATTGTTATCATAGCAATAATAATATCTATAAGCTAAGTTAAGCTAAGATTGTGAGTGATTTTAATGCCCATCGCTTATGTTGTCATATGTAATGTTGTCCTATGTCTGTGTGTGATTTTAATGATACGAGTCTGTCGGTACAATAAAATCTTTTATGGCGCTAAAGATCGTGTGATAAATCTAAACGTCAAGGCTCCCATCCTTAGGTTTATAAAGTATTCAAACATACATGTGTCTGTACTTGAACAATCTGAAATAAAGTACATAGGACCTAATCTTAACCAGCTTATCTATACCCCATGGGATTTGTAAGCTAGTAAACTGTAAGCTTGTATGACAATTCAGATCAGAGATAGAGATGCATTAAAGGCATTGTAATTGTTCAGTTCGACAACGTAGCTCGACAATGGCAGATGAGGAGGAGACAGAAGCTACTCAGTTCTTAAACGTTCCCAATCCAAAAGCAGCACACAAGCAAAATAAAGAAAATGGAGAGCTGGAAAATGATGATACTCTTTGTGGCTTTGGCATATTCAAAGGTCCACGCCTGCAAAGGTCTTAATATAAACAATCTGTTTAACTGGAAGTCGTAGTCTGATTTCGATTCCATATTTCAGTTTGGCTACAGAATATGTGTACGTCGTAATTTATGGCTTAGCTGGCTGTTTTGTAGCCATGTCATATGCATATTTTAATGGCACGATTACGACGCTGGAGAAGCGCTATAAGATAAACACGCGAACGTCTGGTGTGATATCGGTTGGCTGTGATATAAGCACTACCTTAAGTTCCGCCTTTTTGGGCTACTATACGGGACGACGACATCGTCCACGCTATATAGCCTTGGGTAATATTCACAGTGGCAGTTTATTGTGTTTTAAGTAAGCTTTGTTTCATTTAGGACTTGTCATATTGGCCATCTATTGTGTGATGATGGCCTCGCCACATTTTATATACGGCGCTGGCGAGGATGCCTTGAAGCTGACACGTGAATACATGAATGCCGGATATTTGAATGCATCGAAGGAGGCGGATCGCACAATCTGCCAAACCAATCTGCCCAGCTGTGTGCAGGATGGCAGTCTTTATGCGCCCATCGTATTGCTATTCTCTGCACAGTTTATATCTGGCATTGGCTGCTCTCTGTTCTACACGCTGGGCCTTTCCTACATGGATGATAATTCCGCCAAGTCCAAGTCACCCGAAATGCTCAGTAAGTCTGAACTAAACCTTACTATTTTCCTCTCTATTCAACTTTACATTTTGTTTTAAGGTTGGTCCGCTTTTCTGCGCATGTTGGGTCCGGCTATTGGTTACTCCTTGGCGTCCGTTTGCCTGCGTTTTTACATCGATCCGCAGCTGGAACCCCTAATAACAAACAATGATACGCGTTGGTTGGGCGCCTGGTGGCTTGGCTGGATCTTTTTGGCGGTCATAATGCTCGTCTCAGCCATTTTTCTATACATCTTTCCGAAGGAGCTGCCCAGCGCCAGAGCTAGAAGATTAAAATCTGCGGATGGAGCCGGCCATCATTCATTGACGGAGCTCTCGCTGCAGGACATGATGCTGGCCGTCAAGCGTTTGGCCAAGAACAAAGTCTATGTGTACAACACAATCGCCTCAATGCTCTACTTTTTCGGCTACATTCCCTACTGGATATTCACGCCCAAGTACATTGAGACGCAATATCATCAATCTGCCAGCACAGCGACCATGGCCACGGGAACTGTGGCGCTGGGTTTCTCTGCAGCGGGAGTGCTAATTTCCGGCTGGGTTCTCTCCCGATACAAGCCGAGCGCTCGGTCAATGGCCTCTTGGAATGGCATCGTTGATATATTGACTGTGGCGGGAATTCTCTGCTATGTGTTCATTGGCTGTGATGACAGCGATAAGGCGACGTCCATGTCGCCAACCACTGACAGCTGCACTGCCTCTTGTCACTGTGAGTATGTACACTATGCTCCGATCTGCAGTCCAAACAATGTCACCTACATATCCGCCTGTCACGCCGGCTGCACCGGCAAGACCAAGGATCAACTGGGTCATCTCATGTACACCGATTGTAAGTGCATTGGATCCTTGGATATAGCAAATGCTACAGAGGTAATTATACGCTAAACAAAAAGAAGGTGGCGGTTTTTTTGTTTGTAAATTATTCTTTACTCTTTATGAAACTTGAAGAGAAATAATTGGATATAAAAATACTTAACGTTTTGTTCTTAACAATTTAACGCATAATTCTCGAATATTCTTAAACAGCAAATATATATATGTATATGTATATGTTTATGTATTTTACGCATATTTCATATATTTATCGTTATTGATGTCAATTTCGTTTCCTACTTCTTCAAAGGCATCAACTGGTTAAATAATATCCTTGTTCACTTTTATTTTGACATAACAGTACCTTTTCGAGAATATATTGACGCACTCTCTATATTAATAAATATAGTGTTATTTCAGAGCCAATATGCCCGGCCAGGTTCCTGTCGCGTTGACTGTTATAATCAGTTTCTGATATTCCTGTCCGTTATGTGCTTCCTGAAACTCGTTGGAGCCTCGGGCAGAACCGCAAATCTGTTACTATCTTTACGCTGTGTGTCCTCTGAGGATAAGAATTTGGCTTTGGGACTCAATAACGTGATAGTCTGCTTAGTAGCCTTTATACCCAGTCCAATCTTATTTGGCTGGATTCTCGATAACAACTGTATTGTGTGGGGCAAAACTTGCGGCTCCAAAGGCAATTGCTGGTTATACGATACTAAATCGTTGCGGTAAGCAATAAAAACATTATGATCTCTATTCGAACAGTGCTTATTATACAATCTCAACATTTCAGCTATACTTTGAATCTTTTGTCTGCCGCCTGTATTTTTGCTGGAAGCTTTTGGAACATCGGAGTCTGGTATCATGCCAAAGATATCCAGATATTCGATGGCGAGTCGGAAGAGATAACTCAAAAAAAAGAAGAATTCGAATTAAGCGAAAAACCCAGCGAGATAAAAACGAATTAATTATGATCAAGATGGCCTTTAGGTCAGAAAAAATAAAAAATTATAAATAATAATAAATACAGCCAGTTGTTAACTTTATGAGTTTTATTTTGGGTTTATCACCTTAGTCAACATCAAGCCCAGATAATCTTCTGTGAGTTATTATATATCTTGCAAATGTTGACTGAACTTAACATAACATAGAGTTCACGCAATTTTTTTATAATTAATATATTAAGTCATTGTATTTTCATAACAATTGACTTTAATTTGCCATTAGAACTGAGTTAATCAAAAGTACCACTCGAATATTTAGAAAGGATTTAGTCAATAACCCTAGACTCTATACCTAAACTCATTAACTGAATTAATTGTTACCGATATTAAGGGAGTCCGTAAACGGGAAGAGTTATCAATCATTTAAAACAAAATTTATTGTTCTATTGATTAGATATTTAAGATATTCAGGTTTAAGTTATTAAAATTTGTGTATTCTGAATTTATTGTTATCGATATTAAGAGAATACCTAAACGGGAAGAGTTATCGATCATTTAAAACAAACTTTATCGGTCTATTGATAAGATATTTATGATATTTAGTTTTAAATTATTAAGATTTGTATATTCTTCTCAATAAATCTTGAATAATCAAGCAAGTCACCCTGAGTTCACACTTACTCCGATCGTGAAACGCAATGACATTCAAATTAATAAAGTTTTTTTTTGTAAGATAATAACTCTTGTTGATGTTAGTTAAGTCCACAATCTCCAAGACTTTTATGATGGTTAAAGTAATATATGTTTCCAAAGGTTTATGGATGCAAACGCCTAGCAAGATATACGTTATGGGGAAAAGTTTTAAGCTACTAGTCTGGCTAAACTAATTGATGAAGCAAGTACAAAATGAGCAACGAAAAAAAAGATGATCGGGCTGAAGAGTCCCCATTTTTGGATGATTATGCAGCAAGACTCAACAATGGAAAAGTGGGTAAGGAAAAGCCGCACAAGGACATAAGATGTGGATTTTGGATATTCAAAGGATCGTTTTTGCAAAGGTATAGTTATTTACAATAGTATTTAAAAGCGTGCAATCTGAAAAGCAAAAATCCTTTACAGCTTGGCTACCGAGAAGGTATTTGTCTTAATATATGGTATAGGAGGGTGTCTCGTGTCGATGTCTCTGGCGTACTTTAACGGAACTCTAACGACTTTGGAGAAGCGCTACAAAATACCAACGAAAATGTCTGGAATGATAATAGTTGGTAATGATCTTAGTATGATGATAACATCGGTGCTTGCAGGATACTATATACATAAAGGACATCGAGCACGCTGGATAGGATTTGGTAAATTTCATATACAACAAATTGAGAGTTGCTCTAACACTCAAGTGTATGACTTGTGTTTTTTTTTTTTTAGGATTCTTTACGGTTTTTATATTCTGTTTGTTAAGTTGTTCGCTGCACTTTATGTACGGCGCTGGCGAGGATGCTTTGAAGCTGACCCGTGAGTTTGGGGATTACCATAATATTAGTGATTTCATGAGGAACTCACATAAGGATCAAAAGCTGTGCATGACCGAAGAATCGAGTTGCATTAAGCAGGATGGTACTTGGGTGCCGCCGTTTGTCTTGTTTCTCGGGCAGTTTATAGCTGGCATTGGAATATCGCTGTTTTGGACGGTGGGAATTGCCTATATGGATGACAACACCTCAAAGGCAAAAACACCTGCAATGTTGAGTAAGTCATTTTGTTTATTTACTTAACCTACACCTGTGGTGTGCTACAAACGTTTTATTTAAAATTTAATTTTTTAAGATCACGCTTATTATGTAAATTGTGGATAACCACTAAAATGCATTTCAAGTTATTCAATTTTTTTTTCTTAAATCTGTGTGTGTTATTTTTTTCATTACAAACGAAATTCCTAGTTATTATATTTTAATCATGCCGAATTCAAATCTGAAGGCCGATAACATTCTTTTAAATATTATTTGAGGACAGTTTGAGGGTTAATCTGCAGTTGACAAAAAATTCAAAAGATTGCAAACAATAAAATTTTAATTTAGAAACAAGTAAGAAGAACATATCCGAGAAAGCCCGACTTTGAAAAACCCTGAACCCTAGTTTTCCGTTACTGCATGCCTGACATTTTATCTATTTTCGTGGTCTTCGGTGATTCTTAACCGATTTTTAAGAATATTCACAAATTTGATTCCAAAACGAGCTCTAAAACTCTCATATTGAAGATTTTATTGTTATCAATGTTATTTATTGATTTGGCTGTCGATGCTGATCAGTAATATAAACACACAATGTGTATTGGAGATGATTCCTTAAGCCTGTTAAGTACATTTGTACCAAACCATTTTATTCTTTTCATATATTTCAAGAGTTCAGGCACTGAACAAATTGAAATAAAAATATAATCAATTATTATAAAATACATTGCAACAGTTTTAATAGTTCGGTAATCAAATAATTTTTAATTTTCCCGACTTACTTATACTTTAAGGTATTTCCGCATTTTTACGCATGTTGGGTCCGGCCATTGGATATTCATTGGCTTCTGTGTGCTTGCGTTGGTATATAGAGCCGAGTTTGGAACCCCTTATCAAGCCCGGTGATCCACGATGGCTGGGCGCCTGGTGGATTGGTTTCCTCGTTTTGGCAGCCGTTACATTTTTAATTGCATTTTTCATGTGTATGTTCCCCAAAGAGCTGCCCAGCTCAAAGTCGAGACGCTTGAAGTTGGAACAGAGTGGAATGCAGGATCCAAAGGAACACAAGGATCTGTCAATGAGTGACTTGATTCGATCTATAAAACGCTTGGCGGCCAACAAAGTCTATATGTACAACACATTCGCCTCAAGTTTCTATCTATTTGGCTATTTGGCTTACTGGATATTCACACCCAAATACATTGAGACACAATATCGACAGTCTGCCTCGGTGGCGACAATGGCAACAGGAGCCATAGCACTTGGATTCTCTGCAGCGGGAGTTCTTCTCTCTGGCTATGTTGTGTCCAAATACAAGCCGAGCGGTCGTTCTATGGCTGCTTGGAATGCAATCGTTGATTTTTTCACTGTTGCTGGCATTTTATGCTACATCGTTATTGGCTGCGAAGGCAGCGACCAGTTGAGCTCCATGGCAGCAGCCGGTGCAGATAGCTGCAGTGTCTCCTGTCACTGTGAATACGTGCACTACGCTCCGATCTGCAGTCCAAACAATGACACCTATATATCCGCCTGTCACGCCGGATGCACCGATAAAACCAGGGATGAACATGGACGTACCATATTTACTGGATGTGCCTGCATAGCTCCTGCAAACGCAACAGATCTTGCAGATGTAAGCCAATTCCAGTATGCTACGGACGGCGCCTGTCCCGTGGATTGCACCAATCAGTTTATTATATTTTTGGTTGTGATGTGTTTGCTGAAACTGGTGGGATCTTCCAGTAAGTCAACCAACTTGCTGATATCATTGCGTTGCATTAAGCCAGAGGATAAAAGCTTTGCCCTGGGACTGGGCGGACTGATCGGCTCCTTTGCTGCCTTTATACCCAGTCCCATATTCTTTGGCTGGCTTTTGGATAAATACTGTTTGGTTTGGGGCAAAACGTGCAGCAACAAAGGAAATTGTTGGTTGTACGATACGAAATCATTAAGGTAAAGTATTTGACTTCGGCAACTATTCAAAATAATAAGACATTGATTTTCATTTCAGATATGCATTTAACTTAACGTCAGCGTTTTTTATACTGTTGGGCGGCATTTTGAATATTGGAGTTTGGTATCATGCTGAAAACCTAAAAATATTCGATGACGAGCCTAGCGAACACAGGAAATCTGACAGTCAAGTAGATACTATAAGCTTGACTACCAAAACTAAAGTTGTTAAGATATCCGATGAAGTAGACGAGGCATAAACATAAATTATTTTTTAGTATATGTATGTAATATCAAACTCTATGAGTCTATTATAATCAAATTACAAATCTTTCACAAAGTTGTGAAATATTAAAGATATTAATATCAAATTGCGTTAGCTTTATTTTCAGTCAGCCAAAAATAAAAGTACACTGTTATCAGATTAATTTTATAACAACTTTTTCATACAGATTGTAAAATACGATAACAATGATAAACATGTCATACTGATACATGATAATCTCATCCAGAAGCTTTAAATAAAACTAATTAATGAAATTGATGCTGAACACCTAGTGACTTGAACAAGATAATTAAGTCATTTTTTATCACGTTATCTCTTCTACACGTCAAGAGTTAAGCCACTACGTTTATAAAATGCATCCAGCTATCATCCAAAAGGTCTTTTATTGACATAAACGTCTAGATAATTGTAAGCTCATAGTTTTTTTTTGCCTCAGTCGATTAAAGAGTTTGAATGGAGCAGGTTTAAAATGAGCGTTGAAATAAAAGAACAAAGTGAAGTGTCTCCATTTTTATCGGATGCTGTCAAGATTTCAGCCATTGACAACAAGGAGAAAGAGATTCAGGATGAACACAATGTTGAGAAAGATATTACTTGTGGTTTCTGGATATTTAAGGGGCCGATTTTACAAAGGTATTAAAAAAATACAGTTGTGTTCCCAGCTTTAGATCAGAGTTTTTTTATACTTTGATACTGAAAGTATCCGTCCGTCCGTATGATCGCAACTTTTTTTGACACCCGTAAAGCTAGAGATTGAAACTTTGCAATTATGTACAGATAAAGTGTTAAGATCGCGAGGCTGGGAAATCGATAACTAAAAACCAATAAAACCATTTATTTCTCACATTCTTACAGCTACAATTACCAAATTTTGCACGAAGATAGCCATTCACGTCCCTCAATTCCGCCCCCATCCCCCTTCCCCTTGAAATTGAAAACGCCTCCAAATTTTGTGTCAAGATAGGTACACCTTCCGGCCCCACCCCCCGCCATTGTTAAAACGGTTATGCGTGTATCTTCCACTTTTTTTAACTAGAGTCACCAAATTCGGTAGAAAGATAGAAGGCAACATCTACCAAAGATATGCATCAAAATTTTGAATGCCACGCCCACCCAAGCCACCCGCCTTTTAAAATCGGAATCGGCTATAACTTTAACAGTTTTTGAGCTAGAGCCACCAAACTTGGTATGAATATAGATGGTAACAGTTAAAAACAATTGATTCAAAAATTTGGAACCCACTTTGCCGCCCACCTTTTAAATTTGGGAGTTAAGTTATCTTCCACAGTTTTTAAGCTAAAGTCACAAAATTTGGTAACATGATAGCTGGCGATGTTAACCACCTGGCCCACCCCTTCCGCATTCCCCTTTTGCAATAAGACTCCTTATCATCCGATCTTTTACTGGTATCAAAGTATTCCGCAGTCGGTTGCGACCGACTGCAACGTTTTCACTTGTTTTTTTTTTATAGATTTGCCACTGAAACAATGTATGTTACAATATATGGCATTGCTGGCTGTTTTATGGCCATGTGCTTTGCTTATTTCAACGGCACGATTACAACATTGGAAAAGCGCTACAAGATACCAACGAAAACTTTGGGTATTATCTCGGTGGGTAATGATGTGAGCACAATGTTTGCATCAGCCTTGACAGGCTATTACTTAAGAGAAGTGCATCGACCACGTTGGCTGGGTTTAGGTAAACATAACAATCTAGGATACGATTTAATATATTAAGTATACTGGTTTATTTCAAATTTTAGGTTTATTCACTATTGTCATATTCTGTTTACTAAACTGTTCGCTTCACTTTATGTACGGAGCTGGCGAGGAGGCTTTGAAGCTGACTCGCGAGTTTGGGGATTTCCAAAACGCAACTGGAAATTTGACAAGCTCGCACAAAGATCAAAAGCTGTGCATGACGGAGGAATCCACTTGCATACAGGAAGATAGTGTCTGGGTACCTCAAATAGTTCTGTTTGTAGCACAATTTATATTGGGAATTGGACAAGCACTCTTCATTATAGTGGGCATTGCCTACATGGATGATAACACCACCAAATCCAAAACACCAGCCATGCTGAGTAAATTATTTATATATTACATTGCAGCACAGTTAACAACTTACTTTTCTTATCGCCTTAGGCTTTTCCACTTTCCTGCGCATGTTGGGTCCGGCTATTGGATATTCCCTAGCCTCTGTTTGCTTACGTTGGTATATAGATCCCACGGCAGAGCCTTTAATTAAGCCCGAAGATCCCAGATGGTTGGGCGCCTGGTGGTTGGGTTGGCTTATTTTGGCTGCCTTTGCACTTATAATCTCATGCCTCATGATGCTGTTTCCGAAGGAGCTGCCCAGCACGAGGGCAAGGCGGCTCAAATTTGAAAGAGCTGGTATACAGAATCCAAGTGAACAAATGGATCTTTCACTGAGCCACATGTGGCACTCATTAAAACTCTTGGCGGCCAACAAGGTGTATGTTTTCAATACTTGTGCATCAATTTTATACTTCTTCGGGTACTCGGTTTACTGGATATTTACACCGAAATACATTGAGACACAATACCAACAGTCTGCGTCTATGGCGACAATGGCAACTGGAACCGTTGCTCTTGGATTTTCAGCTGGGGGCGTCCTTCTCTCTGGCTATGTTGTGTCCAAGTATCAACCAAGTGCTCGTGCAATGGCTACTTGGAATGCAATCGTTGATTTTCTCACTGTTGCTGGCATTTTATGCTATGTAGTTATTAGCTGTGAGGGCAGCGATAAGTTGAGCACCATGGCAATGGCCAGTGTCGATGACAGCTGCAGTTATTCCTGTCATTGTGAATATGTGCACTATGCCCCAATCTGCAGTCCAAACAATGACACCTACATATCTGCATGCCACGCCGGCTGTACCGACAAGACCAAGGATCAACTAGGACGGATTTTGTATACGGGATGCGAGTGTATAGCTCCATTGAACTCAACAATTTCTGTTCCAGATGTAAGAATCATTATTAATTTATACACAAACATTTACTCACTGTACTTACTTTCAGTTACAATATGCAACGGATGGCGCCTGCCATGTGGATTGCTTTAATCAGTTTCTCATCTTCCTGGGAGTCATGTGTTTCCTCAAGCTTGTTGGTGCCAGCAGTAAGTCTACGAATCTGCTAATCGCGTTGCGTTGTATTGCGCCAGAGGACAAAAGTTTTGCATTGGGAGTCGGCAGTATGGTGGCATCCTTGATTGCCTTTATTCCTAGTCCCATTTTCTATGGTTGGCTAATAGACAATTACTGCTTGGTGTGGGGCAAGACTTGCAGCAATAAGGGTAACTGTTGGCTGTACGATACACAAGCGTTAAGGTGAGCACTTATTCGATTACTGTATTTATCCTTTATTTACTAAGTTTTATTTTAGATACTCTATCAATCTTTCGGCAGCAGCATTTATATTTTTGGGCGGCTTTATGAATATCGTTGTTTGGTATTATGCTAAGAACCTAAAAATATTTGATGATGAGAAGGATGCGACTGGCAAAATGAAGAAGAGCTTGGAAGATATTACCATAAAAGATTTCGGCAGTACACTTCAGTTGCAAAAGATTGATAAAAGCACTTAAGAAATGTCATAAAGTTTCGTCTAGCGATTATTTTTTAACAGACTTCAATTCTTCCGTATCCCATTTTAATTTGGTCCAGTTCTGACAATGTCATCTATTAGATGCTTATTTATAATTTGTAGTTTTCTTTTTGACTTTTGTTTTTTAAGTTATACATTATTATTATCACTGTAAGTGAAGATCAGTTCAATAAAGGAAGCCATTCATCTGGAATTCCAGTATCCAGAGTGGGCACAGGAGACTCCTCCTCCAATTCATGGCCATCGCACAGACACCACAAGGCATCAAAGAGAATCAATTGCAAGAGGCCACCGCCGGCGGAGCATTCCTCAAATGTTATTGGAGGCAGATCATTTTGCACTTGGACGCTGTACGCGTTTAGTCTATCATTATTTAAGCAGGCCAATGAAATGGACTTGTCTCTATGCTCTTCGATCTTCCACATAGCTTGCAACACAGCAGGTAGAGCCGTTTTATACTCCTTTAACAAGCCGTCACTCTCAACGTTTTGTGTGTAGTTTTGACAGATGCCGCTAAGCTGTTCTATGTACTTGTCTTTAACGTATTGCTTATGCTCCAACTGAGATAGACAACGCGCAGATTTGGAGCAGAAAATGGCTTCAAAGGTCTTATGCAGATGGCATGTATCTAAAACTATTTGCGGCAACGTCCGTCCTGTGACCATCTTAACCTCCATAAGAGCTTTCATGTTAAGCTTGTTCTTCACAATCACGGCTACATAATTTTCAAGTCCGTTGTGTTCGATTTCAAGCAATATGTTCGTTATAACTCTGCCGATTTCGTTGTTTGTAACTAACTGCAACAATGGAAACTGAATGCATTGCACAAACACGTATGACAACAGCTTACTGGCGTTTTTAGTTGCTCTGCATTTGTATCTTTGGTGCGCATTTTTGCCAAACTTCTGGCATAGCAAAGGCGCTGCTCCTCGCCGTTGGTACGCGATACAAACACAACAAAGATCTACAGAGAAAGAAATTTAATTAATATATATACTATGTACATTTGTTTAATGTTGACTTACCTTGTGGATATACGGTTCTTGCCTCACCCAAAACTCACTGATGTGAAGGGCATACGTCTTAGAGCGATCTATTCGATGAAGCACGCCGGGATGATAGTACTCCAATCCGTTCCCACAATACGTTTTGTGTATGCGGCGAAGCCGCCATTGTACCTTTTCCGAGTACACTGCGTACTCGTCATCGGTCATGCATTCAATTTCTGCAAAATCATCAGGCTGCACGCAAGCTCCACAATTGGTAATTGGCGGTCTACCGGGCCGTAAGAAGCCTTGTGCCTGTGTCTCGGCTTTTTCGTGCCTTGCTGTCGTAAGGCGGTCTTGAAGGTCCTGCTTGGTACCTTCAGTGCTGAATCCACGTCCGTAAAGTTCACGAATCAGATCTCTTAAGTTAAAATCAGACACGGACAGTTCCATATTTTGATTTCAAAGCCGA
The DNA here is from genome assembly GCA_018152825.1 of Scaptomyza hsui. Taxonomy (NCBI): domain Eukaryota; kingdom Metazoa; phylum Arthropoda; class Insecta; order Diptera; family Drosophilidae; genus Scaptomyza; species Scaptomyza hsui. Next base: position 1,699,521 of record JAECXO010000044.1, on the reverse strand, counting down.
ATTTTGAGCAGTTTACTTTAAGGCGGTCCAGCGATAAATACTTATTTTGTTTTAGTGATGGGCACTTACAGAACAAGTGTTGTACAGTGCAATGTTAGCAGTGCTGGAAAGTTTTTGTGAATTGCAATCGATATATCGATATATTAAAATTTGAAATATGTGAAAAAGGGAAGGTTGGATTGTACAACGTTTTTAAATCAAATCGTTTGTCATGTTGTAAGTTACAAAATTATAGTATTCAATTGCTTAAATTTTCTCCCACTCAATTCCATCTGTTTCCTATCTGTGTTTAAATGGCCGAAGCGGGAAATAGCTGTCGCAAATGGAGGGCAATACTGAGTAAAAATTCGCCAAGAAAATGTCCACCGAATTGTTTTCAACCATTGCATGGACCATGTCCTGATTGCAAGACCGTCGATGCTGTGAATCGCGAGCCCAGCCTTGTTAAGTCCGTGTATGAGCCCGAACCGCCTGTAAGACGACTAGTGGATACAAAGGCTCTGTGTTCCTTGAGTAAGGGTAACGGTAACGGTAACGAACCAGGAAAGTCGTGTACTCTATGTGATGCTCAGAATGCCACCCATAAAAATAATTTTTGTTCCGCTGCCTGCAGGCCACTTAGCACGTCGTTGCATTTAAATGAGGTATTTATGTTTAAGTGGTAAAGAATTTTTAAAATTTTTGAAGTTTCTTTACAATTTAAGTGGACAAAAAGGCCGCGACCCAAGCCAGCGTTTAAGCACAGCGTTTTACTGAACAACGAACTTTTGGTTGGACGTGTCTTTCCAATCAAATTTTGTTTACGAAGAGTAAAGAAGAATTGCACCGACTGCGGTAGAGAGCTGTACTTTCGTGATCCTATTACAGACAATACTAATGTAGTTGTGCTCTCAAACTGTTGCGATGTAAAAGTCTATCACGACCGCGCTATCCAGAACTGGCATCGTGTGCCCATCCTTTCCATAACTGGCGATAGGGTTATGAAAAAGAAAACCATTAACGAAATATGCCAACTTGAACCAAAGAAAATTCCACCACCCCCTCCAGTTGACCCAGGGGAGGATATCATTCCAAAAAAACCAGAACCAAAAAAGAAAAAGAAGGGCAAAGGCAAAGGGAAGAAGGGCAAGAAGGGAAAGAAGGGAAAGAAATAAAAGCATTTGAATAAAGTTGTAACTTAAAAACCCAATCGTTTAATTTAGGTGAATTTCCAATTATCTTTAAAATATTATTGGTATAGGACTAATTTGCTTAATATTCATGTTTATATCCAAGCTTGAAATCATATATTACAACACTACTCGGTTACTACTGTGTTCAATTTGCATTTAATTAATTTAAATTCAGTCGCATAAGCACACTTAGCGTTATCCTAATAACTAAAATGTATAATTCAGCTTAATATGAAATCAGCGCTGCCAATCCACAATATGTAGAAAATGGGAACATAATTTAATGTTTTCAGATAGTTCTCTTTGTATATCTTTGTTACAATTTAAGGACTTGTGTGTGTATTATATAATATTATAAACATTGTTGTTGTTAAGCATTCAGTTACATAAGACTTGCAGAATTCTTTCAGAATGGCTTCAATTGTTTCCATTTTTTTTTTTTTTTATTAATTATGAATTTACCTGCCTTTATTTTGATGTTTTTGTTAAATACACTAAGACGCTAAATGCTGAATTTAGTTCAGAAGTTTTCGGAAAACTGTTAGGTAGAGCACTTGCTTAGATTTCCTATTGCTATTGTTCTGCGCAAGGCGTTTTATTGCAGATGAATCGAGTTTTGAGTGATTTCGAATTTCACAACTATAATAATCATAATTAGATATACTTTAAGTTGTAGAAACTAGATTATAACTACATATGCACTTGAATAATAATTTAAAAATTAGCTACAAATTGTTAGACTACTTCTATATGGATTATTATATAAGCGTCACTTATACTGTTAGTGGCTAGTCACTAAATAAAATGAATATTGTGCTCCATTATTCATCTTATAATTTTTTGGAAGCCTATGCCTTTCCAACAATGGGAAAAAAGTCTTTGAGGAGAGTAGTGCGACGCTTTTCCGCAATATCCATTTGATTCTCGAGATCACCTAACTCCTTTGTCTCAGCACGCTCAATTTTCCACGATAGATTCTCAATTTCCGCCTCCAATTGTGCCTAAAAACATAAAACATATTAATATTTAAATAATACAGGGCCTCCAGTCTCTGGCAGCTTACCTGCTGATACTCAAAGAGATTTTTTCGCGAGCCTGGCTCCATGTAGTAGGCATACGGATACGTGTATTGCAGCGTATAGCGGCACTTGGCTAGCAGCGCTGCCGCATTGAACAAATATTGCCAGTCGATCCAGGTGCCGCTGCCGTTCATTACTTTCGTATTGATGCGTTGCCGCAGGCGCTCAATGGTTTGCTGCTCCAGTTTGAGCGATTTGGAGTGATTCTCCCAGCGCTCATAGTAATGCAAATACTTTTTGAGTGCCTCGCGCGCCTGAACGTGCACCGATTCGTTGGCAATATTGGGATTGTCCTTGTAGCGGGAGCATTCGTAATACTCGGAGCCGTGCGTCTTCCAATCGCCCAGGCACATCCAGCAGAAGTCGTGCTTGCAGTTGAAGCACTGCATGTGATTGCAGCCGCCATTCTTCTCGATGCAGATGTGACACTTGGGGCAGTCTTTGGTGTGTGCGCTTATATAATTGGCCGTCTCGCTATCGTCGGCGCACTTCGTTAACCACTTCTTGATGACCTGGCAGTCAGTGGGCGCATGATAGTCCATGCCGCACTTGAAACAAAAGCCAGTGTGACAGGACTTGCAAATGGCACGCTTGGCGGAGTTGTCTGCCGATTGCACAATGATTTGGCAATTGGGTCCGGGACAGAAACGCAGCTCTGGATGCGATTTCACATAGTCCTTGAACGCAAATTGCTGATACTTGTCACGCATAACCGGACGCGTGACCAGCGTCAGCACCAAATCCTCCGGCACACGCACATTGCACTGCTGCGCCATGCATCCAATTTGTATAGAAATGCCCTGAAAGATTTGCGTCTCAAAGTAAGTGGTCCAGCAGTCCTTGCAGAACGAATGACCGCACGCCAAACTGTAGAACTTATCGTGCGGCTGCGAGCTTGCGCACACCGGACACATTCGGCGGTACTGCGACTGCACAGGCAGCTGTGTGCTCGAACTGTTCCCGCAGCTGTGGCTACTCGTTGAGGATTGCGTCGCTGCCGACCGATAGCCACTGCTGCCAATCTTCACAAGCTGTGCAGCAGCCGCTGCACTTGTCGACGCTGCATCCGCAACTGTCGTGGGAGGTTTAATGCGCGCTGTTACTAGCAGGGCGTTGGCATCCTGGCGGTACTTCTCCACCACTGCAGTGTTGTTCCACTGGTGTTCGAGAAGCAGCACCTTGGCCAGCGATGGTGTTATTTGCAGAATCGTGTTCAGTTTTTCAACCAGCTCATTAAGCAGCTTTTCAATGTCCTCAACGGTTAGGCAGTCGTATTCAAAATACTCGGGATCAGCACGCTTCGGATCGAGCCTTTCGACATCGCAGTCTTCGCCTAGAAGTATGCAAATACATATGTTTTAATATTTACAATTTCTAATTCTCTCGATGCCAAACGCATTTAAAAAGAAATGCTTTTCGCATGTTTTATTTGTCAGTTAGTTTATTAGTTTCCCGTCCCATAACCCCCTCCCCAAGCTTCTGCCTATGTTCCCTAGAATCTGAAACCATCACCAGGTGCAATAAATAATTGAGTTGATTTGCTACCTGCTCTCTTCTGCTTTCCACAGCATCTGATGGGCTCGAGGGGAAAATGAGAAAAACCTTAATTCCAAAACCAAAACACAAACAAAGAGGAATGAAAACAAAATTAGTCGATGCTGCATGCTTATGGATGGTTGAATTGATTGCCATTTTAGCGACTGTTGGAAATGAATTGAAGGTCAAATATTACGTCGTCCGCTTACAAATGAGATTTAGTCATGTTGTCACAGGCAGCTCAAAACGTGAGCATATAGAGCCATATATGTAGAAGGCGATACAAAAAGAGGAAGAGAGACAGGGAAAGACATATGTAAGAGGGCCAGGTCAACAGCAGCAAAACAGTTGACGGAAGAGAATTCACGTTAAACATCTGAAGTCGTCAGGCACTTGAGCACGCATCACAGAGTATACGAAGGGAAGGGAAGGGAAAGCAGGTAAAAAGCGTACAAGATACCCGTACAAAAGAGTACAAAATAAAGGTGGTAATGAAACAAATAGCAAATGAAGAATAAAAAACATCAGTGATTTGGTTAAGCGTGGTGGACTGGAAGATACCCATTCATCATATATTTAGCTTTTATAGAAATCAGCTTTAAATGATTATTATCTTTTGTGTATTGGCAAAACAAAATATAAAGTTTTTTGTTCTTTTCATAATCGTCTAACATCATTTTAATGGGCTTTATATTACCTTTTTACAGGGTATACTAACAATAACACTGAACAATAAGCGATGAGCGCAGACCCCGCATGTTTTGGCGCTGGCCGAGCTGAACGAACGACCATTTCAAGTTCAATTTCATAATTTAAGCTTCATGGTCAGAAAGCAAAACGTAACGAAACGAGCACTGCTTTAATACAATGTATGGCTGTATGTACTAAGTACATATGTAAATTAAAATTGAATTGTAGTTGTGGTTGGTAGACTTATATGCTTAAAAATAGTTGACGAAGTTGGGGAAAGAAGAAGTCGCTTAAGAATTAAGGCACAACGGTTAGGGTAGCAAGGCAAATAAACTGAAAAGGCGAATGTCAAGAGCCAACAGCTACGTACTTAACTGCATGCAAATGTATTGTAGAAGGTTAAATGCAAGCTACGGAGCCCTACGTGTTTGTGTCTGTGACATAAAAGGTGAATAACCAAAGCGAATGCAAACTTTAAGCAGATACTAAATAAAACCCAATAAGACAATAAGGAACTAATTGCTGCGCTTGTGTTTGTTTGTGTGCGTGCGCTTTAGTTAAATCGATTTGGCGAGCGTAATCGATAAACTGCACAATGCGTTCTTGGGGCCAATTCTGCACCTCTCCTTTTACCTGTATTGTAGTAATCATAATCGTCATCAAATTCTCCATCGTTGTCCGATTCCAATTCCATTTCAATGTCCGAGTCCATTGCAACTCTGCGAGGACAGCCTTACTGTGCTTGCGTGTGTGTGTGCCCGCACCCCGTACCTTGTACTCGTTGCCCAGCCTTGCCGTACTGTGCTGTGCCTGGCTGACGACTGAAGGGCGAGTAAAGCAAAAACGTAAAAATACTTCTTTACAAGGCTATTGCAAGAGCGAGGGGGTTGGCGAGGTTCCTTTTTGTTGTTGTTGTTGTTGTATATTTGTAACCGTTCCTTTGTTGTTGATGGTGGTGTTGTTGCTGGTTGATTGTGTTGGTGGTGGTGGAAGATTTAGTTATTATTGTTGATGTTGCTGATGTCAAAGTTGTCGTGGTGTTACGTTGTAATTCTACGTTACGTCGTGACGATGAGTTGCGTTGGAAGAGCTTTGGCTTAGCGGGGTGGCAAACGACATTGTCTATAGATCCCGGAACATGGGCCGTTTTATTTTCGTACACATACATATACGCACACACACACACACACCGAGAAAAGTGCACTGCTACATTGAGTGCTGTGCATTTGATTTATTCAAATAAATCTAAAAATGCACCGATTATTCGGTGTAGCAGATTCACTTTTGTTTGCAGCAAGGCACTTCTTTGTCTATTTATTTTTTCTCAGCGCCTCGCACTCGCGCACTAGCTTCGTTCTGCTCCCCTCCTTTATTGCCCCCCGCACAATTTACTTATATACCAACACACACGGACACCAACACCCACACGACGCAGCTAGCACACAAACACGGCCACAGGCACGAGCACAACGCACTGTGAACGTCAATTGATAATTGCGCAGTATGGTTTGTTAGCTGTTGCACTTTTTAAATTTATTAATATAACTTATAAGACACGGAAAAAACACAGCGCTCTGCGACTCAGAGCTACAAAACAAGAAATGTGACCGTAGCCTGATCGATCAAAATTACCTGACTGCTTTTTGTGGCGGTCGGGCGATAGACCCTTTGCTGCGCTTACGTTTTTCAATATTGCGTTTAATATCGGTCATTACTGCGTTAACGATAGGAAATTACTTATCGACAACAGCCCATATCTATCAAAATAAAAGACCGGCAAGATTGCGTCGATTGCTGGCATTGTGAAATTGTTTAAAACTAAATTGCCTATAAAATGTCGTCAATTGAGAAGCTATCAATACAGGGCGTTCGTAGTTTTGGCGCCAATGCCGAGGACATGCAGGTGATACCATAACCCCTAAACTTTCTGTGCTTTATTTGCAAATTTATTTTCATCATAGAGCATTACATTTTCATCGCCAATTACACTTATTCTTGGCCAAAACGGTTGCGGCAAGACTACTATAATCGAGTGCATTAAGTATGCGCTTACTGGCCAGTGTCCGCCAGGCAGCGAAAGCGGCAAAAGATTTGTTCACGACCCAAAAATATTTCGCAAAAACGAATCTCTCGCCCAAGTCAAAATGCAGGTCCGCGACAGACGAGATGCGCGCCTTTCCATATGCCGTAGCATGAAGTTGTCTATAAGGCTTGACAAGGCCACATTTAAGACAATTGACTCTACCATTAACTTTCTTGGGAGCGACAGCAAGCAAAAGCACGACAATCAGGAGTCATTGAGCTTTCGCGGGGTAGACACCGATGTGGCCATTGCCGATTTTATGGGCGTGTCAGAGGCGATAATCAACAATGTGCTCTTTTGCCACCAAGAGGACTCCAGCTGGCCACTGGATGAGGCCAAGAAGCTGAAGGAGAAATTTGATGCCATCTTTGGAATAACAAAGTACAACAACGCGCTCGACAAGATTATTAAATTGCGAAAAACAGCGCAGGAGGAGCTCAAAGTGATGGGTATAAATATTTTCATGTACTAGATTATTGCCAAGTAAATTATTTTAAAATACAATTCATAGAGGCCAACATGAGATTATTGGAGCACTTAAAGAAAGAAATGGATGAGAAAACATTGTGCCTGCAGAAAGCACAGCAAAAATGCCTGGATATTAAGGAGGAGTGTGATAAGTGTGATGCGGATGTGAAACCCATTGATGCCCGCCTACAGGAAATACGCAATATTGAATTTGAGATTGGAAAATATCAGTCGCAAAAGGTGGAAATGGACACCAAGTAAAATGCATTAAAGTAAATCAGCTTAAACAAAATGTAATTAATTTCTCTTCTTAGGCTTAAAAACTGTGTGGAGCAAATACAAAAACTGTCCAGGAACATCAAAAGCCAATTTGCGGGCTCTGTCGCTGAACTAGAAGTAGAAATACTCAGCTTTAATCAGCGCATGTCTGAAATGAAATTTCAACGAACCGATGTGGAGGAGCAACTGGCGCTATTAAAGAAATCAAATACGCAGCAACAAAACAAGCTAGCCTTGCAAGACAAAGAGCGCTGTATGGCACAGCAGAAGCACAAGAGCGAGTTGGACTGCAAGCTACAGCTGGCCGATCGCATTCAGGTCCTGTGCGCACAATTGCAAATAACTGTAGAAGTCAATACTGTTGATGATCCCCAAAAGCTATCCACTCTGCTCGATGACATTGATGAGACGCTAATGAGCAAGCAGTGTGAGATAACAGAGCTAAGCGCGCAGAATGATCAGGCTGATCAATTGCGTCAGGCCAAGATCGATGAGCTGCGCACCGAGGTAACAAAGTCGGAGCAAAGTGTCAGCACGCAGGAGAAACAAAAGGAAGCCAGCGAACGGGAGAGCGAGACTCTTGAGCTAGAAATTAACAAAATTGAAACATCATTGCACCAGCTGAAAGTGTTGGAAAGTCAAATCGCGGAAACGGATGAAAAGTATGAGCGCGCAACGCGTATCTTCAATCAGGACGCCTGCCGCCAGGTTATAGCTACGATAAGGAGCTCCATAGCCGAAAAGCAGGCACGTTTCAAGAAACTGGACGAGCAGCTCACATTCCTCAGTTCCATATCCAAGCTGATGGCTGAAATCGGTCTAAAGGAGAAGGAGCTGAAAAAGAAGCAACAGGAGATACATCGCGTTCGCAGCAAGCACAGCGACAATTTTGGCAAATTTTTTAAGGAGCCCATTTCCAACAACTATCGTCGTAGCATGCAAACTGCCTATGATAAACTACGTCGCGAAATCCAGGACCTAAATGACAAGGTCAACAGCCAGAAGCTGGAAGAGCAGTCGCACGAGATTAAACGCAAGAATCTAATTGGAGACATTGCGCGCATGGAGAAAGAGCTACAGGAGTTCGAGGAGCGCATATACCAAAGGTGCCATTCCGTGCCCTATGATGAGCTGCTGATGCGCAGCAAGACCTCCATATCCAAGTTGCAGTTAGAGCATGGTGCTCTTAAATCAGCTGAGGCCATGTACAAGAAGTAAGTTTTATTCAAAAGTATATTGTACTATTCACAATAATTTTTACCCTTCTCAGGTATATACAAAAGATCAACGAGGAACCCTTGTGCCCATTGTGTCATCACAATATGTCGGGCGATGAAGTAAGTACTAAAGTAATTGCAATGTGCTATTGACAAAACTATGATTTTTTTAGGCTTGTGACTTGACTTCTGAGCTGACAGATGAGATTCAAAAGCTGCCCGATAACATTACCAGGTCGGAAAAGGACCTGAAGGCAGAGCAGCTGAAATATGAAAAATTATTGCAAATTAAGCCTGCTATTGATAAGGCAAAGGAGTTGAAAGAATCACTGCCCAAAAAGAAGGAAGAATTGCGCAAGATTGAGCATCGATTGGGCGAAATAGTTGCTGAATATGAGACACTTATGGCGTTGTTGGGTGAACCTACAGGTAACATGGATTTGGCCAATTCAATGCTGGGAGATATGACGCTGCTTGATGAAGCGCTCAAGGAGTCTGTTCGTGTCGAAAAGGATTTGGACCAGCTCAAGGTAAGTATCTATAAAATATATAGTTACTTTGAAGCAACGGCAATGAAAAGTATTTAATTTTAGCTTAAGTTGCCAGCAAACTATGATGCCAACGTAGATACGGAGGCTCTGCAAGCAGAAAAAACAAAGGTGTCCAAGGAGCTAGAAGCTGAGTCCAAGTCTCTGGAGACAAACCAGCAAAACTTTGAGCAGCAAATGGAGGCACTGAATCACTTGCGCGAATTTCGAAACGCGTAAGTCTGCAATTATTTATTCGCAATGTATACAAAAATAATAATTTGTTTTATCCATAGCTTGAAGGACAAGAGAATTAAGCTGCAGGAAGGCGTGCAAAGTTTGCCGCAATTAAAGGATAGGCGAGATGAGCTTACCCGCTTGCTCATCACAATAACAACAGAAATAAGCGAACTGAAATCAAAGATTCAACCCCTTAAAAAAGCATTAAGCGCTGCTATAGCTGAAAAGTCGCGTCTTAAGGAGAGCGAACGTGTTAAATTGACAAAAATGCAAAGTAAATTCCAGGAGTACAAGAGCACAGATCAGGATATACAAAGGTAATAAGTCTAAAACTTTTCCCAAAGTAGTCTTATTAATTGAATTTATTCACAGATTGAAGAAACAAGCACAAGAATTTGCCAAGTTGGATTTAGCAAATGCCATACAAAGATTCGATGTGGCCATTAAGGCAACCAAAGAAGAGCTTAGAAAATTGGTAGCTAAACAAATCTAACCTACTCGATAGTATTTTAATTCACTTTGGTGTTTCAGGAAACACAAATTAATGAAACGAGCGAGAAACTAGAAGTCATCAAAACAGAATGTCTTAACCAGCAAAGTTTGGAACGCGATCTCAAGGACAATCGCGAGCTAAAGCAGCTGCAGCAGAAAAAGAGCGAGCTCAGTGAAAATTGTCAAACTCTGTCCAAACAATTGGGCAACTTGGACTTTCGCAGTGTGACAAAAGAGAAGCACGAACTGATGCAAAAGCGAGATGCAGCCTCGGTGAGACGCGGTGAGCTGCTTGGCCAGCAGGGCGAGATTAATAACCAGGTGGCATATCTGCAACGTGAAATCAACCAACCCAAGTACAAGGAGTCCATGAACAATTATAGGCGTGCCCAATTCGAAGTTGCTGTCAAACGTCGCGGCATCGATGATCTTGGCCAGCATCGTGTGGCACTGGAATGGGCGCTCATTCAGTTTCATGCCGAGAAGATGAACAACATTAATAGCCTGATAAGAGAATACTGGCGTATGATTTACAAGGGCAACGATATCGACTATATACAAATCAAGACTAATGATGAAGATGATAACAAAAAGGCGTCTGCAGATCGTCGCAAGAGCTACAACTATCGCGTGGTGCAGTCCAAAAACAATTCAGAGATCGAAATGCGTGGACGCTGCAGCGCCGGCCAACGTGTGCTCGGTTCTCTTATCATTCGCATGGCCTTGGCGGAGACGTTCAGCAGCAATTGTGGCGTCCTGGCCTTAGATGAGCCAACCACCAATCTGGATCGGGACAATATAATGTCGCTGTGCGATGCGCTTAATAGCATAGTCGAGACTCGACGATATCAATCGAATTTTATGCTGATTATAATTACCCACGATGAGAACTTCATATCGTCCTTGGGAAGAATCAACAGCTATCATCGTGTTTATCGCAACCCAGAATGCAAATCTGTTATTCAAAAGGTACGCGTCGATGACAAATAGGTACATCACATACATATTTTTTTAATTTGTTTTGAAGAAAACTGGAAAAACTTATTTAACATTCCCCAAAACGATTTACTTGTATTACAATTGTTGTCTTTATTTATGTATACTCTTTAAAAAGAATAAAAAATCTTCTATTTTATGTAAGAGTTTGTTCTAAAAGATTGAAAATTGGGTAACCAATCGCACATTTTTACAGTACATTTATTGTCTAAAGCTTCTTGAAATATTATCTCTATCTTTATATCTGTATGAGACAATGTATGTATTTAAAAGCATTGCTTTCTCTATTTAGTCAAATTCAAATCTCAAATTAAATACATATATTAATTATTTAGTTGTTCTATTTAATTTGAGCTTTTAACCTTTGCCTATATGGCGGCTGTTGCGAATAGCTGTCGCATTTGGAGAAGTATAAAATTCAAAGACCTTCCTAAACCATGTCCAAAAAGTTGCTTCGAGCCATCAAATGGAAAGTGTGCCGACGTCAAGGGTCTTCAAACAGTCAATCGGGAGTCAAGAACTGCAGAACCCGATATATCAGCTCGACGCCGGATTGACCTATCGAAAGCATGTCCCAAGTTTGGTCCAGCGACAACTGATAAATGCTGCAACCTTTGTGCAGTACAAAATGGAAGTTTATCAACAAATCTTTGCTCGTCCAAATGTAGACCTTTAAGCACGATGCTTCGTACGAAAGAGGTGACTATAATATCCTTGCATACAATAAAAACTTATTCTCAACTTTCCAAATCCCACAGTTGATTGCTCCTGAGAGGCCTAAGCCCTTATATAAGCACAGCCATTTGGTTGACGACAATACTTTGGTAGGCAGAGTTTTCCCTATGATGTTTCGTATACAGAGGAGAGCTTGTAAGTGTCAGAGTTGCAAAAGAGATCTTTATATGCGGGAAACATTGACGAGCAATGATAATATGATTCTACTATCAAACTGCTGCAACGTGGAGGTCTATCCACGGAAGAAAATTGATAATTGGCATCTGGTTCCTGTTGGCACTATTACCGGTAAAGATACTTTCACCAAGAAAACCATCAACGAAATATGTGTATTGGAACCGAAACCAATTCCTCCACCGCCTCCTCTTCCTAAAGAAAAACATAAGAGTTTATCGCTTACCAAAGCCCCAATAAAGAAAAAGAAGAAAAGGAAGAAAGCGAAATCAAAAGGAAAGAACAAAAGAAGAACAAAAAAAAAACTAAAAAACGATTGATATTGACTATTGGTAAGAAGTTCATGGGCTATTGATTAATTTAAAAGACAGATATTATATTATTTTTTAACTGCCTATTAACTTAAATAGTAGTCCTTCACTTTGCAATTGTCACGTAATGCATGTAAAAAAACTTCTGCTATCCTTAAGTTATAAAATTCTAAGTCTTAAAATTAATTCATTTAATAAAATAAACTTATAGACTACAATTTTATTTACAGTAATTGCATTCAATATCAAGTCATATTTCTCAAAACAAAATTGTTTTCAATTAATTTATATTTAAAAAAAAAAGCACCTAAACAGAAAAAAAATTAAATTTACAACATTAAACATGTGCGTATACTCAATATCAATATTTTACAGTTTTTTTAAATTAATACTTAGTCACTTTTTTTCGGATCGCAGAGTTTGGGTCCCTTGCCAATGCAGGCGGCATAGGCCATTAGATGGGGAATCGTATGCTGTTGCATCATGCCAGAGAAAAGATGACTTTGCGGCCCTGATGCAAATATGGCAACATCCTCGCCTGAATGCACGCCCTGTTCCTTGGTTATGTAGCTGGGAAATACAAAATCCTTGGCGCCCATTCTATCAGTTAAATCAATGCGCTGGCCTTTGCTGTCCAGATAGTTTTTGGGGCCAGCGGCATAGTTGAGCACACTGTATTTGACACCATTGAGATCTCTGTCATCGTTATTGAGGCCCAAGATTGGTGTTCCACGTCCGGGATAGCCGGCTATAGTTAAAGCATGTCCATGATCTGCTGTGACCACAATCAGTGTATCCTCAATGTTTGTTAGATCACGCGCCAATTTAACGGCTTTTTCAAGTTCGAGCGTCTCGTCCAGAGCGTAGCCCGCCTGGGTGAAGTGATTGCCATAATCGATTAGACCACCTAGTAAATCGAATTGGAATAACATTAGTAATTGTTTTCAACTCTCATTTTTGAAATCCCTTTACCTTCAATAAACACAAAGTAGCCGTTTTTATTTTGACTCAACTTCCTTATGGCCACCTCGGTAAGCTCCGATAGCGTCGGCTGATAGCTTTCATTCGCATCCAAGTGAAAGTTCATTAGCTTGGACTGAAAGAGTCCAATAATGCTGCTCACAGCTGAAACATTTACACTTAGCAGCTGCTTTCGATTGGAAACCAAAACTCCGCCTGGATGTCTTGCCTGCCAGCGCGAGAGTAAGTTGACGCCGTCGGAACGCTCTCCCTTATTTCCGTGCAGATCCTTAATGGTATTGGGCAGGAATTTGCCCATGCCGCCGCCAAACATGATGTTAAAATTCTTGCCCGGATCTTGGGTGACCAACTGTGTGGCCATATCAACGCATGTTCTGGAATCGACGCCATAGCTCTCCACATCCGTATCACACTCCCACATGCGGTTCGCAGTCTTGGCATAGGTTCCCGAAGGACTTGCATGGGTCAGCGACGTGGTTGTCACAAAGCCAGTCGCTTTGCCTGCATTCTGGGCCCATTCGGCAATAGAAGTCAGGTGATTGGCCGGATCCTGACTTTCTGTGCAATTGTTGAAGCTGACCGCTGCACTGACCCCAACCTCGACGATGTTCGTCTTCACGCCGCACAGATAAGCGGTGGCCGTGCAAGCAGAGTCCGGCACTTGGGAATTGGCACAATATGTCTAATTAATAGTTAAAGGTAGTCACCACAGGTACGTCTTTATTATATTGCCATTAAGCTACTCACCCGACTGAGGCCGGAGTGTGGAAACTTTTCAAAACTCAGTGAGGACTCCTCGCCAGTTTTGCCCAGACGTTGACCTTTTAGAATTCTAGCTGCCGTAATGGTTGACAGTGGCATGCCATCACCCAAGAAGAGTATCAGGTTCTTGGCCTGCTTTGTATCCGGTTGTGGCAGCTCTAGTCTTTTGGCAATCTCTTCATGCGCCAAATCGTACCAAAACTGGGGATTCTTTTCTTCGGGCGGTGTGTGCTTACCGGCGGCCACATCTGTGGAGAAAAAGGGCACAGCTCGTGTCGCGCCTGTTAGTTCGTGCACATCATGGACTCCGTCTGTCGCAGTTAAGGCTACCACGGCCAGGAGACCGAGCAGGATCAGCTGTTCTTGATACAGCATCTTCTTTGTTAATGTGATACAAATATTAGCAATAAGCAACTGATAAACTTTTCTGTAGCTCTGTAAGGTTTTATATAGATTCGGGAGACGTAATAAGTTTATGGTTTTACTGCTGTAGTTATTTTATTTTATTTTATTTAGTTTATACCGTCAAAAACTTTTTTGGTACAGGTTATCTTTTAGTCTGCCACTCCCGAATTAATCATTTTGATTATCATTTAAGCAAATCTCAAAGTGCTCCCGTGATTATCAATGTGTGCAAATGCTTACTGCAGTTTATAAACTCATTAAATTTACTTATGATTTTTTCTATTTTTATTCTATAGTTACGGTTTCTTAAGTTCTCAAAGAGTTTTTGTTTATACACACATGCATGCAGGATCAAAGCTACCAAGATATGAGAATCAACTTACACCTTAATAAGCACAGGACTAATTTTTTTAACATTTATTTCATTTGCAAAGAAAAATCAAATTAGGTGAGAGCACAAAATCTAATCATATCTGTTATCTTTTAATAAATGCTGAAGTCACATGAGCAAAAAATATATAAAAATATAACAAGTCTAGCACGTTTTTGAGCAATAAAGTTTACACATTCTAAATTGAGAACACACGGTTTAAGAACAGTCTCGTGATCAGAATAAAGATAGTTTAGAAAAGATAGTAACATTAAGGCAATGTTAAGTTGTTTTTTTTTTTTGTTTAAATACATTTCACTTTTAGATACATTTATCCGAAAATTACAGTTAATATTAAAAGAATTATATCTTTGGAGCCGGGTCAAGCCGCGAAGTGCATAAAAATGTATTAATTCATCCTAGTATAGAACCTCCTACTGTCTCGAGTCAGTCAAATTTGTATAAAAATGTGTTTATTTAGCTTGTAAAATTAATATTTAAAAGTTGGGATTGTACTCTACTAGCGCAAGCACAGCGCGCCTAATATAGTATCCAACATCGATAGTAAGTGAACAGCTATCGATGTTCGCGAGCAATCAGCTGGCCAATCATCGATACCCATGTTGTACGGTCGATTCTTTTCGCAACAATCATTCGGCTGCCAAATCGCCCAACAACAACAGCGCGTGTCGCGTAATTGTTTTACTCCATCTCTTCCTAATCCAAAACAATTGAAAACTTGTAAATAATTTGTTTTCCTTTGTTTTTAAAAGAGTGCCGACACCGACCCTGACGAACCACAGTGACCACTGAATACACTATTAACAACAAAAGCAACAACCACAACAGATACTTGCAGTGCAGCCACCAAGGACAGGAATTGAATGAAAGTAGTGCAGTTAGGAGCATGAAACGGCATTAAAATTCATAAGAAAACAAAGTACAAAGTTAATAAATAATAGATAAACTATCTGCTATCAGTTTTACCCAACTATTTGGACAACAACAAAAAAGCCACATAACAAACGTGAATTCAAAAAACGAGAAAGTATTAAAATCGAGTGAAAGAAAAGAGCAAACTGAGGCAACTTAAATTATAAATCGAAATTACCTATCAGAATGGCGGGCAATAACATGCGACAGATTCCATTGACCTGCAGTGGACATACCAGACCCGTGGTGCATTTGGATTTCAGTGATATATGCGACAGCGGCTATTTTCTTATATCGGCTTGCAAAGGTAAGTCAAATCTCCATTTGCATGCAACAACAAAAGTGCCCTCTTCTAAGAGATACCCTTATAAAGTAGTACCAACATACACTTGTAGTAACTTACATATATTCTTATTTATATGTTTGTTGTCACTCCAATTCGTTACACCCACTTGTAATGGTTGCAGGGTATAAAAACGCGTCCTTGTGGTATTTATATTTTTATTTTTCTACACTTATGCACTTGTATATTTTAGCTAAAAGACGCAGCATACATACATATTTCGTATCGTGTTAGCTATGTCTAGCCTGGCTGCAACCTTGACCCAAAAGCAAGCAAAATTATTAACATAAAACCAGTTTAGCGAAACCCTTTGCCAAAGTATTCGCATGCGATCTACCTACATACGTTATAAATTATTTTACATACGTTCTTTACCTTGATGCATTTTAATTGTGCTTTCAAAAAAGCCTCTTTATAAAAACATTTGTATGTATTTGCGGAAAGCAAATTTCCATTACAAGTTCAAGTTAATTTTTTATCGCCATTAAATGCAATGCTTCCCCCTTGTTGAGCAACTTTTCAAAAAACTTTGTTGTTGACGCTGTTCGCAGGAAGCACCTTGAAACTTCTATATTTATATTTGCAATTGCCGCTGCAAAACGTTAAGAAAACAAAAACAAGTAAGAACATTTGCCTTTGCGTTGCCGAAGATTAAATACACTTTCTGTTAACAAAATAATACTTTTAATAAGTAAACAAACGGTCCGATTGTTTATTAAAAACGGCATTTGATAAAGTATAACAATTCTTATAACTATTAAACACAGCACCGTTAGAGTATTCACAATGATAACAATTTAATTTGCCAAGCAAAAATAAAAAGCTCTGAGATTGAGTGCTTTGATTTGGTGTCCTTGCGGACATTCACAACCTGCCCCAAGTTTTACCGCACTCCCCTCTCTGCCTGTCTGTCTGTCTCTATTGATCTGTCTCTCTCTCTCTCTCTTGGCTGTTTGTCGATCACATTGCAATGGAAATGACGTGAACTTGATGCATATGGCTGCCCATTTGCGAGCACGAATCGCCGACGTCGCTGCGTCAGGTCGTTGGCATTGAATGTAGTCGTTGAGTCAAGGTAGCTTCCGCCGCTCAAACAACTTAAACACAAACAAATATACACAAAAGTGTTAGTGTATTTTATGCGAACTAATTTTTTTGATTCATTTTGATGCTTTGCAGATGGCAGCCCAATGCTGCGTCATGGCGATACTGGCGACTGGGTGGGCACCTTTGAGGGTCACAAGGGCGCCGTATGGGGCGTTGCACTTAACAGGAATGCAACGCTCGCCGCATCGGGTGCCGCCGACTTCACCGGCAAGGTGTGGAACGCGGTGAGCGGCGCCGAGATTCACAGTTTTCAGCATAAGCATATCGTAAAGAGCGTCGCCTTCGACAATAGCTCCGAGAACATTGTGACTGGCAGCAATGAAAAGCTGGTGCGCGTATTTAATCTGGAGCAGCCAGATGCGGAGCCGGAGCTATATGGCGGGCATGGGGGTGCCATTAAACGTGCGCTGTTCTGTCGCGACGATAAGTGCATCATATCGGCGGCAGATGACAAGACAGTGCGCCTTTGGGATCGCATGACCGGCATTGAAGTGCAGCGTCTGCAATTCCAAAATAATCCCAATAGCCTGGAGATCTCGCGCGACAACCATGTGCTGACCATCACACATGGGTCGACCATTAGCTTCTGGGAGGTGGACACACTCAAAAAGCTGAAGGAGGTGAAAGTGCCAACGAATGTGGCGTCGGCCAGTTTGCATCCCGATAAGCATGTCTTTGTCTGTGGCGGCGAGGACTTTAAAATGTATAAATTCGACTACATAACAGGCAATGAAATAGGTAAGCATAAACGATTTCAAATTACTGTAGTTCTTTACTAACGTGTTCATATTTTGGTTTTGCCTTCGAAGAATCCTTCAAGGGTCACTTTGGACCAGTGCATTCAGTAAAATTCAGTCCCGATGGCGAACTGTATGCAAGTGGTTCCGAAGATGGCACCCTGCGTCTCTGGCAGACAACTGTGGGCAAGACGTACGGCCTGTGGAAGTGCACCGAGCCGAGTGAGCTGAACAACTCCATGAACTCGCCACGTGAGGTGCCGGCAAACTGATGTTGGAGAAGCACAAGTCGCTGCTACACAGCGCAAATACCGCCAACATTTAGAAAATGATGATCATCATAAGATTCAGAAAAACATACATTTTTGACATACATAAACAAATCGAATCACATAATTTGTAATTGCATAGTTTTGTTTTTTTTTTTTCAAATGACTACAAATAACGATAGTTAAGATTCCAGCGCTTAAATCATTGGCATTTCATAATCCAACGCACATGCATGTATCCATGTGATTATGTGGGATTGAATATAAATAAATACGGAGTCAGTTTTGCAAATTAAATGTGTGTGCCTGTGGCCCAGTTGTGCAGATAAATGGTAGTAAAGTTCAGCATTGGTTCCCCTTGATGTATTTCCGGCCGTTGTTGTAAGTGATCAAACCACCTGGACAAATTCAGATAGTTCTCCTTATCCACAGGCGAGAGAGATTTCTGCAAATACAAATAACAATAAATCAACCGTTTCAAAATAGATTGGAAATGTACTCACCACTAGCTCATTTATGGCATAATATACAGCCAAATCAGCGAGCGTTATAAAGTGTCCAACCAGATATGATTTACTGACAAACAGCTTATTAAAGTCGGCCAACAACTGCTTGGACACATGTTTGTCCTTTGAGCCAGGCGCTACATAAAGAACAGCGAATTCGATCCATTGGTAAACCTGTGCCTGCACCTCCCTGGACACAATACTGTTTTGAGCCGTCTCCGATTTGGACTCTCGTGCCAAGCTTTCCAGAATGGTAGCAAAGCCCGTGACAGTTTTGTTTTGGGCGCCTGTGCGTGTTACGACCTTGGCAACAAAAACAATATTAATGCCACATAAATACATATATGAACACACAAATTTTTTATAAGTTATGCCCGTTCAGTGTCTTACCTGCTCATCGTTAAGCTGAATCTTGCCGGGTGAAACACCTAAACAGTTCGCGATTTTTTCCACTGTTATAACGTCACACATTTTTAATAAATAATAATTCTTTATTTAATTATTTTTAGCGCAAAACAGACGCAAACGTGCAAATTGTGATTGCCAGGGCTACAGCTAAATCGATAACAGCCCGCATGCGATAGCAATACATTTCCAGTGAGCTTACTACATATCGATACATTTAACGCGCGGCGCGTTTTAAATTATTGTCCCGTTGACTGCACGGTTCAGTGCTTTGTACGTAATGTCATATTGCAGTAAAAATATAAACAAGCTGGCGGTGGTCATCATCAGCTAAAATACGTAAGCGTTAAAAGAAGTTATATTATAAGTAAAATTATTGCTTACCGCTGGTATAAGCTTATAATCCAACTCGAAGAGGCCACAGGCAACATGTGCCCTTACATTGGCTTGCAGCTGAAGCATGAAATGACTAATAGTTTCCTTTAAAGCTTCTCTTATTGTATGCACCTTGGTTAACAATGCCAAGCAGTTTGTGTGCTAAGGAGTAGACATTGTAATTAATAATACAATATATATAAAAATAAACGACAGCTTACCTCTTGCTGCACATTGTTGTTAAAGAAGAGAATACAGATCATTTTTCCCATGTGCAATAAAAGCCATAAAATCGTGTAAATAAACCAAGGTCCATATTCCGTATCCGGATTTTCAATTGCCTTGTAGGCTAGGAACAGATTGGTGTTGAAATTGATCAAGGAGCTTACGTAGATCAACATTACAGAGACTCCAAAAGTCTTATTAACCATTTTGGTAAAATGAAGCAGCCTCGTATGTTGCCAACGCAATTGCTGCAGAGCAGCTCGTCTTATATAAGGACCTCTGTTAAGTTCCACTTCTAATGATTCAACCAAGCAATGCAAACGTAGATGTATACCATGCAAAAGCGTATAGTAGAGCACAAAGGATATACTGCTTATGATGTTGGGTAGCACATAGGTACTTATGTTCAACATCATCTCCCACACATTACCATCGTTGGACACGATAACGATTGGAAGGCAGCAGCTGACAAAGATCAGTACAAGCAGTAGTTGATAACGTACAAATCGCCTAATTTGATATCGCACTACAATATAACCACTGGCCAAATCAAACTGTCCAATCGTGTCGAATACCTCACCGATCTTGTGCTTCCAGCCCATGCTTAGTACCATAATGCAGGGCACGTGTATTAAATATGTAATTGACTCATAAATATAAAAGTTACGCTCAAGAGTGTTTAAATCGTCTAAACTATGCGTCTGTTCGTAGAAGGCAGCGATGCACAGCCAAACGTACACGGCTAACAACCAGCAATGCTGCACTACCTCATAAAATCTGCCCGAGCACCGTGGAAACACTGCAAACGGTGCACTGCCGGTCAGGACACAGATGACCATTAGCAGATGCACCTCCTCGTGTAGCTGCTTTGCATTTGATTTATGCAGCTGCTGCGTTAGATTCAAGTTCCTAAAAGCGATTATACTCAAGATAATTAAGAGATTTATACCATCGGATTACGTATTACCTTTGAAGTTGCCACTGAAATGCAATTGGCTTTTCAGCCTGCCCCCAGGCAGCCACCTGACAACTCTTCCGTGGCAAATGCTTCAACTTCAGCTTCAACATGTCGTTTGGGCCTTGAATGTGAATCAAGTTTTTCAATTAGCCACAATTAAGCACATCCTGACAGCTGCGAGTCGCATATAATTAATCATCATCCTTAAATGATTCACCAATATGATTTAGTAAAGTTGCTCGTTAGTTTTCTTTATAGCCTTTAAATGAGCAGTCGAAGCATCGGGAGTCACGGAGCTCGCGGCACACGCTGGCTTCGCCTCATGATGACATTGAGCCGCTGGTTGGGCGTGTCGCCGCCTACAGAGAGGCTTAGATTTGTGCACCTTGTCTGGTCTCTGCTGCTGTTGGGCTGCGTCTGGATTGCGACACTAAACAGATTGATTACCGTGAGGTTCCATAAACAAGTCTTGACCATACAGAAGATGTTATACTTTGCAGAGTATCCTGCGAACATGTTAATGACGGCTATTTTGTCGCTGCGGGTCTATCGCAGCACTGCATTCTATAGACGCCTCTGGTTGCAGCTGCAGCGCCAGCAGATGCGTCTCTTTGAGAATACTGGTGAGGCAGAGGAGCTCTATAACCGATTGGGGCATCATGTGATAAAATGGCTGTTAGCTATTTTTGCCTATCATGGAATCTGCTGTGTGGTTGACAGTGCCTGGTTGGGCTTTGATTGGCGTCTAACAATTCCGAGCAACTGTGCCCACAACCTGCCCAGCACAATGATCAGTCTGAGTCTGCTGCAGTACATTCAGGCACAAAGGTTGCTCTGCCTGCTCTCAAATCAACTAAATAAACGTGTGAAACAGCTCCACTCGCCTCCAGTTGGCTTCTCCATCCTCACATCAGTTGAGCCTCAATTGGAGCAGCTGCGCTTGACCTGTGTCGCCTTGGATGAGCTGCAAATGAATCTCTCGAATAGATTTGGATTGGTGCTGCTTCTGAACTTTATCAACTCATTGCTGAGCTTTTCCTACGAGGTGTTCAGCATGTTTCGCTTGCTGGACCTGGGCCAATGGAGCGACTGGGAGCTCTATTGTTACCGTTCGCTTTGGCTGTTACTTCACGGCTCTCGTGTTTGGTTTGTCCTCAAGGCTAATGAGCGCATTGTAGATCAGGTGAGATGCATACATTTTTCATATTTGTGTTAAGTTTTGTTAAGTTCCTGTTTAAAAGCAATATTTATAAATTTTCCAGAGATGTCAACTGTGTCTGTTACTCAACAAGCTGGATGCCAGTGATGAGAGTCTGGAGCGTGCCATAAATCGCTTTTTGCTGCAGATCCAGGCGACCGACTCCCAACCTGTTGCGGTCTGTGGTGTTGTCGAATTGGACACCCTGGCACTGGGCGGAGTAAGTGCACTCTTTTTTATAGATAAAACACAAAACCATTAAATTCTTCCTTTGTTATGTGGCAGTTTATCAACGCTTTGATGGCCATTGTTATATTCCTTATACAAATCGATCTAGGCAATAAATCGCTAATGGGCTATGCCTAAAAGTTTATTCGTTTTGACTTTCATTTACATATAAAATGCGGTCGCGTTTAGAACTTCGGCGCTGGTTCAAGCACTGCGCTCTTTGGTCTGAGCATACTTTATGCCTCATTGGGTGGTTTCTATTGAGGCTACTTAGGGTTGTCTGTGCCCGGGTGTGGGAGATTACGTCACAGATGGGCGCCGAGACCAGCTTGCTAGCCATACGCCTAACGGTCAATCGAGGACTGCACATTGCCGAGCGGTAAGTAGAAGAATTTTTCAACTAACTTGAATAAGTTCTATTACATTTTTGGAAACTTCTTGAAGATTGCTTTGGTTTTTTGTGCTCATGGGCAGCGTTTCTGCTGTATACCTGCTTAGTGAGGTGCAGATACAACGGTACTTTACCTCGCCCACGGTCATCTCGGTGGACCGTGACTATCGTGGTTGGAACGGTTCGCTGCCGGCTGTGACACTTTGCTACTACGATCACATTGATTCGTTTAGGGCCAATGAGTTGATACAGGAGGCGTGGAACGTGTCTATAATAGATGAGGATTACTTTTACATCATGGACTTTCTCTATGCGGTGGTCAACGCCACTGCCAGCAACTACTTGGAGCTGACCAAGTTCGCCGCCGATGAGCGCTTTGATCAGATTGATTTATATGATGTCATACAGGCCATTAATCGACCCTTTGACCAGGTGATTAGCAGCTTTGATGCCAACTTCAAGGTGCATGTCCAGATGGTCATGACGGAGCGTGGATCCTGTTATGCCATTAATTCACCCATGTCGGCGGTGTTGGGAAAAAAGTAAGAACAATTTTAAACTTAACCTACCGTATACGTTTATTTCCCAAAGTAAAAACACTTTTGTTGTAAATACAAGTTTACATCAAGAAATATTTTACAAATTGCACTTAACCTAAAGCCGCAATGCAGTAAAATGTTTTTTCTTAAACTTTTCTTGGACTTTTAGACCCGTAAAGTTTGAGGACTTGGCTCAGCCACTAACCTGTCAATATGGCAAGCAGCAGTGCTACATTCGCATGGATCTCTACGAAAGCACAGGCGTGGTAAGAAAGACATGATCTGAAAGTGTTTGTTTTTGCCTTGAACATAAGATGTGAGAAATACAACAATTTTTTTCACTCTAACTAGCAGTATTCGGCACCTTTTTAAATATTAAAATTCAGCTTTTAATTTAAATTTATAGATAATTTAAACATCTTTAAAATTAAGTAAGAATATAATTTAAATAAAGGTCCTTAAAGTATTTGAAGCTACCAATTACAAATTAAATAAATGTTCTCTCTAGAACTCTCTCTCTCTTTCTCTTTATGTATTTACTTACATACCTGAATATTTGTTTCTTTATGCAGTTGGATGTGCACTCACCATATGAGGTTTCGGCAACGGAGGCAAACATAGTTACATTGCACAAATCAGATGAGATAACTGCTTCATTCAAGGTGCTAGAGACAGTGTAAGTAGTAGCAGGAAACAAAAATATTCTTACAAACTTTACTATTATAATCTACTATTTCTTTAAGAGCATCTAAGAATCTACGCGAACTGAGCGTCGATCAGCGCAAGTGTGTCTTCAACAATGAGGAGACATCCAATCTCAAGGCATGCATTAAGAATATGTATCTAATATCATTATCTGTAAATTTAACTTATCTTATCCCTTAGATTTACAGCAAATCGTTGTGCCTAGCTCGTTGTCGTGCAGTCATGGCTTTGGAAATGTGCAACTGTGTGCCCTTCTTCTATCCGTTTGTGGATGGACCCAGTTGTAATCCAGCTGGTTTCGAATGCCTCTTGGACTTTAAGTGGCCCATTTGGGCGCTTCACATATGCAAATGTCCATCGACCTGCACCGAAATCGAGTACACCATGCAGACAGTGAAGAAGAGCTCCTGGGGCATGAAAGGCAACGAGGAGGCGACCAGCGTGGAAACGGCTACTTCCAGTTTCCGTTGGGATCTTATACCACCCAAGGTGCGATTTAGGCGAGATGTGGTCTTTAGCTTTGAGGATCTTATTGGTAAGAGCTATGTACTATATGTGTACTTGGTGCAATTTACTATCTTAAAGATGTATTTTTTGTGACTGGCAGTATCTTTTGGCGGTGCATTGGCCTTGTTTGTTGGCGTCAGTGTCATGGGTCTTGTGCAAATGGGCTACATTATACTCATTAACATTCTACAGGATATATTTAAGCTGCTCCACTACATTCACTTGTATTTGCGACAACGCTACCAACGCCTCAAAACTCCAGAAAATCACAATCATAGTAACAACATTTCACGAGCCGAAACAGCGGAGCTGCCGCTCTTTGAATATGTCAACTAATTTGTAATCCGATTATATGAAACATTCTTCTTTAGACACATTGGCTTACCCATAAATAGCAATACTTGGATTTCCCTGCTTAATATAATATTAGATACATATCTTATATCAAACGCTAATAGTGTTAACGTCCGTAACGCAACTTCTTTCGACATCCTTAAAGCTAGGTACTTAAAAACTGGCAAGTACTTTCTAAAGCTCAGGCGTTTTTGTCGAACCGAAGAAAGCATTTAATTTATTTGACAACCACAGAGTCAAATGTTCGCTAGACTCTTGCAGTGTGTGCTTTTGGACAGCTGGCTGATGACTGCAGTCATTGGACGATAGTAAGACAACCGAATGTGTGCCCACACGAGCTCCAGATGTGCAAGTGCCTAATGAGATGTGACGTCAAATGGAATTGTTAAGCTCTTGCAGCATGCACTCAATGCCCGTTCCAGGTGACTTTTCCGGGGCTCAATGTCCAAAAATAGATGCAATCGAAGCTGCAACCACGTATACATAAACACACTTGGAGGCCCGGGCTGGGACCGGGTCCGAGTACGGAAGTAATTGCCGAATGAATGGCAAATTGCATGTAACAGGTGGGCGGTTTTACTGCTGGTGGGTCATGAGAGGAAGTAGTGATGGTGGTGGTACTGCTGCTGCTGCTGCTGCTGTTGATAAAAGCAACAGTTCGGTTTTGTACGGAAATTGGGGTGGGATTGCCGAACGCTTCTTCTTTGGCAACAACAAACTCAAACAGGCTGTTCTGTTGCCAGGTCTGCCTATGTACAAGCATATTACTTCTTTTGGAGTATCTGCGTTCTAAGTTCTGCTCATGCGCAGTTTGAGCATTTAAGTATCAGTGCATTCGAAGCTTTTATTCAGTTGCCTGTTGGCATCCTTTGGTTCTAGCTGTGTTTTTCTTTTCGATGCGTAAATTGCAGTTTTGTGTTAATATTTTCCAGCACATTTTGCAAGAAATGTGGTAATGGTAAGTGATGTTAATTTTCTCTTATATATTCTTTAATTAACTTATTTTGTAAGTGCATACAATATACATTTTTTTTCAAATCTGCTATAATAACAGGTGGTCGATATATTATATAAATAGGTATCTTATATTATTCGATTAATTCTATATAAAGCTAAATAGCACAACATTTTTATGTTTATCAGCTTAACTTAAACAATGTACAATTCATTTTTGAACATTTATACCCAAAACTGATTTTAATGAAGTTGTGCAAATGTATGTATGCATCAAACAAACAAGTAAGAAGGCTCTTGTCGAGTTAGCTTGACTAGGAGATACCCTGCAACCAAGACATCATTGTTTGTTTAAATGTGTGTTGTTGCACGTGTTTACAGAAAATTCCTGTAAAACTGCGCTGCTGAATGCTTGGCCTAACTTTGATATTTGCTATCTCTAATGGATCTTAAGCGATTTTCATGAAATTTGTACAGATGATAAGTTTTTTCTAAAACATGTTCCAAAATTTTAAATTCGATTTTAATTTGTAAAGATATCATGTGTACGGAAGTAAAACAGTTATCGATAGTTTGTAACATATATAAGCTTGTCTCCAACTGGAGGACATGGCCAAATCCTATACTCTGCTATTGCTGATCAAGAAGCTTACTTCTGCCTGTTACATACTTTTGCACCCTTAAAGTTTAAACCCATTTCGTGGGTTGAGGGTATAATAACTAAGCGTTTTCTTAGGTTGACGGTATTCCCTAGTCAAGCTTTCTCGACTAGATACCTCTCACTGGATGTTCTTGCTTGATGAACTTAGTAAAAAACAAGCTGATTTAAGAATAAACTTACATTAGATATGTATAAAATTATTTGCAAGATCAATAAAGTCACAATACGCTTATTACAGTCAGGCGGTTACAGGGTATATATGTAGAATAAACTGCAATAAATATAATTTGTCCCTTTGTCCCTTCAATAAGCAAATTATATTGTTCGTTTCGCCCTTTGCATTCAGCTTGTGACTTAATTAAATAGTTTTTATATGCTGTCAGTTACTGTGATTTCGTTATAAGCCCTGCTACAAAGGGTTACACATACATATATACGCGTTTGAAAAAGATAAGAAGCACTAATCAAGCTTTTCCAAGAAAATGCACAAAGCTGAAAAGCACAGAAAGGACATGGCATCATCATATGTAGATATTAAAATGTTGTTTTTTTTTACTTCAATAAATCTGTTCAGATGCAATCCCAGTGTTGCAGAAAAAACTCCAGTGAAATAATTCTGAAAAACAGCAACAGCAGGAGAGAGGAGCTTTTTCAAGCAACAGCTTCGCCCACACTGCGCTTTGCATATATACATATATAATAAATCCTCTCTGGCTAGTGCTTTCTCTCTTACTCTCCATCCATGCGGAACGTGGGCTTTATATTGTGTGAGTGAGTGTAAGCTGTTCGTTCGTTTCCTTTCGTGCTTGCCTGGCATAGTATAAAATGCCGAAGCATCGCGCATTTGATGTCACTCTTGGTTTCGTCTTGACTGTGGCAGGTACGGAGTTTTTAAAGTGCGTATCCTTGGGTCAAAGAAGGCGTAGGAGTGACGCCATGTTGTGAAAAGTGTCTACCATTTTTATTTGCCGTTGTCAAATAACACACACACACACACAAACACTCTCTTCAAGCAAAAACTTAAAATAAATATACAAATAGAACACAATCAACAACTGCAACACATTTTATGTTGGCAGTTTCGCCGTGTGCGTAAATAAAACGGCCAGAAAAAAGTAAGCGAAGTGCAATTTTTCTTATTACAAACGAAACAGTTGTCTGAAATTCGCGCAATAGGAGCTGTAGGCGTCCATTGATTTGTTTGGTGGTAAGCGTGGGCGTTATGTCAATAAGTCACAGTAAATTGCGTATAGTTTAAGCTTCACTCAATGGCTGTATGTGTTTCATAATCGGCTTTATTATTTAAGACCGCTTTTGTCCTTTATGAACACACACTAAATCCAAATATATTATGAAGCTCACATCAAAGCTCACACACAAGGAACTCAACAAACTGTTGGGTAACAAGCGCTGCCCAAAAAAAAAAAATTAAATATATATGTGTGTATAGTATATAAAGACGAAAAAAGTTCCCTAAATGAAATATTTAAGAGCAGCTTGGCGCCTAATTAGTCATGCCTGCCAGAAACAGCCTCTGGCCAAGCACACGTATACATTTTCCACAAGCTGTGCAACCAATTGAATTTGTCGCAAAATTTGATTGCCTGGGTTCCCAAAAATGAAAATGTAATTATTTTGCCATTGCACGAGCCAATTTGCATGTCCATGCCCACACACTGTTGACTCTGGTTACATCCTGTATGTATAAGCGAAAAATAATGGAAAAGCAGGCAACCTTTTTCTCGAATGTAATGCGCTAATGTCCTGTCAATGGAACAACGGAGGCGGCATTCAACAGTTGAAGGCTTTTGCTTTCTTCTATAATATAACTCATACGACTAATGGAATATGTAACAATATTTTTTCGAAAAGCAAACGCTAAGTGCTTACCAAACTTTTCCAATTTTTTTCAACAAGAAAAGAAGTTTAAAGAATCAAAAGTTTTAAAAGGAAATGTTGGCACGCATTTTTATAAGTATTTTGCATTCTCAGAAAACAGTTGAAACGGTTGCTTTCCTGGAAAAGCTTATTGTAAGTTCACGCTTGAAATAATCTGTAATGATGAATGGTTAAGATTAACCAAATAATAAATATTCAACGAGTTTATTACGCAAATTAAATTCAACTCTTTTTTACCCGCTTGAAGAATTTAGGTTGCTGGCGTGGTTGTAGAAAGATACAACTGAAACTAAATTAATTTTATGCTGTTGCGACTTTGCTGGCAGAAGTTAATCCTATCTAAGACGCAGCCAAGCAGCAATAATATTATTATAATAGCAACAACAAAACACAGTAACTAAAAACAACAATAGCTGCAGGCGAGACAACTTCAGACCGTTGTTCGATTGTGTAGCGTTTTGTGTGTTGAATACAAACTGAAACTAAGAGCAGCTGCCTTGACATTACGCATACGTCGTGTAGACCACAAGTCCAAGTTCCATTCATCACTCCAGCTATAGCATACTTATGTGCGCCACAATATAAAGCTTTAACCGTCACAGTACGGAAATATTCGTCATCAGTATCTTGCAGCATGAACATAATTGTCAGAACGCCAACTGACAGGAATGCTGGCGTATCTCGCTCCTTGCGCCAGCAGTGTTCTCATTTATGTACACGCATCGGAATTTTATTGATTTATCTGTGGGACTGTCAGACATTGAGGCAGGCAGTCATTCAGTCAGTCAGTCTGCCTTTCACTCCGACAATAATCCGACGCGTCAGCAGTTCATTAGTGGTGCAGATGGGGAAATAATTCAAATGCCATTGAGTGCTGCTCTTCAATTTGCATAGTTATGTGTGAAACGCCACACCAATTTATATAATTGCAAATATATGCACAACATACGTAGAACAGCCAGCAAGGTTGCCAAATTTAAATTGGTAAATAAAAAAACAAAAATAAAAAATTTAATAATTTTAGAACACTTTTAAACACAGAATGCAAAATACTTATTACTTGTATAAAAACTGAGCTAATGTAATAGAAATCTTAGTGACTCCGATAAAAAACAAGTCCGCTTTGTTACAAGAGAAGGACAAATTTATATATATTTGTGGAATCGCCTACGGCAAACATAATAGGCCAAATGCTTTTTCCAAGATGGTTTATTTTAAGGTGTATTAATTTACTACAAATGAATAAGAATTAGATAATCAGCTAGGAAGCATAACGGATTCACTTTCAGCTATTTAGGTGACAATGAAATCAGCTTTAAACAGCTGATTTGACACGCAGCTGCTGTTGGCAAGTGTCTTTAAAGTGCAAATGTAATTAAAAGTTTGCCAGCAGATTCTTGAGACTTATGCGAACCTGAAACGTGCCGCACATAAAATATTTTTAATGCGCTCATCCTTTTACTCTCTTTTATACCTTTCTACGAAAGCCTTATTTGAACGCCTCTAAGCCAGCTGTACACAAGTTTTAAGCAGCAGCTGCGATGGCTGGCCAATTTGTTGATGTTGTCGGCTTGCTGGGTCTGCTAACCATTGTCCTGGCCTCCGTCCAGGCGACGCCCCAACGACCCGCCTACTCATTGCAGGCGGCCGTCGATGAGCTGCATCGCCGCGAGGCTGCCAAGTATCCATTGAATGCACCGCCCCCCTCGGCACACTTTGCTGCGGATCAACTTGACGATTGGGATGACGGTAAGTGTGAAATTGACATTGCGGATAATTAATAGCCGGCAGCTGCGACTAGCGCAGTTACAGAAGACCGCAAAAGTACTTGGTTAAAACACAGCAGTAGCTCTTTAAACTGTGAAAAGATTTAGGAGCCTTAGTCACAAGAACTTAAGCAAAAATAAATTGCACATTTAAAGCACTAATATACAATACCTCTTAATTGACAATATTTAAAAGCACTAATACATTCACAGTTTAATAAACCACAATGTTATAGCACAGTCAGTTACTTAAACAAAAACAAAAAAAATTTTTTGTATGGTATTTTGTTTTGTAAAACGATAGAAAGTGTGAAAGAAAGTGGATAAACTATTGGAAGAGGGAAAAAGGAGAGAAAGAGACCACAAAAAAGGTGATACAAAAATGATAATATGATTTATATTGAGAGTAAAATGAAGAATAGACCGAGAGTAAAAAAGACTTAAAAAACAAAATTATCCAAGATAATGAGCGAATTATGAATATTCAGAAAGAAAGGAAATGAAGGCAATAATACGAATAAGTTGGCGTAATGTAATTTAATTAAAAAACAGAGGGAGAGAGAGAGAGGCAGACAGACAGACTGATGCAAATCAAAAAGAATTAAATATTAATCTGAGTGTTTAACTTTTTTATGTAATTTGTCATTTAAGATTTTAGAAACCTTTGTTTTTTAATATACGCACACAGTACTTGTGGAAAAAGAAAAGAAAAGGAAACTAAGTTAACTTAATTTAAAGAACACTTAAGCTAAATCTCTTGAAAGTCACATGTTTGTCCTTGTTAAATTGGGAACCCGAGCCACAGTCACGTGGCTGAGTTCCATAATCTCACGATAATCTGAAATGGCAGGGCAGAACTGATATGGGCAGGACATCTGTCAGCTGCAGGGAAACCAAATGCCAATCCGTAACTAATACTGAATCAAACAGAGCGAAAAAGCGAGCAGATAGATGGAGGGAAGCAGCATCAACTGAGACCCGCATGTAACAGAGCACGTGCCTGTTTTCCCGCCCCCACCACCTCACACACCCACACACACACACATACACATGAGCCCGCACAATGCACACTTGATTTTCACAAATATTGCAGATAGCGATTTATTTGGCACCGCCACCAGCACCGGCACCGGCACAGGCAACAAGTATAAGAATCGGAATCGCCATAGAATAAATAAAGCACTTGCCAAATACTTAGAGCGCGAGAATGATAACTATGAGACAGGCCTAGGTGCACCCCCATTCAATGGTTATGAGTTTGAAGACGAACGCGAGCAGCAGCTATCGAATCCCAGTTCCAATCTCTTTGTGGATGAGAAGCGTAAGCGCTCATCGTCGCCCTTTAGGGAACGTGACGAGCAGCAATACGGTAAGTAACTTGGGCTTATACACACATATAATAAATATATGGCTGTCCACTTAAGTGCTTCAAATGGATTGGGATAAGAATGCTTTTCTCGCTTGTGAGATAAAATCACTTAGCCCAGATTAACTTGAGTTTGTGTGGGTGTTTTTGTGTGAATTTCGGACTCTGTCTGGCTCAACTCTTCCTGAAATGATAAATGCAACGAGCTGGAAGCAAGCACAAGCATCCGGTCAGCCCAATCCCCTCATTTGATTTAATGGCTCTGCGTCGCCAACAAGTGGGTGCGTGCCCATAAAATAGTGTCACTTAAATCCGACTGACCGACTAAAAGTAGCGTTCTTACTTTATACACGGTTGATTTCTATCTAAAAATAGCTCACATATTGGATTATTTTTCCTTTAACAATTCAAGTGCATATATTATGAAATTAAGTATGTGTACAGGGTATAGATGTGTGCAAATTAATTGCGTACATGTTGCCTTTTAAGTGATTTAGCTTTCTAAGGTCAAAGTGATGCCACGTGGTGCTTTGGTACTATATTGCAGAGACGGGTCCGAGCGCAGCTTCTGTATTCCGTGAACGTGAGGGTGGAGGCGGAGGCGGCGGCGGCGTAGGAGGAGAGCCAACGCACAGTGAGCTGACGGAGCAGTTTCTGCGAGAGATTGAGGAGGCCAGCGAGCATGAGCGACAGGAGCGTTATAAGGCGGCACTGCGACAGCTGTGGGAGAAGTATCAGCAGCAAGAGAATGAGCTACGCAGCAATGGCAACAACCACAACGGAGAGGAGGAACTGGAGGAGCAGCAGCAGCTGTTCGAGCAGAAGAAACGTATGCGAATGCCACCCTACTATCTACTAATGCAGAAGAAACGCTCCTATCCGGTGCTACCATGGCTGCCCTACAATGCCGACAAGAAGAAGCGCTTCCCGGTGGCCAAGCGCGCAGCGGGTGAATCACCACTGGTCAAGACCGACGAGCGTGTGGCCCAGGAGCTGAGCGAGTTGTTTGGCAAGCCCATGGAACACCAGCAGCAGGATGAGAAGAAGAAGCGTTCTACTGAGGAGCAGCTAAAGACGGCGCCAACAACACATCTGCCGGAAACTGCAGCTACGGCCACAGCACTGGGTGATATGCGTCTGGAGATAAACTTTCAGCGTGTAAATGTTACGAATGGAGTAGAGAAGGAGACATCTACCCAAAGTCCACCGAAGGCAGCAGGCACAGGTGAATCGGTGATGCATGGACATGCTGGACACCATCGCAAACGAAGTAATCATCACTCCGATGAGGATTACGCCGAGCATGAGGAGCACGATGGCGAGGGTGAGGGTGAGGGTGAGGAGAGCTCCGACGAGGATGATCACGACGAATTCGACGAGGATGAGGAGGCCGAGAACGAGGGCGAAGGTGAGGGTGATGCAGGAGAGAGGCGCCGCAAGAAGAAACGCGCTGCCAGTGCCAAGCACATGCATGGTCCAGGTGTCGGTCATCTGATGCTGCGAGCCAAGAAATCCATCGATTGGTCCCAATACTTCGGTTTGGATCGCAAGAAGAAATCTGAGATGTCAGAGTGAGTCAAAATTCTTCAAATTAATCTAATCCGCATAAATTGTATTTTCTCTTGAATAATTTTAGTGCGGATTTGAAGAAACGTATCATTAGTGACGATAGCAACAATGCTGAGGACTTAAACGATGAGACACAGAAGACGAAACGCAATATTGATCCCGAGAAACTGGAGAGCATGGACAAAAAGTTACAATCGATAGAAGATTTTATTATTGATGAGACCATCAAGTACACTGGCGCACATGAAGGCATCAAGAATCAGGATGAGATCCGCAAGCTAAAGGAGCACGTCCTATCCCGCTTAGCTACTGCATACAGTCTGGAGAAGATGCGTCGTGCGCTGGACAAGCTACGCCAGTCCGTCGATGCTGAAAACCATTTATTGCGCAATGTTATCGAGACGGATTCGGAGGAGAACTCATTGGATGAGCGTTGGCCAACCAAGAAGCGATATAGCGTCAAGAAGGAGCAGGTCGAGGATAAAGCAGAGTGGGTTCAGATAATAAGAAATCTTAGATTAAAGCTCACACCATCACATTTTAGGGATGACGGCAATCCGCAGCTGTCAAAGAAGAAGCGCAGCGGCTATATGCGCTATCCGGAGCAGCCCAACACCATGGATGATGCATTGAACAGCATGAACAGCGCACCCTACGAGACCCTCAACGACGCCTATCTGGGCAATAAGAACTACATCATTGGCTCCAACCAGTGTCCCATTATCGAATCTATGGCAGAGCGTTGTCGCAGCGTTGATCTAATCTCCGGCGATCTCAACCAGGAGTTGATGCCTCTCTGTGGCGTTCATCAGATTTGTTATCTCTGTGTAAGTTGTGAGCAAACCCAATGATGTTTAACAGCTGGATCATTTGTTTTTTTTTTTTTTCTTACTCACAGGGTGCCTCACAGGTGGCATGCGATTATCAGTATCTGGCTGAGGCGGACACCATTTGTGGCAGCAGCAATGATTGCCAGGCGGCTGCTCGCTCCGTTCTAATGATATTGCGTGGCACACCTGGTCGCCAGCTGGGACCACGTGAGTGCTTGAAGAATCCCTGCTTGTATAGGGCTATGCGTGAGATTGGGCTATAAAAGAGCTTCTAGCCAAAAGAAAACGTCCTTTTCTGTGCGTTTAACAACAAACAAGAATACAAGCACTAACAAAAATTTACACACAAAAAAAAATGTTGCTGAACTAGCAAATCAAATATATACACACATATTAATAACATAAAAGAAAATAGGCAGTTCAAATATTTGGATACATTTTGCTGTTGTCAAAGAAATGCATAACAAAAAGGCAACAGTTCAACTAGAGTTTACCAGAGACCTTAACTGAAAAAGCAAAACACTTAAATGCTAAATGCAAACATGCGAATTTGAAGCTACAAGATAACCATAAACCATATTTATTAATTTTCCGCCAAGCAGTAGGCACCAGATTGGTATTAGGCTCCTGATCTATACGTTCGTTTGTGTGTACAATGTGGACATCAAAGTTTTTTGAAAGCACATGCATAACCTACATGAACGTACTCTACAATTGTGAGTACAAGCTTCTTAGCTGAACAAGATACAAAATAATGCATTATATAATCAAAATCTTCATAAATTATATTCGTAAATGTATTAACGGTCAACTAAGAGGCATGATAAAAATATATTTAAATACACATCCAAAGCCTCCATCAACGGCAGCTACCTAAAATATATATAATTTAAATCCGGCCATAAAATGCGTTCGAGACTTAAGCAAGATCAAAGTTTGTGGCGGATTTGCAAGCGAAAGCGAAACTAATTTGAAAATATCAAAAATATTATATAAACTTAATTCAATATCTATATAAAGAAAAACACATATATGTATATGATATCGTAACTTGATAAATGTTTTTAAATGTATTTTAAAGGTTTATTAGAACTCTGCAAGATAAATGTTTTGCGAGATTATCTATGATCAAGCTTAATATTTTAAAAACCAAAGCACATTCTTAAACAATATTCTTACCACATTACTAAATACAATTAACAGCGAGGTTTGCAGCTAATATTATTGTTGTTGATTTTTTTCCTTAACTCGAACGAAAAGTTTGAAAAGATTTCAAGAGTTACTCATTGATGTCATTAAATATTTATAATTGTGCATTAGCATGTCTACGAATAAACATATTCTTAAATGTGTTTCAGTGTAAAAACAATAAGTGAAAATAACTAAGACAAATATTCATAAAAATCTATAGATGTGATTATATAATATACCTAAGGCATGGCAAATACAAAATACAGAAAAAAAAAATGAAAACTATAAATTAAATGGAATACGCATTAAAATGAATCAAAATATTATTATAAATGTATTTACACATATATTGATGTACGTATATGCTACAGTTTGACAAAGAATTTATTGAAAATCTTATATAAAATATATATGTATGTATTGCTATACAGTTATAAATGTAAAATATATAAGAGAGGTCTCGCAAACTGCGTTTTAAAATTGCTATATAACGACATCCACTTCAAATGGTGTCTCATTCTACATAAAATGTAAGCAGAGACCTCGGAAAAAAACAAAGCAAAATGATTTTATTTAATTCAGTGTAGGCTGGGGAAGGCAGGAATTGCTTGGTACCATGAATAAAATTATTTGAAATACCATATTGTGCGGGCTGCCTTAAAACAGTGTTGAGCAACGCCGGTGCTGCACAGCTGTTGTTAACAGAGCTGCCACTGCTTTCGTTGTCTAATTAAGAGTTGTCAAGCTTATGATATGCCACATCAGAGTAAGTTGTTGCTTTTTGTTGTGTGTTCAAACAATAACATCAGATCAGGCACAACAAGTTTGTTTTAATAAATTAATAGTATGTTTTAAGCATTAACAACAGTGCGTCGTCGTCTGACTATTAATGTAACTGCATCCAAATAAACCAAAATTAAAGTCGTCAAAACTTGAACACGTCAAAACATTGTGCAGCTTCCGTTGCCGATAAAAAAATATTTATCAATCGGAACCGGAGCTGTGTGGAAGAGAAGAAGCTTTACAGCTAAAGCCCATCAAAACTAACCGACGCGTCAACAAATTTTGATGGCAGACACAAGCATTGATGTCAGCGGCGAGATGCAGGTCCCACCATCACGTTCAACCGGTGGCGAGACAAAATCAACGTTCGAAAGGTGCGTTATACTCTTATTGAACTAAAGTACATGTATATAATGTCTTATACCCAATTGCAGCTTTCAATTGCAAAATTTGCCCTCACCCATGGATTTTGTTCACATGGTGCGGCGCTCCTTGCGTCCGTGGACTGTGTTCTTCAACATTGGCAACTTCAAGACCGCAGTTAGCATGCAACGTCTTAACAATCGGGTCATGCGCAATCTATCATATTTCCAAAGCAACTATATATTCGTTTTTATTGTGCTGATGATCTACTGTCTGTAAGTTTATACCATCTGTTGTTGAATCTGTTACAGCTGTTTAAACAATTGTGCACGTATGCCTTGCATTATTTTCAGTATTACATCGCCGCTTACCTTGCTGGTTATAGCTGCTGTGGCATTTGGCGCTCAGAAAATACGTTCCAATAATAGCAACATAACGGTCATCGGACATTCTGTAACACCAAAGCAGCAACTTATAGCCCTTCATGTGGGAGCTGCGCCCTTGCTCATCTTAGCGGGAGCAGGGTCTGTCTTATTTTGGACATTGGGCGCTTCCTGCTTTGTAATTTGCATGCATGCAGTATTCTACAACATTGACGCAATAGTAACGGAGGAGAACGAAGGCTTTTTAGCGCAGGTCGTCTAAATAATATGCAATGATGACGAATTCGAATAATTTACTGAGCATGTACCACATACGTTAATCCGTAGCATTATAATTGCCACACAGGGGCCTTATTAGACAATAAGTTGCAATATATACACATACCGAAACCGAAATGTAATTTTACCACCTGACCGACAAACGAAAAAAAAATACACGACAAAAAAAAGTATTTCGTTTTGGTGTTTTAAACAAATGCACATAAATATGTTTGTATATTGTGTACTTAAAAATCAATTGGCTAAAGTATCGCAACAGTAGACGATGTGGAATGGTCGGAGGAAGTATACACATAATTAAATGGTAAAGTATAAAATAAATATATAAAACCATTCGTAAGTTAAATTCACTGAGGTATTTAGAACTAGAACTAGGAATGTTAGCATTGTTGGCTTTACAAAATAGATAAGTCTCTTGGTCCAGGTAAGTGGCTGGCGATTATGCGAACTGCGAAAGCGTTGTCGTCTCCTGCTCCTGCTCCTCATCACTAGCATTTTGATCGAGCTTCTCAAAGCCATTACGATCAAGCCGGCCGCCCAACTTAAAGCCCTCAGTCTTCTCCCAGGCATGCCGGCGATTGTGTGTACCAAATGGCAGGCAACCTGTTGAAACCGCACCAAATGACAAATTAATGGGAAAAACAATTGTATCACACAGAAACATAAATAAAGTATAGTGTTCATATGTACAGTTCATGCAGTCGACGCTTTTACATGCAGCAACACTTATGTAATTTTGAAAATTATTCATGCGCTGCAATTCGAAACAGAAAAAAAGCAAAAGACATTTAAGTAGTTGTTATTGCTTAAATTGTATAGACTTGTGTATGTATTTTGTATAAAAAATATATGTATGTATAAATGTAGATCGATGCACACAAAAAATGAGATTACAAAATGAGTAGCACAATCCTGTCAGAAATCCAACAAGGAAGAATGCATAAGGAATCACCAAGTTCAACTTAAAAGTAAGTTTGTAAACACAACTACATAATGGAACTGAAGTGTGGGGTTGGGGATTAGTTAGCACAGACTTTGATTCGAGGCGGCCAGCCTGCGATAGACCAGATCGCTAGGCGGCGTTGCGCTGACCGCTTGATTACCTCGTTTGCGGCGACGCGCCATAAGCAGCGCCAGTGCAAATGTGGATCCGGCAAAGAGCAGCATTAGCGATGCTACCAATATGGCCTTGCCGCTGGGATGGTGACGCGTTTGCGTATCATCCACAATGTTAGTGGCTTCAGATATTGTTACCACTGGAGCTGCCTCCACTTTGGACGCCGACAAAGGCATTGGCTTGGCCAGCGATTTGTGTAGGAATTTGTGTATACGCATGGGATTCAGTTCAGCGACATATATCGCATTTCCGTCCTGGGTGACAGCCACGTCGTGTGGATTCTCGAATTGCAGATTGTTTGGTCCGAACTTGGAGACCAATTGTCGGGTGCGCATGCTCATCACAAAGCCATGCACTTCGTTGTAGTGTTGTGGTGCTCTACCCAATTCGGCGGTGGGGCCATTAACAATCACAAGTTGCCCACCTATTCGGAAGAAACATTTATATACAAGAGTAGCATTTACTTCAATAATAATCATAGCTTACCAGCTGCAGGAGTATAGGCCATGCTGAACAAACGATCGCCTATGAGCGGATTATGATATTGGGAATGAAAAGTACCATTGTTTGAGTAGAAGCACTGCACACGTCCATTCTCACGATCGGCAGCACACAGCAGCTCCAGCTCTGGTACCAGCGTCAGTGCATGTGGTATGGCAAAAAAGCTGGCCGGTGCCACATCATAGGAGTGGCCGGAAAATGAATTCTGTCCCCAGACCAGAATTTGTTCGCCTTGCTTCGAGTATTTCACAATACGCGCATTACAATAACCGTCGGCCACAAAAAAGTCACCGTTGTTGAGCACAGCCACTGCGGTGGGTTTGCAGAATTTAGTTTTTCCAACGCCCGGGTGAAAGGCCGTACCGAGCGTAAGCAGAGGTTTGCCACCTTCGCCTCGTGGTGGGAATTTAAATACCTGATGCAATGCCACATCGGTCACCCAGACATTGTCTTCGGGATCGATGCTCAGGCCGTGGGGAAGGTAAAAGCTGTAAGCAAAAGGAATTTCAAATTAACCAAAAACATGGAATTAGATGCAATAGATTTCGCTTACAAATTTTTACCCCATTCGTAAAGCACTTTGCCCGAGTCCGGCTCGAGGCCCAGCACTGTGTTTGCCTTGATCGCTCCAAGGCTTCGCTCCTGATAAACATTTGAGTTGTTAAATGTCATTTGATCCCAGATGCGATCCACTCTATGAAATATGACCACATTGCCAGCACTGTCAAAACTAACAGCAGTAACAGCGCCTAGTCTCACTTTATTTGCCGGCCATTCGTTTTGGTAAATGTAAGCTGCAATGAAATTAAATGTGAGACATGGCGACGTGGAGAAAAGACCCATTTATAACGTTTAATCTTTCCTACACATATTATGTGCGGAAAATAAATATTCAAGTTAGCTTAACTCAAGTTTAGTATATTTATTGTTTAAAAAGAGTTAAGTTCTTCACTTACTTGTGTTAAGTTTGGCTAACTCCGTCTTCACATCGGGTATTTCTGGTTTGGCGCCTTGGGGCCAGTTGTTCTCTGCTGGTCCAACGCCCTTGAGCATTTGATGCATGCGCTCATTGTTGTTCCCGCTGCCGATTGCAACATTTTGTAGATAACGCTGAGTACTTTGATTCTGTGGAGTGATTATAGTTATCAGTGGATATTATAAACGAATATATAGATTTCGAATTTGCCACGGAAGCACAAATTCCTAAATGAACACACACACACACACACACACACACGTACGCATGTCGGTGCATGTGTGTGACGTCAGACAACAAAATCAATACACAGAACATCTGTGTACTAATTTAAACCGAATAGAAAACATATGTTGCCTTCCGCAAAGGGGTA
The DNA here is from genome assembly GCA_018152825.1 of Scaptomyza hsui. Lineage (NCBI taxonomy): Eukaryota > Metazoa > Arthropoda > Insecta > Diptera > Drosophilidae > Scaptomyza > Scaptomyza hsui. Next base: position 1,660,213 of record JAECXO010000044.1, on the reverse strand, counting down.
GGAGCGTCACAAGCACTATTAGTAAGCAATAATTACCTCGGTAACCGCAGCAGACTTAACCAGATTGAAGAGGACACAAAGCACTAGGCATATATAGCATCTACGGATGTTGTCGTTGTTGTTGCCACTGGACCGCGACATGTTTGTTGCTGTGAAATTGGCGTAAATCACGTTGAGCTGGAATGCTGAATGTGGCTGGCAAGCTGTTTTATACAGCGTCAAACCCAGTACTATATATAATACAATTACAGACTTATGTATAACAATGAATGATTTATGAGGCTGTAGCAGCCATTTTAACTGGTTGATTGTTTGAACAGCTGTTAGAGTGCCCAAATTACCGCCAGATAAAACAACCTAATTTTGTCTTTAAACTCTGGTCACCCTAACAAAATGAGTTCTAATTCACAATTACGATAAGTACCTTCGGCTATCGATTTGTTTTAGTCGTATTGAGCTTTCTTTTTAAAATAACTATTTAAAATAAGTCGTATATTTTTGTTCAAACAAGTAACACATGCGGATCACGTCTATGGTGACCAAAACTTATGTAAAAAACTCGTTACTGTAAAATAGTAGCTAAGGCATTTCATTGTAAGATTAATAATTTTTAACCACAGTTAGAGAATCGCGACAGAATTTTGCTTTTACAATGCACAATTCAATAATTTACATATTATTAACTATCATAGCTGTCGTATGCAAAAAATTTGAACTACCTACTCGTCGCAGCTTCCTTAATCCATATCCACATTTCAAGTACTACAATGATGGCATCGATCCTGGCGACCCGCTCTTCCTTACACCTCTTTTAAACAATGCTTCTCTAACCAAGCACGAAGTGCGTGAATTGGCCCGCGTTACAGATCCCGTGTTCCTTGGAGTAAAGAGCTATTCAGGTTATTTGACTGTAGATCAAGTTTACAACTCCAATTTGTTTTTCTGGTACTTTTCTGCTGAGCAGAATTCCGAGAGTGCTCCAGTTTTACTTTGGCTACAAGGTGGTCCTGGCGCATCCTCTCTCATTGGGTTGTTTATGGAGAACGGTCCATTTCAAGTTGTTACTCGAGAAAAAGTGGAAAGGACAAATTACAGCTGGAGCAGGACACACAACTTAATCTACATTGATAATCCAGTCGGAACAGGATTCAGTTTTACCGATTTCGAAAAGGGTTACGCTCGAAACGAACATACTGTGGGAAAACATCTGTACGAGGCGGTCCTTCAGCTATTTAGTTTGTTTGAGTGGAAAAACACTGTAGGATTTTGGATCACTGGTGAATCCTATGCGGGCAAATATGTACCAGCCCTTGCCTATTACATTCATAAGGCTCAGCAGGGGACTGGCTCGCAATATATACCGTTGAAGGGTTTGGCTATTGGCAATGGACTGTCGGATCCACTGCATCAGCTCAAGTATGGTGACTATCTCTATCAGCTGGGCCTTATAGACGACAATGGGCTGGAAAGGTTTCATAATGCGGAGGCGGCCGGTGTCGCCTGTATTCGGAAGCACGACATGGACTGTGCTTATGAAATATTCGAGCTATTAATTTTGGGGAATTTGCCAAATGGTTCGATTTTTAAAAACTTAACGGGCTACAACTGGTATTACAATTATTTACAGGCGCATGACGAGGATTTTGTCTCGAACCTAGGTAACTTTTTGCAGGCAGGCGCTACGCGACGTGCTATTCGCGTGGGCAACAAGGCGTTTCACGACATTGACAAGGAGAACAAAGTAAAGATGCATATGAAGAAGGATCTTATGGATAGCGTTGCTCCTTGGATAGAGGAGATTTTAAAGCACTACACCGTATGCATGTATAGTGGCCAGTTGGACATTATTGTAGCCTATCCATCAACGCGTAATTTCCTTAAACACCTAAAGTTTCCAGCCTCCGATCTCTATAAGGTGGCACCACGGAAACTCTGGCTGGTTGACGGTGAATTGGCCGGCTATGTTAAGAGAGCCGGTAATTTAATTGATATACTAATTCGGAATGCAGGTCATATGGCCCCGCTTGATCAGCCCAAATGGGTTTACGAGATGATCAATCAACTGACTCACTGCAAGCATTAAATATGAGATTTTTTTAAATTTTCTTTTCAATTTTTTCAATTTTACGTTTATTGCTGCGTTGTATTAAACCGTTTTTGCAAATTAAATGTAACAGAAAAATGTTAGCTAACATTGGTAAAAGTATTTTCCAGCACTAAATCGTGCAACATGCTATACTTTTTAACACTAGAACGCGCAACACACCCCGCTTCCCGTTTTGTCTAAAAGCCATTATTATTTTTCGAGTTTCATCCACAGCCACAGTGCAAATTACGGCCGCACGTTAATAATTTATAATACATAATAATAACAATGCTAGACTAAAGTAAAAACCTAGCTCTAAAAGTTCATCAATTTAATTTAAGTGTTAAAGTAGTTCTAAAGTGTGTTTTAAGTCGCTGAAAAAAGCAACTAAAAGAGTCGCCGTCGTCTTCGTTTTGTCTTCGTCTTTGAAGTCGTTGTTGTTGTTATTCTTCATAGTTGCGCCTCAGCTGCTGTGGTCACCAGCAAATTAAAGAAGTCCTTCGCATGTGTATTTGGAAGCGCCATCGCATATACATACGCTTAATGTAGTTTTTCATTGCTGCATTTGCCCTGCTGCATACAAACTAAAATACGAAAATAAATTCGCTGTGCGAGTTAGAAGAAGAAGAAGAAGAAGAGCAAGACTAAGGTGAGTGCGCGCATCAATACGAATGCAAATGTAAAACTGTTATGCCATATGTGCAGTGGCGTCGTCCACCAGGGGTCACACATGCATACACGCACATTCAGTTCAATGCACGACGCACGAGATTCGAACAGTTAAGAACCTGATTATATCCAATGCTAAAATGCAGCTGCATTTTATCGAATTTCAACACACATAAAAAAAAAAAAAAAAAACAAGCACAGAAACTAGAAAAGTGCAACACGGACATTGAAGAGGGTAGAGATCTCAAGCAATGTCGAATGCACATTTCTGTGGTGGTTGCTTTACTGTGCCCCTTTTTTTAATTTTTCAAAATCCCAATCACTCTCTCAAGTCCATGTCTCTCCCGTCCCTCTCTGTTTCTATCAGTGAGCCTGTCACGATTTGATTTGGGAACGTCTGTCGCCTGAACGTTTGCTTGGCTTGCTTGCTGCATTTAAATGCAGTTTACATACATATATTTTTTTGCATGTAGCTAGAGAAGTACGCACAATTTCAAAACAAAGAGACACCCATTTGTGTGCATTGTGTAGCCAATAAAAATATTTGCATTGTTAACTTATGTATCCCTATTGCAGCTGCAACATAAGCAACATAAGCAACGAGAACCGGGATCAGGACCATGCAGCATCATGTGCATGCAGCCAGAGCTGCGCCTCATCTGCGCGCTCCACATCATCACAGCCATATAGCGATGCCGCCGCCACATCCCGGCATGGATCAGCACATGGGCGCACTCACACAAGCAGCGACAATTGCCACACAGCAGCAACCGCAGCAACACCAACAACAACAACAGCAGCAGCAGCAGCAGCAAATCGGTGCCACCGCCGCCGCAACGCGATGTTCATCATGGACGGTAAGCGATTCAAGATCATGTTTGCCATAAGTATGTTGGCTTTGGGTGTTACCCCTCTTCGGTTGGCGACGCCGTCGTGTCTAGGCTTCTATTCTATACGTTGCGGCAATTATGTTAATTCCTGTCACTGACAATCGCCTGTGAGACTCATCATCCCATTTTCTCAACTCATAAATTATAATTTCAGTGGCTCTTTGTTCTTTAGCGCTCAGCATGACTTCCGCTCGATAACGGGTTTGCAGTTACCATCTAACAGCTAACAGCTACAAGCAGCAGCAGCAGCAGCAACAGCAACAGCTAGAGCAACAAAAACAGCAGCGGCTGCAATTATCCTTGACGTTCCTAAGGATCGCAGTGCGGCCAGTTCTCTCACTCTCTTTCTCCTTTGTGCGATCAGATGTTTCCATGGCCTCTCGGCTCCAGCATCAAGAGAACTGTTTGCCCTTATCGACCGGTCGGTCAGTTGCTCCTCAGTCGCTTTTGGCCTCGCACTCGCGTCGCATTTCGAATCGGTATCGAGCTCGAGCGTTGTTCAAACTTTAAGTTATTTCGCAAAAGCATGTAAAATATTGGTGACAGGTGATGATGCGAGCATTTATTAAAACCAAATGCCTACTTTTTGCATTACAAAGTGAGCTGAGATCTTTAATAGAGAGCAAATTTAAGGATAAAAGTTTAAAAAAGTGAATAAGTTCTTAAAAAACATGATTTAATGATAAAAGTGACAATTAGATAAAGTTGCCTAGTGTTTTCCCAGTTTAAAATATATTTGAAATTAAGTATAGGCCATACAAAAAATCTCAGATATCTTAATTTCATAATATATTAATATGAGAAAATTCAAATCCAAATTAATTCGAAATACACTATTCAAATCTTTTTCCAAGTAATTGTACAATATTCACTGCAAATTTAAAACTATTTATCGCTTAAAAAAATATATTATACCAAAATGTTGAAATATGCGAAATTATGTGTTAAAAGAAAATAATTGTGAAATGTGCGAATCCTGCAAATATGTATATTACATTGAATCGTTAATAGACATACACTTGTCGAGAATATATGATTTAAACTTACCCTTGAGTTAAACTTGACCTCTGAGACGAAAGTGTTTAAAGTATTAGCCAGATAAGCCGGATTGCTTTAATGTTAATTCGCTGACATTTTTAATAGATTTAATGATAGCAAATTAACTTGCAGTGTGCATCGCATAACTTTATTGGCCAACACGCGGTCATTCAAAGATCTTAAGAATTCCCAAATGTCTCCTTGTCCCTGTCCCCGTCACCGTCCCCGTCCCTGTCTATGTCCCCTTTTTTTTTTCCTTCACTTTTTGGGTGTTTGGTGTGTGGTAGGTGCGTCTCAATTGAAACTGACAGTTGGCGAAAAATGACACGATGCGTAAAAGAATGCGGCTTTTGTGCTTTGTTAGGGATTTCTGCCATTGTTCGAGCTTTACCACTGTTGTCTGTAGCTGCAACAACAACAACAACAACAACAACAGCAAATATCGGCCGTAAAGCCAACAGCAACAAGGGGCATAGCGCAAAGGGTGAACCTTCCGTCGTTGCCTCTTCTGACCGTGTTTTGTATTGTTGTTTTTGTTTTCGATGGCCACTCAATATGGCAGTTTATGTGCTTAGTAGCTTTGCGTTTTGTGTGCGTTCAACCATTTAAAGTTTATTATTTCATTGGATTCCATGTCCAAAAATATCTTTCCTGAAGATATTCACAAACTTCCAATTTAAATTGCTGCGAAAGAAAACATATGTAATGATTTTTACTCAAATTGTTATTTGCTGTGCTTTCAGAATTAGTCACCATCATCATCATCAGCATCAACATCATCAGCAGCAGCTTCAACCGAATGCCTACAACAATAGCAACAACAACAACACTACAAATCAAATGCAAAAGATACGACAACAGCATCAGCATCTGAACACCAACAATGGCCAATTACCGCCACCGCCGCCGCCGCAGGCCTACAATCATCCGGCAGCAATTAGTTATGGCCAACTGCCACATCATATGGCCCATCTGGGCACTTATGCGGCACAGCCACCGCCACCTCCGCCAGCAATGCTAAGCGGCAAGCACACGCATTACTATCTCAGCAGTGCCAAGCCCAAGTACAACAACAGTAACAGTGCAGGCGGCAGCAGCACCAGCTACGCGCATGCACCCAAAACTATACTACAAAACACATACCGGGCCAACAAGAGCGGTGGACAAACCACGGCGCCAACTGTAGAGGTATCTACGGTAGCTGTCGTACCAACAACGGCTCCAGTCGAGCATGCTGTGCCCAGCACAATGCTAGTTGCAGGCAACTGCAGGAGCGGCGACGAAGCCGGTGAGCTGCCGGCCTCCGAAACAGCTGAGAACAGTGAAGTGCTGCCGTTGCCGGAGGCGCCGCAGAGCGAGGACTGCAGCAGCGGCAGTGCGGAGCTCATAGATGCCACAGATACACTATCAAACGAGGACAGTAGCTCGACACGCGGTGCGAAGGACAAAACACCAATGTGTCTAGTCAACGAGCTGGCCAGATACAATAAGGTGAGATCAAAATAATTAAGAGTAATTTTTAAATAAAAACAAAATCCTTTACAGATCACACATCAATACCGGTTGACGGGCGAGCGTGGTCCGGCGCATTGCAAGACCTTTACCGTTACGTTGAAACTGGGCGAGGAGGAGTATTCGGCGGATGGTTTTAAGATCAAGAAGGCGCAACATTTGGCCGCTTCCAAGGCCATCGAGGAGACCAAATACAAGCATCCGCCGCCCAAGATACGACGTAACGAAGAGGCAAACTCAGCGCGTACACACATTACGCCAACCGTTGAGCTGAATGCGCTGGCCATGAAACTGGGCCAGCGCACCTACTATGTGCTGGATCCCACACAGATGCCCCCCACAGATGCCATGCTACCGCCCGACTATGCTGCATCTTTGTTGCCAACACCAGCGGCTGGCTTACCGCCACCGCCGCCGCCGCCGTATGCCATGCGTCGTAATGCGAATGGACCGGGGGGCTTTGTGTTTCAGGCGCCTCCCATACATCCGCACCACCATATGACGCTACAGACGCCGCGCTCCATGTATGGCCATCAGCGTTCGTATGCGCCCAAATATCAGTCGCGCTATGCGTTGCCGCCAGCGCTGGGCCCGCATATGCTGGCGGGTCCGCATGGACCCTATGTGCCCGCCCTGCCGGTGACGCCCAGCAAGATAACCCTGTTCGTGGGCAAGCAAAAATTCGTGGGCGTTGGACGCACTCTGCAGCAGGCCAAGCACGATGCAGCGGCGCGTGCGCTACAGGTGCTCAAGACGCAGGCCAACAGTGTAGCCGAAGAGGCGCTGGATGACTCCATGGATGAGAGTGACAAGAAATCGCCCATATCGCAGGTGCACGAGATTGGCATCAAGCGCAATATGACGGTCCATTTCAAAGTGATGCGTGAGGAGGGGCCGGCGCACATGAAGAACTTCATCACGGCTTGCATTGTCGGCTCCATTGTCACCGAGGGCGAGGGCAATGGCAAGAAGCTGTCGAAGAAACGTTCGGCAGAAAAGATGCTAATCGAACTGCAGAAACTTCCACCACTGACGCCCACAAAACAGACGCCATTGAAGCGGATCAAGGTGAAGACGCCTGGCAAAGGTGGTGCGGGAGTAGCTAATGCAGGGACTGCAGCGGTAGCTGTGACGCCTCTTGGTAAGCCAGAGCGGCGTAAACGAGCTAACCTGACTGTTAAGGAGAAGCCAACTGTGGAGCTGGATGACGACGAGAATCCCATCACGAAGCTAATACAATTGCAGCAGACGCGCAAGGAAAAAGAGCCCATCTTTGAGCTGATAGCCAAGAACGGCAACGAGTCGTCCCGACGTCGCGAATTCGTCATGGAGGTGTGCGCCAGCGGTGGCACCGCCCGAGGCACCGGTAACAGCAAAAAGTTGGCCAAGCGGAATGCAGCACAGGGTAAGTTCTAGTCGTGCCATATAATTTTCAGTTGTTATTAACTAAGATATTTTATTTGCAGCCCTGCTCGAAATACTGGAGGCAGCTGAACAGAAGAGCAGCGGTGAGCAGGAGCAAGCGATGGAACAGATTGTGGCGCCAAGTGCTCCAAGTGCTGTGACAGCATCTGTTACAACTATAGAGCCAACTGCTGCTCTCGATGTGCCAATGGTCTCGACACCGGCAGGTCCAGTGCCAGGCATATTAATACTACGTCAGAACAAAAAACGTAAGTCAATACCTTGGGGTTTGTTTGGCACGCTCTATAGCCGGTATTTTTTATCAACAGCAGCAAAGAAGAAGGACGCAGTCGTTGTGGCAAAAGCCAATGTGGAGTCAACTAAAGAGAAGGAGGCCAAACCGGCGGATGCTATAGTGACAGCAACAGAGGAAATCAGCAGCAACAACAGTTGCAATGAGTCAAATGCTAATGAAACCAATACCAATGAGAACACCCTAAACACCTCAACAGGCAGCAATACAAGCGGTGTAAGCAGCAATAGCAGCAATGCGCCATCCAGCAGCAACAGCAACAATGCCAGTGGTGACGGAGATGGCAATGCCACTGGCGGTGGTGCTGGTGCTGGTGGCGGAGGAGCCGGCGGAGGCGGTGGTGGTGTGCATATGAAAGAGCAGTTAATTTATCTTAGTAAACTTTTAGATTTCGAGGTAAGTTGCCTAACGTATTCAAAATTAATTGCTGCTATAAACGACTATGTTTTGTTTCAGGTAAACTTTTCAGACTATCCCAAGGGCAATCACGATGAGTTTCTAACAATTGTTACGCTATCCACAAATCCACCGCAAATCTGTCATGGCGTTGGTAAAGTCAGTGAGGAGTCGCAGAACGCAGCGGCGCGCAATGCGCTGAAAATTCTCAGCGAACTGGGCCTAAACAATGCCAAGAAATAAGCCAAACAAAACTTGCAATTAATTTTATTTTCGTTGTGCGTATGCGAAAAAGTCAATGAAAAACAAAAATAATAAACATAAAACACCCGTCCACAAATCAAACCTTAAAAAAAAAAAAAAACAAAGAAAAGAAAGCGTTTCTGTGTGCAAATTGGAGAATGAAAGAAAAACTACTTTTTGAAATAGCAAATTATTAGTTAATACATATTTATTTATTTATGTGCAAGTGTGCGCAATGTGCGTTTTGACTTGATTTAAAAGAACAATACGTAGATTGTGCCAAGTGCTGTTATTATTTTTATTTCTTTGTTATTGGAATTGAAAAATGTTGCGAATTGAACAGATCCCAAGTCAAGTCAAGAATCTAAAACTCGAAACATATAATTAAAACCCACAATTGATAAATAGCATTATTGAAGAATTAATAAATGTTGCATCATATTGCACACATTTAATACGACATATACACATTCACATAATATTTAAAATTAAGATTAAAAGCTCATTTGGGCACTTGAATTGAATTGATGAACAACTAACAACAACTAACTGAAATATTTATTAGCTGCATGCGGCTGCCAAGACGCTTATGCCATGCTTTCAAAAAATAAATACAAAAATTTGTTTTCCACATTTAGCATTTGCCTCACAAATGTGAACTAGGAACGGAAATAAAAATAAAAAAAATAGAAGCCTGCACTCGCTTGTGAAATTTTTAATTTATTTTTTCAAAGCCAACAAACGGAGCATAAGAACTGCTTTTGCTTGTGGTCTTACATTTGATGGAACTCGTTGAATAATGAATCTACATATATAATAAAAATATATTTAATCTTAAGCCTTACCAATTACAAATATAAAACAACAAATTGTGCAGCTAAAAAGATTTTCAGCCAACATTTCAATTTGCAAATTGCATTTCAATGCATTTTGTCGATTGCAAGGTGAAGGTTAAAATTTGTTGTAGCCCAATGCATCAATAGCAACAATTTGCAGCAAATATTGCTTTAAATTGTGGCAGATGCGTTGGATATCTATATATGTTTGTGGTATGTAATGAAAAAACAAAAAACGAAAAAAATACAATTTACATAATCGTTAATAATTATAATTAAATGTTTAAAAACAATTTTGTAAATGTTCAGTTTTTTGCCAAACTATCTAAAAACTGAGCATCTTTATGAATAACGTGTTGTTTAATGCCTCCAGTTTGATAATTGTTAATTTACTTTGTTTATTTTCACTCAACTCTTTACTTTATCACACTCAAAAGGTTTTTGTATTTGCATGTTATTATGAAATTTTTGTACAATAGTCTTAATTGCTTTTGCCCAGTAAACAGCACAGATTAAGCGTTAAGTTGCATTATGTCAAATTGTATTTTGTGAAAACGATTCTCGTCGCAACAATGTGCATGATTGCTTTTGATTGTGAAAACTAACTTATATCTTAAGTATAAGCGAATTATATAAAGAAAACACTTTTAATAACACCCAGTATTAAAAAAAAACACACACGTACATCATATAATAAATTAAATCGTGCACATTGTTTGCATGCGTTGTCCCCTATCCCCCAACTCTCTTAAAACTCAAATTCAACATTTACATTTTGTTTGAAAATTTTGCAAAATCTAAAAGTTGTAAGGTAAAACAGTTTAATTGCAAAACACTTTGCAAAATTTTCACAAAGTTAATCGGAAGTAATAGTTGTCTACCTATATAATATAAAATATTACAAAATATGTATGCTTATAAAGGAACATCCAACAAATCTGTTCGTTAAGACCAAAAAACAAGAAGTTGTGAGTACAGCTAAATACACATTTATTAGATTTTAAGCGAAACAAACAACAACAATAACAGAAACAACAAGAAGTGTTAGTCATTAAAAACAAAGTATTGTGTTTCGTGCGATAAATACCTTAAAACATATATGTCTATGTAAAATGTAAAACTTGTAATAAAAATTCAAATAAAGTTGAATACAGTATTTGATGTGATTATTATCTTCATAAATATAAATCTTCTGTGGTGTGCAAGTGAAGTGAAGTTGATTCAAAAATGGAATTCTGCTTCACAGCAACGCGTAGTGTTTTCTAAATTTACAGCATTCCGTTTATTAGTTTTTTGTTAATTTCTGAAAAACCTGTTGATACAAACTGTTATGCGAATCACAAACATCATAGTCTTTATTTATGACACCTGTTAATATCTTCCATAAAAATGTCTTATGTAATTTATCATAAAAATTAGGTGAAAATTATTTCTAAACTCACCGTAAAACTGGTGACAGCTTATTTGAGCGCGGGAATGTTGCACAAATTAACGCTTGTTAATTTGATAAACATTTTGCGGGCAAAATCCAAAACAGTTAAATGCTTTAAATATGCGGATTATAGGAAAAACCCAAAGACTATTGAGCGAAAACAGTTGGGTTTTGTTTTGTTTTATAGATATGGAAAATGTTACATACCAAAATGGTTTATTTAAAATTAAATGAATTACTTTAATAACTTATAAGTACTTTTTGTTTTATTATGGGTACCACGACAACTATTTTGGTGGTAAAAACATGTTTTAAGCACTCCGACTAAAGATTTTTTTTTGTCTTTTTTTTTTGGACGATTGCAACTTCATAAATACATACTACATACTGATTTTGGTACCTTTGGGAAGGTGCGTCTCTTGCAGCGTTGTTTCACTTTCTCCGTTGGCATTTGGCTAGCGATTAAAATACAACTTTTCGTGGCAAATGCATAATAAATACATAAAATTAAATAAATGCTTCACCTTGCACATGGGCGCTGTCCGCTCCAGCGCCCGTTCCCGCTCCCGTTCCCGGTGCCACTTCAGTTTGAGCAGCGGACCCGGCAAAATCAAAGCGATGCTCGCATTTGCATATGCATTTCTTTCAGAGCTTCTTCCCCCCACGACAACTGTAGCTAAAGATGCGCAGCCGGCTCAATTTGTGAATGTATGTGTGTGTGTGTGTTGATTAATTTATGGCGCTGATAATAATCCGGCACCGGCATGGCAAGCATCACCGTGTGATTATGAAATTTGTGTTTTTGTGGTTTTTGGCGTTGCCAAAAGAAATCAATAACACTACTACGGCGGAGGAGTGAAAGACGCCGAGCAGCAAGCAGAGACGAAATTAACATGTGTTTGTCAGCGCCGGTAAAGACATTAGTAATCTTATACAGCTACATATGTAAAGGCATACATACATATATTAGTATATGTGTGTCACACACTATGATGTAATGGCATTTGAGTAGTATGCTAGGAAACTGGGTTTTTGGAATTTCTTTTGGCTGTCCATTGGCTGCGGAAATGGAAGTTCAGCTCGATTATCAGAGTAATTAAAAAACCCTAAGTATAAAGTTAAGCAATATATTGTTGATTGTTATGGTGGTATGCGTCGTATTTTATTTACCTATTATATAAGAGCTTACCTTAGTCATTTCTAAATTATTTATAGCAAATGTAACCAAATGCCGCCTTGGATCGGGCTCTGCCCAAAATTATTATGCCAAATTGGAATTTTGTTTTGAGCACATGCTGCTGCCCCCAAAATTTGAGGCGGTTAGTCAAATGAAAGTGAAACTTTATTTTCATATTTGATTATAACATTTGGTGGTGCGGGCAGCCATTGACTTTGCTTGATTTTGAATTTGATTTATCTACTTACATGTCTGGCTTAAATGTTTTTTTGAAAGCTTATCGGTAATTTGGAATTTGACAAGCATTTAGAAGCTAACGCCCATTCGTCTGTGTCAGGCTGTGGGAATATTTAATTTGTGTTTTCCTTGTTTACTCATTGTTACAAACTTAATAAATGCTCGGTGGCTACAAAGTTTTTAGTTATATTATCTTATTAGCTCAGTTGCGTGCCGCAGCTGCTGCAGTTTCGAATGGATTAAGATTGATTTTGGGGCATCCAACGCCGTAACCAAAATTTATAATCGTTGTGAAAACGTGCATGCGGTTAAATTTCTTTTAATCATGTTTAATGAGCTGCGATTTTGTCTTATATATTGATAATGGGTTGTATGCGTGTACAAAACGAGAATCTGAATTATATTGCTTTGATTTAGCCAGTAGCAATGTTTAATGTGTTCACATTTGCATTTATGTTGATTTTTAAGTTAGTTATTAATGATTAATGCTTATGATACTGTCAGAATTGGCCATATCGAAGCACTATACACAACTGCATTGGGAACTATCTTAAAATTTAACAGCAAATTCAATAGAAAAGCTCATCATTACAGTTTAAAAAATAATTTAATATTTAATGAACAAATTTATTTACTTTTTCGTAGTTTTGTTGTGTGTGTTTCGTCTATAATGACAGTTCTGCACAGAAAGCATATAATTAAAGCCGCTTAAGGTATATTAAAATCAATAATTATTTGACGCGTGCAGGAAGCAAAATATACAAAAACATAAATAAATTAGGCGCCCACATACATAAATAAAAATCAACAACATGCCGCAGGTGGCAAAAAAAACACACACATAAATTATGCCTAAAGAACCAGTACCTATTCGGGTGCTAACAATTGGATTACTTTGAACTTAAGTACAGTAAACACTTGACTGAAGCACAGAGCACAAATACAGCACTTGGCAGAGGGTTAATTGATAATGCCAAATAATTTGCACAATGATTTTTCATGGCAAATCAGCAATATCATTAACTTTTATTGCTCTCATACGAAAGACTATAAATAAATAAATTTGGTACAAGTGCTTGCATAATGATTATTTATATATCATTGTGATGTTGAGAGCCTGAAGTTAAGGTACTTTGCATAAAGACGAATGACTATCTATAATTATGTGTCGAACTGATGGATGCCAGGCAAATAAATAATAAAAAGCTCATTTATTTTATTATAGCAGCACGTGATTATTCTTTTTATACTTAAACGCTCTGTTGGTTGGGATGAACGAGTATACGGAAGTCGCAAAAGAAATTACATATATATCTGAAAATAAAATTGAAATAATTTAACAATACCTAAAGGTAAAATAAAATAATTACTTCAAATATTATAAATGTTTATTTTTAAAACATGTTGAAAAACAAGCTTACAACAGGGAATCCTTCAGTCATATATTCTTGATTTGTGTGCTCATGTAGATTTATTTTCCTATATTTATTGCTGTTTCAATGGATTTGTCAATAAGAATAAGAATAATGACATATACAAAAGACCTACGCAGCTTAGCAAAATACAAAAGAAACACACAAAAAACAAAAAAAAATTGTATATGTTTGCAGCCATAGCTAGTTAAAACGCAATGATCATGATAATGAGAACTAAAGCGTGCATAATTAAATTGTTCCCACTGTTTAATTAATGACCCCAAAGAATGCAATGGAATAATCGGATTTATTTTGCAAGCCTTGTACACAAAAGACAAGTATGTACTGTGTAGTTTATTGCTAGTATTGTTAATGATGTTGTTGTCTCTGATTTGATCATCATCTGCTATTTAATGCTGCGGTTCGTCAGCGTATGCAGGCCTCCAGTTACCAAAGAGGGCATCACCCATGGCAACATATGCCCTGTAGAGGGCATCATAATTAACATGTGGCACATCCTCCAACTCCTCAAAGTCATCGGCTGCAGTTGTTGGATGTAAGTTGACGTCCCATTCTGAAGTGAAATTTTAGTGGATGATGTTACCTTTATAGAAAATGTATATGTTGACACAGTTGACTCAAATAGTTGCATCGTGTTTTGCAAATACAAATAATTGGACATGGCAAATACTGTTTAGTATGAAGAGACGCATGTTTAACACAGCTGGGCCAAAAGCGGATCATGGGCACAAATGTGAAGATAGCAAATTAAATGCTTGTTAGTAGATGCCTCAAAACCAACTACTGAGGAAGAAGAACCACTAATCGGATAATTCGCATTTGATATGCGTGGATTTTATTTTGTTAGTGTGAATCGGCATCACATGACAACATTAAATGTTAAACGTTAAACGCCAACGCCACCTACTTCATTAATCATTTTTGGGCAAAAAGCTAAAACACTTCAAGTGCAGAGCGTAAGCAGCCGTTAAATTACCTCTTAAGTTGGTTTAATTAATCGCACGAGCTTTTGTTTAATTATAAAATTTAAGATTTGGGTCACACGATGCTCATCGCGTTTGAGATGCGGAAATTGTCAGCGCTACATTCGATATACTACAGCCCAATCCACCTCCCAAAAAGCCTTGAAAACAAAGCGCGCATCATAAATTATTTATGTACATATACATACTATATACATATATAAATTATTTTTTTCTGCAGGGCTAAGCGGTCATGTGTCGCGCATTCTTCGTTTTGGCCAAGTCGTGAGAAAGAGGCTGTCCAATGAAAATGAAAGTCAACTGCTGCCATTTCCCACAAGCCAGAAGGGCCAAAATGCATTTTTGATATGTTGCAGCAGCAACAATAATAACCACAACAACAACATCAGCAGCAGGTTGTCACCGGTTTCAAACCGGAGCAGCATCAGCAGCAGCAGCAAGCTAGCAACAACATCAACATCATTATCATCATTTCACATAATACGCAATCGATTGTTTTTTATTTTTGTATTTTGTGTGTCGTGTTTTTGTTTCTGTATCTTCTTCTTTTACGCATATTATAAGACTGTTTTGGGTGATGCTGTTGATGCTGCTGCTTCGTTTTGTTGTGGCCAAATATTTCGATATCTTTGAGTTTTCAGTTCAGTTCAGTTCAAGTTCGCGTCTCGAGCGGTTAAGTTTCGATTTGTCGCGTCAACCAGCTAATCGCTATTAGCTGCAGGACTAAAAGGATATTGTACTGAAACAATATAATGCTTTTGTGTTGCTTCGATTATTGTGAAGTTTTATACTAAACGAAAAGTGTTTGTTACCGTAACAAAAAGAAAGTTAATAAATATTTTAAACAAAACTCTTAAAAGGTAAATTAAAACTGTGCTTGAATTGTGTTATAAAAAACAATTATTATCATTTGTTTAAAAACTGTGAATTGTGCAATAAAATGCAGCTGCTAAAGCACTAAGAACAATTAAAATACTTTAATCCAAAAACAAATTTTTTGAATGATTTTGAGCTTAGCAAATATGCTTCTTTATAAATTTTATAAATCTGCATTTGACTCAGGCTCCAAAGAATCAAAACTAAAACACATTATTGTGATGTGTGATATTATCAAACAATAATAAAAAAGGCTTTAGTCGGGAAAGCTCGACTAAAAGATATCCTGAAACCTATACCTACTTCGAGACTATAAGAGCAAGTTACCTTAACCCTACGGAGTACAAGTTTTTTTCAGATTATCGACAACGCTTTCCGTTTTCGATATACAGATGTAATCGAGAACAATAAAATCTTGAACTTGGAATATGTAAATGTTGTTTTAGAAATTTATTACAAAACAATAAAAATCTGTAACAATTTAATCGAAATCGGTTGAAATACACAAGAGATGTCAAAGATTAAAGTTAACTCACATATAAACGCCATAAATAAAAATCATTGAACGCGTTAGGTTTATTGTTCAGGGGGTATTCTATTCGAGATTTCCCTTCAAGAGCCTTCTAAATAGTTTATTTTCCCTTGTATCTGTGTTTTGCTAATTTAACAGAATTTGTTACCCAATTCTTAAGTTGTTTTAAAGCTTTTTAAAACCACGGATTGGCTTAGAAATCCTTTAATGTACAAACAATTCATTTGAGTCATATTTCTCTGTAGAACCAAATATATATGTATTTATCTTCTCAAACAAAATACTTTAGAGTAAAAACTTTGTTATACTCAAAAACGGATCCAGTAAATACTTTCATTTCGCATTTATTGTCTTCAATTTGTATTTCTGCTAATTTTCCATAAATACCCAATAACAATTTTGTACTAAGATCACATTCTACCCACAATGGGTCATGCAATAAAAGACATTGCGGATATTGAATCGATGATTCCTTAACTTCAAATAGAGGCACAACACACACGATGCGATCAGCACAAATGTGAAGTGGATAACATTCTTCAGCTTGTGTTACGCACTCAATTAAACTCAGTCGGCCATAATGACAGCCACTTGGGAAACATGCCAAATTCTAGTCGATGCCGGTACTGAGTCTGAGTGTCTAAGAAAAGCCCCAAAATATCCAAGTTTGTTTATTTAAGATTGATGTCATGCACAAACTTTCAAGTAGGGGTTTGCTTAGATCCTTCTTCTCATCCTCGTTGACCGTAAATTCCGCTTGGCGTAGTTTATTTATTTAATTTATTTTTTTTGGCTTTTTTTTATTTGTGTATTTGCTCAAACGTATCAAAATTAGATTGCTATAATTAAATTCTAGAGTGAAGCGAAACCAGTTCCCAAGCAAAAGATGCCGAATAGTTGACTGCGGGCATATGATATCTTTTAAGATTTATGGTTTTGGCCCGGTACGTTTAAACGTGCTGCTAATTTATTGGCACCCCATCCAAGAAGTACAAAAAAAAAAATATTAAAAAAAAAAATTAAATGATTAACCACTTGAGCATATTTCTAGAGCTAAAATTATAATAATTAAAGATTACACAATGCGGAATCAATGCTATTACAGCATAGTAAATTTGAATTCAAATTTAAAAAAAAAAACTAAACAAAACATCTTCATTTGTCAGTGTTTGAAGTTCATGAAATCGTTCAAAAGCAAATTAATGAGTTTATCCATTCACTTTTTAGGCTGCTATGCAAAGCTGTTATCAATCCACACAGTTTTTTTTTTTACTTGTGAAGCTTCGAATTCGTATCTTCTTTGGCAGCTTGTCTCGCTTGTTGATGGATCATTCAATACAAAAAGAAGTTGAACAGTTTCCAGTCAAAATATACTACGTGAAATATGATGAAGATGATGCGGCTAAAATCGAATGCGGGAATGCTTCCTCATTGTCAGCGGGCATTGTGGCGCATTGTGTTGACTCCAACTGCTCTTGATATTGACCCTGAATACTTATTTCGAATGTACACACATTGTTTGTAATACTCCGCTCTTGGTCTTGGAGTTACAATAAATACCAGTACGGCATTTGCATAATGTAATTGTAATAGATTTTGTATCTTATTTATTTTTAATAGTTGTTCTATGCGCCTTTGGCATTTGGGTTTCTGTCTGTGTGTTGTGTTTCAGTCATTAAAATACAATTAGATGTTACTTAGATAGTAATTATCCAAATTATATAGCATTAGTGTGCTTACAGTTTATTGACATAGACTGAGGTTATTGACTGCCTTGCCAAAATATACAAAAACTATATTATTTAATCTTAAATACCTACCATAAAGTGTACCATAACAGACACGCCTTAAATAAAAGAGCTTAATTGTCAACCAATTAGTTTTGCATAGCTCTATATACATATATATTTTATTAAGTAATTTTTACATCATCGGTTGAAATCAAGGCAACTTATATAATCGATTAAGTTATCAAATGCTTGCCGCGAACAGTTAAAATTGGTAAATAATTAAATGCTGATTTTTTTCTGTCTGCTTCTTTTTTTGTGATTTATTTTATTTAGCTTTTTGTTAACCAAACAAAGACACAAATTTATCGCTTTTCAGCTTGGCAAATTGTTGCCAACTACTGTTGTGTATAATAATACATACATACATAGATGTCAGACTGTTTACTTTGTAGTGCATTTTGGCTGCTTCATTTATTCAATCGGATCTTCAATTTCATTTCGCGCACTTCACTTGACATGATCTTCATAATGAACCACTGTACGACACCCA
Organism: Scaptomyza hsui; assembly: GCA_018152825.1. Lineage (NCBI taxonomy): Eukaryota > Metazoa > Arthropoda > Insecta > Diptera > Drosophilidae > Scaptomyza > Scaptomyza hsui. The sequence continues at coordinate 1,641,873 of JAECXO010000044.1, read as the reverse complement.
AGTGTTTTGCTCGTTGGCTTTTGATTGTTTTGGCTTCCTTACACAACAATCTATACAATTGCAGGCAATTTTCATGGCAAAAGCCCTTACCTGACTGCACAAACAAAACATGTCAAGTGTAGAAGTGTCTGGCAAGTTCGCTGCCTAAGTCTTTTGTTTTCACTTTGCAAAATTTTGAGATTCAAAGTACTCTTTTGACAGAGTCTAATATGCAGACAGATTTCGTACTTGTACCTCAATTTTTAAAATGATAATGAGCTGTCAGTAACTTGACCTTAGCTTCAAAGCTCTATAGACAAAGCGTTCAATTTAATAGCTTCAATATTTTACTTATCTACTTAGATTAAATGTTGTTGATAGTTTAAATTAACAGCTAAGGCTTCTGAATGACAAGCATATTGAATACGCGTGGCAAATTGGAATAAGCCCATGACATTAGATGAAATAGACACTTGTGCACAAATATTTATAAAAATATAAATAATTAATTACTCAATCGGCAACTGACAAGAAAAGTCTTTTTCACTTATTAGAAATCCACTTATTATCCATGGATAGATTGTAAATAAAAATATTTATAAAAAAAAAAAAAAACTTACTAGCTTAAAAAAAGGCAAACAATTCTGTAATAACTAAGCCAAGTATCATACAATAGTAATATTACAAAAAATTACTACATATAAACTTTTTGATGCCCCAACATATAAAAAAAAACAACAATGGGTTTTAACGGTATTTTGATAGTCAAGATATATCGGTTCCATCGATTCTTAACTTTTTTTTGCTGATATGCAATGTGCATTGAGTGTTCCTTTGTTGTTTGTTTTGCAATTCCTAAAACTGGGCTTAATGCTATTATAAATCATAATTCCTATCTATCTATGTTTTATACTCCGTTGACCGACTCAGCCTAGGTGTTTAAAATGAGTTATTGTTTATTGTCATAAATTTCACATAACTTAACGGTCTGCCTTAAGTTTATGGGATATTAAGTGCATTTAAAAAATGTAGATCAAACGGAAATTGTGAATGTTGCTTGAAGGTCAGAAGTCAACACAAAAATATGGACAGTGGGTTTCCTTTTATTGTGAATCCAGTTTTAGAGAGGGAGAGATAAGCAATATGTATTGATGTGCATATTTAAACCATGTGTCATGCATATATGGCCAATTGACGAATCGAATTTGACTGAATGCGGGACCCACGCAGTTGCCGTTAATGTTGTCGTCGACAGTGCCGTTAATAAGTTTACGCACGGCTGTTTGTTGTGATTGAATAAATCAGTATTGGAACACGTCGGATGCTACGCTTAATATGGTTACGTGTGTGTGCGTGAGTGATACACACCTCAATGTGTTTGTGTTTATGCTAATGAAGTGGCTTGCTGGCTCTTACGTCGCTTTATATTCAAATGTTTTCAACAGCATGTTCATTTTAATCAATGAATCTTTATTGATTCATAATTTATCAATCAGCCTAATGCATAATGTTTTGTAAGCGTGCAATTTACATATTGTTTAACTATTTGCTTATAGCATGCCCCGGTTACGATTACGATTGCTGCCACTGTTCCTCCCCCTGCTGCTGCTGCTGCAGCTGCTCGCGATAGATGGCGCCACAGCACAGGGCAGCTTCGAGGATGCAGACAAGGCGAATGAATATACCGATCAGCAGTACGATTTGCGTCACACCATACCCGGAGAGCCAGGCGTTGACTATCCCATACTGAGCGAGGTGCCCAAGACAAGCTTCGTCTGCAAGGATCGACATGAGGGTAAGAGACCATTAGTCCAATGAAGTCAGGTATTAACTTATAGCTGATTTTAGGCTACTATGCCGATGTGGAAAGTCGTTGCCAGGCGTTTCGCATTTGCGCTCATACCGCTCGCAGTGCCCAGGGATTTGGATTCCTCTGTCCCAATGGCACCATTTTTAGCCAACAGAAATTCGTTTGCGACTGGTATCGCAATGTGGACTGTGATCAATCGGAGCGGTACTACGACATGAATGTAGATAACAGCGTTGGCAGCACACAGCAGATGATGGAGCGGGTGAGGCAAATGATGGAGTATCCCACCAAGACCATATCGCAGGCGCTGCAGGAGCAGTCACAGCACAAGACAACACATCAAACGCTCAGCAAGGATCTGAGCAATGTTAGTGGTGTCCTGACACAACCCGCTGCAGTCAACGCAGGCAATCATGTGCTACGTGGCGAGGATATCAAAAGTGAAGCTCTGCCAGCGCCAGCAACAACAGCGGCTGATGCAGTTCACAGTGGCGAGGACATCTATGTGAATAGTTTGGGTGAGCTGTCCTCTGATCCGGGCATTCAGTTCGATCACACTAATGCTCACATCATTGCCGAGTATCCACGTGAGTATCACTTCATGAAGCAGAAGAACTTTGCGGAGCGTGTCAATGCTGGCTTGGAGCTGCTCAGCGACACCACAGCTGCATCCAACGAGCAAATGGCGCCCGACTATATCAAGCAGATACGCAACACCAAGGAGGAGGCCACACAGATGGACTTGGTGTCCAATATAAACAATTTGCTGGAGGAGGTTTCCACCGACTTGGATCCCAGCGTCTCTGGCTATCAAACAATGACACCGCAGGTGAAGGTGAAGCAACCATTTCGATTTCTAAGTCGTGGTTTTGCCATGAACTCTAAAACTGATGCCGATAAGGTCAGCTCATCCTATGTATACAATAAACCTAAACAGACACCGGGCACAGTCAGATTTACGGTAAGTTTTCTTAAAATAGCCCAACAAATAACTTTGTTTGCACCTGTTGAACATTAATCTTAAAACATCCATATCAACTTATAAATTCTTCTAAAATTCATTTCAAAAACTTTACTAGATCAAGTAGCAATTTTGCGATTTCTACTTATCGGAATCATTTTTAATAAAACTATTAAGTTTTCTAAAGACATAAAGCTTTCCTTGTTAAAATTACCTTCTCTATAAATAAATTATGTACTTAATTTGTCTGGAGATTTTCTGTTGTTATTAAATCTATTTTTAAACATTTTAGGATTATGTCCACAAATCAGAAGAAAGTCTATAGTATTTATTTCGAATTTTATCTTAAATTGATAACTTTTATTAAATTATAAATATTTATTTAAAAATGAAATTCTTTTACCTTTTTCCAAAATGTTTTCTACAAATCTACAATTTAATCAATCGAATGTTCGGAAAACCGAAAATGTATCTTCCTTCTCTTGTATTTCTTCTCATTTTGTATCTTTCTATCTTTCTATTTCTAACTCTTTCGCTATTCTATCCAACTATCGCCTACAACTTTACCTATCACGCACACATCTCAAACCACACAAAACCACAAATTACACCTAAAGCCCAATGAGATACCCATTGATGCTCAAAAAGACTTTGACCACAAACCCAAATTAAATAACAAAGAAACAACCACAAGCACCACAACAACCACAGAGATTCCCATTATCGAACCAATTGAAACTTTGTTAATAGCGCCCGAATTGCCACCAGAGTTTGAAGAAGACTTTAGCACTAGCACCACAATTACAACTACAACTGAGGCACCACCAGTTGCTCCAAGCCAATACAATGAGTTTCCAAACATAGAATCCATTGGCCAAGCAGCTGCACTGACTGCCAGTCTGACCTTGAGCGAGGATTTACTGCCGCCGCTGAATGCACCACTGAGTGCACCGCCAAGTGCCGCAGAGGTAGATAAAAGCGATGTGGATGTGCAGGCAGAGAAGTTGTTGTTGGCTGGCGTTAAACTGACCTCACATGACGAGGAGTCTGCGCTGCGTACCAACAAACTGACCCTGGGCAGGCCAGTGACCACCACCAGCACCAGCACCAGCACCACCAGCACCACAGCTAGACCAAAAACCACCACAGCCATGAGGACATCCACAGAGACCGTAACAGAGATAAGCAGCACTCAGGAGCGTATTCGTAGCTATCGGCGCTTTGCCAATAAGCGTGTTGCTGGCTCAGGTGGTGCATTGCGGCGACAAGCAAATTATTCGCGCAGCACAACAACACCCACAACCACAAGCAGAAGCACCACCAGCACCACTCAGCGCTCAACAAAAGCCACACGCAGCTTTTCGGACCGATTGGCGGCAAGTCGATTGCGTTTATCGCGTTTATCACTGGTCACAAAGCCAACAGCAACAACAGCAGCGGCAACAGCAACACCTAAAACTAGCACCGTCTTAACGACAACAACATCCACAACAACCACCACAACAGGCTCACCTTTGTCCTATGTACGCTCGGGTGGCGATCAAGGGCCCAACAAAAAGATCTCTGTGCGTGACATTGAAAGGGAAACGGGACAGCAGCGTGCCAGCTGGGATAGTGTTCAAAGCAATTTGCAACGCTTTCAAGTGCAGCGCGGCAATCGTGTCTACACGCCAGCAACACGCACCAGCAGCAGCAGCACTAGTAGCATCAGCAGCACCCTCAGACCCACCACCAACAGACCAACTGTTGCAGCTACCGCTCAACGTGGTCGCAATCGTCATTCCAGCTATCGAACTCAGCCACAACAGCAGCGTACACGTGGCACAACCACACCACGCAGCACCACAACCACACAGCGCACCACTGTCGCTGCTGCACTCTCTACCCTGTCGCAGCAAATCTCTGCCTTAGCCACCGGCTATAGTTACACACCTGCGCCTCTTAATACACTTAATACACACATACAAACACACAATCTTAATCACGCACCCACAACCGCTCAAACACAAACAGTGAGCGGCACACTGCAGCAACAACAGCAACTGCAACAGCATCAACAACAGCAACAGTTGTCACAAACTACTTCAAGTCTTAATCCTTCCTCTGCTTTCCTGCCTTTTGATAAGTTAACGCGTGCCATTGTTGATGACTCCATTTTACAGAACTTCAAGAGCAGCCATGCCCAGAGAACCACCAATGCCAATCACTACAGAGGCAACACACCCCAGCAGCAACAGCAACGCGTCACAAAGCCAACGACAACATATCACTATACCAAGCCAGCCGCAGCAGCAGCACCAGGTATAAATAAAAATTGATTAGTTTCAATCATGAATTAAATTCGACTAATGTAATATCTATTAAATATTGCAGCTCTTGCCAGTCTTAACATACCACCACGGCCGCAACAGCAGCAGCAGCAGCAACAGCGTCGGCCACAGCAGCAGCAACCACAACATTCGCAACAGTTGCCACAAATACAGCTACCCGCTCAACCTGGCATTGTCATTGCTCGTGCAGAGGGTCAACGTATTGCGCCAAATACAGCCAGCAACATCATCTCATCTCTGGTCAATCAGCCACAAACAAAGAGTACACAAACCAATTCCTATGTGGCCCTTACCGACTTTCTCAACAATAAATTTGGACAAGCTGCCGGAGAAAACGTAAACGTTGCTGGTCCTGCGACATTACAGCAACAAATCGTTCAACAAAATCAACAGCAACAGCTTGTTCAACAGCAGCAACAGCAGCAGAAGCAACAGCCTCAGCCTGTGCAACAAAAGCAGCAGCAACAGACATTGCAACAGCAGCAGCAGCGTCACCAACACCAACAGCAGCAGCAGCAGCGTCAGCCAAATCAACAGCAACAACAACTAAGCTACATAACGCAACGTTACCAACAGCAACCACAGCAACCACAACAGCAGCAACATTATTATACACAGCAGTATCAGCAGCAACAATATCAGCCACACCATCAACAGCAATCGCAAAGCAATTACCAAACACAGTTCCAGCAACAGCCCTATCAACAGCAACACCAGCAACAACACTTGCAACGTCCCTCTATACAATCTATCCAACAACCCTATCTAACGCCCAACATTTTTGAGCCCTACCAGCAGCAACAGCAACTCTTGCCACTATTTCCACCCCTGGCAGGAGCAGCAGCAACCAAAACGCATGTTGCAGCTGTAGCTGGAGCTGGCCAGCAGGTGGATCATTTTAATGTGCCATTGCCGGCACTGCCCAATGGATTAATACCAGCTCCCACATTGCAGGTGGCGCAGAAGCGCAGTGATGTGAAGATCAACCAGCTGCAATTGACCAGCAGTAAGAAGGATCGAGGTCAGGAGATTGGTTTCTATGCGGGACGCACATCCTATGAGGTTCCGCAAAGCAGCGTCGGCCGCTTGCCCAATGATATAACGCATCTGAGGCGACTACGCCAGCGACGCTATTAGAAGCAGGAGCAGGATGAACATCTGCAGCGATGAGATTACTACTACTACAAAACTAAGTTATTATTTATATTGCTAAGTGCTAGGATTAAGTTAACTCAATTGTATATTGTATTATATATTTGATTTTTTTGCAATTTCATATTTATTGATAAATAAAACGAAAAATTTGTTGAAAACGAATCGTTGCGAGTCTATTTGTTTGTTGTTTTTGCATTTCTTTATTGTGAGATTAAGTTTTTATAGTTTAAGTGTTTAGAATTGCTTCTTATTATAATGAATACAAATACAATACAATGTTTATCTTGTACATGTCGCTATTATAATTATGATTATTATTATTATTTATATTGTTTTACAATATAATCCATTTTGAATAGTTTTCGAATGTTGCTTTCATTTTGTTTTGTTGCTTTAATTGGTGTCAAACATTTTCTATTTACTGTTACATGCTTAACTTTATTAATGCTGTGCACAATGCATATATATATTATCTCCACCATCATTATCATTATCATCAATATCATTAATATAATCATAATCATTATAAATATATTTAAACGTTATGGCATGGAGTATTTGTTTATACATACAAAATTGAACTAAATCATCAATCGGCATATGCACAAATTAAATAGTACATATATGTATATCGAATGCAGAACAAACCATTTGTGATGTGAAGGAACAACAAGAACCTTCCCGGCATATGTGCGAATAAAAAGATAGGCAATGTAAAGTATTTGCATATACAATTAATTACAACTAAAAAGGTACAAACATATACTAGGTACTAAACATAAGCAAAATAATTTAAATTAAATATAATATATAAACAATTATAATCTACATATATGTATATTTAAAACGATCTCCCACTTCTAAGAGCCTACATATGGTAGAATGTACAGCAGTTTGATTTTTACAAAAGTTCTTTAAAAAAAGATTACAGAACACAATCAGCAATCAGGATCAGGATCAGTACGCAGTCCAGCAGCTTTATAAGTCTCGTTTTTAGCAATGAATTGATTATATACAGAGCAGGCATTAATAAGCTGTTCTGGCATGAATTTGGGTATCCGAGCGTGCGCCTAACGCGTAATATCCATACGATATTTCTGCACGCGCACGCGTACTCAGGGAAGCGAATTGATGTTAAATGTAGGCGGTGGCGCTGCCGTCTGCTCGACATTGATAGCTGACATTGTAGTTGTTCCTGCTGGCGCAGCTGCTGCAGCGGCAGCTGTTCCATCCGTTGATTTCGGTGGCGCATGCAGCTGGCAATACACTTTGCGATCCAGTTCGCTCAGGCTCCAGCTGGCGACCCGCGCGCAAGGCACATGTGCAGCCGCTTTGCAGGCACGGTGAAAGCAACATATGTTTGCTCCTGGCTGAGCACAGTGGACACACTGATAACGTGTGCTATCCCATACCGCCGCATCTAGACCGTTGACATGGGCACCAATCAGTTGAATGTCGTTGGCCCACACAGCGCAATCCTCGTGCAGCCAAATCTCGTAGCCATGCTCCGAGGTCTTTGACATGCCACGAAACGTTTCGACGAACTTTGTCTCGTGGCTGCAGTCTAGTGGATCCTGTGACGAGCATTGTGATTCATTCGGATCATCGCTGCAGGAGTAGACGCTATCGTGCGTTGTCTTTCGTTTCCGCTTGTGCTAAAAGAGAAATTGGCAAACATTAACTTAACTCAAACGCGAAGTTTATCATTTAAAAAATCAGCTTACCATGGTGATCTTGGGTGCCTGCATAATGTTTGCCAGCGTCGCTGGCACTACAGGCAGATTGCGCTGCTGCATCTTGACCATGTCGGCTCGCTTGCGCTTGCTCACAAACAGCCCGTCGATATCGTGGCTACCCGCTGGCAGCTGCACGGCCGTGCGATACTCCTCGCAGTCAATGGACACCAGATAGGGCCCGAAGAGATCTCCCAGTCCCAGCTTGTGCGGCCCACACTTGCAGAACACACAAATCCAGCTTGAATCCGTGGTGTCCGCATCGTAGCGATTGCTCAGCGTCGAGCTGTGCATGCCACGCAGATTTTTGCGCTCGTGCGGCGCCTTTGTATGCTTCTTCTTCGTCTGCTTCTCGTTGACATCTTCGGCGTTGTGAGTGTTCTTAATGCTAATGCTGCCGTCGGGCTTGATCAGTATGAATGGTGATTTAAATCTGAGATCTGGAGCAGCCGTGACTCCATTGGGCGCCGGTGTACTATCCTCATCCGTGCTAAAATTCTTGCGCCCTCCGCCAGCGCCAGCTTTTTTGTTCCCATTTTGCTTGGCGGCGCTCTTCCCCGTCGCCTTTTTGCCCTTAGGTGTGTTCTTCTTATTATTCTTTTGCTTCTTAGTTGTGCTGTTGTTTGCCTTGGTATTTGTCGCCGTTTTGGCTGCAACAGCTGCTGCTGCCGCTGCTGCTGCTGCTGCTGTTTCGCTCAGTCTGCGCGCTGCAAGTGCAGCAGCTGCAGCCGCCGAGGTGCTTGGCTTATCATCATCACTGTCTATCAGCACAATTTCTGTTTCGGGTGCTGGTGGTGCTGGTGGCGCCGGTGGCGGCTGCTGCTTCTTGCGCCCCGGTGTTTTCTTCGGTTTCAGCTGCTCCCCGATAGTGAAACGCAACAGCGACGGATCTATGCCCATTGAGAGTCGACGAGGCGGTAGGCAACGCGTTGGCGGCGTTCGTGCCACAGATTTGGCACTGGCTGCCAATGCTGCTACTGATGCTGCAGGCGTCGGTGTTGGAGGCAGTTCAATGGGAGGCAGTATTGCTGCTGGCAGCGCTGCTGTTGGTGTGGGACTGTGTATGGGACTGGGCAGAGTGGATTTCATTGCCGCTTTGGTTGCAACGGGCCGTATCTCAGGCGTCGGCGCCAGGGACAATGGTGTTGGCGTGCTGGGCGCTGGTGTTGGTGGTGTTTGGGCTGCTGCAGCTTTGATGGGCTCCACAGATTTTTCAGGATCCAGCGACAAATGGGCACTCAAGTCGTGCGCAGCGGCAGATGCATCTGCTGCTGGTTCGGCGGGCTCATCTTCAATGCCGGCAAACATCTTCTCCAGCTTATCTTCCACCTCGTTGAAGGTGGTGACAGCATCGGCAGCATCAGCGGCAGCAGTTGCTGTTACACTGGGTGCTGTTGCTGCTGGCAATGGAGATTGCTTGTCCGCTGGAGATACCGCTTCATCCTCATCATCGTGCACACTGACCGCCGGCTTGGCATCAATGTCGCCCTGCTCCACCAGAGCCGGCGAGGCGGGCGTGTCTGTAATTGCCTTGTTATTGTCCAACTGCTGCTGCTGCTGCTGCTGTTGTTCCTGCTCTGTCTGTCTGCTGTTTCTCCTTGCCGGTTGTCGCCTCACTGGCCTGACTGCTGTGGCTGCTGTGTGTGGCCGCACTGGAGCTGCTCGAGCTGCTGCTGCTACTATTGCTATGTGGACTTGGTGGTGGCAAGGAGGGTTCGTTTCTTTCATTTGTGGCGCCGGGCTGCTGCTCATCCGCAGTCTGGTTGTCGGGCTCGTGTTGTTGCTGGTGCTGCTGTTCAGTTAGATTTCGTTGGAGCAGTGCCTGTCGCTGCTTCTTGGTCTTGGGATTGTCCGTCGTTGTGTCGTTGTACATTGTCGAACTGTTGCTATTATCAGTTGCAGCAGCCAGAGTTGTTGGCGTCGCTGCACGTCCATTTTCCTGCGGTAGCTCAATCTCCTTTTGCTGCTGCTGCTGCTGCTGCTCCTTCACACCTTTAAATGGCTGAAACTCACCATTTTTGGGCGAACGCTTGGGACTGCAGCTGTTGCTAAGCGGGCTCGGTGAGCGCTGTTTTTTCACATTGTCGATGGGCGTTAAACGCATCACTTGGCTGGCTTTGCGTTTGCGCCGCTTGCGACTATTGCTGCTGTTGCTGTTCGACTCGAGCGACTCTTCGTTTGAGGTGGTCATGTACGGCGATTCGGGCGCCTCGGCCAGCTGCTTATCCTCGGTATTCGTGCTACTGCGATTTGCGGCTGTTGTCGACAGATCTGTTATGATCGTCTGTGGCTCATCGGGTGAAGCTTGCTGCTGGTGCTGCTGCTGGTCCTCGTCTGATTTGTGCTTGGACAGCATGTCGAGATTCGTCAATTGCGTATTGCGGGAATGCATTTGTGGTGTATGTGTTTGCTGTGGCGACGAGTGCGGCGGCTGCTGCTGCTGCTGCAGTTGTGCTTGTTGGTGCGGCCTCAGTTGGGGCTGCTGCTGTTGCTGAAATTGTGCGCTTGTCAAGTGAGACGGCGGCGGTGGTAATGGTGGTGCTAGATGCTGATTATGATGCGTTTGTGGTGGTGGTGGTGCATAATGTAAATGCTGTTGAAGCTGGTGATGTTGATGCTGTTGTTGCTGCTCCTGCATGTGCTGCTGCTGTTGTTGCTGTTGCTGATGTGGTGCATAGCTGCCAATGCTTGCATGCAACTGATGATGCAAATGCAACTGATTATAGTCCAGCGGCGACTGCGGTGTTGGCGGCGTTTGTGGCCCATTATATTTTGTTATGTTGTATGGCTGCTGCTGCTGCTGTTGTTGTTGCTGCTGCTGATGATAGTTGCGCAGTGGCGAAGCTGAAATATGATTACAAATTGGGTGATTAAAGTTTTAAGCAGAAATTATGAAAAGATGTACAACATTGAATTGTATTTAGTTAGTTTTCAGACACTTACGCTTCTTGGCGTGCTGCTGCTGAGTTTGCATACTGTGTGTGGCCAGTTTGCCTGTTGCTCCAGATGCATAGTTGCACTCCTTACTGCTCAGCTCTGTTGTCTTTTGCATGTTCTTCAACTGCGTTAGCTTAAAGTTCTCATCACGATTCTGCATATAATGCGGCGGCGGAGCATTGTTGTTGCTACCGCTACTGCTGTTGACGTTGCTATTGCTGCTGCTATTGCTGTTGTTGGTATTGTGGTTGTTGTTGTTGTTGTTTGGCGGGGTACTCGGCGGCGGCGGCAACAGCGACTCGCAATCGGCAGCGCCATTAGCACTCAAATATTTGTTGGCAGCACTTGAAGGCGATGCAGAAGATGGAATGCCCGGCAAATGTCCTTGCTGCGCTCCAAGCGGCGAATTTGTGGTAAGATTGTGACTGTGTGTTTAAATACAAAAAAAAAATAAAATAATTAATTTCGATCATTCTTTCAACAGATAGTAATTGATGCTTACATTGTTGGGTAGTTGGGCGGTGCATGTAAATGTGATTGTTGTTGTTGCTGCTGCTGCTGTGATTGCTGTTGTTGTTGCGTTTGTTGGCCAGCTTTGGTAAGCGCTGGAGCAGCACTGCGACTTGACTGCAGCGACAAATCCATGGAGTCAAACGGTAATGTTCCAGTGTATGGCGGTGCCAGCAATGGATTCATTTGATGATGGTGATCCAGCTGCAAGACAAAACACAAGATGAGATGTGACTGACCAAAAAAACCAGTTGTTAACTTCATTGAGAGAAATAAAGGAATATAGAGGGTAAGGGGACAACTTATAAGGGATGCGACTACGGGTTGTGGGGGTGGGTGTTGGAGTTCGATGGCATGCGTTTTGTTTTGCGGGATTCGACGAACGAAAACTACTACGTTAATTACGTTTTTATGATTGGCCGACATAAAATTGTAAATGGCATCTGGCGGTGGCGGCGGCGGCTGAGCTGCCGCATGCCAGGCGAGAGGAGATCGCACCAGCGGCCGTTCGTTGGACATGTGCGCCAATTGCGGCTGTCGCGGTATATACGAAGGTATCTGTAGAGATGATGTTCAAATTGTGTGTATTGTCTGTGTGTGCGTCGGCGGCGGCGGCCAGGACATCAGTAGATACTTACTTGCAGGGGATTCCATGAGGGATTCTGTGCCGCTTGACTTAAATGACCGTGCGGATGATTATTGTTGGACATGGTGGCTAACTAACTGAGTTTCTGCATAGAAGTCGGTTTAAAATTCTCAAAAATAGATTGCCGACACAAGGGCCAGATCGAGGGCTGGAGAGATGTGTAAAAACCGTGATTAGATCTCACAGATCTTACAGGACAATTGTACCGACTTAGAATCACAGGATGTGCCAGTTTAAACACCTCCTGCTTATTTTTAGTTAGCACATACTCTATATGGAAATGGGGGAAGCACTGTCACTGTCTGTAGGGCCATACGGCATGTGTTAGCTCAATGTCCTGTCTACCATTTGTTTATATTATTAAGTCATGCCAATCACTGTGGCGGCATTTAAACAAGTAAGTTATTCAACTAATGCAGCTGACACAAGTTTCAGGTATAAACAAAATTCGCACGCACTTTTTTCACACCAACCAACGACCGCATCCACCCACTAGCAAAAGTTTTCAGCGAGCGGTCCTTGCGCGATAACGCAGACAGTCGATAAGTTATCGTCAGTCGTCGGCAGCGTTGTTGTGCATGCCTGTCCCTGGTATTTGCTGCTGCTTCTGTTGGGCGCTACGCGACAAGCACGCGGTCTTTAGATGTATAAATGAATGTTTATGTCGCCTTACGGTTTTCGAAACCTAATTTTCTTGTAGTTGATTTAATGTAGTTAGCGGAATGTGACTGGCAGGGCATAGGTGAGTGTTAGTTAGGAATTTTGCTGTTGATTAGCATTGTTTGCACAAATACCTCAATCTTGCTTTCTCACTCACTCGCAAGTGCAGCGCATTGCAGCTTCGTTGCGACTGTTTTTGCGAATTACTTGTTTTGGGCCGAAAGGGAGGCCAAAACCAAGCCTTTAACAAAATTTTACGAATCTACGCACTTTGCTGATAACACATTGCAGCTCTTGCCTAATCAAATTATCACTTATTTAGCAAATACCGCCGAAATGTTTGCGTTTTTATGCGTATTTTAATTTGTTTAAAACAAAATGTAATTTACGTGTGCTTCTGCTTTAGTGTTATGAGTGTGTGTGGTTGTGTGCGTGTGTATGTTTCTTGGCTAATGAGTGGAGCTAAAGAACCACAGTTCTGGTTCCGCTTCCGTTTAATGTGCAACATTGCACACTCACGCGCCGCATAAATTTCTAAAATTTAATAGCACCTACACGTAAATGTAAATAAAAAGTATTTCATATGCATTATAAATTAGGTTTTATTCCGTGTTATCAAATTAACGATTATTTAAAACATATCTGCTCATAGTCGTTTGCGTTTAAAGCAATCAGCTTTTTGTCTTGTAGCCGCCGTTTTGAGTACCTTTGCAGCCCTTGGCTTAAGAGCACACAAAATTGGAGGGAAATTGCAACATAAACTCTGCTTAAAATTCAAAAAAAATAATAAATATTTAACAATATGAGCCCCAGTAAACGTGGCGCATTTATAGTGTTTGAGGGATGCGACCGATGTGGCAAAACAACACAAAGCAGCCTCCTAGGTAAGTGATTTCGTGATCTTGGCTAATCGATACAAACCGTTTGTAAATCCTAAATTTTTTCGCAGCCAAGCTGCTGAGAATTAAAGGTGTTGACACCAAGAACATTAATTTTCCGGATCGCACCACGGCAATTGGCGAGGTCATAAATGCTTATTTAACAAACAGCCAAGAGCTGAGTGATGAAGTTATTCACCTGCTCTTCTCAACGAACCGCTGGGAACGCGTTAACACCATCAAAAAAGATCTTCTGGCCGGCACAACAGTGATATGCGATCGTTATGCCTACTCTGGAGTAGCATACTCTGTGGCAAAAGGACTCAGTTTCGACTGGTGCTGTGCACCTGACCGTGGACTCCTCAAGCCCGATGCTGTCTTCTATCTAAAAGCCAAACCCGATGAGCTCACATCACGTGGTAGCTACGGTGAAGAGCGGTTCGTCTACTTATCTTATTTGCACAAATGCATTTTTTTTATCTATCTAATTTTGATTGTTACAGTTATGAAAAGCTAGATTTTCAGCGCAAGGTCGGCGAGGTATTTGATCGTTTTAGTGTACAAGAGTCCAGCTATTGGCATCAGTTCGATGCGACCAAATCACAACAGGATCTACAGGACGAAATTGCTGCAATTGCTGATATAGTCCTGCAGCAAGCGGCACAGCAACCGCTGTCGAAGAAAATTTAGCGTTGGACTGAGTTGATTTATGTCCATACTGTTTATATTAACGTTCATAATAGGTTTTAGTCTGATGTGTTGATGAATGCAGTTGTTAACGAACCAATAAATGCCCAAGAGGATTATCAATTGAAATAGCCGTAAATCAATTAAAAATGTATACGCAAAGTTGAATAAATATTACATAAATAGTAATAGGGTAACGTGTTGCATTTGGTATTCCTTTTAAGCCAGTGAATTTATGACCACGATATTTAAACCTATTCAATAAGTATTTGCATGTTTTGGCTGCTTCATTGTATTTCACTTCTCTTAATTATACAATTTGTAGTTTACAATTATATGAGCAAACAAACAGAGTGTGTTACGGCTAAAACCACAGCAAGAAAATTAAGTTACGCTTTCAACTTAGTTGCTAAATAATCCAAAATGTGATGTGCTTCCCATTGTGCTTGGCACTTGGTCCCGTATTAAGCGATAGAACAACGAAGTTCAAATCAATTTAATTCAATTCGTAGATATCGTAGTCCACATCTGCACGTCGACTGCGCGCACCTCCATCTCCACCACCAAGTCCACCTCCACCACCGCCTCCAGCTCCAGCTCCAGCTTTGGGTGCACGGGAGCGCAGCGTCAGTTGGCGATAGCCCATGCCGGGTGTATAATCGATGTTGGCGCCAGCACCACCGCGTCCATGCATATTGGTCAGTGTGGTCCTGAAACGCTTCTGTGCCTGGTGATAGGAGGCAATGTCGCCATAGCTGTGCTTCGGCCACATACACTCACAGCCCGAAGGCACTGTGCGCGTCTCCGATTCCCAGCAACCGCTTCCTTCGTTCAAGCGTATCAAGTGTATGGTGCGATTTAGCTGAATGCACGCGAATCCGGTGGCCGAGCAGATCTATGTGTAGATAAACAAAAAAGTTGTTTTACTATAAATATATTATATTCGTATAGTACTAAAACAAAGTCTTTTAATAAAAAACTTATGTTTAATTATTTTTTATTTAAAATAAAACCCTTGAAACCATGCTATTCTGGCGTCCAAATCGTGGCACTTCAAAAATCAAAACGACAAATGTTGATGGTCTTTTTTATACTATGCAAAATAATATCTCGATATCATTTGCCTCTGATCAAAATTTAAATAAGTATTTTGATCTCAAATTGAATATGATTAACTAACATTTCACACAGAATCGATACAATTTTTTTAAAAATGTAATTACATCATGAGGTGCCTAATGAATTAACTTTCTAGGTTAAAAAAAACCGATTATATTAAAAAAAATGAATAACAGTTTTCATTACAAATAAAATTTCCATACCACTAATTCAACCAATCTAATGCAATGTGACAACATTAACTAAAGCAATATCATACATATGTTATTATACAGCTGCGAATTAAAAAAATAGGACCATTAAGCTCCTTTTAACTTCACACCAGATTTACACGTTAAACAAAAAAACAAACATCTCATGATTTAATTTTTTTCAAATGCTATTTATACTTTGATACCGAAGGTCTCATAGTATATTGGTTTTGTGCAATGTCCGTCATGGTGTCTGTCTGTCCGTCTGTCTTTCCGTCCGTCCGTCCGTATGAATGCAACTTTTTTCGACACCCGTAAAGCTAGAGACTTGAAACTTTGCAATTGGCGATACAGATAAAGTGTCAAGATTGGGTTGACACGCCTACTAGGGGCTGGGAAATCGATAAATTCGATAACTGAAAACCGATAAAACCATAAATTTCTCCACCAATTTCATCAGAAGCAATCACGTCCCGAAAAACACAAAATTTGACCCCGCCTCACCCCCTGCTCCTTGAAATTGGAATCGCCTATCGTTTTCATATTTTTTTAGCTAGAGCTACCAAATTTTGTATCATGATAGGTAATCACGTTCCCCAAAAAAATGCATAAGAATTTTGGATACCACGCCCCCTAATTCCGCCCCATCCCCACTTCTCCTTGAAATTGGAAACTCCTATAGTTTTCACATTTTTTGAGCTAGAGCCACCATTTTGTGTCAAGATAGGTAGTGAAGTTTTCCAACAAACTGCATCAAAAATTTGGATGCCACGCCCACAACTTCCGCCCCCATACACCTCGCCGTTGTTAAAACGCTTATGCGTGTATCTTCCACATTTTTTGAACTATAATCACCAAATCCACCAGATCTGCATCATAAATTTGGATGCCACGCCCACCTCTGCCGCCCACCATTTAAAATCTGAAATTTCGATATCTCCTACAGTTTTTAAGCTAGAGCCCCTAATTTCGGTAGAAATATAGAAGGCAACATCTACCAAAGATCTGCATCAAAATTTTGGATGCCACGCCCACCCAAGCCACCCGCCTTATAAAATCGGAATCAGCTATAGCTTTAACAGTTTTTGAGCTAGAGCCACCAAACTTGGTAGGAAGATAAATGGTAACAGCTAAAAAAATTTGATTCAAAAATTTGGATCATTGGAACATTTGATTCATTAAATTTGGGAGTTAAGTTATCTTGCACAGTTTTATAGCTAAACTCATAAAATTTGGTAACATGATAGCTGGCGATGTTTACCACCCGGCCCACTCCTTTGCAAGCAGACTCCTTACCATCCGTTCTTTTACTGGTATCAAAGTATTCCGCAGTCGGTTACGTCCGACTGCAACGTTTTCACTTGTTTTAAATTATTTTTGTTTTGAAAAAAAGTGCTGAAAATCACCAAAAGAAATAATAGAGCCACTAATGCGTTCTTCATAAAAATCGTTGTTTTTACTAAATCTACCTTTTTAAAAAATTGAAACTTTTTGGCCTGTAAGTAAAAGAAACTTGGCTGTCGTATTATTTAGTTCGCAGCTGTATTTCTGAAACAAGCTTGTAATCTTACAAATTTTTTAAAATCATAGTATGTTTTAGCTGTTAAAGCAAAAATAGATCGTGTTGCCTTTTTAAACTACACACAATGTAAAACTTTCTCGGCACTGTGATGCGATGTTAGGTATACGCACCTCACGCTTCTCGCCGGCACGTTCGTTGAGAAGGGCGCGCAGCAGAGGCAGCTCATTGCTGCGATAGTTGTAGTCATAGTTGTGCATCCTGGCGGGCAATGGGGCATAGTTATTGGCACAAGTGACCTCGACATAATGATTGGGCCGATATTCGCCATTGTCCAGCTTGACAGTAACACGATTCGTGGGACACAGCGATTGATACGTTACCTAAAACAGTTTTTCATTAACCTAAAGACACTGCGTATATCTTGCCAAGGTGAACTTACACCCTCGCCTCCGTTATGCTGCGGTGCCGCAGGCGGCATAACGCTACGCACGCGCCGCTTGCGTACATTTTGTATGCCATAAGGCAAGCGTTCGCTTAGCTCGTCCGCATCCTTGTTGCTGGATGACACGGCATAGTCCTCTTCGCCCTCGACATCTATGTCGCCAGCCAGCGATTCGTCATTGTCGTACTGCTCCGGTTGACCTGCATTCCTGCAATATACAATATATACATACATTTACATATATGTACTATGTATTGAAACTTAAGCTTTGGCAATGAATTAACGCCGGCCGTGCATCTAACGCCAAACACTGCCGGAAACGGCTGCGGTCGCCCGTAAAATGCGCTCAGTGAGAGACAGAGACAGAGAGAGAGAGGGAGGACAACAAAAAAATAAATTCGCTTTTGACGTTTGCTATTTGCATGGCGTTAGATAGTTTAAGCTGGTTTTTTTTTCCTGTCAGCTTTTATTTTTTATTTTTTTATTTGCTGCTGGCCAACAAAAGCGCATCATTTTGCATTCAACTGCAGCAAATGCCAATGAATTTTTTAGCTTTCATTTTGCGGCATTTGCGCGCTTTGTCTGCCTGTCTGGCAGCGCAAAGAGGGAGCGGCAGGGGGTGGTGCAAGGTCTGGTGGCGGACACAAAGCTCCGTTTTCGTAACGCGACTGTCGTTGACTGCCAGCGGATTTCCCGTTTTCGTTGTCAATGCTTTACGCTGAGCGGTAAACCCACCCAAAACCACCAGCACCACCCACTGCTGCAACCACTCACCGCAGGGGGCGTTTTTTTTAGAAGCTCACTTCAGGCAAACACAACGGCTTTGATAGTTATGTCGCAAAGTTTGCGAAAATGTTTAAAAACGAATGGTTGTATTTTGGAATTGTTACTTTTTAGGAGCTTCTGCGGTGGGCTACAAAGGGAAAACAGCAAAAATTATAGCTACTTAATGCTTATTGTTGCACAAAATAAAATGCAAAAGTTAAATGGTTTTAGTTGCCTTTGCTATTGCTTTGCTTTTTTTACTTTTTATTGGCCTTTTTTCCAATAGTTTTCTTTTGGAAAAGCGATACTGAGTAATATGCACATAATTATGGAACATTTGTATTTATAGTAAAGCGCATTCAGCTGTCAAATTGAACAAGAAATAAATTTTTATTTGCAATGCTTTAAAGCTTCGTCTTTTGTCATCGTCAATCTATTGTTGGTTGTTTTTTGCTTGACGCTGCATTGCGTCATCCTTTTGCAATCGTCTGATCCTTCTAAGCCTGATCTCGCAAACAAAAACGTCAAATATGCGATAAAGAAATGTGAATAAAAAAATGCAAAGATTTTGAAAAGAGCTGGGGAGGTAAAGTAAGTGCAGCATAAAAGGGAATCAGCTTAAATGCTTGCGTCAATGCTGAAGGTTCTGGGATTTAGTTGATATGCAGAGCAAAGCTGGAAGCAAATCCAGGTCTCACCTATTGTCAAGCTACTATCATATTGGGGACACATTGAGGACATTGAGGAATGTGCCAAAGTCAACTTGCCAGCTGGTAGTTGCCCCTGCAACATGACAGCCACATGCTGGCTCCAAATTACCACTGCTAATTTTTGCTTGTGCTCAGAGTTTTGTTTTGTTTTTTTTTTTAGTGAGATGTGGCAGGAGGGGGAGAGGGGGTGGATTAGTGGGCGGTTGGTCTACCTGGGCATGTAGCTGCTGCGGCTGCTACGTTCCAGTGGAAAATGCGCTTGTTCTGTTTCGTATTCGGCCCCAGCTTGCCACACATTGTTGCCGTTGGTGCTGCTGGGGCGCTGGGCAGCAAACATGCCTACACCTTGCACAGCCGCATTTAAGTCCGACAATTGCAAAAGGAAGTCATTCCGAGCTGACTTGGGATCATCAACAAATTGTTGTTGCTGCTGCTCCTGGGAAAGTCCGTATAGTTTTTGCTGCGACGGTTGCCATTTGGCCGACGCTTTGTTGTAGTTATAGTTGTCATTGTTGTCGTCAACTTTGTATTCGTTCCTATCTGCCATGCCATCAATGTTGTTGTAGCTGTAATCGTTGTTGTTGTTCTCGATATTGCCGTAGTTTTTGCTGTATCTATTGTTCTGGAGCGCTGGCGTGGACTCATCGCAGGCCAATGCTAGCGATGGGCGCCTCGTCGTGCCACCAAATCGGGCAGCAACAATGGCCACCAGCAGTAGCTGTAATGGTAAACAACAACAAACAATAAGATTTAAGATACAAGCACTGAAAAAAATATCCAACAAATGCTTAAAGAGGCTCCGCATAAAGCCTAATAAATTTGGTTTTGGTTCAGGATTTTTACGAGTAGTCATGATTTTGATATATTTAATTTTTTTGAGTGCATAACGTGCCGAGATGCGTTTCTGGTTTAATAAAGTTATCGGTGCTTTAATTTAATTGGTCCGGTCAACATTTAATATGAATGCTAACTTAAGTCCAACCACTAATTCAAGTTTAAATCTCTTAGGCATTTTTGATGGATGCGTAAATAAAACAAAGCAAAGACACTGCCGCAAAGTTCAATTCCCTTTGAGAAGTTGACAATCAATGCGCCGGCTTAATGTCTAAACCGAAAACCCCAGAAACCCAAAAACCAAAACCGAACCCAAACAAGTTGTCTAAAACGTTCGAGTCCTGTTTGTGTGTGGGCCTATTCCGGCTTGATTCGGACATGGAAAAGTTTTAGCAGCCACCATTTGTAACTCTCTCTCTCTCTCCCAGTGTCTGTGTTTGTCTGATGACTTTGATTATGTGGTTCTGGTACTCTTACGGACTCTTCTTCTCACTCCTTCTCCATCACTCCGTTGCGACGCGTCATCGCATTTTGGTTGCTGGGCTTTCAGTCCGGACAATGCTCTCCAGGCTGCGATAATATGCCGCACGCGTGTCTCATATTTATGTGGGACATATGTATATTATGTACTTTATAGGTATGTAATCGCATATCTCACCACATTCATATTTAAGCACACGAAACGTGACCAAATAGTTGGCGCCTAAAAAGAATATGGCTGAAACCTAAGCAATGCCTATGGCGAAAGGGACGTTTGATTGAACACCCTAGAAGTGAAGGCTTAAACAAACATGTTCAGTTTTATATAGTACCAGAAATTGTTCTTGTGCTCATTTGACCAAATTTCTATTCAGTATTTAAACTCAATAATAAATGTTAAATCCGCAGCAAAAAAGTCTTCCACTTTGGACATCCAGTTTTTTTTGTATCCCAAAATAGTTTTACATGCACACAACACACATACACACAGATGTATATGTAAATTGTGGGCTCATACATATAAAAGGCCTATAAGTTTCTTGTTGCTGCGGCTTTATAAGATTTCTTTTATGTCTGCTGCTGTTGCTGTGGCATTTCCTGCCTATCGTAGTTTTTTGCCTACTGACTACCGCAAAACTTCTTTCATTTGCGCTTTTTGCCACCAACCCAGCCCAGGCACCCGCACTTGTCCCCCAAGTTGGAGCAAGTTTGGGCCAAGTTTGTCAAACTATTTGTATGGAATTCACAATTTCTGTTGATGAAGTTTCGCCCAGGCCGCTCTCTGGCTTACGATGGCCGCGTGATCTGCGTGTACAAGTGTTTATGGAATTGAATACTTTGTGAGCGTGCGGAGCGGGGCAGTGTGGACAGAGGGGGTGAGGAGGTGCTTGTTGGGAGTCCATTGACTGCCTGCGGGTCTTACAGGTGGCGTTTTCTTAGTTTAAGGCATCTTTTCTTGATTTAAAGTTGTCAGCATAAGCCGATTTCGACCTTGGGTCAAGCCGGCCAAAAAAAAAGGGTTGACTAATCCAATGCAGAAGTTTAGGTCCCTACAAATCCTTGCCACACGCTTGGAAGTGTTTTTCGTCTTCTTCGTTTTTTTTTTTAAAGCTTTGCATTAAATTGAAATATAGCTTTCGCTCTGATTTATTTATCTTGAATTTAATACTGCAAAAACATTTATCCGTTTTTAAATCCGTTTTAAAAGCAGTTAGACCTATTTTTTTTTGCCGCATTTAATAAACATTAATTAAATAAATAATTTCCAAATGGTTGTGCGTGTTTGTGTGGGTTTTGAATTTATAAACATGAATGCACATGTGTCAAGGACAATTGATATTATAATTTCATAATTTATGACTACATGTTTGCACGAGCATTTCTTTGATATTGGTTAAAACGCATATGTATATATGTTTTTTTTGGCTATTGTTGTACTCTATAAACAATAAAAATATATAGTTGGGGCCTCTTACTCATTAAACTACGTTAACTATGTTAATTATTTGTAATAAATATTTATTTTTATAGTTTTTTTTAATTTTTTTTACGTGCATTTTATTTTAAAAAATTAGTTTTTATTTTATAAAATTGTTAAAACGTTTCATTAAGTTATATGTGCTTATATAGTGTACTTGAAGGTCATGCGCATGTGAATTTAATTATATAGTTTTTTGTTTGTTCTATTTGCTTTTTTTTTTCTGGTGCAATTCAATTACATTTTCAATCAAACAACAATCCAACGGGCAATGTTCATCTGTCGGCACATAAAAATACACACACACACACACACACACACAAAATATAAAGGCACCACAAACATATGCCGAGTGCCGATATATGTACGTGCATACATACAAAAATATATATTCTATATTGCATAAATTTGTGACCTTTGAGTTTTCAATTGAATTTTGTGCACGCCAGCAATTGTTCGACAAAACTTCGTCCTTACACCAAAAGCGCAAAAACAGGCAACAAAATACACACACACATACACATTAAGACACACTCTGGCGCAATTTGCATGCATTGTTGGGTCGAGAGGGGCATTGGGTGGGTAGGTGGTAATGGTTTCACTTGTAACACAACAATAGCAAAAAAAAAAAAAAAAAAAATGTAGAACATGAAAATTTTACATTGCTTTTTTCGAATTGTTTTAATTGTTGCGCTCGTCCCATGTTGCAGATATTGTTGTTGTTTGTGTTGTTTGTTCTACAATTCCTTGGCTTATTCTATTGCTGCTGTTACTGTTGTTTGTGTTTTGGCAATACATTCGGCTGCTCTGGCGATTATTGGCAATTGTCAAATATTAGTTTTTTTTTATGGTTTCATCGAAGCCAAGCGTTGATGGCGATTTTAATTAATTTGAAAGTTCGCCAATTTCAAAAGTTGCCTACAAGTTGCCTTTTTGTAATGTCTGTTTTCAAAATGTTAGGTGTTGATAGGTCAATTTGCCAATTTAAAAACAATATTGCTAAGCTGTTGACTCTCACAAATGAAATAGTAGTTTAAGTTTTAATGACTTTGTACATGTTGTGTTGTGTTGTGTAATATAGCAAAAAATAAAGAATATTGTTGTGTCAGGAAGGAATTTAAGTTTTTTATCTGGCTGAACAGACTTGTCATATCTAAATGAATTCGAATCCAAAGTTAATATTCAAAGGTTGTTTCTTTTATATTTTAGAGACAAACTAAACAAATTAAATCAATTATTATTATGGGAATTCATTTAATATTTTCAAAAATGTAATTTATTTATAAGAACTGGCTAAAACTCATCGTCAAAAGCCGTGTTTAAATCTTTTCTGGATTTTTGTTATAGAATCTATATATTTATTTAGTTAAAAGTTTAAAAAAGTGTACCATACTTGTGTCATATGATTGCAATAGTATTTTCACTTGGCACTTCGAAGATAACTTTCTTGTTGGCTTTTTAGTGAAAGTTTTTAAAACATACTTGCAAACTTTGTTGTTGCATTTATTGGGTGCTCAGTATATTGAACTGCTTTGGGCCACAGGTCATAAAGTAAAGCTTATTAAGTCTGGGCTGTCTCTGTGTAGCTTTTTTCCACTTTATTTATATTTTCTTTTCTTACTTTTTCTTCTTCGTTGCTTCAATTCTGTTGAGTCTGTTGAATGTCACGTAGATGAAACTCTCAGTGTGTGTGTTTGTGTTTATTTGCCTTGCTTAGTGGCTGTTCTGCTTAGCAAAGCTTTTTAATCACCTTGCACCCGTCGCACGTGTATCACCTTTTTGCCACACACACGTAATGTTTTTTTACGGTAAGACTTTAAGCTTGTTGTTGGAAAGTAGACTTAATGCAACAATTAGTGGGTAACTTTGGCATTTGCAGTTGGCCCACTTGATGCTTATTTTGTGATCAGGATTTGCTCTGAGCGCACTTTCTGCTATACTTGATGTCAGCTGGAAGCCACTTTATAGAACTGCTATTTATCAATTGTATTTTGCAATCTGCTAATGCACATACAAACAAAACATTGGGAATGAAAAGAGGACTTTGGCTTATACGATAGTCCTGATTGTCTTTAACAGCACTGCACATGCATTAAAGTGCAAAGTGCGCATACATATTGTAAAAGCCAAACGAGGCGATTAAATCGAGAGCGCTCTTAAATTTAATCAGATTATCTAGATGGCGTTTTAGACTCAAATCAATATCAAATACTTGACTCGTCGGACGTTTAGAATCAGAGCTTAATAAAAATTATTTTTAACACATACTATATATATTAATTTAGATTTGTTGGATTTTATTTATAATATTCTTTTAATAAACTATAAGTAAAATGAATGCTATACGCTAAAGGGTATCATATCACTTTGTATAGCGTATTTTTCTACACTATAATAGTAAACACACGAGCACATACGCCCACATCTACACACACCGCATAAAATCACAGCCAAGAGCTTGGGCGTGCTTCTCCAACTTGCTTTGATTTCCATATTGAATTATATAATGCACACATTGTGTGGGAGTGGAGTAGAGTTGTGTATTTGTATAAGTGTGTGTGTGTGTGTGTGTGTGTGTGAAATGCAACAAGTGTCAAAGTGTTAAATGCATCTGTATATATGTACATATACGTATGTTTATATTGAGTATTTGCCTTGGGGGCATGTATGGAATGTTGCAGCACCGCACTTACTTACGATTACTTTACACACACACCAACACACACACACACACACACACACACTACATACTGTACTTGTGCAATTTCAGTCAGCTTATTGGCATGCATTTGCATCAACATACATATATGCAAGTGTGTGAATGTGTGTGTGTGTGTGTGTGTGTGTGTGCTGGAGTCGCAGCATATTGAAATTGTTGCCATAGCAGACGTAATCCTTGCTAGCGTTCAGGGTTCAAAACTTGAAAAGGCCAAAGCGCCAAAGAACGCTCGTTGATAACAAAAATGTAATAAACGCCAAGCAAAATATTTGTCAAATCAATTTCAACTTCGATGTAGTCTAGTGTTAGTGTCAAGGACATACACACACACATAAACGCATACATACCAAAAAAAAAATGTGAAAAATAAAAATTGAATAAGTTAAGAGCTGCTAGCTCTGCGCGCCAGTTAAGGTTAGAATCTTGTGCTGATTTCCCATTTTATATGCATTATTTTGCCTTTGGCACACACACACACACACACACACATTCGTATAACCCACGCATAACACTTTTGTTGAGCGACGCTGGGGCGAAAGTTTTTAAGGTTACTTCGACAAATAAATGACACTTGAAGCCATTCTTGGGCCATACACTCTCTCCCAACGGGACTATCTACGATATGCTAAAAGTTTAAGTCGATGGCGTAGTGAGTATAACTATTCGAAACTTTAACAAAAATTGCCATTCTCAGGTTATTTAGCGATATTTCCTAATAAAAGTTAACTGTAACGCGAAAAATTTCTTACCGTTTAAAATAAATTTTTTTAAAATATGTAAAATTACTTTATAAATTATGTAAGTATAATTGCTTACATACAATTATTCATACAACATTCTAAAACTATTAAAAAAAGCGTATTAGTGTTTCGACTTTTAAGAATGTCTTGTTTATCCACTTTATTTACGTAGAACAGTTATTTTTTTTATTTTATTTGTGATATGCTTGTATGTATTTCTCTCTTATTTGCAATTTTGCTCCTTTGTGCCTAACGGGAATATAACATGACAGAAGAGTTTGCCAGTGCGATGTCGGTGTGTGTGTGTGTGTGAAAAATTATTGAAGACACTGTTGATAGACGGCGCATTGGGGCCGCTTTGGCGATTGTATGCGACGTGTTTTGATTGAGGTATACCACAGCAAACAACACAACCAACAAGCACAACAACAAGTCTGGAATCTTCACTTATTTATTAAATTTACTGTGTCGTTTGGTCGCTGGGGATACGGAGCGCCTGAAAGCAGGCAACAGTAAATTTTGTTAAAGGCAGCTAAAGTAAAAGGGCTAACAATTTACCCACATACCCAAAGCATAAAGTTGACCAACTGTCAACAGCCGCCAGGCCGTAAAAACTCAAGTGCTGACGAGTCTAGAAGACAGCCGAGGGAGGAGTTGTGAGACGCTTGTCGTGTTATAAATTCGCATTAAAATATGTCAAAATGACAAAAGTCTCTCTCTCTCGAACGCGTTGTTGTTGTTGCCTTTGCTTATTTTCCTATTCCCTTGCCTGCCCTGCCCTGACCCGCGCACCCTTGCCACCTAGCAAGTTGAATGCTTGTGGATTTTCATAATTTGTGCACACAATACAATTGAGCTGTTATTGTTATTGTTGTTGTTGTTGGTGTTGGTGTTGCCGTTGTTGCTGTTGTGGTTGCCATTGGCACTGTGATTGCTTTTACCCCAATCGGGTGTCCCGGTTCGTGACAAATTGATGCTTTGACACTGGCTCAATGCAAAAGCTTAGGACTCTCATTGATTAAGCTTAGTTCCTTTTAGATTGTCAAGTGTCGATTAAAGCGTTTCAAACAATACACTTGAAATACAAAAATGCGTAAAATTATGTTGAAGGCACAGTTGCACATTTAAACACAAATTTATTCTTTTAAATTGCAATCGTTATTCGCACTTTTTAGCATGTAAAAAAATTTACTAATTAACATAAATTAAGTAAGCCCGACTGGTCAAATAATTTGGGCCACTGAAGATTTTGTACATAAACCAAGTACAGTAAGTATGTAAGTTTTGATAGGTTTTGTTTTTTGTTGAGTGTAGAAGTTTTTCTATTTGTTAGATGTTTTTGAAAAGCTGTCGCTTTTACACTTATTGCCTCTGGGGACAATATGCAACTCTTGTCTTTTTTATCTGCAACAATTTCTCACTTATTTCTGTGAATTTTCGGTTGACACATACATGAAAGCATTTCAATCAGCCGACCATAGGAAATAGCCACAATTCAGGCCGAGAGTTTCCGGAACTTTGTTGCACAGCATCTGTCGCTATGTAACAACAATTTTTGCAATTACACTTTTGCAGTTTGCAAACAATTTTAAGTTTAGGCCAAGACAAACAAACAATTGTCGGCATTATATCTTCTTCTTTTTTTTCTACTATTTTTAGTAAAGCTTTTGCCGAATTGTTTTGTCTTCGTTTTGATGTTTGGAAGTTTTATTACAGGCGTTGACAGTTATAAGTATCATGTGCATTTCACTTCCTGTGGCTCAATTTATAGCTCTTCTACTTCTCCAACGCCTAATTTCTCTTATCTTTTTGTTCTCTAACAGCACAAATTGCAATGGAAAATTCGAAGCTTACTTGTGTTTGAGCAGTTAGTGTCGGCTGTAATAGAGATGGAATCGTGACACTTACAAAATAATCTCCTAACTTACGAAAATGTTAAAAATTGAAGCATACAAATAAATAAAAGTCTTTAAGTTAACCTATAATGACTCAAAATGTCTTTTTTATTTAAATGTTATATGTGTTATTATGTTATATATTTAAATAGGTTCGATTTATACATACTGTTGTTTCAAATAAATTATTTTACCTTAAAGGGTTTCACTGACGTGACAATTGCACATCTTTGTGTGTACATTGCTTGCATATGTGTAAAGAAAAGTTTTGTCGTTTGTTGCTCATAAAATGTTGCACAATTTGTTGTTTGGGGGAGTTAAGCAACCCCCATGCCAATTGCTTCACAATTTTAGAACACAAATGCATTGGGTTGTGTTAATTTTCTGTTTTTTGTTTGCTGCTAAAATTAGAGTTTTGGGTACAATTTCATTTGTTGAGCATATAAGATAGTATGCACATTACAAAATGTTATTTTTAACTGTGCATTTGTTTATACCTCAGTTAAAGAGAGAATGTGAAAAAGAATACCCTTAATACAGCTCTTACGAACTTTGATTACTGCTTTGCGTAAAACCAAACCAAAGTTGCCAGAAATATATGTTAACCGGTTAAAAGAAAACTAGGAAAATTAAACTTTAACTTAAATGTAAGGGTTAATAGCGTATATACTTATGACTCTAACAAACAATATTTGCAAGCACATCTCTCTCACAACAGACAAAATGGCAAGTGACCCAAGCAAATCATGAGAGCCTGATTATGAAAGCAGATAGCAGTAGTTCCCCTTATGTGAATGTTGAAGAATTTTTGAAATATTATATTGTGCTCGCTTGCAAAATCCCATTTGAGCTGCTCTTCAATTGTTACCCTGTGACCCATTTGAAGTTTATTCTATTTGCTTTGGCTCTGTGGTCAAACAAATATACAAACTGACACATTGTACATAAATATATTCTGCCAAAAGCTGAAAAGTCCACTATGCGATTGTATGTGTACTTAAGATCTAACAAATAACTTTCTTTGGCATTAAGATGAGAAAGAAAAACTCTTTCAACAATTCAAATTTGGTTTACTTTGGCGTTATGCATGACTTCCAAGTGGACCAAGTAGCTATAATATAGTATTGTGCTTAGCGTTATTTACATGCAATGCCAAACATATTGCACAGATACAGATATAACAGACTCATGCGTATGTATGAGTGTGTGTGTGTGTGTGTGTGTGTGTGGATAACGGTAGTTCGGCCGTTTGAGTGGCAATTTGTGCGTGCAACGAAGCGAACCTTTGCCAGCAAACACTCGAAAAAAACACAGCGAGAGAGAGGGAGAGAAAAAAACCGGGACAGGCACAAAATCTGTGTGTTTTTTTTTATGGATAAATTTCTATCTATGCAATTCCTAGAATGCAATTTGAATGGTGTGCTCTACAAGTTAATCAAATAATTGATTTGAGAAAAATCGTATACCGAATTTTATCACGTTTCCAGAAGGTTATTCAGTACAATTTTTTTTAAATAAATATGTATGTATAGTATTCTGAACTAACTGTAAGAGCGGTGTGGTTTTGCTTTTTGCGTTTTTGAATCGAAAGTTGAAATAATTATAAGAAAATAAGCAAATTAACAATATTATGAAATATATAAAAAGGCCTTTGGCCTTTTCATATTTTTGTCAATTGTTAGAAAAATTGTTGTTCCATAAATTAATCGTGCTCACCTCGCTTAACTTCAGTCAAAATTCGTATTTGCATACAAGAACTGCATAGTTGAGCAGATAACTTTAGCTAGTAGAGATTTCTGCCTGCATTCGAAAGAAAAAATATTTTTTCCATCTCCTTTACAGTTGGCCGCGAAAACTTTCTAGCAAACAGTTTCGCAATGTTTTGCGCAAAAAAATATTTCATTGCTCACCCGATAAATAGTCAAAATTTGGTTAAGAAATAAATGTATACATTTTCCCAGTGCTAGAGAAATCAAAGAAATATGGATTAGATGATGACCGCATTTGGACAGCAGCTGTTCAATAAAATAATCATAGCTTTCGGTGTGCCGGAAAACAAATGCGCATTTAACATTCATACAGGCACAACGATGAGTGGCCAAAAATCAAGAGGGCAAACCAATGCAGCAATGCAAATCCTAGCAAGGATTAAACGCCAGCGGACCAACCGACCAACCGACCACTGGGTCCAGTCAGAGCTGTGTATTTGCTTTCTTTTGGCAGCACGTTATGTAAAAGGCAGCCACAAAGTCATTTCACTGGGTCGGATGTTTGCGGGCAAATGAAAGGAAGCTCAAACGGCAGTCCAGTTGCAAAAGAAACAGAGAAAGGCAGAGAAAGAAAGTAAGATAGGGGCGATAACCAGAGAGTAAGAGAAGGAGGGGTATTGTCTGGTCGCTTAGCACGAAAAGGTCGTAAATTTGGGCCGCAGCCCCTTGGACAGTTTAATTTCGATTTCCCTTTAAGGCAATGGCTGCGAAAATGGCGCGTGCTGTGTGCCAAATGAAAAATGACCAAAACGGAATCGAGTATTGTGAAATGCGGAAACGAAAGCGACAACGCACATAAGCAAAACATGCAGACACGCAGGTCCGAAAAGCACAAGTAAATGCGCTGAGCAGGACATTAAGGATATGCTAGAGCAATCGCAGCGACTGATGTGCAACAGCTAACAAACAGAACAATAAATACATGAAATGTCAACAGTCAAACATACAAAAATACATATGTGTTGCTTTGTGTAATTTCATTAGCACACGCACGTCCTGACTGTGTGTCCTTTTTCCTGTGAGTGTGTGTCCTTTATGTGCTAACAATGCCTGTCAGCACTGGAAAGCTGCATGACATTTAAATTAGTTTCGTGATTTTGCAATTTATTTTGATTTACATACGCGACGCTGGAAATATTTGCATT
The DNA here is from genome assembly GCA_018152825.1 of Scaptomyza hsui. NCBI lineage: Eukaryota > Metazoa > Arthropoda > Insecta > Diptera > Drosophilidae > Scaptomyza > Scaptomyza hsui. The sequence goes on along the minus strand of JAECXO010000044.1, from coordinate 1,611,779 downwards.
TACACTTTACTCAATCCGGTAATTGTATGGCAACAACAAAAAAAATACAAAATAAGAGAAATGTCAAAAGATGTCGCAATCAGGACAGCAACAACAGCGTAAGTGAAAGACTACAAGATACCCTTTGCAAAAGTACACTGCTGGTCATCTGAACAGTAACACCTAAAAGTATGCAACTATGATCTTTGTTACTACTAGTAAACTACTTGAAGCATTTGTGTGGTTATATTTCTTTATAAAGAAACACATTAAAAACAGTTTCTGTTTTTATAACCCACACTGTGCAGTGTGCCTGTTAAACGCTGTGTCATTGTGTGATAATTAATTACAGCTTAAAGCCTTAATCAGCACAAAATGACCGGCTGTTGCCAACTATAAAGTTCTTCAGCATATTTAAGAGCAAACTACAAAAAGTATATGTGCAAATGTGTGTGTATGAGTCACATATTGCTCATACGCAAGAAAGCTTCTACGGCAGCTTAATAACAAAAGAACACATTTATGGCCAAATGCTCGCAAATGTATGTATGTAATATCAATCAGAACCAAAATATGGGGCATAGTACGTGGGGCTGAGCAAACGGAAATTTGACTCAAATGAAAATGAATGAATTTATTTGCAAATGAAGAGCACTAAACTAACAAACATATACACAAATGTGTGTGTGAGTGTGTGTGTGTTATGTCAGATTATATAGCTTAGCTCACAAAGCGTCACATTGCGAAATTGCGGTGCGTGATTTTGATTTATAAATAATATAATAGAAATATATATTCCGTACAATTTTATGTGCTGCTCGTTTGGCAAGGGTTACAAACGGAATTCGTAAAAATATTTGTGAGCTGCCATTGCTGCAAGTTGTTGATATGCTGTTAAAGAGTAGCCAATGTCCATCCGCTAACGCCAAGGCTTTGTATAACTAGCAAGTATTGTCAAATCAATTGGTTGCTGGTGAGCTTTAAGTGCATTCTGCAGTTCGGCTTAAGGTTGAAGCTTTTGCGTTTTATATGCCACAGCTCTCGTGTTAGCATCTATAAAAACATTTAGTGTCTGCCTGCGTCACAAACAATAAGGCAGATTTTTCGGGGCTCTACGTCACTGTAGTATTCTAACTCGTTTAAGTGGCAGCTAAAAATTTTTGTTTGCCAATAAAAATATATAAAAAGGGGTCAAGTGGAGGAAAAACATAAATATGCCAGTACTATATTGTATGTGCATGGACAGAACGATAAACATTTTTATGAACGAAACACACACATGCACACAAATTATTTAAAAGTGTGTTTTAAGAACTGCGCAATCACTTAGTCAAAGCTGGTGCAAATTAATTTACATACATTTTTATACCCCGAACCCATGAAATGCGTAAAAGGGGTATAATGGTTTTGTGCAAAAGTATGTAACAGGCAGAAGGAAGCATCTCCGACCCTATTAATTATATATATTCTTGATCAGCATCAACAGCCGAGTCGATATAGCCATGTCCGTCTGTCCGTCCGTCTGTATGTATGAACGCGTCGATCTCAGAGACAATAAAAGCTAGAGACTTCAGATTTTGCACATAAGCTCATCTAAGTCCTAGGCAGAACAAGTTTGTTTCCGATTTTAGATAACTATTTCCGTTTCCGATAACATAAAAATATCGAATATCGAAAATATGAAACACGTTTTAGAAACTTGATACAAAATAATGAAAATCTGCATGAATTTCATCGAAATTGAGAAACACCAGAGATATCGGAGATTAAGGTTTAGTCACAGATGCATACAGACAATGACTGTACGCGTTAAGTATAGGGTTCGGGGTATCTCCTAGTCGGGAAATCTCGACTAGAGCCTTTTTACTTGTTTTATGTACGAGTGTTTTTCAACATAAATAATTTAAGGGTGAAGCTTAAGTTGATTAATTTTTCATAAATTGAATAGGATAAAATCTTCACCTTTTTTGCTGTTTGGTTTGGTTAGTGAGTATTAAAAATTAATAGTGTAAATTAAATACAGAGAGATTATGCTTCTGTTTATTAAGTGTTTGTTTCATATTTACATTTATGGGATATTAATTAAACAAGTGAAAATTGCAATGATTAAAAAAAAAACAAGATAAAAATTCACCTGATGCATGAAAAGTAAATATCAACATATTAATTTACTATATTTTAATCAACTAGCCAATGAGTAAAAATAAAAATCAAATTGCACTAATGATATGTTAAGGACAATTGTTTAAGTAAATAACAATTAAAAACAAAATTAAAGCTAATTGTAAGTTTAAACTAAAACTCATTAATACAAAAACTAATGATGTGTAGCTGCCAAAATGTGATTCAATTATTTTTGCACTAATTTAAATTAAATAACAGCGCCAAACAAATGCAGATGTATAATAAACATTTAATGGACAATGCGAGCAATGATTTCGGCTAATGTTTGTTCATTACATTAGCAACAATAACACATTTTGTTGCAAATCTATTTCCTGCGTTTTGCGGTCACACTTTTCGTTATTTGTATACAATTATTTTTTGTGTTCATGCAAAATGTATACAATTATTTGTAATCAGCCGGGGCAAAAGTTTATTGTGGACAAAACAAATTTCCAATTAAGCTACGCGTGATTGATGTGCGATTATTAAGTTAGTATGATTTTTGGTTTTTGCTTGCTTATTAAAAATCCTGTATATAAGGCTAAACATCCTTTTCAAGCATGTGTGCATTGTTCCAATTTTCTGACCTTAATAAGCTTACAAGCTTTTTAAAAAAAATGGCCTTTAGCCCAAACACAAAGCAAACAATAATTAGTCAAAAAATAATAAAGACCAGAGTCTAAAATTAGCCATTTCAGTCCAGGCAGTGTCGAGTGTCGGGTGTCGGAGTCTGTGGTCTGTGTCCTGTGGTTGCGTTCCTATTTAAATGGCAATTTGAGCATTTTCAAATTATTTGCCAAAAGTTTTTCGATTAACCTGCTCAGCCGTGGCAGCAAACAAGCACAACAACTATTATGGCAAACAGACGACAGCCATGAAGATGACTGCTAAGAGCACAATGTCATTTCTATATACACACACATATATATATACACACTCACAAGCACTGGCACACTTAATACATAAAGACATGGACAGATGGGCTTATTGAGTTTACTTGGCCAGCACTGAAATTTGTGGCTCGAATTTTGTTGGTCGCTCTTGTGGCCGGCATTTTACGAGTGAACTTTTAATGATTTACGAGTATATTGCCATACATTTCATGCCAGCACCCTCTCCCTCTGTGTGCCTTGTTGTTGCAACAACTTGTTAAGGGGTTTTCAGGACCACAAAAAAAAAGATTTCCTTCAAGCTTACAGTGCGCAATGACAGTAGCTTACTGCATAGATTGCAGTTGCTTGGAAGCTTTACTAATTTTAAGTCTAAAAAATTTATTTTTACCTTAAAGTAGTTAAATGCAATGAAAACAAACTTCATTCAAGTCTGGCTAAGTATTTACTTTTATACTAAACCAAATTATTTCTTTTAATTTATTTTTTTTTTATGCTAAACAAAATTATTTTAAAGCTGAATCAAATAAAAAGCAAAGCAGAAGTTCTTTTTATGGTCATTATTTAAGCCAAAAATATTGCAAAATTGTCCCTCATTTTATTTGTAGCCGTATGTATAGAATATTCAAAGAAGGAGCTTTATTTTTCTTCTATTTAATTTAAAGCTTTCAGCTTGTATTATTTGTTGACGATACTTGCACAACAACAAATTATCAGATGGCAGTGAAGCATCAACACACACACACACACACACACACACACACACACACACACACACACACAATAATGTAAGAGATGAGTGGGGAGGGGTTTGGTGGAGGTCTTGAAAGTGTTGTTGGAAGTTGTAGGAGTCGAGTCTCAATGACTTTTATTGTCAGCATTCATGCTCAAAAATGGGATTTGCAGCAATAAAACATGAGTTAAGTCGCAGTCGCTGTTTTGGGGGTGTGGCAGGCGCATAAATACTACAGCCTGTCATATTGTAGCGAAGGAGGAGAAGGAGAAGGAGAAGGAGGTGGGGTGGTAGTAAAGGCAATACGGCTGTTTGTCATTGAGTTTTTGGTATAGGTTTCACTTGGACGGTGTTGATTGAAATTTACGATTTTTGGGGCTGGCATCTTTCGAGCTGTTCGCAAGTGTTGTTGTCGCTATTGTCGTTGTTGTTGTCGTTGTTGTTGCTGATCGCCTTGTAGTCTATCGTCGCTCAGAGGCGGAAACAGCGCCTGCCATTGCTGGGCGCCATTTCGCTTTGTCGCGCGCATCAGTTTTATGGCAAACGGAAGTCCTCGCGTTATTTATAGCTATATATGTATGTGTGTTTGTGTGTTGATGTGTTTGCGTATGTATTGGTGTGCGTCAGCTCAATTATATTTCAATGCGTTCGAATTCAGCTTTTGGCTTTTCGTTTATTTAATAGCCTTTTACGGTGCAAACGCCTGTGAAAACCCAATTAAATGTGACATCTGCCTTTGACCAAAGCTTGGCGTGATTTTGATAAATGTTGTACTATATCTACATATATAAATAAATATATGGTGTGCATGGCTTCCACATGGATGGAATCAATTGTTGTTGCTACTTTAGGCGATCAGCAGCTCTAATTTATGATACTCAGCATTTGGTTTCAGCCGTACTATCGGATTCAGTCCTGCTGATTCCTGCTGGCGCATTCGATGCCAATGATAATTGACTTTTACAAACGACTCGGCCAGCCCACAATTAGTCGAGCATAATGATGCGTCATTATAGCTGTAATTCATCAAGCGACTGGGCGGCATTTGCTTTGTTAGCTTTGTTTGTAAGCTTTGTTTGGCTTTAATGGGCATAAATCATGCAGCAGCTAGAGGCATAATGAATGCCAAAGGCAATGTGCTTGAAAGCAGCCTACTGTGCGTATGCGCACTATGATAAATATTTAAGGCGCTCACTTAGCATCAGCGTGTACTGTGTCCTACAATCAGCTAAGGCGACAGTTTTGCAAGCGCTGCTTATGGCTGACAAATGCAAATTTAAATGCGACATGCAAATGACAACTGGAAAGGCCGGAAGTTTTAAGTGAGGGGAAACGAAATACAAGTTTATATTTATTTGAAAGCATTACTCAAATTACCTCACAGCAAGCCGTTTAAATACGAGCCGGGTATATTTGTTTAGGTTGGTTTTCCCTTCTTTCTCCAGAACTCACTGTTAATATCAATAGTTATAAATATTGTGTCAGTTGCTCTTACCCAACCTGTCCAAACTTCATATAGTTCATCTTAAGCGAAACTTTGGCTAACCTAACCCAATTTTAGTTTTCCTAACAAACTGACTCTCCTTAGACTTTCAACCTTGCTGAGTATATATCACTCTGTGTCGCTCTCAATTGTAGTTGCCAAGTGTTTAATCTCATTGCTTTTTTGGGCGCTGAATTCTTGCGCACTCATTTTATCAACTTGGAAGTTGCTAAAATGCAAAAAGGCAACCGAAAAAACCGAGAGAAGAATGGGCAGAGAAAAAATTAAATATATGGAAGACACGCTAATAAGTCTGCAACGTGACACTTGGTAGCAAAACTTTGGACGGACAGCCGCGGGCCGCAAATGAGATGACTCTATCGGGTGCGGGCATCAGGCTAAAGGAATGGCTGACATTTTGCAGCCCCAGTCCCTGCCTCCGTAGATTTCGTTGTCGTTGTCGTTGTGGTTGTTGTTGTTGTAATGGCAAAATGTAAATAGCAGACGTGACGCCGTGAACTGCCAGCTAAATGTGACAATAAATGCCGGCGGTTATGTATAAATTGCTAAAGTGTGCGAAAAGATTTACGGTCGTCCAATGCTCTAGTGAAACGAAACCAGCGGATACGGCACGGCACGGCCAAATGGGGCTGCGAGGTGCTGTAATAACAACACAACACAACACAACAAATAGGCAAGCCACTTGGTAGTCAGCAGACAACGGCAACAAATACTTCTTCAACAGCCGTCAGGTGGTGCTTTTAGTATGATTGCCGGGCCAACCGACAACTTGCAACAATCACCCAACATCAGACACCCAACAAAAACACACAGCGAACACAGCATCCACAATAACGGTTTCGCCAACACCAAAAAACACTCAGAGCCAAGTCCAAGTAGTCTGTTTCTAAGGCAGTCAAAAACTGTCCCGGTTTATACAGTGGTGCAGAACCATTCAAAATTGGTGATAGGGCAGAACAAATTAGGTTGAATGACTTTAAACAAGCAATGCTAAATTGTGCAACAATATTTTCTGAAACATAAGACACCAGACTTTAAATTAGCAAAGGTAATTTAATTTATTCTATTTGCATCTGCAATTAAATAATCAATTAAAACTGTGAGAAGAACTAAATGTAGTTAAAAATATACAGAAAATTTAAAGTAAAATTTAAAGTTTATTGGAAGTTATTTTTCCACAAAACATTTCCACCTCTCTATATTTGGGAGTTTCCCGTGGCACGTGGCAACGAACGGACTCAATCATTTGCATAGGGCCAGTCGATTAGCCATCTAATTTGAATTCAATTAGGCACGTTATTAAAAAAAATCAGAGTTCACATTCAAAGTCAGGCCAGCAGCAAGAAACATGGTCTGGGTGCCTGCAAGCAGATGCTGACACACTTACACACAATTTTTCACACAGCGTGTCTGTCAATTTTTTGCTTCTGCTTCTTCTTCGTTTTTTTTTTTTTTTAAACATTTTTGCCATAATGAGCTTTTCCGTCGACTTCGACGAACACTTATGCCATTTGTCGCCATATTTATTTTAATGGTTGCTCAATTTAATCACTTTGGCAGCAAAAGCTATAAGAGCCTCCCCTCCTCTTCTGAAGTTGCTATCAACTTTTACTTTGGGTAGTCCTAAAGTAGGGTATTCTACTTCTTGGCATTGAGTATGGAACATTCATTTGAGGTGTCTCTATTATTTTTAATAAAATTTGTTTTATGATATAGTAAAATAAAGTTTTAGTAAGTATTCAATTACATGAAAATTGGATTGAAAGTTAACAAAAAAGACTTGTAAAAATATTTTTTTTATAAATATAAAGTAATTTTAAAGTGTATAAGATCAACGACTCTTCTTTCTTTATTGTTTGAATATATTTAAGTGTGGTTGAAAAATATTCAAGATTTCGTTTACGCGACATTTAATTAAGAATAACATTTTTTTTAAAGTTATAATGGAACGAACAGCTATCCACCCACACACACATTAAAGCGCACAGATACATGTGCTGTGTGTATATGTATTGGTGTACGGCACTTTGACACGCCAGTTTATTAAATTGACTGCCAGTAAAGCACTTTGCATGAAGCGAAAATGTTTGAAAATGTATTAAATCAAGCGACTTGGAGCATTCGTCCGTCTATATTTATCAACTGAAACGATGGAAGCCTGATCCTGTAGCGCGATGTTGCTGTTGCTACATTTTGCGCTTGCCCAAGTGAAATGAGCTGCATCCGGGACCCGGCCACGGACACTGCATCGGCAGCAGCAACAGCAACGGCAACGGCAACGGCAACTGCAAGCGTTGCATTCTTAACGCCCGAGCACTTTTTTACAGACTACAGAGTACAGAGTACGGAGTACGGGCTACGGAGTATGGACAACCGCTGCATCCGGACGTGCATGTATGCCACGTAACGTATACTTTATTCCTGTTCCTGCTGTTCCTGTGAGCTGGCGCATTTCCTCAGACACACAAAACACTCACACACACACACACACACGCATGTATACTATATGGGAAAGATATAGCTCACACAAATGGGAGCGTAACGAATTTTGATGCATTTCCTGGGCGAACGCTCGAGCGCACACGCGAGAAATTTATGTGCAATCTTAGAAAAATAATGATTATCTTTTATTTTATGGTTGAGCTGCTTGCTTTGCCTTTCATTGTGTCATATTATTCTAAGCGGCAAGCGAGTCGTAAAAGCGCATAAGCTTCTAAATATTTAAAGCCATTTTACTACTCCCTCTATCTCGCTTTCTCTCTTTAATACCGCAATTATGTGGCAAATCAGTAACAGACCGCCCACAAATTGATTGACGGGCCCCGCCCCAAAACACACACACACACACAGTGCTTGTATTGAATACGTTTGTGAGTGTGTGTTTTGTAGAAAATGTGGCATGTAAGTGAGGGTAAGTGAGTGGCACTCGAGTCTCATTGATTCATTCAGTCACTTGAGCAACTTATTAAGCTGACTGAAGCTGCAAAAGCTTTTCCTCAGTTGGGATAATAAAAATATTTATCTATGTAGATTTCTAGAGCCATTAAGGATTGCTTAATTATGTGGCTTGTTATTGAATTGTAGTTGTTATTTATTTTGTGGTTTATTTAAAAAGCAGTCAGCAGCCTAAATGTAGGCAACATTGTGTGGAAATATAAAATGAGAGAATTTCTGCAAGTGAAGTAACGTCTAAGCCGATTGCAGAGGTTTAGAAAACAGAAAACACTTGAATATTTGTTTTTGATATGTTTTAATTGGAATTTAAAATATTCTGATGTTAGGTATTTTTCATACGAAAAATATAATATTTGCCAATAAATTGTAAGCCTGTTCTAGTTCATAAACATGAACACATTTTATGCATTTCTTTTGTTAAAATTTATAAAAGTAAAATTTTTTTGTACAATGCTGTTGATGAAAGACTGAAATGTCAAAGTTCTAGACAAACAATCTTTAATTCTCACCCAAAAAAGATATATCTAAGTTCTGCACTAGTCTAAATATTGAACCTTTAATTAACGAGCAATCACTGTTCATATATATTTTGAAATTAATTCTTAAAGCATATTTTCTTAAACGCTTCAATGGAAGTTGGCGCCAAGAGTGACACGTTCCACATTGGGGCATGGGGCATAATGATTATGAAATATGTACAGCTGGCAGCAGAATCCTTGGCATGCCTGCTAGCCGCTGCCGCCAGTAAGTAACCTTAGCCTTAACCCAAGCGAAGTATGATTATATGTGTGTATGTGTGTGTGTGTGTGTGGCGCGTGTAAAACTTTCAACGGATAACGTCACTCAAGTACGCATTGGAGCATCACAGATGACGTAATACGTTCTCGCATAAGCCAGCGAGTGGCGGGATATAGATAGAGGCGTCGAAGCGCAAATGGTTTGGGCTCATTAAATTTACATAACTAATTGAATATGTTGCTCAATTTTAAGCGGCAGCAGCAGCAGCAGCAGCAGCAGCAGTGGCGATTGTGTGTTTAACGCAACTGCAAACTGCGGCTGCCGAATGTCAACCATAAATTCCAATTAAACGCTGTGTAAGTGAAGAGTGTAGCAGCAGCAGCAGCAGGAGCGGGTTCAGAAGCACACCCCAAACCCCTGGCGTGTCTGTTTTGGTTTTGATTAAGTATACGCCTCCGCCTGCAGCCATGCAAAATGTGGTTAGCTCAGCATCAGCAGCATCGGATCTACTGGCAACACCAACACTAGCTCCATTTTCATTTCCATTTCATTTCCATTTCCATTCATATTTCCCATTTCGTATTCCAATTCATTTGGCAGCCGATGCAATGCAATGCGAGGCTTGCTATTTTTATATTTTCCTCTGCATTTGCGTTTCTATATTTTTTTTATTTTGGTTTCTATTTTTGGCAATGTTTGAGTTTGCGTTTAATTGTTTTATTATCCACAAAGTGCTGGCCATCGTGCAGCACACAGGCAACGCCCTTTTTACATACACGCCCCCAACCCTTTCTGCGCCCAAACTCTGTTGAGTGCCCAGTTTTTGGCACTGCTGTCGTTGACCTCGTTGGCTTTGCAGCTACTCATATATCCTGTAGATGAATATATCCGACCGTGCATATATATAAAACAGTATTTTTTTCATCCTTTTTCGTACACTTGTCGAAGTCAGCGTCGCCTGCTGTCTGATATACGAGCGTGTGGCAAGTTTCTGGCTGCTGCGCAAATTATGCCAAGTGCATACTTGAGGCGTGGTCTGACAGCCGCAGCATCGGCAGCAGCAGCAGTAGCGGCAGCGGCTGCTGTGGCATCCACAACTGCATTGAGCGGTTCCTTAGGCAACGTCATCAACTCTTGATGATGCCACACACACACACACTCGAAGCGAAACGAACCTATCCTGCCTGCTGCCACCAATTTTAATTAACTTTATAAAAATCTCATTATTCATTTGCTTTGCTTGCGCCATTTGTTTGTTTACCCATTTTATTTGTATACGAAAATTATTGAAACTGTATCTCGTTGTTATTTCCCATTTATATGAACCAGCCAACGAGTGTCACGTGTCCAAAGAGACAATGAAAGCCAACTTAATTAGCCAATGAATATAACTCTCAACAATGGATTTACTGAACTCAACTGAATTAAACTGTTGCACATGCTGTGTAAGTATTTAAGCCTGGCTTTAACAAGACATTTAGCTGACACATACACACTATAAAAGTTGCTCAGCAAAAACTAAACCAACAACAAACAGTCCAAGTCGAAGTTGTGGCATCTGTGCTGCGGTTGGGCAACTACTCAAATGAGAGCAAAGTAAGTTTATGGGTTGTGTGATGAACTTTAAAGTGGAGTTTTACGTCCAGTAAATCCCTTCTCTTTTTAATAAAACTATCAAGTTTTTAAGTCTCTTTTGGATTCTAAGAATCAATGTTGCAGTTTTTATTGATAAAGTGAAGCAATAAAATTACTTTCAACACAATGATTAAGATTAAGTACAATTTATTTATTTATTTTACTAACAAATAATTTCTTTATTATTTTACAAATTCACATTTCTATGTTAAGCTTATGTTAATTAAAGTCATTTACTAAAATTGCTCTATGTCATTTGCTGAATGCTATATGCCTTACACTTTGCCCACAGCACTTAGAAAGCTCTTTTTTTTGTGTTTAAGATTAAAAGATGATTAAAAGTACACAAAAGATTGAATTTAAAAACAAAAGACTTCTCTTTGAAAGCTTAACTAGATAGTTTTAGTTGCCTCAGTTTCTTCAGTTAAAGCTGTTACTTGCATATACCCAACTGAAAATGGGAAAGCTCTTTTGTAGATGTACAGCAATTGTTTAGTCATATTAAATTGCAAATGTGTGTAACGGACTGTGTGTTTGGCCAGCCCGAAAAATGTGTGTTGTGAAAACAATGAGAGAATTTGCGCATACTTAAGACAGGCTCTTCAGGTGGGCAAGCTTGGTGAATGTTGTGCGTGTTGTGTTTATTAGTTAAAGCAAATGCATGGAAAACATAAATTTAGGCAATCTGGTCACATAACTTAGAACCGGAGCCCTGGGCACGTTCACTTCAATACAGTTGACTTGTCAGCCTGTTAATTTGCTAAATAATTTTCGAATTTCTACCAAAGCAAGAGCACAGCGGCTGCACAATACAAATGCTACTAACTCACCGAAAATGAGAGCAAGAGCAACATACACAAACGCACGGTCGACACGCCCACTTAGCCAGGAACTGGTCAGGGCGAGGACGAGGCGTAAACGTGCCAAATATGCATGCAGTAACAAAACAAACAAACGTTAAGTGGAAAGGGCTAAAGGACCTAACAAAAAAAAAGGCATCCCAAAGAAAGAACATCTACTTTATATATATATATATATATATATGGATAAGAATTTGAATGTGTATGTTTGTGTGTGTTTGCTTAATTCAGAAAGGATACAACTTGGCCAAAAAAGGAAAAAAAGAACTGCTTATGATTTCCTAACACGATTTCAGTAGCTTTCAAAATTTTTGGTATACCTTCGCCGCTCGTTTATTTGTGCTGCTTTGCTGACTACGTGAGAAATTTTTGTAGTTGGCTTTGTTTTTGGGATTTTTCCTCGTATTTTTATTTTATTTTTGTGGCTCTGGCTGAGTGGCAACGTTTAAAAATACGTCGGCAGGACATGTTTTCGCACACGTTCATCAATTAGTGCTGAAGATTTAATTGTGGCACGTGTGAACTTAATTAAATGGCATTAGTTTTGTAATTGTACAAACGGGCACATCACACACACACACACATACACTTACCTTTGAATAGGTATATTTGTTTAATTGGTGTGCGGGTGCCCTCCAAAAAGTATGCAATTAAATTGCATCACTTTGTGCGCGAACGTATTTGCATTCCAATTAATTTTTCGAGCATGCGTGCAATTTGCAGTTTTCGGTTTTCACGCATATTAATATTATGCTTTTATGGGCAGGGTTTTGCTAACGGACTTTCTGTTATATAAGGTTTATTAACCCTTTTACATTAATTAACTTTGCTGATGTTGATGCAACTCATAAAGTTGGATATTGCCAGCTGCACCTAATTAAGATTATAATTGTCCTGGTAATCACAATAAACTCTTATTGCAATTTTAGTTGCATCTTATTAGGGAATGTCGTTTACATGAAGTCTCATTAGGTTTTAATTATAAATTTGTAAACAATATCTTAATGTAACATAACTGTTTTATAATTACTGGCATTTGACATTTTGGGTATCTGATAGTCGTTCAGATACTTCACATTTGATAAATAACTAAATATACTTGACAAAATAAATATTTTACTGATTTGTGCAAATAATGCGGCTGATTGCAGGCAGCAAATTTTGTAGCGTCACTTAAATTATGAAGTTTACAATTTTTGCCTGGTGGCATCAAAAATTATTCATGTGACCTTTTGTGGAACGTGTTTTAACGGAAACATGTGTCGAATTTTAAGTATGCAATTTAAGTTTGCTTTTCTACTATACATGTTTTGAATAGTGTGTGTATTAGTGTGTGTGTGTGTTTTAGAGACCACATACGATGTTTTGTTTGGAACTGAACCCACCCCTCGCGTCTCTCTCCACTCGCTAGTCAAATGCCAGCCTAACCAAAATTAAAACGAAAACATAAAGTGATACACTTCGCCCACTGCTTGACCATAGGGGAAGGGGTGCAGGGGTACAGGGGTACAGGGGTACATGGTGCCTGGGCGTAGTTGCAACAATAATAGCAAATAACAAGCACGCTTGAAATAATAAACATTGGAAAATGTTGCACATAGTTTGGTCAGCGTTTCGGCTTTTGCAACGGCTGAACGATGGGGATAGGGGGAGAGCGGTGGGGTTGTTACTATAAAATTACCTGAACAACAACATTTTGAATGCAAAAGAGCTGCCTAATTCATTTGTGCACAAACAATGTGATGGCATTTGCTGCTTTTGCTGTTGTTGTTGTTGTTGTCGTTGTTGGTTTGTTATTAGAGTTTTAGGCCCGGTTTTTGGGTCGGCTGGCATTGCACTTAAATAATGTAAATATAATTTTACTGTTTGCCAGCGATTTAGTTTCAAAATATTTAGCTGCATTCCATGCCCGGCCATGTTTGTCCATTATGCATTAAATTTTTGGTGGTGTGGAAGCTCGCCCAGGTGACAATGCAAATAATTACCGTACACAATGCACAACGCCATTCAATGGACTAAAACAGGCAACAAAAGCAAGCTCAATTTGTATATGTGTGTGTTTTTGTGTGTGTGGCATTGTTGGTACATTAAATAAATCAGAAAGTAATTAAAACAGCATGAAATTCAAGCTACACTTTTTGAGGAAGAAGCCTCTCTGACTTTCCTCCCCCTTTAGTTGGTTACACACACACAAATACACACACACATTTGTCTTTACAGCTTCGGCTTCCTTTTTAGCAAACAAAACAGAAAACGCGACCAGCGCACTTAAAACAAAAACAAAACAAAAAATCGGAAAAGCAGAACAACAACAACAACTGGCAACTGGGGAAAATTGTGAAACAAGCTAAAGAAAATTTGCGCAACGAGATGCAAAATAAACTTAATTTACGTTTATTTGCGTTGACAAATGTTTTCGAAGGAGTGCAACTTTTAATTGCAAAATTTATTTGATTTGCCAACGTTTCCCTCTCACTCCCCCCCGCATTAGGTTCATGTTCTCTGTTTGCTCTTTTAGCGACGGTAAATAGAATACGAGTATATTACGTCAGCTCTTTAGACAGCATCCATTTCTCTTAGATTGAGCAAAGTCATCCAAATAGTATATATTTAAACTAAAAACTGATTTGTTTGCATACTGTTGCAATCGATTTTTGTGCCCACTAATAGCTTGTTATATTTTTTACTGTTGTACCATGTCATTTGCTCAATGTTTTACGTCTATTTTGGTTACTTCAAATGTTTGTTTTGGTATTTCGATATCACACTGACATTAACAACTTCTTAAGAGCGATTTCTAAAATTTTTTTTTTTATTTTAATTGAGCTGCCAATCACATCCATATTTTGACATGTTTCCCGTCTTGAGTTGCCAGTTACAATTTTAATTGCTGCGGCAGCCACACAATTTACTAGTCTTTTTTTCGTCTCTTTTTTTTCGCTTTGTATGTCTTTGTTTTTTGGCAGCTGCAATGGAATTCATGCACGCCAGATGAACAAATGGCAAATGGTGCGCCTTTGTGTGGCGTTTAGTGTTGCATTTTTTGGCAGCCAACGCAAATTGCGCTGGTTCAGGTGAAGTGGTTCGCGATGTGAAGGTGAATGTGCGCCAAAAAGCAGGCTATGAAATATGCGCATAAACAAATGCATATTGTAACTGTTTCGAAATTGCACGCGTTTGTTTGGAAAGGTTTTTTGGTTTGTTTTGTTTTTCTGATTGTTATTGTTGTGCAGCAGCTGTTGCGGTTTTTTGGAAAAAATGAATAACAATTTGAAAAATTCATTGGCAACAATCGCTGTCTAATTATTTTCTTTTACGTTCATTGCACTCGTAAAGTGGCGATAGAGAAAAATGTCAGTAAGCTTTTCAACGGACACGGTGTGAAATTGTTCACTTTTTTCCGTATTCTACTCTTTTTTCCGTCCTTCTGTGACTGCAGGCGGTATTTTCATTAAGGCATTTTTGATGTCTAATTTGCATACTTTTTTTCACAGCTAGTCGAGAAGCCGTCGCTTTTCTACAAGGCGACTGACACGTTAAGCATTCAAGGGATTGTTTGGCAAACGCCTCTTCACACTTTTCAGCCTTTCTCACTTTCTCCTTTGTCGCTGCACTTTTTTTGTTGTTGTCATCTGTCTACTGTTGTTGTTCTGTCTCAGCTCTTAGCCCTCAGCTCACAGCTCAACTCTGATTTGGGCCGAGTTTGCTGACTTTTTGTGTGAGCCTGGTCCGTTGCTGGTTGGACAAACTGTCGGCTAGCAACACTAATTCGCATCCATCCAAACAACAAATGTGAGTGTGCATGCACACCCAACCCACCCTCACATGCACACACACAAACACAACACTTTTTGTTGGATTTTCAGCTAAATTTGTGCCAGCGCAATCTAGACAGGCTTGCTTTTTGTTAATTTGCAATTTTCTAACCATATTCATTCGAGTGAGTGTGTGTGTGTGTGTGTGTGTGTGTTCACATCTGCTGCTGTTGCTTGTGTGTGTGTTTTTGGGGATAGATGTCTGACGGCTGCACTAGTCAGCATTTTGTTGTATGACATTAATTCAATTTTTGTTTGCATGCTGCTGGCACCTGCCAGTTCATCTGCAACTGCCTTTAAAAAGGATGCAACGCATTAAAAATTATTTTTGGTATAATGAAACCAAATTATGTTTTAAGAACTTATTAATTTTGCTTTCAGATCGAATTACATATTCATTTGATTATATAATTAATATGCATTCACACCTTTTGTATTCTGGTTTTTCATGAGTCTTGATATGTTAAGCTTAAAATAAGCATAAAGCAAAATTTTTGAATATTAATTGCTTTTTAGAAATAACATTATTTGCATCCTTCTTGATGCTTGAATAAATCCGAAAAAGAAAAACATAGAATAATATTCAACTTTTATTCAACACACTTGCCATAAGGCAACTATTCTCAGATTCTTTATCCGTTATTTTAAAACAAAAAAAAATATTTTCTTTCTTATTTCCATAATGTTTTTGCAAGAAACTTCTGAGCATGTTGCAGCAACTGTTGCTGTACTTACCAATGCCTTGGACACCATGGCGTATGTGTGTTATCGTTTTTACTTGTCCAAAATGGGAAAACTTTTGCCAATGCTTTTGTTTTTATGTTAACGTTATTCTATCACATATGCTTGTTTCCTTTTCTAAAAGGCAAATGTGTTTTTTGCTAATGCTTGAGTCTAAGATTTGTCACTTTGTTTTTTCCACTCACACGTTGGCGTTGTGTGATCTTTATTTGTTTGAATTTGGAGGTGTTCGCGATCCCGCACGAATTTTTTGCGGTATGCTTGGCGTGACGAGAATGAGTGACCAACAAGTGCGAGTAGGGCCATTTATAATGCTGCTGTTGATGTTCGCTGACGCAGAGCAGCGCGGCGCCTCAAAGTAGGCAGCAGCGTTTATTTTTATATATT
Organism: Scaptomyza hsui; assembly: GCA_018152825.1. NCBI lineage: Eukaryota > Metazoa > Arthropoda > Insecta > Diptera > Drosophilidae > Scaptomyza > Scaptomyza hsui. The sequence goes on along the minus strand of JAECXO010000044.1, from coordinate 1,595,376 downwards.
AAAAAAAGCAGCAACAAAGTGCTGCCGTCTATTGTTAGATATGCCACCTGTTTGCAACTGTATTTGTCAGTTGTCAGTTGTCAGTGGTAGCCCGTTACTTTGTCGGTGGGAAAAGCCCTTAGCCGAGTGCGAATTGTTGCTACCAACAGGCAATTATTTAATGCAATACACGAATAGCAGTTGCTCTTATCTCACTTTTCTGCGTAAATGTCAAACAGTATATATATAAGGAATCTGCATAGTTTCCATGTTCCACAGAGCAGGCGCAAAAGAAAGAACAGCTCAATTCATTAGACATTAAAACAAACACAGACACAAATGAGAATTATAAACGAACTTTGGTATATAGAAACCTGCTGCCGTTGCTGCTGCAGTGGCAACAGCTTACTGGGCAGCAGCCCGTTTGCTTATCTATTACACACACACACTTACTCATAAATATACCCTGGCTGCCCCTATTACGTAGTTTGGGAATATTCCGCATGCTGATAACATTTGAATTTTGGCTTGATTTATGAGCCATGGCATGAAACGCTATGCCAAGCTTATCATAACTACAACTACAACCATAACAGCAACAACAACAGCAACTGTTTAGCGTCGACGCAAATTTAATCATTTTCATGCCAACACTTCAAATTCCATACCCGCTCCTGTATCCTGCCACCTTAAATTTAAGCATAAAACTTCACATTTAGCTCAAATGTATCATAATTAGGCATTCAAACTATGTTGAATTCTGATTTTGATTTAGGTCACTTAATTTTCACATAAATTATTCAAAGCAAATGCAATAGAATAGCTTATCGATTGCACATAAATTCTAAGCATTTTATGCATCGATTTGATACGCTAATATCAGGGCTAACATAAAGAGGCTTAAGCCAAGCTAGTGTCTGATATGCAACGCTTTTTTTTTTAAACTATATTGCCAAATTATCAGTTTTGTTTGAGATGCTCTTAAATAACCTTTCATTAACGGTAACGTTCATATTGTCCTTGTTAAAGTCATTTTAGTTATCGTATATACAGAAACATAATTAAACAATTTTTTAATTTTATTCATTTTATTGTCAACCCAGTTTTCAGTTTTAAGCAAGTTTTCAAGCTAGGTTCTTACTGCTTGAAGCTTTTATAAATTCATTGCTTGACCAATCCTTCATCCGTTTATTCAAATATACAAAAAATAATATGTATAAATATATCATGTAAAAAATTTCTTTAAAATTTATTAAAAAGGCACTCTGAAAAGTATGAAACATAAAAGTGTTTTCTTGTGGCTACTAAATGCATATGTATAGCATACCTTTTAGCATGGAATTTTATTGACAATTGTTCAAGGAAATTTAGCAGCTTGAGCTCTACGACCCTCACATTCAATCCATTTGTCGACAGTGCAAATGGTCCTGTAGCTCTCTAGCGGCATTCCAGGAACTTTCAACAATGCCATTGCCAACGCGATTTGACCGCCAAAAATACTTAATGGCTGGCAGTTAACGCAACTGGAACTGTAGTTCTTGTGTATGTCATTTGCTTGTGAATTGTAGGTCTTCCATATATACTCTAGCTCAACTTATCAGCAACCAACTCTCGAGCGCATTAATTCGCCATTCGTGTTTCTGGTTCGCTGGCCTCTGGAGTTCTGTGAGTTCGTCTGTTTGTTGCTGGAGTTGCACATATTTGCTTTGGCTGGTTTAAGTCCTTTTATTGGAAGTTGTCGTCAATGACTTCGGAAACAGTTGCTATTGGCCCAGTCTCGACTACGAGCTAATAAACAATTTCTATGCACTTTGTGTCTGCTCCTTCCGGTCTTAAACGCTGCCTAATCTCGGTCACAATATCGTCAACTACTGAAAATGTTTATATGTACATTGCAATGCATTGTATGTATTATGAGCTGTGCTTTGTTGCCAGTAGAGTTGAGTTTTTGAGGCCAACTTTCTTGCTTGTTTCCTGCCTCCTGCGACATTTTTTGTTGACTTCACTTTGTTTTGTGGTTTTTGCATCCAGCAACTTTTTACTTTTTCGCATCACTCATTTTCATTTCAGGCACTATAGTACCTTTTCCTTTTTATGGCTACATTTTCTCCTGCAGTTGTCATCTTAAAGTTTTTCAAATAATTGCCCAACTAGCGCCAAGCGACATCTTTGGTAGCAATTCTGTGTGGTCCGAATGGAATTCTTTTTTGATTTTATTTCCTCTAGAAAATTTGGGTGACTTACTAGTTGTGCATAATATTTATATAAAATTCAAGAGCAATTAACTTTAGCCATAAATTACATTTCAAATGGAGATTTGATTTGAAATTTAATATTTTGTTTTTAATTACACATTATACAGCAGTAATATTTTAAATCTTGAACATAAAATTAATATGTGCTTTGACTAACAATGCAAGTAGCTGTTTTAGAATTTTCTTTTGCGGAAGCAACAGCGTTATAAAATGCAGGAGCAATTACATGCAACAGAGGCCGCAGCTCCTTTAATATTTTAGCAAAAGTAAAAATGTAATTAGAAAGGATTCCATTTGTTGCACTCACTCGCAAACGACAAGCCATGGCGGGGGTCTGAAAAAAGGGGTCGAAAGTAGCAGGCAACAAGCCACTTGGCAGCTGGTCATGTTGTGTGCTCAGTGTGCAACAAGGCGAAAGTTTTCATTATTATGCAGCAGTCCGTACTCGTTCCATCTGCAGCTGCACTTTATGCCAGCTGCCTGCAGTCAGTTGCCAGTTGCCAGTTGGTAAGTTGGTAGTAAGTCAGGTTGGCCAATAAAGCTTGAAGTGCATTTACAATTAGCTACAGCTATGGACACTTTCAAGGTTGTTGGACGGTGACAAGTTCATTACATATTTCATGGCATTACTTTAATTAATTTTCACAAAGGCCGCCGATTTGGCTGGTTGCGTCGTTCCTTAGGTATGTGAGTTATTTTGTTAGTTTTTTTATATTCATTTTGATATGATATCTGATTATAGCCATCGTATAATCTTTATAGACTGCACGGCACTGACGACTAATCGGTGCAAATTGACGCACATACTACCACGGTTAGCAATCAAACGCCCACAAAGCATAAAACTCACATGAAAACTATTGACTATTGACAATTCCAGTTGACATTTACATGCAAAGATATCGCGCAAAAAAATGAATGGAATGGCAATAAGCACGAATATGTTATACCCTGTTGAAATTGTTACCTTTCTTATATAGAAAGTAATTCCAGGCACTCAGACAGTTAAAGCAAAAGAAATGTTTAGACGAAGAATTTCTTACAAGTCAACTTCTTATCGAGTAAACCTAACACCTTTATGACAGATCTGCCTTCTTGGTTGTGCAACCAGTTTTAAGTTTTGTAATTAATTAAGTGTATACATCTTATTGTATGTGTACAGGAAGTAAAGAACTGTGTGCCCTTTGCACAGGAGCATAAGCTCAAATGATCGACAGTGGCTGCTGCTGCTAAGCGTGTTGCTGCTGTAGCTGGGTTGCTGATGCCCTTCAATAATATGGGAACAATAAGCTGGTTTATGGCTGGGACAGCAGACACATACGCAATGCAACTAATATTGAGCACGCGTTTTAATTGAATTTCACGCGCACTCATAAACACGAAGCGTGCCCCAAACGCCGGTAAGTTTTATGGCACACCACCCCACCAACTAGTAGAATTGTGATTGCTATTTCTATTTCTATATCTCGGTATGTTTTCAAACACAGACAAATGTCCAGCCGCATCCATCCACATCAATTTGTTGCCATCCACATTCACATCCGCAACTACGTCCATTCGCATTGATAGCGTGTTTAATTGCGCGCACTTCTTGTTATTGCAATCGTAAAATCTTTTGTTATTGCAACACAACAATTTTCCATTCCCTCAGCAGTTGCTTTAAGTGCACGTCAAATACTATATAAAACTAACAGTGACATCAGTACGTATACGTAATGCGTGCTGTACAAATAATTATCGGATATTATATTGACTTGTCCGTCCTTCATTAGAAATTATTACATGTGTGAGTCGGCTGACGTCTCATACCTTCTCCCAACAATTATTTTTGCCTTTTTTAATTACGAGCTGATAGCTATAATTTTTGATATAAAATGATTAAAAGGAACTAAGAAAATTCTCACTATTAATAATAAATATTGCAATAATTGAGATGCAAAGTTCCAGATGCGAAGTGTAAAACAAACTCATTGCGTTGTAAGCAACTACCAGCTATCAAGTATGAGTTGCTAGTTATCTATATCAAGGAATATTTTAATTAAAAAATTAAGTAAATTACAAATTTGAACTTTACTCGGTAAGTTCATAATATTTTTGTATCTAAATTTTTTTTGTATATAAAATTGCACAGATAAATAAACTGGTTTTATGAGCTTTTGATTTCCAAAAGGGGAATTTTTAAGATATGAGTTTACTCGGAACTAGCCCGTTCAATCAAAAACAAAAACAGGAAAATCATTAAGTAAATATTATTCACATTCAATTTCGCCTGATAAAGCCAAGCAATTATCCCATTTCTTATTATTGTCTATAAACCTTTTGTCTTGTTGAGCTGTAAATTTAACAACATGATCATGCCTTAAATTTTTATTATCAATGAGGATCGATATACTTAAAAACTCGATTTATTTTACTGGCTGAACGGCTGTTCATCAGAGTGTGTATTGTGAACATGTTCTGTTTATTTTTTTTGACCTAAGGCTATATAAAAAGCGCTCTTGAGAATTATGGATTTTGCTTTTGTACAAAAAGAAAGGAAATGAATTTTTTTATTACTGCTAATAAACAAAACAAAACCAGTGCATTTGTTTACCCTTTTTAAAGTGCTTTTCCCAAAAAATACTTTAAAATTTTTCTACGAATGCAATCAATTAGAGATAAGTCGCACTGCAAATAAGTCAAGATTTTACTTGAAAAAAATTTAATTAAATTTATACTTTTCTGAAGAACGCAAAAAAACTCGACCCTTACAAAAAATCTTTTCTGTGTTAGCTCCCATAATTTTCATTTTCCCCGTATTTTTATTATTTTTAATTAAGTTTCGAAAACGTGATTCACATTTTCCATGTTTAAGATTCTACTGTTATCGACCACATTGTATATCGGAAACGGGAAGAGTTATCGATAATTCGAAACACTGCACGTGGTATATGCGAACTTAAACCCATTTTATGGGTTCAGGGTATAAAAAAAATTTTAAAAATTATTTCTATAGAATCTTATCTTTAAGTTGTAAGTTTAAACTTGAAACTGTCCAGTTTTTAAAGTGTTTTTATAGGGTATTCCTTGGAAAGAGTACGGAAGAAGCTTATCGCCAAAATGCTGGACATATTATCGGTTAGTGATAGAACAAATTGCATGTTACTCACACCACTGGCACTAATTAGAGTACTTAAAATTAGGTTTAACAAATGAGTGTCATAAATAAATTGATTTCTTATCAGGGTCGCTTTTACTGACCAAGTGACTCACACTCGTTGACAACTAAATAAAACTAAAAACGGATGTGGCTAAAGGCAAAAATGTTGCTTTTGTTTTTGCCCATTTGGCAATTACTGTTCGAGAAGTACTTACAGACACGCTCCGACACTCAGGCACTCAGTTGTCAGTTTTTCACCGCCCTGATGTCTGACAATCCATCAGGAGTTAACTCAACGTAACTCAATGTCGAAAGAGCGGTGCAACGTTTGCCACAACTTCATTTCTACTGACAGCTTTAGCAAGTGGCAGCCTTGGGGCACCCACAGCCCCACTCGTTATGTAGCTGCAGCTGCAGCTGCAACGGCAATGGTGCTTAGTATGCAGCGCATTTGGAAGGCATTGCATTTGCTTTTAAGTAAATAAAATTAATCATACGCTCGGTGGTGCGGCTGCTGAAAAGGAGCTGCAGCTCGACATGCATCAAACAATGGAGAGCGCGTAAAAATTGGAAAATTGAAAATGCATTGTAAGCGAAGAGGAAAACAGTTACTGAATAATGGCGGGCATTGCGCGAAAATGGAAATGAATAGCGCCTATTTTATCAATTTTCACCAGCGAGAATTTCACTTGAATTTCGTATGCGCATTTTGTTATTTATTTATTTTTGTTGCTCCTCATGAGCTACGCAATTTATCAAGTGCACCTCTGTCTGCCTGAACTTGTTTTCTTTGCCGAATTCTGTTTTCTTCAATTTGTTTCTACGAAATCGTTCAAGAATCGGCAAGAATTGCACAATCTAATGTTATTCGGGCTTGTCTCTACTTATATGTATGTACGGGTATTCCTCGATAGATAAGATGTTTGACATTCGCGACAGAACGGAAACGTTTCGAGTGCTTAGTCAGACACTCAAATAGGGTTCATTGGCGGCGTTTCAATTGTTTGTTATGTAATTGTTCATGCCTGACAAATGTATCGAAAGGCTTAGTTCGATAACAAAAACAAGGCATTTGTAGATAAATTGGCATTTAAATTAAACCAATTAATATTGATGAGTAAGTCGAACGATGTATTCAACAAATGCGGCAGTAATAATACTCTAAAAAATTGCAAGTTCCAAAAAACCGTTTTTTTTAAAACAATAAATAAATATTTAAGATCTAAAGAAAAGGCTGACCTTATGTTACAGCATACAACGTAAATATTGCAAATAACTTCACTTTTTTAATGTTATAATCTATAATTATAGCTAATGTTGGCAATTTGGTATCTCAAAAAGTGTTAGATACCATATATGTATGTAGGGTAATTCGATATTTATTTCATATCAGCTTGACATGCCTTAAAGAACTAAGCCTTCAAAGCAATTCATTTTCTTTGACATTTAAAACGGTTGCCGCCTATAAAAGGGTAGAAACCATAAGTTGCCAACAAAGTCTACAACGAACTGCAGAGCCATAAACGTGATCCATAAAAAAACTCAACAACTTCAAAAAAGAGACAATTATGAACTCCTTTAGCCAAGTTTTTATATTGCTTGCCTGCCTAACTGCCTTTGCCTGTGGCAGTCCCAGTCAAGCACTGGGTGAATCGAAACTCCTGCAGGCCATGCGCAGCACAAGCGACTTGCAGCAGAGTAATCCTGCACTCTCCTTGCAATGCTTTCAATACTACAGTTCAGTATTCGATCAACTGCTGCAGCAGTACGAGCAGCAGTTCCAGGGCTGCCAAAACACATCGCAGTTGCAGATTGCGACGCTGGATAACAGCTTTAAGCCAGTGCTAAGCAACTTGAGCAGCAACGCAGAGTCCGCCTGCCAGCTGATGGACAGTTGTAACAATCAAGTGAATAGCTTGCAAGCTCTGGCTTGCTTTTCAAATGCGGTAAGTAAACAATATTTATCCAAACTTAACTATTTTGTAAGTTGTAATATTTTGTCATAGGGCACCAGCGATGCTAAAGTTATGTACAACATATCCATCAGTGCCAATACGTATTATGGACAGCTTCAGCAGAGCATTCAAATTATTCAGTTCACGGAGGATCAATGCACCAACAACTCGAAGCTCAACTATGAACTCGCAACGGATCACGCTTATGTCAACCTACAGAGTTGTCTGATGGGCAACGAACCAGTGCCAACAATCAGTTCAACAACATCGACCACAACAACTGCAATTGCTAGCCAAAAAACAACGCCAGTTACAGATGCTCCATCCTCAACTTCAGATAATCTAGTCAAAAGTTCATCTGCTAAGACCTCATCGATTCCACTTACGACCACTTCGGATGCACCAAGCTTAGTATCTGATCTCAAAAAATTTCTTAATTCCCTAAAACACAAGACAACCTAATTCAATTATAAAATTTAAAAAAAAAAACTTTAAATGAACTTAAATAAATATTAATATGGATTTTCATTTGACACCATTGTTTTTTAATTTTTGAAATATCCTCCAGAGACTTTGGCAAAAATGTATCAAGGATGCTTTTTTGTAAATCCATTAAAGTCCGCTCAAATAAATCAAATTGGTATCCTTAAAGCCATAGTTTCATCTGTTAAATAAACACATGCTATCTTTTTGGGCCAGCGGCATTTTTCATTTAAATTTAATTGCGTTTGTTTTTGCTTTGATTGTTGATTGTTGTTCTGGTTGTTTTTGTTGCCTGCAGCATTGTTGTCACTGCAATTAAAACAAATTAGAAATGTACGCACACACACACACATACACATACTTACACCCTTACCCTTCGCACACCCTTACGCACTTCTACCTCTTAGCTCCAGCTAATAACTGTCACCAGTGTCGCCGCTTGTCCTTGCCACAGGCTGCAGCCAACGGCTGATATAAAGCGTTGCCAAGGTGCACTCTTCAGTGTGTGTAAGTGTTGGTGTGTAAAAAGTTAATGCAGTTCGTGTTGAGTTTGCCTGGCTCAGTAAGAACAGGTTCACACAAAGAATGCAATTAAGATATGCAAATTAGTATCTGCCACACCCCTTGCTTTGTGTTTTGTACAGCAGTCGCTGCAGGTAAACAGACTGATCAGATTTTGCTGCACTTGTGATAAGAATAAAATAATTAAAACACTATTTTAGATTTTTAAACTAGCTTTCGTTCACATCAAATTTAAAAATGCTGGCTATTTCTATCGAGTTGGGTATTCATTGAGCAAATGATACAAAACAATTTACATAACAAACACGATTTCATCTTGCGTATCGATAAGTGTTAATACAATATTATCACTATCGATTTACCAAGAGATCGATAAGTCAATCTTAACATAATAAACCGATCAGTGCATAAATATCGGTGAGTTTTAGTTGAGAACTAAGTATTGTAGTATTGATCTCATCATTTCATCTTACCCGCATACATACAAATAGTGAGTGCAGCGCCATTTTTATAAACAAATTATTCTAGAGCTTAGTTTACGATTGTCAACATGTAGCTGTTTGATCCCCAAGTTTATGATAAGCTTTATACAAAAAACTGCATACGAAAATTAGTAAATAATTATTTTTTTTGGCTAGCATTAAATAGAATTTAAGTTTGATAAAATTTTAAAAAATGCAGTTGAGCTTAAGTATATTATTAGAAAGGATTAGTAAGCGGTATAGGGGCAGCTAATTGAACTTTCCCCTATAGGGGCATTCAATTGCTCTTTTCGCTAATCAGCGCACACTTTAACTAAATAAGAATTAAAATAAAACGAAAGCCATATACAAATAGGTTGCAGCAGTTTTTTTTTAATTTGCCCACGATTAGACCGAAATCAAGTGCTAAATGATTCACAACACCGTGACCATCGAATTCTATATATTTTGTTAAAGTTTTGTTAATTACTGGGCCAGGCAGCACGTGGCATGATAAGTAACTGAAGACAGCACACATATAAATAGATTAGATTTAATGGGTTAAGTACAGAGAATAACGATCAATGACCCTGACAATGTTACACATAAACATAAATAGTATCAATATTGATTTGGTTGTACATAACGATTTCATTTTAGGCATTTTAAGCATTATCATAAAAAGTTTTTGTAAATTTTGATCATCCAGTTGTATGCCTATCTTATACTAGCTGCGACCAGTTAACCAGATAACACAGCTGACCAATGGCAAGGAATGATGACGTTCTAGTGCTGATAAGGAACTAGGCAAAACCACCAAAATTGAGTGGTTAGCGTAAAGTTTTTTTTAATTGCAGTCTATTTCTCAGGAAAACAAACACTTGATAGATTGCAGATAAATGCTAAAAATAGTAAAGCCCAATCAATGTCAATCAATGCTCTGACATTGCCAGATATACAAATAATTATAATAGATCGGTTGATAAAGTTAACTTGTGGTGAACTTAGACCATTACCGAATAAAATATATTGGTTTTCTAAAGTTTCCATTCAATTTTAAGATTTGTATAAATTTTTTGGGTTAATCAGTTTTGAAGTGGATATGGGGTCTATAAAGATTTTAAAGATTGTTGTGACGCAGTGGGCGGGGAGAAGTCGGCGACAATTGATTATAGTTTCATTGGAAATGTTTTTAATCGCGTTTTGTGAGTGTCAGCCAAACGATAAGAATGATAATGTCAGCCGACATTGATAACATGATAGCTCAAGTGATAGAGCCAAATCTAAAGTAATAAAATGGCCATAATATGTCGTGTATACAGCATATACTACAACAGTTTTACCTTTTATTTTTTTATAAACAACGCCACTTGAGCAACGCACCTATAAATATTGAAGTCGCTTCAACATTTCAACAACAACGAATCCGCCTCTCACAGCGAACGAAACAAATCAAATCACAGCCAATCAATAAGTGCAATAATCAAAAAGTAAAATATGTATACTAAATTGTGTGTCTTGCTCTTGGCCATAGGCCTCAGCCAAGCTGTGCCCAAGGTGTATATGCCAGAAATGGGCTTCATGAAGTTCATGATTGGTGCCCGCGATGCCAGCCAGGATAGTGCCTCCCTTACTCTCGAATGTTATAACGCTTACATACCCCTCGTGATGGAAGCTGGTGAGGAACTCAAAGCGGCTCTTGAACAGTGTGTGGATAAGGCCGAGAATGCCCAAGCTGAGATTGATAAGAGCACTGAGGCAGATCGCGAAAAGATCGACGGATCGGCGACAGGCGCCTGCAATGCTTTGAGCGAGTGCAGCCAAAAAACTGGATCCGTTGACTACTTCTCGTGCTACGCAAAGGCCGTAAGTTGAATATACGTTTTATTCCCTATTAAAATTGACTGCTTGTAAAACGGAATAACTAATTTGAACAACTTGTATTTGCAGGGCAATGAGAATACCATGACCATGTATTCGATTTCCGCCGACTCGTCTGAGATTTTGCTTGATGTGCAGCAGAGAATCAGTCTGATCAAAACCGAGCACGATAAATGCGCCAACGCATCAGACCGCGCCTATGTGGAGAAGAGTGCCGCCCTCTACGCAGACTTTGATAGGTGTAACAAGGGTCTTCCTCCATTGACCACATCGCCACCTCCCACGGCCAAGCCCACAGATGCTCCAACTGACTCAACCACAGATGCTCCAGCTGACTCAACCACTGCTGCTCCTGTAGACTCAACCACTGCTGCTCCTGTAGACTCAACCACTGCTGCTCCTGTTGACTCAACCACTGCTGCTCCAGTAGACTCAACCACTGCTGCTCCAGTAGACTCAACCACCGCTGCTCCAGTTGACTCGACCACTGCTGCTCCAGCTGACTCAACTGCTGCTCCAGTCGACTCAACCACTGCTGCTCCAGTAGACTCAACCACCGCTGCTCCAGTTGACTCGACCACTGCTGCTCCAGCTGACTCAACTGCTGCTCCAGTCGACTCAACCACCGCTGCTCCAACAGATTCAACAACAGAGAATCAAGGCGAAAAGGAGGACTTGCCCGAAGAGGATCTGTCCCGCGTTGCTCAGGAGGAAGAGACCAAGATCAAGCAAATGATGGAGGAACTGAAGAAGTGGTTCAAACGCCAATAAGCCGGCTATTACAATAAGTCAGGAGGAAATAAGCTTAAATATCAGTATATAACCATTTAAATACAAATAGTAATATTTAAAAACCTGCTTGACTTTTTTCTAAACCAAATGCTTTTCAAAATTCTGTTTTAATTGTTTAGTTTTTGTATTCATTTAATAAAAATTACATCAATTAAAACAGAATTTAATAATTATCAGAGTTTATAATACTTTTAGTTTCTTTTCTTCCTCATTTTAAGCTAATCAGTAACAAAATATTTGATAACACTGGAGCTAATATTCATTATGACTTGAGTTATTTGGTGAACATTACAATATAATTTCACAATCCTCTTGATAAAGTCCAGTTTTACTATAATGAAAACAAGTTCCATGATAGCAGCCAAGTTCCTAATTACTCACTACAGTTCACTTCAGTATTACCTCCACAACTTGGTCAAAAGCGTACTTGTAGATAAACTTTATATGAAACTTATCTCTTACCGGTTGTTTACTTAATGCTTAAAGACTTAATACTGACAACGTTCAATGAGTTTGTCATGTGCTTGGATCTCAAAGTGCAACGATGAACTCAAAAGGATTTTCAAATATGCGTAAGCCTTTTATACACTGCAGCCATGAAATGGTAAACTTCTGGCCGTCTTCTGTCCGTAAATTTGGACATAAGCTTTGTTTGCTTAAACTGATCGATAACTCTTTTCATTTCCAATGTACACATGTGATCGGGAACAATAATGTCTTGAGTTTGGAAAATGTGACACATGCTTTAGAAACTTAACAAAAAATTTAGAAAACCTGTGAAAATTTTTTCGAAATTTTGAGAAATACCAGAGATTTCGAAGAAATACACAAACTTTGACAATACGCGTTGACAACAGGTTTCAGGGTTTTTCCTAGTGGGGAATCTCGACTTATTAAACATTTTAAAGGGAATAAGTACAATAAGTTTCGATATTTCTGGTCAAAACAAATTATTTTAAGTCAATACAAATGTGCAAGTTGTAACGCAACCAAAAGTCAACACCAATAGCTTATTTTAAAGTCCTCTGTCAATGTAAACATAAAGGTCTTTATGAAAGTATGACCGTAAAGTGAATATAGCTTTCAACTGACTTAGCAGGCAATGAGAGCGAAAAGTTAACCCTCAAACCACCATTGTATTGAAAACCAAAAATACGAATATTTACTTTGGCAATATCTCGCTAATTTCAAAAGCTTTAAATTTAGTACAAAATCCTTTTCTTGATTGACACGCTAGTCGCGACCAGATCTAATAAATTCGGAAATTGCTTTTTCTTCCACAGATTATTTTTTTAGCTGGAGTCTCAAAATTTGGTGGCAAGATAAATACATCTGTTTTAGTTTCTCAAACATGTATTACTTTTAATATTAAAGTGGTAGACGTCGTTGGAGTTGGTGGGGAGAAGTTGGTGGCAGTCCGCTCAGAATACGGTTTACAATTATTCAGCACCCTTGTTGCACCTTTCAAAATCTTCATACACGGAGGCCTGTTTTTCCATGTAGACGCGGTCCGCTGCACTGGTGCATTTATTTTGAGTGCTGTCTACCTGACGATACTCCTCTTGCACTGCAGCCAATACCTCAGCAGAGTCGGCGGAAAGCGTAAACATGTTCTTGGAGGTTTCACTTGCCTGAAATGCAATAAGATTAACCTGAGTATTCCGTTTGTAAGTCATGAGGAAAGAGGAAATAGCTTACGGTTTTTGTGTAGCACTCAAAGTATTCAGTGGCTGCAACGTTTTCACTGCACTTGGTCAAAGCAACACAGGCGCCATTCGCAGAGTCATTAAGCCCATCGCGTTGATACATTGTGCTTTTATCGATGTTAAGACGGTCATCTGCGGCAGTGCTGAGGCACTTAGCGTACTCCGCCTTGTAGTCCTCAGCAATTTGGTTTAGCAGGGGAAGGTAGGTGTTAAAGCACTCGAGCGAACGGGCTGAGTTTTCCAGACCAAGGCCAACCGCCGGCTGTAACGTCTGGGGAACTGCATGGCACAGGCCAATTGCCATAAGCAGGAAACAAAGGACACACATGTTTAGGTGCATGTTTTGGGGTGAACGTCGTATTCGTAATTGTGAAAATGTGAAAGCAACGTCAATTTTTATAGGCTCGGTCCAAATGATAAAGTCGTAAAGTTGACAAATTACTTTCGTGTAATTACTTTACATCTTTATTTAGTTATATTCGTAGTTTGTTTATTTACATATTGACTGAGCTAATACAGCTGCCAAGAGTTAATCTTAGATAGCTAGACGTAACACGTGTTGATACCCTGAACGTATTAAGTGGGTAAAAAGGGTATAATGTTTGGGTGAAAATGTATGTTACAAGCAGAAGAAATCATCCATAGAATATAAATATTCCCAATCAGCATCAACAGCCGAGTCGATATAGCGATGTTTGTCTGTGTTACTGCCTGTCCGTATGCATAAAAGCAGTACACGATCTCATACACACACACACATTTAAAGTCTAGAGCTCAGGGTATCTATAAGTAAAGCATTTTTGAATTAAGCCTTCTTATTTGTTTTATTTTGTTAAATTGCACTTATAGTAATTACTACTTATTCATATCTAAAGTAATTTAAAGAAAGGCCACGTTATCTAAATATCATCACAAGATTTTTTTAATCTGTTAAGTTTGAGTTAAGCCTTTAAGCATTTTTGTGGGTTGAAAGTTCTGACATAAAATTGGCAATCTAGACATAGGATATAAATTGGCAGTCTGTCTTCTTTATTTATCAAAAAAAGGGGGTGATTGCAAATCGATATCTTTAATCCAGCCTGAATATTAGCTTATAAAATGTCAAATTTTCACACACAATATTGTACACACCCCTTTGTAGATTCATATAGGAATTATTAAAATTCATATACATATGTAACTTCGTGTTTTATGAATAAGTTTAAATTAAGCAGATACTTTTTGATATCTTTAACGCTGTAGATTTAATGAAGCAACCAAGATTTTATTATTAGCTGTAGATAAAACAAAATGTATTTAGTATATGTATATGCATTTAGATAAGAATCTTAGTTTTATAACAATAACATATGCTGTAGCTTATAAATTTTGTAACCAAACAAATAATATGTAATAGTGGAAAAAAAGCAAACTAATTATTATTGAAACATTTTTAATATTCCCAAGCATGCATTAAATAGTCTTTTGACATTTTCGTTATAAAGTGTACGAAGCGCACAGCAATTCAAATTAAATTAAAAACCATTCGCAACCCACAGGATGAATTACAGAATTGTGTAATGCGTTAATGACCGATTAAAGCGGTTTCCCACATGTTGGGTTGTTTCATATGTTGGCCTTAACCAAGATTGATTAATTTCAATATCTCTGACAAAGTGTAGTTAAGGAACTTTTTCATGTAATAAATTTCAGCAAATACCAACTCCCAAAACTTGATTTCCGCTCTGCAAGTCTATTAGCTTTGGCTCAAGAAGTATTCTTTACACCCAAAAAAAAAAAAAAACGGCCACGAGAATCCAATACGAAAAAAGTAAATTTTACTGTGAGGGTTTTAACTATGAAACGTAGTAAAAATCACTATAAACAATGTTGATTCAACTAAAATCATAGTTAAACAGCAAAATGAACATGAAACGTATTTACTTTTAAATACCTGCACCTTAAAACAAAATGCGTAAACTTCAAAATCACAATGCATGTTCATTTTAACGTTGAACCATATTTAATCCAACTATACGCGCATTATCAAATATTAACATTTCAAATAAAATGTCCATTTTAATAAACTATATTTAATTCTAATATTCTTCATATTAAGATTTACTACATATGATCCGCATTTAAGTCAAAGAGCAGGCTAAGTAAACGGGAGATCCAGGTTCGAATCCCGTCGCAGGCCATCATATTTCGTATTCGGTGAGTTTTGATATAAACTAGGTTTCATCTTTATAGCATTTTTAATAATTTAAATTATATTTCTAACAATTCTAAAAGACGCATGCATGCCAGTGTATTAAAATCAAGAGTGTCATACTTGGTTTTCTTTCAGGTATCCGAGATGTTAAAATGAAAAATTCCATATTCAAATTTAATATGAACAATATTCGAATCTTATATTTTTGTGCATCAACCTTAATTTAACTATGAAAAATGTTAATTTTACTATTTCATAGTAATTCTTGATTTAACATTTTTGCTAGTCAAGTTTACCATATTCATGTTTAAGATGAAATTATTCCCGAAAATAGTTAAATTTACCATGAATATGGTTATCTGTACTACGTTTTTTTCTGGGTGTAGATGAGAACATTGAATACAGATATACCAACTCATCAAACTAAACCTGGGTGAAGTTATTGTGCAGGCTTATGTAGGGGACTTATAAGCTGACTACTGTTAGATTTCCAATTGAGCGATTTTAATCTCTCAGCGCACAATAATCTTTGCTTCGCTTACACCCACGATAGTTTGTCTTGGTCGTACGCTTATTTGTCGGTACAAACAGTATGTGTGATAACAGTATGTGGAATAATAAGGCAAGTATAGCAGACTAAGCTCCTGCTTCAACAACTAATTCATACGCTTACTGTTGCCAAAGACGAAAATAATTTGGGGAAAGATAGTGGTTTAAAGTAGTTTGTATCAGAGCGCACACGTGAGTACACGTGCCATCTATTAACTTGTTTCCCTACATACATCAAGGTACTATTAGCTATTTACGAATTTGCAATTAAATATCAATATAACTTGATTTATGAGCTGTACTTAACAATTTCAATTGCCAAACGAATTGATAAGGTCCCATTTAACTGTAAGCAAAACAAATTCACGTGATAACGAACAAGCGATTAACATAAATATCAGCCACAGTCTTACCTCAGTAACTTGAACATTTGCAATTCTTATCTTTCACATACTTGTTGCGAGCTGGTGAAAAAGCTGTCCACACAAAATAAGATAATTTTGACAACTTTCCATGAGTTAGTGATATGCTCATTTTTATATTTTTCATTAGAGGCGTTAAAAACTAATTAAAACTGCGACAATCTTTAATATATGATTACTTTTTAATTTAAAATCTATTTAGAGTTTTGGCAATTTACTTCCTGTTGTCTTTTCGGCTATATAAGCATTGCTTGCGCAAGTTTACGATCAGTCAAATTACCAACGTTCCGTTCGTCAAGTTCGCCTTCTCTTCAGAATCGCATATTTTGAAAAAAGTGTTAAGTGCCAAATAAATGATGAAGTTCTCGCTTGCCTTGTGCTTGCTGTTAGCCGCCAGCTGCAGCGCTTTCTTCTCCTCCAAGGATGTGGACTTTCAGCCATTCCTGAGGCTGCAGCAGAAGGCCATGCGCTCATTGATCTCGGCTAACGCCGGCAGCGATGATCCGAATCTGATAAGCAATTGCTTTAATCAGTACCTTGATGATCAATCCAACACTTTGGCCAACTACAACCAGTGTTATACCAAATGCGTATCCACAGCCCAAACAGACAAGAATACACTGACCGCTCAAAGCGAAGAGATGCGCAATGATCTGTTGGCCCGTAGCGACGGCATGTGCAATATTCTCTCTTCCTGCGATACGTACGAAGATGGTCTCGAGTTCTTTGATTGCTATAGAAATCAGGTTCGTGTTGGGTCATAGAAATTTTGCAAAGCATAATTTTAATTTTGGGAAATTTCCCAAAGAAAAAATAAGTAGAAATTTAAATTTTTGCTCACAGGCCCTCTTCCTTGTAACCACTTCCTTAGAAAAGTTTTCAATATATTTTCTTGACATTTTGACGTAAGGAAAATAATGCTTTGAAAATTTATTAAAGACATCATTAACGTTGACGACCAGCCTCTTTTACATCGTTTAAATTCTCAATTAGTTTAGAAAAGTTTTCTAATTTTTCTATAGATATGAAATTTCATAAACTAAAATGAACTAATGATTAATATTTTTAAAATATTAATATTATTGAGTACGTTTGATTTTTATAACTTTTCAGTCAGCTGACAGCTATAAAATTATGTTCACATTGAACAGTGATGCCAACAGCCAATTCAACACCATAAGTACCAAGTACAGCGTCATTGATTCTGATCTAAAGACTTGCGTGGACGTTGCTCGTCTAGACTATGCTCGCGATTTGGAGAAATGCGATTCGGATTTCAATTCCTGCCTAGGCGGTGGTGAAGAGAAGACAACTGAAGGACCAAGTGGTTCAACGACTGATGATTACCCTGCTTCTAGCGAAGAACCGGCCGTCTCCACCCAGGAACCAGAAAAACCAACTGATGCACCAGCTGTCTCCACTGAAGAGCCAATTAATTCCACTACTGATGATTCACCTGCTTCTACCGAGGAACCGGCCGTCTCCACCCAGGAACCAGAAAAACCAACTGATGCACCAGCTGTCTCCACTGAAGAGCCAATTAATTCCACTACTGATGATTCAGCTGCTTCTACCGAGGAACCGGCCGTCTCCACCCAGGAACCAGAAAAACCAACTGATGCACCAGCTGTCTCCACTGAAGAGCCAATTAATTCCACTACTGATGATTCACCTGCTTCTACCGAGGAACCGGCCGTCTCCACCCAGGAACCAGAAAAACCAACTGATGCACCAGCTGTCTCCACTGAAGAGCCAATTAATTCCACTACTGATGATTCACCTGCTTCTACCGAGGAACCGGCCGTCTCCACCCAGGAACCAGAAAAACCAACTGATGCACCAGCTGTATCCACTGAAGATCCAGCTGTCTCCACCGAGGACACCGAGCAAACAACAGAACAGTCACCCGAGGAGGATATTGGCAAGATCTTGCCAAAGACTTTCCTGAGCGCATTGGACAAGCTCAAGCGATTTTTCTAAAACGTGATTAGCTGTAGAGTAATTGGTTTTGGTAATCAGCTTAAAAGCAAATTATAAATAAACTTTATCAACTGATAATTGATAAATAATTGAAAAACACTGAAACTCGGTTGCATACTTATAGGGAGCAAATAAAATTCCATTCATTGATTAGGCTTATCAATAGTGTTAAACCAAATAATAAACAAATAGGTGATAAGTCAGCTAGATAAACTTACACGGTTCGTGTGGGTAAAACTATTAAAGGTGGCCTTGAAATCGACTTGATTCAGTGGAGCAATGGATCAGACAAGTTCAGGAACCCGCATAACACTCGACATGAAGTGATAATAATGTCCACATATCAATTGATACGCCAATCTAAGTCTTTTTACGACTGCTGCGTCCGCTCAATAACTACAACTTGATTATGAAAAATTAGTAGGAAACGTTCAATTACACACATTTTCAATAACACACTCGACTGCCGTCCGACCGCTTCTCGTAGCGCCATTCAAAATCGATAGCTTAATGTGTGCGGTACGAGTTGAAAATCATTTTGGCTTCGAGACTAAACGACGCCGGTGGCTGTTCTCTGCTCAGCTGCTGCTTCTAGCCATTTGCCTGCACGAAGCATGCGGCACAGGCGTGGACGCAGACAAAGCTGCCGGTGTGCCACCAGGCTGGCCGGACACAACACTAGATGAATGCCATGATGAGTATATGCTCTCCAGCATAAATGCCTCGAGTACCTTTGCAAAAGAGTACGAACTGTGCGAGCTGACGGCAAACGAGACACAGCTAGATCTTTCTATCGATGAGGCGCTGGAGCGGTCACAAATCGAAATGGGACGCCACATGTTGTGTGGCAACATCGAGTTGTGCGGTACACATGACGACGATCTTGAGTACTTTGAGTGTGTCAGGAATAATGTAAGTACACTGCTACTCAGAGCAGTATCCACCCTTCAAATTATTTAACTTTTTGCTTCACCTCCAATTAATAGCTTTTCTTTTCCCGGAATAAAAGTTTCTAGCCCTAGTTAAATTAGAAGCAAGAAGTTTACTTTGCCCACCATAAATAAAGCTTAAAGCTCAATAACAAATTGATAATTAAACAAAGAACCGATATTGTAGATCCAGAACGGTTTTTTAACTAATAAAACCTATAGAAAGTTGCCAAGAATTAATTAAACCAGCTAAAGTTATCTTAAGTTAGCTATAATAAATGCTAAATGCTACATGCCTTATTTGTTTGCTACCCATATGTCCAGTACCATTAACTTATTGCTGTCTATTGCTCAATTGCAGGGCGGTGGCAATCTGGACCTCATCACAGAGATCAACCACAATGCAACTAGCGCACATACTCGCCTGCGCCAAGATTACGATGCAGTGCAGCAGACACTCGTGCTGTGCACCCTTGAGGCTCAAGTGGTTTATATGAGCAGCATGCGTCTGGCCTACGAGGAGCTGCATGAATGTCGCAGTCAAATTGCAGACGTGCCAAAATGACATATACTCAATAGGAATAAAAGCAATATTAGACTTTAGGAAAGAATCCAGAAGACTTTAATCTGTGCTGTTGGCCAAAATTGCAGACTGTTCTAGGCATTTGTCCAACGCATCGAAGATACTGGCTGTGCCCAGAACATAGCTCTCCTCTGTGCGATTTGTGCAGATATAACGCTCCACATCGACGCTATTCAGCTTTTGATTGAGACTGAGTGCTACCTCCGAGGCATTCACGGATATGGAGTACATGGAGACGAGCTGCTGCTTGGACTAGAAATTCGACCTGATCATCATTAGGCTTTGTGGGTTAAGCTATCATATTAGTGCTCTCTTACCAATTTGGCAAAGCAGTTGAAGTAATCCAAGACATCCGTCATGTTCAGGCAGCTCTCAATATAGCTGCCAATGCTCAGTGCCTCCCTTCGTATAGTCTGCTGCATGCCACCCAACTTGCTCAGAACATTGCCCTGCATAATGGACGCTTGCTGCTGGCAGTCATTGTACTCCCTGGACCAGCTCGCACCCACCTGCTCCAGCTGCGGCAGATAGCTGGTAAAACAGTGTTTTGTGTTGCCCACTCCGGCCAGGTCATGGCTCTCCAAATAGGATGTTAGGCTGTTCAGGCTGCGAGGCGGCGACTGCGCCTGCTGCAAAGTTTAATTGAAGCTGAGAAGAATTTTGAAGTCCAACTTGCATTTACCAGCAGTTGAGTCAATAGCAAAGTTATAAATATGATTTTCATGCCTGTTATGCTTAGGGGCCAATGTTAAACTGCACAAACTTGGCAAGACCTAACTATAGGGCTTACTAATTAATGTGACATTGATTCATGGTTTGTTTGTTTACGTATCGTTGCTGGTCTTTCTTTTATCGCATTACCAGAAAAAAAGCTCAGTGCTACCCAAACTGTAACATCGAAAAATGTGCTGCATATTTTTGTGTGCGCAAAAAGCTATGTTGCCTAGGCCTTGGCATAAACATCAAAACCATTTTAAATTCGTATGTATGTGTGAGTGCGTGTGTGTGCAGGCGTGTTTGGAAAATGACTGCACAACTGATTGACTAAACTTCAACCTTGGGTATGTCCGGAACTTAGTATTTCGATTATTTGAAAAAAAAAACAGCATGCCTTATACTAGGTTAGGAGATCTTAAATTCCAATTCTGCTGGTTCTGGATCGTTAAGTCTCTGACATTAATACGTTCATACAAACGAATAGATTTAACAAGTAAGAAGACTCTAGTCGAGATGTCACGACTAGGAGATACCCCGAACCCAATACTTAACGCGTACAGTCATTGTCTGTATGCATCTGTGACCTAAACTTCAATCTTCGATATCTCTGGTGTTTCTCAGTTTCGATGAAATTTTCGCAGATTTTCAATATTTTATATCAAGTTTCTTAAACGTGTTTCAGATTTTCGATATTCGATATTTTTATGTTATCGATCACATGTGTATATCGGAAACGGAAATAGTTATCGAAAATCGTAAACAAACTTGTACTGCCTAGGACTTAGATGAGCTTATGTGCAAAATCTGAAGTCTCTAGCTCTTATAGTCTCTGAGATCGACGCGTTCATACATACAGATAGACGGACGGACGGACAGACGGACGGACGGACAGACGGACATGGCTATATCGACTCAGCTGTTGATGCTGATCAAGAATATATATACTTTATAGGGTCGGAGATGCTTCCTTCTGCCTGTTACATACTTTTGCACAAAACCATTATACCCCTTTTACCCATTTCATGGGTTCGGGGTATAAAAAGAGAAATCAATTTTACCAAAAATATTCACGAATATCGCTTCGCATCCTGGTGTTACATTATAATAGTGTTTTCGGCATTGTTTCGATTATTTATGAGGGGTAAAACGGAAAATGCCAAAGCCGATAAGCCCTCAATCGAGTAGCAGACAAATTGGCGCATATATTGGCTTAATATTTCATTAGTCTAGCTAACCAGGCGAGAACACGCTGTAACAAGTCTGAACCTGTTGAGAGCCCTTATCACTGAGTGTGTATTTTATCCATTTATGTGTTTGCATAAGTGCGCTGTTGTTGTATCTGCGTGTACTACGTATTTGTCTATTTTTGGACACTGACCCTGTAGCGGTGTTGCGTATACGATACGTTGGCATCCAATTGAAATGCACATGCAAAGCAATTTGAGGCCTCAGGCATAAGTCGTTTTGCGTTTCCGTTTGTATTGAGTTAATGCCACCTAATTGATCGGTGAACCAAACGGGCTTCACACTTTCACCCGATTCGGCAGTTTTGGGTTCTTCGGTTGCTAGACGAAATTTGACAACAAATTCACTTGCGAATGCATCAATCATGTTTTGTTGGTGAACGTGCTCCGGACTATATATAAAGCATAAGCGCCAGTTAGAGGGCACAAGCAGTAGTACTTGACAAACCCAACGAGAGAGCCTCAACATGAAACTTCTGTGCAGTGTGCTAATCCTGGCCAGCGTTGCCCTCAATATCCAAGTAAACGAAAAGTGCATTTAACTTACGAGCTATAAGTGAATTTGATTTGATCTCTAGGCCAAGCCGAGCTCCGTGCAAACTCAGCTGCAAGGCAACCTGGATAATTTCCTGGTGAACGCAAACAATCTGGATATGGTCTCAGCGGATGTGACCTCTCAGTGCTTTGCTCTGTACCTGCCCATGTTGAATGAAGTGGCTGCCACTTTCTCCAGCTCGTATCAGCAGTGCATAACCACTTACAACGAGGAGCTGGCCAATCTCACAGCCCAGGCCCAAAAGGATCAGACAGTCTATCAGCAGGAAGTCAGCGGTCTGTGCAGCGCATTCTCCACTTGCGATAACACTACAAGCAGCGATGTTTCAGGCTTCTTCAGCTGTTATGCCAATGCGGTTAGTTGACCTTCTTAACTCAATCAGTTTCTTAGTAAACGTTGACAATCTCATAACAGGCCCAGGGCGATGTCTCTTTGATCTATGACATTGCCACGAATGCGGGCAATACGGCAAGCACTCTGTCCGAGTCCATCAAGGCCAACCAGGATAAGGAATACCAGTGCACCAATACCACGGAGAGCAACTACGTCCGCGACACGGCTGCTACCTACGATCTCCTTGACAGCTGCCTGAAGAACGGTGTGCCCACAACGGCTGCTGCTCCTCCCTCGACCACGGCTGTGCCCCCTACTCCTACCCAAAGTGTCGATTCTACTTCTGATAGTGTTGTTGCCGGCTCAACTGCTGCGCCAGCTGCAAACTCAGCTGCTCCAGTTGTGATTGCTTCGACGGCAGCCAGCAATGTCTAACCAACTTCGAAGTATCCTGCATTTAATCAGGAAATAAATGAGCATTTATCAAAACCAACAACTCAAAATAGTCATGAAATAAAGTAGAAAGTAAACATGTCCATGTCCGTCTGCAAGTCGATATCTGAAAAATATAGGAGCTAAGAATACACTAGATTTTGAGTAAAAGCTCTCCCAAACCATCGGATTTCCAATTATCGATAGCTTTTTCCATCGTCGGCATATAATCGATGACATGTTTGAAAAACATTTAAATAAAATTAATTATCGGTAAAAATTTAATCGAAATTGGTTAAATAAAAAAAAGGAAATATCAATGAATTAATATTCAAAACACATGTATACATAATTACACTTCTAATGTGTAGTATTCAGGGTATCTTTTAGTCGAAGTTCCTCAATTCGTACTAGGAATTTAACGCTTCTACATGTGAAAGTAACAGAAAAAGAAACTCACGCACCCATTTTTATTTACACGGTTAAAATCAATTAATCCTACTACTTAATTATGTACAGGCATTTCAATATTTAATCTCCCTCTTGACAAAATAACAAAAAAAGATAAGTGTTAAGCGCAAAAGTAACAAAATGTTAATTATCGTAGGATCTATTCACTGTTTCTATTTGCTACTGATTGTTATTGGACTATAAAAGCGTTAACTCCGAAAGCATGCGCCTCAGTTCCAATTGTGCCAGCAAAAAACATTGAACATGAGGTTTATTTTCGGTGTCTGCCTAATGGCCATGGCCATTATCTTGTTGTCCAGCGCACATGTAATGAAATTTGACTAGCAACTAATTGCGCGACATTTATGTTAAACTTTACCATTGAAAAGGCGTTACCAGTGGCAGTGAACTGCCAGGATGGCAATGGGACTCATACCCAAACCTCTTCGGATGGCCAACAGACGCAAACGCAAACTGGACCCGGCTGCCAATCTCAAGTCTCTGGAGATGGCAGTCAGAGTCAAAGTCAAAGTCAAACTGGAAATGGCACACAGTCTCAAACGCAATGCAACGGTTCAGATTGTACAAGTCAACCTGAATGCGTCGGCTCTGATTGTCCAACCCAAACGCAATGCTCCGGCTCGGATTGTCCAACACTGGCGCCCTTGTTCACCATGAAACCGCTGGAGTGGAACACCATGGCACCTCTTCAATGGAACACGTTCCCGCCAATGCGTCCGTGGAATTAAAAATCGCATTCACACTATGTACTAAAGTGCTGCAGGGTTCGAGCAGACAGAGTTATATTGCATTCAGCAAATAACAAATAAAAATATTAATTTTGTTGAGGTTTTTTCTTCTTTTGAAAATCTACAAATTTTGAGTTGCTTATTTTTGTTTAAATTTTCTTCAACTATGGCTGATTCTAAAACTCGTATGCCGTCTCTGGTGAAGTAATCTAGGCATTTTTTATTAATTCTGCTTTGAGTTTGAATTGTTCACTCATTAACGCTATTTTTTTTTAAGAAAATAAACAATTTGATAGTCAACTTTTTCCATTCTGACATCTGATAAAAATGTTGAATATCTGTCAATTGTTAGACTAACAGAACTCCTCTTACCACCATCCTTGCTAAAACTCGTTGCAGTGTCGAAATATGTTGCATAAGGTTTGCTTCAAGTTCCGCCTGCGGCTAATGCAATTTTTCGCTGCTGCGAATATAAAACTTTTTAATGCGCTCAACTTTCAACTGAGCTGAACCGCACGCTCCATCCGCACCTCCTCCCCGGCACCCAAGGTATTTTGGCAAACTGTGCAGCCAGCAACGCGGATGCCTCATGTCAGCGTGTGCAAGTAATTGTACATAAGCGCTACAATAATCAAAGCCAGACAGAAAGGAAGAAGGAGATAAGGGAGGGCATCGTCAATGCCAGGTTAAAGTTCCAGTGTGCTGCTTCAGCCGTGTCGAAGTCAACCAGCTGGCTTTTAACTCATTTTCTGATTAAAATCATGGCCATTAAGCCAGCGAGCTTAAATCGGACTAAACTTTTTTAATGGCACTGACAATAGTTTCTCCTGGTCTAGAACGACTACACATTGGTTTAAGGTTGAGGTAGGGACAGGCCGCAAAGGGACGCGCAAAAATTGGCGCCTGCAATGAACGACATGGCGCTGAATTCGGCTAAAAATTAAATTAAAACTGTCGGCACAAAATAAAAAGAAAAATGGGGGAAAAATATTGCACAGTAAAATAAAAAGAAGTTGAAACAGTGAAAATATTTGTGCGCCACATTTTGCTCCATCCTTAAGCGAAGTAGTCGGCGCGACAACGATTTCTGCTCCAGCTGTCAGGGCTGCCAGAGCAACGATGTCAATTAGTTTTTCAAACGAGAATGCCCCTTGCCTCTTACCCCACGTTCCTCGTTTTGCTCTCACTACGGTCTGCCAGCGCGTACTTGTCCTTTGGCTCAAGTCAAGTTGGCTTTAAGTTAATTGCATAAGATTTCACATTGCACTTTCCGCCCGCCTACTTCAGATGCGTAAATGAAAGCGGCGGCGTGGAGGGGCAGAAGGGTTGTTTCTGTTTCCTTCCGCTGGCCGCATGTTGTCACCGTTTTTTAATCAAGTTAAAAGTTATTTTTAAATGAAGTGCGAACAATATGCAAGGGCTCTGCAAACATTGCATTCTTATGAACTCTTTTTGCATCTTTGAAAGCTTCCACAGAATTTCCATTATTATATCTGCATATTATTTCTATACTTATTCTTTGTGCGAACTAATTAAAACAGTTTCGCTTTTATGTGCAACTAACTTTCTAGCTAAAACTTGAATTTACTCGAAAGACTAAAAAAACTTTTAAATAGCGTGACGTTTATTCCGTCTAAACAAAAGCTCAGTGTGCTTTCTATGACATCACAGAATGTTTAATGCGTTCCATGGCAAAAATTCTACAGGCATATCACGAGATATCATTTACGCACGGTTTTTTTGTTTTTGCAAGATAAGATATCACAATTATTCAACTGATAATAGTAACGTAATAAACTATTTATAGGCATACTGAATAGGGAATACCCTAGCTGTCAAGCATTCGATTAATTAAAAATAAAATTATTCATTTTAGACTTACAAATAAATCACGCCAAGCGAATTTTTTTATTTAAAATTTTTTTTTTTCTTTTCCGATGACTATATGTTTTATTTCGGTTATACTTGTTTTTAAGAAAGTTATTTTCCTACTTTTTCATAAATAGATTACAATAAATGTCTTGTATTTGTGTGGCAACTAAATGACATATGGTAGTTGTCCGATCTGGCCGATTTCAACGCGATGCTGATCAAGAATTTATATACTTTATGTGGTCGGAGACGCTTTTTTATGCGTTTCACATTTCATCACAAAATGAATATACACTTTTAAAGTGAATAAAAAGCTTTGAAAAAGTATTTTATTTTCAGAAACTACAACTTTGAGAAACATATTTATTTGCTACATCAAACGAAAGAACTTTTGATTATTATTAAACGAAAAACTTATTTTCATATACATGCTGTTAGACAATTTCTAAGTAATGCACAAAAACTTATAAAAATATACTTTTTGATTTGCATTTGATATCCTTTTCATTTTTAATGGCCCTATTATAATTAAAGAAAAGTATTAGAATTTCAAGGACTCGGTATTTTGTTTTCTAACTTATTACAAATTACTTATTTTCTACTACTTAAAATTTTTAAATAAGATGATTTTCGAACTCAGCAAGTTGTCCAACTGCAAAATTATTCCTGCTTGTTTTTCTTTAAAGTGCAGGGTATTTTGAACCCGTCAATATGTGCTTGTTAAATCTGTTGAAGGTGCGTGCTTGCCACGCTTGTTGGGTTTCATTTGTTAGTAGTCAGATCTCTTTTTGCTTTGAACAAATTATCGTCGATGGTAAAGCAGACAAGCACACTCACACACACACACACACACACACACACACACACACAAACACTCTTATATATAGAAGCATTAGAAGGTGCTTTACACCTGCAAAGCTGTTGATTGATGATGTGAGCAATTGATAATGTGAAACCAGCCAAGCGGGTGCTGCTCGGTGGTATTGTGGGTGGGTGAGTGTTGGGCGGTGGCTACGCTAATTGCCGCCACAGTCACCAGCGTTGAGCACGGTACGGGGTGGGGTAGGGTGAAGTGTCTGTTTAAAAATGTAAAGCATGCTGTAGTGTCATTCTTTTTCTACCGTTTTTGCCTTTGTAGTATTTACAGCACATTTTTTTGTTCATCGTTTCTTGCTGCCTGAGCTAATTGTGCGCTTAAAGCGGATTTGGACGCGCGCGTTTAACGTTCTTTTGTATGTTGTGTTTTTTACTCGGGCCGGCTAATTAGGGCGTCGAAAGTTAATTGCAATTTGCGACACTTGCCTCGACTGTTACTTGAGCTTGTCACGTCTTTTTCACAACGACTTCATTCGCAGCTGCAAGACTTCAAGTGTTTCAAAAAAATTCCCAAAAAAAAGTAGATACAGCTGCAAAATATGCAGCTACGTGTTGGATTGAGCTGTGTGCGAAATGTAACTCGCACTCTCGCACTCTTTCGACTTGTCAGTTGGGGTTTTTCTGGCTGAGAACATGGCAACTATTTTCTAATTTTCTACTGCAGTGATTTGGCATGCAGAGTGGATGATGTCGACAAAGTGCGAGCGAGAGACTGTGACTCTGACTCTGACTTTGACTCGATCTCGTACTCGTTTCACTGATTTATGCGCATCAATAAGTTTCCCGAGTGCGATACTTAGGCGAAATGTGCCGCAATGAGACGTGGACAAGCAGCAGCAGCAGCAGCAGCAGCAGCACAACCACCACCAGGGGCACAAAACGATAGTGCCGCAAAGAGAGGCAGGCAGGCAAGCACGTTCGCCTGCAGCAGATGCAGCAGCTGCTGAAGTTGCAGCTCGCCAAAATAATGATTTGCATTTTGCATTCGGTTTT
Organism: Scaptomyza hsui; assembly: GCA_018152825.1. Classification (NCBI taxonomy): domain Eukaryota; kingdom Metazoa; phylum Arthropoda; class Insecta; order Diptera; family Drosophilidae; genus Scaptomyza; species Scaptomyza hsui. The sequence goes on along the minus strand of JAECXO010000044.1, from coordinate 1,567,324 downwards.
CGGTTTTCGGGTTTCGAGTTTTCGGTTTGGCTTGTGGATTTCAATGTGCGATTTTGGTTTAAGCTGCGGCTCGGCAATTTCCCATCGTGCCACAGCTGTGCCCAGAACCTTTAAGATATATGGCCACAACTTGCTGCTGGTTGCATAAAAAATGGCAAAACTTTGCCAGTGATTGTGGCCAGCAAAATTGGTTTAAAGTCGCGCTAATGAGACGCCGACGCAAAAAAAAAAAATAGTTTATTAAACACAACTGGCAGATACCCTATGTTCTATCGAGGAATGATGTTTCCAAGTTAAAAAGTGGAATTTGTAACGAACATAATCTCTGGCTATAAAGCGTGGAGTTTATCGATCTGAAAACTATCATGCCTCTTCAATTGTTTCATTTACAGGGTATACAGAGATACAAGGCGAGTCATATAATTCATTTGTGCGCTTTTGTTTGTCAGCCACGTTTTGTGTGGCATAACTTTTTTTGTTTGCTTTCTGAATTGTTTTCATCTATTTTCTGCTCATTTTTCGGTTGGTCCTTTTCTGTTTCGCTTATCTTAATGGTTCAAAGGTTACGCACAGAGGCCTAAAGGAGATAGAGCGTACTTCCGCTGAGCTAACGGTCAGTTTAAGCCACATTTACAGTTACAGTTACAGTCAGAGAGACAGTCTCAGTTACATCTAAATTCAAAATGGCCGCATGCCCATTAAAAGGGGCTGGGGGGCGATGGCAACAACTGTGCACAACGGTGGGTCCTACGCAGTGTGAGTCCTTGCCCAGATTAGGCCTTCTTATAAATGAGCTTATGAAATCGTTTCGATAGGGCCATAATCTTAAGGGACAATTGGTTAGAAAGGTCTTAAAACTTATCGCACTCATGCGAGCGTAGCTTGAAAAAATAATTCAAGTGGCACGAAATATGAATTTTGTGGCTTTACTCAATGTGAAGTGAGAGAAAGAGAAGGGCGTGCATGAAATGTAGAGTCAAGTTGCATGCAACATGCAATTAAAATCGCACAGGCAACGCGCATTTAATTAATTTGAAAATTACGTTTTATATGTGCTTAGTGCCGGCGTAAGTTTTAGACACTGCACTGTGGGGTGGCCTGAGTGGGTGGCTCGAGTGGGTGGCCCGAGTGGGTGGCGTGCTGCTTGGTTGCTGCTTCAGGCTGTTGGCGCTGCTTCAGGCTCGGCACTCAACTCATTTGCTAAATCAAGCATGCACCACTTAAATTTTCATTAGACTGCTTTCTTTGACTACAACTGTGTCTACGACCCGACCGCCCGACCGCCCGACCACCCGCCTGTTCGCACCCTCGCCCTCGACCTCGCCGCTTGACTTGACTGCGTGGGGGGATGGGGCGAGAGGTGCGGAAAAGCCTGGCAAAAACCGCAAGCAGTGCACTTTGTCTTAATGATGTTAAGGTGAATTTAAACTTACGTGATTTTTACGTGCAGCTGCAGTAATTGCAGTAATGGAGCCAACAGCGCAGAGAGCAACAAAAGCACATAAAGGATCGACGCAAAGATACTCTGCAATTTAGTTAAGGTTAAGCTGTATATATTTAAATTTATTAGGCAACGATCTGAAATTTAAACTATCTATCTGAAGTATAACTTATTATTGAAATTTGCTAAATCTCATTGACATTTCAAAGGCTTAACACAGATGTGCCTTGCAAAGTAATAACCCTTAAAAAGCGTTTTAAAAATATACAGAGTATAAAACGGTTGCAGCACACATTTGATAAATCCTTTCATATATAGCCATATAGCATAAATGCTGGTCAAATCATTTAAGCGGGCAACGTAATAAGCACAAAGAGACAGAGAGAAAGAAGGAAATAGAAAAGATTGGAAAGAGTTTTCAAGCTGCAGCTGGCGATGGCGATGGCGATGGCGGTTGGTGGAAGCCAACAACCTGCTTAGGGCCAAGAGATTCAACTTTGTATGCATGTATGTGGCACATGTGCGCACGTATTGGCCATAAATATATGAGACACATCGGGTTGTGGCATCAGATTGAAGTAGGTTGGAAATATCTGGGAGAAGAGGCGGTGTGTGGCGGGGTTGACTGCCTGGCATATTGGCGCTGCCAGAAACGAAATCAAACCATAAATTTAACACGTTTCAACATGTGCAACAACGGCTTCTGTGTTTCAGAGGCGAGCGATAGCGAGTGCAGTCAGTGCCCCGAGGCTAAATCGATGCTGATTCTGAACCAGGAGAATGGAAAGCATTAAAAGTGCACAAGGCATGGCACATTACGTATACGCCACGACAGCTCTAGCTGTCGCTGGCATTTAACACGATGATGAAAACGGCGCGAATGTCATATGCAAAGCCACGTGCCAGCTGATGATGCTGCCTCCCCCAATGCGTGCCAAATGAATCACCATTTAATATTACCAGGCTCCAGTGGAATGTGGCAAACGGAATGTGCCAACTGCCAACTGCAAACTCCTTTCAACTACCCGCCAAGGACGTGCGTCTGTTTGATATTTAGTCAGCAGCAGCAGCATGGAGTCCAAAGTTGACCATATCGAATGGGCTTTTGTAGAAGTCAAAACAGAAAAGAAGAGTCAGTGAAAGATAAAGGGGAAATGGGGGTGTCAGCTTCAGGAGATACACTAAAAACAAGTAACATCACTTGTATATACAAAACTAACTTGTTTTCTTTTTCCATTTTCATTTTCAATAAAATAATAATACTCAATAAATAAATTTAAGCTTAAATAATTAATAAATTAAAACCCATTAAATGTTTATAATTTTCGCAGCTGTAAAGCATTTCTAAACACTGTAAAAATATATTGTTAATAATTTACTTACGAATTGTAGACGAAGGGATAAAGTAATAAATAAATATTAAATAAATTTAAAAAATAAGAAGATTATATGAAAATAGAATCAGACTTTTGATGGATAATATCAAATATTATTGATTTTATTCTACAGTTTAATTTTCTTAATTCAAGCGATTTTTTAATTCAATGACTTATTTTCTTTACTCCACCCAATATTTAAAAATTAGTATCACCTAAATAAGCGATCTCATAAGCTTTTAAAGTTTTAAGAAAAATTTATTTTAGGTTTTTTTGTATTCTTAACATTAGAGACAATTTTTCTTTAAGTGTAGCTAAGCCAAACCGCAGGGGCAATTTTAGCGCTGTCAGCGTCGAATGCTTTCGCCGGGAGGCTGTCAAGGAAACGCAGCCTGGACGACAGCGGAGCGCAGTCCGCCGCTGCCAGAGCTTCCTGTTGCTCGCGGCCATCATCACAGGGCTTAGCAAGCGTAAGTGTGTGTTTGTTGGGTGTTAGAATGCGAGTGTGTATGTGTAAGAGTGTGTGTGTGTGTGCCATGACGCGCTTGAATTAAATAAACAGCAAAATCTCTACGCCGTAGTCCAAAAAGGGAAAGATGGCTGGCTTTATCGCATGCTTCAAAACGGATTTCCCACGCCCACACACACACACACACACACACGCATATGTATACACACACACACACACATATGACGCCCACGGTTAGCAAACCTTATCGAATTGCACACATTATCGTTAGATTTTAGTGGGCCAAGGAAATTAATTTCTTGAGTAAACCCGTGTTCAAGTGCTTAGAGCAGCTGCCCTGACATGTAATTTTGTGTTTTTGGCAAGGCGAGAGAGAGAGAGAGAGAGAAAGAGAGAGAGGGGGAAAATCAGGAGGTCAGGTTGTACGGCGGGGGCGTGGCTGATGAAACATGTGGCGCCCATAATCATCACAAGCACCGAAAGCTGCAGGGGAAAAGCTGTTGCTATTGCTGTTATCGACTTGGCTGCTGTCTCAAAAGAACGTAAATACATGCGAGCGTAATTTGAAATTAAATTTCACTTCTCCCCTTCTCATACTGTTGTATGGCTCTTGATCGATCCACTTGGCACTCAGCGCCAGACAACAATCTCGTTAATATTGCAGAAATTCACATTGCACATAATTAAATTTTGCGTGCTGGCGCCCCTAATGGATATAATGTGGCATATACTTCAACTTAGGATCAGCCGCCATGGCAACAGCAGTGAAATATAGTTCAACTTTCGGGTTGCTTGAAGGCTGAAATTTTCTTAAGAAATATATTCTTAAAATTCAAAAAGCTTTTTATACTTAAATCTTTCGTACATAAAAGGATGCAAAATAATAATAAAATTGTAAGTATTAATAAATAAGGACGTTTACTATAGAATTTGAAATACTCTTTTGCCATATCCTTTACAAAAACAACAAGTACAATAGCAATATATTAACAAGACTCAAGAATCTACTGTAAATTGTTAAACTTGGCAGCTGCCTCAAGCTTGAAGCAATTAGTTTTATTGACAGCGCCAAATCTGAGAAATTCCCCGCCTTACTACAACCCCCTCCTCTGCCTTAATCCATTCCCCTTTTGCTCCTTCTGTTAAGCTCATAATATATGGTTTTGTGTGCGGCATTAGGCACATAATTTCACATTGAGAATCACTGGATGTCAATAAAATGGGCATTGGCATGACAACAAGCGGATTTCATGTTAGCCTCAAAGTCCAAAGACTCACACACACACACACACACACACACACACAGACTCAGACACATATGTTTACAAGTAGCTCTACGGAATGTTTTATTTGGGTGGAGAAGTGGGGTGTGCTTCGTTTTAGCTGTTGTTGTCGTTGTCAGCTGCTTAGTTACTTTAACCAAATATGGCCATTATTATTATATTATGGCCAATGGGCTGTGTGTGTGTGAGTTGTAGCTTACAACTTTAGCTTGACCGAAAATCAAAATAAATGACGACGATCAACAACAATTGTCATTTGTTATCCTATTAGCCAGGCCAAGAAATTGCCGTTGCCCCATACATTAATGCAAACGTTTCTAATGGAAATCAACACATGAGCTCCAACCGAACATTTCCAAGTAATAAAGCAATAAATGCTTAGCAGCAACTCGACCACAAAATCAACTATTAAATTCTTGTAGCCCTCTGGCCTCAACTGATAAATATGGCCCACCATAAATATTGTACAAATTTATATAGATAGTTGACTTAGGACTTGAATTATGTGCCACAATGTGCGAGGCAGTCTAGAAACTTACTTCTAAGTGCTTGAACTTGTACTTATGGTAGTAAGAAGTATACATCTGTATATACGGAAAAACATTTTCGAGCAAACTTTAAGCTAGCGGCATCATTATCATCATCATCGAAGGGTATAAATATATCATTAGCCATTGCAGATCAGTGAATGCAAAACAATCGAATGTCAAATGCCTGGGCGTGACAGGGGACCACCCCCAATTTATATTGCCACTGGGCTGAATGTGCTTGAAAAATTATGCAGTTATTTTGTTTGGTCCTTGGGCTCTTATATAACACTTGGCGGGATGGCAAGTAAAGTAAAGTAGTGGCAAAAAAAAAGTGTCGTCACGTCACAAAAAGCATTTCAAGCAGCAAAAATTCAACACTTTGTTAAAATGTCAAATGAAACATGTCATTTATCATGCCGGCACTGGCACTTACAGTTGCCAGTCCCCCTTCCTGCTCCCCTGCTCACTGTCTGTTTGGTTGGCTGCTTGCTTGGTTGGTTGGTTGGTTGGTTGGTTGGTTGGAGTGCATATATCCTGTGCGCGCTCTTATCTGTTTTAACAAGCGTTACACTTTCAGCAAATACGTTTACGCCTCCCGCACTTCCCCGCACTCTCTCGCGCGTACGACAAACAACCACACGCTGTTCCGGCTTGTTCCGGTTGGCATTTCTTTGGCTGCTCGTAGACGAGTCAGTTTCAGCTAGCACCAAGAGCCGCAGCAGCAACATCAGCAGCACTACCAGAAGCCATAGTCCTATGCCGATGCCGTTGCCGTTGACATTGCTTAAGTGCGGGTCCAACCTTTTCGCACTCGAAAGCAGCGTCGAAACATTTTCACTGGTAATTTTCACAGAGTATTTTCATTTGATCACTAGTTTTGTAACACGAGGAAAGAGATAACCAAGAACTGATAAAGTGTGTAAATTTTGCCAATCTTGTTATCAGAACTAGCAAAATAAATATTGAAAGCAGTGTTCGAAGAACTAAAAAGTTGCCATAAATAGGGTTTAATTATATTGAATATGAAACGAATTTTGCTGTCAAGGAGAACTCTGATATTGTGTAATTCTGTTAAACATGGGACAAATATGTAATAGCTGCAAAAAATCAATGCAATTAAAAATTGCTTAAGCGTATAATATATTTGAGTACATGAATGAAAATCTGTCAGTGCATTGAAAATTCGTTACAAAGAAAACGGTTCTTTCTTCATTTTTGAACGCCATAGCAGCTAAAGGCACTAGGCGAAAGGCACGCCCACACACACACCACACACACACACACACACGCAAACACACACAAACAGTGCTCGCTAAAACTACACGTACTGCAGTCAACACTCAAGCAGCTGCTGTTACAACACAAGCGAGTGTGAGTGTGTATGTAAGTGTGAGTGTGAGTGTGTGAGTGTAGAACCCGCGAAAAGGCATTTAAAATTGAAACAAATTGTGAATGATGCTGTGCTGATGGGGAGAAGAGCTGCAAAGAGAGCAGCTAGAGCCTTGGCGCTGCCAGCCTGAAAGGATGAATGAGTGGATACCTTATACAGGGCGAGTATCCAACTCTCGTGCTGCTCTGTTTGTTTCTGTAACTCTCTTGAGGATTTGCTTTATTGCTGTTTGCTTTGTGCACCCTATGCAAGACGCGGCAAACACTATTAATATGTACATACATTCGACAAGCAAACTCTTGAAGAACTTCGTTGCCTAACTCGGACTCGCGTAATTGGCAACTTTAAATTACACAATTTCGGTATGGTGGAAACCAAGAGAAAAGCAAACGTAAAATTTTGGAATATTCATAAGCAACTCGAGACCGCGGCTAACTTTTCTGATCAACGCGTTAGACCAAAAGTAAAACATGATAAATATGAAAGTAAGAAGAAATTATGACAATGGCATATTTGATATATGCTCTTGGATCTATTTGAGTTCACACAGACACATATATGTGAATGTTAAAAACAGAAGTGAGTTGAACGTTATTTGCCATACTTTTTTAACAAGCCTAAATTCACAAGTATTTCTTATCGTTTCAATTGAACGCGCACTCATTTTAAAGTTTTATTACATGGATGTTTGAAAAAATTAACTGCACCATGGCACTTTTAATGCACTTCAAATTGACAAGTTAAACCGCAAATATTTGTTGACCCCAAAAAATGCTAGCCAATGCAAAAAAAAAACCACGTGGCCAACAAAGCAAATATTGCCTCCATCAAAAAAAGAAGAAAAACCCCACACAGTTACAGTTTAACAGCAATAAAAAAAGGAGGTTGAGGTTTAACATCCATATGTATTTTTTTTAAAAGTGTGCAACTGAAAATTGGTGGCACAAGCGAAAGCTGCAACAAAAAGCTAAAGGCTGCAAATAAAGCGCAGTTGCACATTGCATTGAAACAGTGCGAAGCGAGCTATAATAAAAATAAATATATATTTAACAATTTCTTTTACTCTCTTTGCTCGTATCACGTATACGCAATGTTAACCATGGTGGTAGCTGCCATGGTCCAAACTGTCGCAACAGCAGCAGACAGTTGTGGCAGTTTGTCACCCAACAAAATAAGAACAAAAATCGCTGTTCACCTGAACTGGCAGCGACAGCGGCTCCTGGAAATGGTGCGAAGCGCCCGCATGCGTTTTTATGAATTATTTCATAATAAATTTTCGAAAGCGCTCGAATTTTTTCTTTCTTTTTTTTTTAATGCCATGGACAGCGCGTTGCGGCCTGCGACTGGCCAACACCGACACCGACACCTACACCTGCACCACGACCACCACCGCTGCCACCAACAACAAAAACAAAAGCAACAGCAGCAGCAGCAGCAACAGCCACAAAATTTAACGACGCATTGACACATAAAATACTAGGTATGAGTTCGCCAACCGACTAAATGATACCTTAACAAAACCTTTCAAGTAAGTATAAATTATTAGCTTGAGGCAAAGAAAACTGCCTATTGGTAACTACAGATAAAGTAAAAGCGGTATAAACTTAAAAAGTGTTAGGTCTTATGATAATTTCAATATTCAATGTCTATTATATATTCTTCTTTCAACAACTGAATTAAGGAAACATTTCAACACACATTTTACAAACAATCTTCTGCTGCCGTACGCATACATCAGCGCAAGTTTGTGATTTCTTTTTACCCATACCCCATGTACAGGTGCAGAGTGTACATAAAAAACTGACAGCCGCCTTTGTGGTGTGGTTAGCGCTGCGGTTTAAACTCACCCACTGTGAAACTGAGAGCCAAAAGCGACACACAAGCAACGCGACGCGTCGCAAGTATGCCGAATATGTGTGCCGCACAATGCAAATATTTAAATTTAATTAACTTTATTTACAAACTGAGCTGCACAGGCTATTAAATTGCCTGCACGCACATGCCGAATGTTTATTCTAAATCTTTGCGTCAATCAAATCGAAGAGGCCCAAAAAATGCCGCCAAAAGGGATGCCGATGCTTGCGAACGAAGTTAATATAAGTATCGCAGAATAAAATACTCATTAGTCTCAGAAAGAAATTGTTGTGACATTCGACTTAGAAAATGACAGCAGTTTGACGAAGTTGAAGTTGTGCAAATGTAAGTTACTGGCAGAAAGAAGTAATAAAGTATAAATATTCATGAACTGTTACGCATGAACGGCCATCTCGATTTACACGTGTCCGATGTACATCCGTTCGAAAATATGAAAGCGCCAATCTTAAAGGCTATTTGATCTTTAATCTTCCGATTTGGAAAATAGGTTTAACAGACCGACAACTGTTTTAATTCACGATATGCACACAGTATTTAAAACAATATACTTGAAATGGGAAAATTTCGAATTTTCTAAAGAATCAATTACCTGTAAAAATACTTAAGGATTGTTCAAGAAACACAAAAGATACCGGAAATTGCACACATTTTATGTATTCGACATTCGTAGACACAAAGTTACATAAAAAAGTTATAAGTGTACGCGAATTTCGCTTTTTTCGGATCATTTTAGAAAACAGTTCTCATAGTAGCTTTTAAAATAAATGAGTTTGAAGTAAAAGGAGTATAAATGTGTCTATTTATTGGTCTAAAAATATATACTCCTTTCTCTTATTGCTGCTTATTATATTTTATAGCAGCGAGAAAAAGCGAAAGCTTAAGGTTGGCCGAAAGTAAATCTCTAGTTTTACGACTCTCTATTTGTCCATTGATGATTCATCACTAATTTAGTGCCACAATAGGAGTATCTAAAGTGGCAGGCAATCCGTAGGCTGGGGGCTAATGTTTGAGTAGTGCCGCTTGCACACAAGGGAACTACAAAATTAGCATTAAAATCAAATGAAGGATATGGGACATGTTCATACTCTCACATACGGGTTGGGCAGCCAAGCAGGCAAATAGCTGGCGGATCTGAATGGGTTTCTCAGCTGCTGCTTTCAACAATATCCCTTTCCCATAAATGTGCTTTTTTTGGACGTTTCGAATTGTAATACATCCGCTTAGGCACACACACAACACTCACACACACACATATGCATAGCACTATTGTGTTTAACTCAAAACTGTAACGGAAACGGAAATAAATGCTGTCAGCATTTTATTTGTTTGTGAGTGCGTGATTTTTATGTGCCTATACACAAGTAAACAACAACAAAAAAAAGGGCTACAAAAAATAGAAAAGTAATAGGGAGAATGAAAGAATGAAAGAAAGTAATAATAAAAGGACTAAACGATGAAACGGAAAACGGAAAGCGACTTAGCCACAGCCCAAAATGTTGAGCGTCTTCATCGTGCCTGGAAGGGGTGGCCATAAAGCTGGAAACAGGGTTGGCTGTGAAACTACTCTATGTTCATTGTGTACTCGCCGCCTGAGGCAACACTTTTACCCATCATTTGGGAGAAACGGCTCTTGAAGTTTGACGTTCTAGCTTCCATTTTTTGTAGGATATCATTTTGAAAAACTCCAACTTTACAGCAAATGCAAATGTAAGCTTAGACTTATCTCTATTTTCCTCTTGTTTCCAGTCTTCACATGCCTTTAGTGGTAAACTGCAATTGATTTTGAAATTAAATTCAGTTAGCAGTGATACAAAAAACAATACAAACAAAGTACTATTCATGAGTTATTGACTATCCTCTACCCTTTTTCCAACCTGGTTCAAAGTGCCAAGTGATTAATGTACAAGTGTTTTTTTTTTTTAGGTGTGCTGTGTGCGTAATCCTAACATTGTTCTGTACATACATGTTTATACTATTTATGAACTTTTGTGGATATTTATCAAATTTGAAAATCCATAAGCTATCTATAAATTATTTTTGTTGCGCATTGCGGTCCATAACAAAATTTAATTTATAAACTGATTATTTTTTCAAACACTTAGTCAGAAACTATGAGAAATGTAGCTTACTTAAAGCCACATTTCCGATGCTATTTGGTGCTCAAATCTATTTTTTGTAACTGTCGAGTTGCAAAATGAGTTAATCTTTTCAACAGTTTATTTCACAGTCCAAACTCCGATTTAATTAACTTTCTGCTAGTTTCTCTATAGTTTCCTTCTGCGAAGTACATTTCTCTTGTTACTGTTTCTTTAAAAATTCTGTTAATTACGCTGTTCCTATTTACTAACATAGATATTTGTGAACAATTTTATATGCATCTAAGTACAAACCTTGAGTAACTGTAATTTTGTTAAATGTGTTTAATTTACTTGCAAATGTTTCTTTTACCCCTTTAACAAATAGAGGGTAGATTGAATGCACCATAGGCAGCGTTCAGAGTCAGAGTTAAGCCTCAGCCACTTTGTAGCTATAACCATACTTTTCTATTGTTTACCAGATCGTAGAAACCAAGCAGCCACTGAGGCGACTACGATGACGATGACGTTGCATTGCCCGAGCGCATAAATAACTATAACTGTGTATGTGTGTGTGTGTGTGCGTGTGAAGCTACTAGGATAATGGTCTGGCAGAGCTCACTGCCTTTGGCCACTCAATAGACACACACACACACACACACACACACGAACACAAAAGAACACTCGCAGTGAGCTAACAAAAATATTGCTTCCGGTTTTTGTTTTCATAAATTACGCCGCATAAATTCCGCATTCAATCGTGTGTGTAAAAGCCAGCAGTGAGAGAGAGAAAGAGACATATACATATATGTATGTATGTGCAAGTATGTGTGTTTGTGTCCTGTAGTTAGAGTCCTTTTTAACTTTACGATGTTTTTATTTAGCTTGCGTGTTTGCGCTTATGTTTAACCCCACATCTACAATTCAATTGATTTTTAGCCATTATTTGTTCACAACACCACGGCCCAACACTCGTCCAATTATTCTTTTTGGTCCGGTGTGTGTGCGTGTTGGTAAATGTGCGTCAGGTGGCAAAGTTTAATAATGAAACACATAAATTGACAAAGGTTAGCAACGCACCATACAAAAGCTAAGCAGACAACCAACAACTGCTGTTGGCCTCATAAAAAGGCCGAGCAGCACCCACGTCCCCTTTTCCTCTCCTGGCTGTATTTCTGTCTCCTGTCTCCCTCTTCCTTCTTCTCGCTCTGTTTCGGTTTTGGCCTGGATAGTGTTGGGCTTTGATTTGGACAGCAGCTAAGCCAGCAGCAAAGTAAATTGCCGTCCAAGCCCTAAAGAACTTCAGGTGCTTGCTGATGTGTGTGCGTGTGTATATGTATATGTGTGTGTGTGTGTATTGGTGTTTGCCTGCCTGACCGTCTGTCAAAGTAAATTAGCAGCTAGTTTATTATAAATGTTTGTGTTAAATGTTGAGCCCTTTGCAACGACTTTTGCGGCATACTGTAAAAAAAAACTTTTGTTGTGTTTTTTTGTTTTCTATACCGAATCCAATTAAAATACTTTGGCAATGGCCACAAAGTTATGCCTTGAACATTGAGTCCTGCACTCAGCTAAGACCCAGGCCCAGGCCCAGGCCCTGGCTCAGCCCATAGTTGACCTCATTTTCTGTTGACTCTGGCCATATTGTGGCGCTTATAGCCATATGGTGACTGCTTACTTTAAGAGCATGCTTTTCTTCTCTCCCTCCTCTTCCTGCCCACTGCCTGCCGCCTTGACAAATTTGCCACTAATCTCGGCATTTTGAATCGACTCAAACAAAGTAAACTACTATGTGGGACACTCAAGCACAACTATATTGAGCTCAAGCGACCAAATAGAGGCCATAGAAATATAATACACCGATGGGTTAGTTTGAAAAGCAAATATGTTTTTCAAATGTAATATGTACCGGCTGACTTAAATTTGCCCGACTTAGTTATATTGCAAAAAGTCGTGTGTTTTAAATGGTTTTCGCTTAAAAACGATTATCACGTAATACGAGATGAAAAATGTTTAGTTGTATGGCAAAAACAACATTTACATTTTATTTGTTCTGCTTGCAATGAAATGATTTTGATATCCCATTAAAATAATTTTTTGTTATAGCTATGATTTTTTCTAGCTTGTTATGAGATTATTTTTATCCGAAAATGTTTAGTTTAAATAAAATCATTTTGTGCAGATTAAAAGTTAAGTTGTATGTACTATTAAACAATTGGTAAAGTCCTTAAGCTAAAGCTTTTTGAATGGCTGACAATACAACTTGCAGACAGTTATTAAGAAAGAATATTCATTTTTTGTAAGCTTCTGCTTCACACAAATGCTCAAGTGCAAACAAACAACATTCATGCATTTATTCATTTATTCTGTGAAACAAAAGAATTAAAAGTAAATTGCTTGGCTTAAACGTGACCGAGATAGTCTAGACCAAATAAATCAAGATGTCGTAGAGTTCATTAGACTATTTAACTTGACCTGTGTGCTGAGTAGAGTAATGCTTCGTTAATATGTGAACATTATCAATCAACATCATAATCAAATTCGAGCACCTCTTAACTTGACCAAGGCATCTGCTTCAAATATTCATGCAACCCACAAAGCTCTTCTCACAGGATGTGGTCAGCACAAAGAAATAAAACGTCATATAAAATATGTGTGTGTGTGTGTGTCTATTTGGTAGAGAGCTTTGGAGTGGTCATTGGGCCACAATTACCACACTTTATAACACTCATAATACTTATCAATGGAGCTTACGATTGCCTTTGTATTCCCAGCAATTGTCGCATGCAATTTTTATGGCTACTTCGCACTCATAGCACATCCTGTCTGCTTGTTCTTGTTGCTGTTGTTGTAGTTGAAGTTTTCCTCTGGTTGTCCTGTGCAAACTATAATGCTTCCACTGGCTTACATATTTGCATTTCCGTTTATATGTTTTTGTTTGTTTAATGAGCTTCGTTTGCTTTTATGCTTCTGCTGCCCGAGCAAATGGTTTAGATACGAGTACTTACAGTTGACCAATACATTGCAATGCACAATTTACAAACGAATCGAGAGTTCATACATAGTTGGTCACTGTTGTGGCTGTGGCCAGCCAATATTAGCCAGGTGGCAGTCCATTAAAACTGTAATCGAAAAATAGCAAACTTCAAGCACATGAAAAAAATGAGCATACAAATTTATTTGTCCTAGATTAACGTATTGCCCTAATAACAGTGTTAAAGTTGTAAAAATAATAATTTGTATATTTATTTTGTTTTATTTATAACTGATGTGTTAGTAGGAAGATTTTTGTATTGAAGTAAAAAGCGCTTGAAATAAATATTTATTTTTAAATTGTTTAGAAAATGTCCATACAATTTTCTTCAAGTGCATGTCACACATAATTCAAGCTACAAGTTGCCAATTGCAAAATATTTGTTCAATATTAAAATAGCGTGCCAAAGGATTAAAGGATTTATTTGTGGAATTTGTGTTCGAGTTGCAAATAAGATTTGAATGTAGCTGTTGCCATATATACATATATATATTCAAATAATAATTAAGCATGTGATTTATGCCGTAATAGGAAGAAGCTTGTCCATTTGTGGCAACGCTTTAAACTCTGTATCATATTATATATGATAGGCTTAATATGATATATGGCTGCATTTGAGCATGTGAGCTCTCTGTCAATAAGGCAATTATTGGCATTTAAGCTGATAAAAAGCTGCCTTAAAGAGTAATTGGGGACAGCATTTTAAATGGGTAAAGTTTATTAATCATTGCACGAAGCTTGCCGTTGGCCTCAGTCGCATGTAACTCATACGCCGTGTTGTGCATTTTTAAAATGTGCAATGCAAAGACGAAGACGAACAGCCATTTCGAGAGGGAGAGAGAGAGAGAGAGAGAGAGGGGTAAGGGAAAGAGATAGTGGGTATATAAAATTATGGCGCGCATTTATCAACATTTAAAACGCGCTGATGACAATCTGCTGGCTGCAATTTAAATATGCAAATGACAGACAGACAAGACACGCGGAAACTTGCTTGCCTGCAGATGCCACATTCCCCCCCTTGCACTTCGCACTCCTCAACAGTGGAGTTGTGCGTGCCTGTGAGGAGTGTGCGTCGAGAACTGTACGCCGCACATATTTTAGAGTGCACTTAACTCGTTTGCTGCTAAGAATATTGTGTGCACGCCTGAGTTTGTGCTATGAATATGCCAAAGTCAAGAGCTGAAACAATGCAACATAACAGAAGGGGCACCAGCCAGCCAACTGTGGTCCAGCATCGATGTGACCTCGTGAACTTTAATTATAATCTAAACTGCACTCTATGTTTGTCTGAGTTGAGCACTTGAAGTTCAGCCTTAGAGCTCAGCCTTACAAAATATGTAAATCATAATAAGCGCCAGTCGTTCCCTCCTCCTTCCCTTCCCTACGACAGTTGGCAGTAGTGGCTTTACTTTTCGGGCTCTGCTGACTTCTTTCTGTGCATAAAGGCCGCTCGCATCTACTCACTCATCCTCTACGGCTTGTTCTTTGGTTTGCAGTAGCAGCAGCAGCAAGCCGCAAATTAAAAATTTCTGCACGTCTCCACATAAAAAAGTTTTGCTCCTCTTGTATTTTTATATATTTGTATGTACATATACATATATTTCCTTTCTTCTCATTCGTTTTCTTTTTCTTTTTTTTTTATATGCTTTCGTTTAGTTTCTGCTTATATTCAGGCAGGCTGCCTGGCAGCGCTCTTGCCGGTTTATTTCCTTTTATATTGCTTTGCTTTATGCGCACACACAGAGTCACACTCACACGCACACACACACACACACACACAGCATACAATTTACAATATGTGCCTGGTTGGCACTTCAAAGTTTAGCTTTACAGTTAGTCGTATGTGTGAGTGTGTATGTGTATCGTACTCTGTTTCGAATTGTCATGCTGCCTGTCTGTTTGTATGAGTGTTTGCGCGGCAACTTTATATCATTGGAAGTCCTTTTTTCACAAACTCTCTTTCTCTCGGAGTCCGCAGTGCGTATGCAACTAACACAACTGTCCTGACGCGTTGATTGTGTTTGCATATTATACACGCCCTTTTATGTCCTTTGGCAATATGAAATTTATTGTACGCATCTTCCACACCCCTTTGCTGCCCACGCATCTGCCCCAATGTCAGCCTTCAGCCTGCTGGCAGTTGCCTTCCGCCTGGCCCTGACAAACTGGCTGCATTGAGCCAGCGAGGCGTTGCAAGCAGCACATTGATTTCAATCTCAGTCGCCTAGTGCCACAGCCTGCCAGCTTGCCTTCTGCCAGTTCCTTTCGTTTGTCCTTTGCATGCAGCAGAAGCAGCAGCAGCTTTTTAATTAAAAAAAATAACAAAAAGGGTTAAACGTGCACATCGAGAAATCCTTCACTGTTCTGCCATAGCTACAAATGAGCAGTCAAAGTTGGCACAAAAGGCCCTTACAAAATATTTAATGGCCCTCATAAACTGTGCATGTAATCTTAAGTCGCTATAATTCCATTAGCTTGGTCAAAAGTGAATCGACTTGTATTTTACTGAAATGTGTTTTAAAGTTTTGTGATATGCAAAAAATTACCTTTAATTTAGTAAATTAAATATAATATTGTTTTGTAATTTACGAGAAATAATTTAATATACTACAGAGAAAACTTAATACATAAATCGACTTATAATTTCGATAATTCAATGAAATATGAGCGATTATGCAACAGAACTGAATCTATGTACAAACATACATACAAAGACTGTTACATTACGATTATTGCTGGCACATTAAATTACCATTATGGCTTCCGGTGATTTTGCTCTAAAAAGAGACCATAAATGGGCGCCGTAGCCGCAATGGTTGAATTCCACAATATAAACAAATGCATTCAACCGCATCCACATACAAAACAGGCGGCCAAACTAGCCACAAAAAGTCTGCCACACCAGCACATATTTTAGCAAAAAACAAAAACACGGAAACAAAAAGTAGGAATTTTTTGAAAGAAAAAATAAAAATGAAACGTCGAACCACATTAGCAAAAAGCGATTACCGCGATGCAGTTAAAACAAACAAATTTATGTGAATTTGTTGGCGCAATCCACAATTTAAATGTGAAACTAGTTTGCCATAATAATAGATTTGTGCTGGGGGTTTGTTTCATTTGCTTTCCAATTGATTGAATAGTTTGCGTCCTCATTATGGCGCATCACAATTATGGTTACAAAATTTGATTAATATTTAACTAATATTTAAGCCAATATGCAAATAATTTACATACTCTAAATGGAAAACAATGCTAGCCGGCGCACAGCTCGGCGTATGCGCAATATTAAACTTTTTCAATGCCAGCAGCATTAAGTTTCGATTTATTTCAATCAGCGTGCCACCATTTGCACCTCTTATGGGCGCCCATAAAATTGCAGTAAATTAAACAATTGTAAAGTTAAATTACGCTCTCGATCTGCATGAACGTATACATATATAAGAGGTATTTAAGCGTTAACGGTTTCATTTGATACCCTGTAAACATGAAATTGATTTAAAAAAAAAATCTTTACAGTCCCTAATTCTGCACAGTCTCTTTCACATTAAAAAATATACTCCTGACATTAAAAAAACATTTTCGAATTGTAAATGTGACACACATTAAAAACTGAAAATACCTAATACGAGGTATCTGCATTTCAGGTAGATGTACTATCCTACTTAGTGCTGCCATCTTTTTTCCCCTCAACCTAATGGCATTTTTCCATCCTGGCTAACTGCGACTGTTGCGCATTTAAATCTCCACCCCACCCAGCCCCGCCCTGCACCACACTAGAAATTTAATGGAGTTGAAGCGTCGCGCATTTGCGGCTAAGACTCTCGTCCGCAAGTGTTGACTACCGCCAACCGCTTACTTAGGCCATTATACGGTCCCGGCTGAGGCCGAGACGACATTGTATTAAGCGCGTAAATTTATGGCAATGCGGCGGCAACTGTGGCAGCTTCTAGTTGCTACAATGCTTTAAGAGAGTCCACTAAGCTGCAGTCTTATCCAAGCACTTGATAATTTATTGGCATGGCCTGCGGTGTTCTGGATAAATGCACAATCGGTTGATAAACCAGATGCTTCTTAAAATACAAAGTTAATTAATCAATAATTACTCTTGTCATTTTATAAACTTCTTGCCTCGGGGTCATCTTATTAAACGCTGAATTTTGTTGAAAGACTTCTTAAAGTGAAAGTACTGAAAGCTTCCGTTGTTTATGCATTTGGCTAAAACATCCTTAGGGCATGCCCATAAATTCACAAATGCGCCTATTAATGCCACTAACAGAGTTTCAAAGCCTACCGACGTTCAAAGTTCTGCGAGTAGTTCAAGAAACTTTCTTTGAGTAATGCGAGGGCGGTTTTTGAAATCGTTAACAAGTATTGTAAAATGTACCAAGGCCTTAGAATGGTTATTAGAATGTTTTAGGAACTTCTTAAACAACTCTCTCCGCTAAGTAGTTAACCATGAGCATGTGATACAAGTACGAAACTCATATTGTTGTGATTGTATTGACGGTGCGTGTGGAATACATTTAACGTAGTTCGGTTCTCATTTTTATGGGCTTGGCTGGCTTCACACCTTGCCGCACTATACAAATAACAATTTTTATAGCATGCGATTGTTAAAAATGTATACGGTACATAAAAGCAGCCGCGACACGTGCCAACAACGGAAGGAAGCTGAGCGGAAAGCTGAAGAGAGTTTGTCTTTACAAAAACACATTTCTGACACTTGCACAAGTTGTAATAACTTAAATTGAATCATTGTTCTATTAATCACGAGCGTTGATACAAATAATTTTTTTTACCATAATAACAAAGCATACTTTGCAAAAGAAAAACTGGGAAATCAAATTCTAGTAAATTTTGGCCACTGCTTTTCCTCTTGTGTGTAAATGTTTTATTTATGATGCGGTTAAATTAAATAAAGTCGCTAATTTGCTGATTCTTGTTTGATTTTGATATTCCTTTCTGCAATATTGAAAGTAAATTGTTGCAGTTGATTTCACAAGTTGCGTGCGCATAAATGGATCGTGAATAATGTGATTAATTTTCGGTATTTAGTTTGATGCGGCATTATTTAATTTACGTTGTTTGCGTTCACAGTTCACAATTTCACGAACAATGCGCAAATTGCACAAAAACACGAAGCGTAATTTTTCATGTAATGCTTTAGTTTTTTATGCTATTACTTTTTGTGTGTGTGATTGCGTGCCGTTTGTCGTTTGGTTATGTTAATTTAACTGCTGTTTGCACGTATTATGCTCTTTTTTTGTTTCGTTTATTAAATATGCATGACATGCAAATGGCGGTTGCATGCCAATTAACTTTGATCGATTCAACAAAATGGGCGGACAAATTTTATGAGCAATTAATGCGGTTACCATTGTGGTTGGCACTTGCAGTCGGAAGCAATTCAAAGCCGCTAAGTTGATTGCTGTTAAGTCAGTGACAATCAATTTTATAACATCAGGAATCATAACGCAAAAAAAAAAACAAGAAGTCCAAATTTATTGACACTCATTTGGATATCTTAAATAATTATTTATTTATTTATTTAACAAATTAAATTTAGTATGTAATGCTAGTTTTCGAGAGCTATCTTAAATAATTATATTTGTATATCTTAAAAAATTATAAATATACTTCAATATTCAGCACAATGTTAGTTTTTATTCATGCATCATGCAATGCATTCTCCAGTGAATAATTTAAAATATGCATAAAAGTCGCTGAATGTGCTTAATTTGCACATTTTGACTGCTGCTGTAAGGTGTCGAGGGTTGTTGCGGAAATGACCGTCAAATACTTAACGCTTGGCTGAATGTGCCAAAAAATGCATAAATACATATATGCAGGACGTGCCAGGGGTACATTCCCAACAACGACAAACGAAATAATTACGATGAAATCACAAAACCAACATAGCAACTTAATGTAAATTTATTTGCTATGTGCCATGCAGATTTAAGAGTTAATGGCTTTTAAAACGATACTTTGAGCCAAACCATTTAAAAATCAGTCAGCCAATGGTGTACACGATAGCTTAGATACTTTTATGAAAAATAACTTAAATGACAACAACTCTTTGTTTAAACGGAATACGAATAAACCAAACTACATATGTACATATTGGAACTTGAATCTCTGAAGACCCAACACTTCCTAACTGAAAAATAATGAAATAGTTCCGAAGTACTGGCTGTAACAACCCGTTTCAGGACTTAAACGCTTTGTGGTTACGCAACAGCGTAGAGTTACAAACAATTTAGACCACACGATGTCAAACATTTGGAACGCGCTAAAATGTTGCATACTTTTTAGTGCATGCAAATTTTATGTATTGCTTAAATGCGTGTTGCCTACTTTTCAGCAACGCTCTGTCAGCTGTGAATGCTACTGATGAATTCAAGTACAATTCCGCCTTTCCGTCAGTCTTTTTCAGTCTTGTTGTCTGCTGGCGCTGCCTCTGCTCTTGGTACTTAAGCGTGGCCCGCTTCTCATTATTCTTGTTGTGCTGCCGTTATTAGAATACTTTTCTGCGCTGTCGTTTACGCTCGCCGCTGTGGCTGCTGCTGCCACTGCTGCTGCTGTTGACTTAGTCAAGAGCAATTAACATGCAAATAAGGCCTATTAGTTACCCGAACGTCAGTCTGTCAGCTGCTGCGTCTCTCACAGTCAACAACAACAGCTTTGGCAGCAGCCAGCAGGTACCATACAGCAGGTACAGCAGGTTGGAACTTGGCGCCTTTCATTTTGAACACCTTTTTCGTGCTCTTATTGGCCTTTTAACGGGCGGGCGTTTCACTTTAATGACTTACTAATTTTCAGTTCGCTCCAGTGACTTGTAGGGCGTCTGTCGTCGCTTTGTTTGCTGCGAATCATTTAAAAATCTTAATTGTCTATTTAGGGCAACGGTCGCTTAGCCGCTGGCCATTCATATCATTAAAGTTTACGATTATGTTTTACAGTCAAAACTTTTTGATTTCAAAATTTTTGGGGGACTAAAACATTTTTGCAGACAAAACAGGGCTTGCAACTACGAACTCTGCTTTAATGAACTTAATATAAAACAAGTCCCTCAGTTAAGCTGTTAATCTCAGAGTCAAAAAGTGCTATCTCTGGTTCTGGCACAAGCCAAGGGTATGCACGTTGTTAAGCTGTTTTGTCATACTTAGTTTTCTCTTCCGAAATGCTCATGCTCAGCATAAAACATGTAAGCAACAAAGAAAAAAGAAACAGTTGATTATTTACTGAATTAAATTAGTTGGAGTCCACTGCAGGGTAGTTTGTAGTTGAATTCTCGCTACAACTTCTCTATGCTGCTTAACTTTATGTGCTGAGCAAACCCTTTGTCCGTAATCTAATCAGTTTTTCTTTTTGTTTGGCTCATTTATCGAATGCTCTTTCTCGTGATTGGCGCATGAAATTTTTATGAACTTTGCCTTTTGCTATTAATGTTAATTGATCACTTGAATTTGTGCATTTTCATTAAAACTTTTTCAAGTCGCAATTCCCGCACACACATTCCCCAGTCGGAACGCCATCATTTGCCAGGGATCAGGCATTCAGGAAAAACAAGATAGAAAAAAAAATGGAAATATTTACACAGCCTCTGTGGTAATTTATAGCTTCTGCAAAAGCACCGACACAAAATGCTTTCGGTACTATGGATTCTGGAATCTGGACTTTGGTCACTGGCACTGGCAGCCAGTTTAACACCAGACCAGGCCACAAATCGCAACTGAATGTGCAGCACCTGCAACGAGTGCCCACCCACACACACACACATACACACACACACACCTACACACACAATGGCGCTTTGGTGAGGACAATGAATGCTGAGGGTGATGATCCAACGTGATTTATCTACTGGCGCTGAGGTTAAAAGTTTTGCGCATACTCTCATTGTTTAGGTCAGCTTCTCTTTATATGCACAGCACACCAAAGCACACTCAAACAAATTTTCAAACTAAAATCGACGTGATGACCAATAGGTCGAAGATTTCCTCAAATAATAATCGCTTCATAATCCCAAAAAAAAAACGGACTTTTATTTTCATTGTATATTCAATTGTGGAGATGTGAAATGTTTGACAAACAACAAAATTCTTGAAAGTTTGATAGACAAAAAATCTATGAATTTAATTATTATTTATGTTGTTAATGTATTAATTATAGATTTACTCTAATTTTAATTGTTTCTTTTTCTGAGTGTAAACATGACACACACACACACACGACCCCACCACACATGTTGTAGACACTGCATTGAGCTCAATGGCTATGCAAATGCTTACCATGTCGAGCTGTCAGTGTGCGTTGAATAATATGCTCGTCCTCTATTCTCCCTTCCCCTTCACCTGCACTGCACCTGCAATTATGAAACTTTCTGGCATAGTTTCAGTTTCGGACTATGGGCTTTTACTATGATTATTTTATCGGTGTTTCACACAGGGACCGCTTGGAAAGGGGAAAGCAAAAATAGCCGTTTAGTCTGATATCTGATGCCAAGGCCTGAGCCACAAGATGCTGACAGCCAGCTCATTATTTAGCCTCGCCGAGTGTAACTAATTATTGCTGGCTCGCTTTTTTTCTGCACTTATTGACAGCCTTTTGGCTTCCTTTTGCCACTTTGCTCCTCCGCTTATGCAATACTTTGCTGACGCTTCACTCAGATCCATCATTTTGTGCAGCCATCTGCGACACGTGGCCGCCTCAGTTGGCTAATAAATCTTAATCAGGCGCTGGCCAAGTCAAGGCCCGTTCTGTGGGCGTTGCCCATTTGCGGCGTTTTACTGCCATAAACACTTTTTGCTGCCTTTTGGCCATCACTTCTATTTATTTCTGCAATCTTTGCTGATAGCTTATCATATTACTGGACATTCATTGGTCCGCACGGACTTAATTAAAAGGCTACGCGAGCTCGGAGTAAACACATTTCAATGCTAATCAATTTATTATTTAATTCTATTTGCTGAATATTTAATTTTTAGCTTTTAAAAGCACAATTCCCCAACGACACGATACGGCTTAGAGACCAAGGTCATGCATCAGTTTATCCCACCAACCAAGGGTAGTTTGGGGCGCCGAAGTGGTCGTCGTATTCCACTGTGGTGCGACGGTCGTGGGAGTCACAGTTGTCTGATTCCAGCTGGGCGTGCTATTAGTCCACGGAGGGCTCAAGGTCGTCACATTCCAGCTGGGAGTTGTGGCATTCCAGCTGGGAGTTGTCCAGTTCCAGCTTGGCGTAGATTCATTTAAGCCAGGGGTTGTAAAGTTCCAGCTCGGAGTTGTCCAGTTCCAGCTTGGAGTAGACTCATTCAAGCCAGGGGTTGTCCAGTTCCAGCTTGGTGTGGTCCAGTTCCAGCTTGGAGTAGATTCATTCAGGCCAGGTGTTGTCCAGTTCCAGCTTGGTGTAGTCCAGTTCCAGCTTGGAGTAGATTCATTCAGGCCAGGTGTTGTCCAGTTCCAGCTTGGTGTAGTCCAGTTCCAGTTTGGTGGAGTTGGAGTTGTCCAGTTCCAGCTTGGAGTAGACTCATTCAGGCCAGGTGTTGTCCAGTTCCAGCTTGGTGTGGTCCAGTTCCAGTTCGGTGGAGTTGGAGTTGTCCAGTTCCAGCTTGGAGTAGACTCATTCAGGCCAGGTGTTGTCCAGTTCCAGCTTGGTGTGGTCCAGTTCCAGTTCGGTGGAGTTGGAGTTGTCCAGTTCCAGCTTGGAGTAGACTCATTCAGGCCAGGAGTTGTCCAGTTCCAGCTTGGTGTGGTCCAGTTCCAGTTCGGTGGAGTTGGAGTTGTCCAGTTCCAGCTTGGAGTAGACTCATTCAGGCCAGGTGTTGTCCAGTTCCAGCTTGGTGTGGTCCAGTTCCAGTTCGGTGGAGTTGGAGTTGTCCAGTTCCAGCTTGGAGTAGACTCATTCAGGCCAGGTGTTGTCCAGTTCCAGCTTGGTGTGGTCCAGTTCCAGTTCGGTGGAGTTGGAGTTGTCCAGTTCCAGCTTGGAGTAGACTCATTCAGGCCAGGAGTTGTCCAGTTCCAGCTTGGTGTGGTCCAGTTCCAGTTCGGTGGAGTTGGAGTTGTCCAGTTCCAGCTTGGAGTAGACTCATTCAAGCCAGGGGTTGTCCAGTTCCAACTTGGTGTGGTCCAGTTCCAGTTCGGTGGAGTTGGAGTTGTCCAGTTCCAGCTTGGCGTAGTAATATTCCATTGAGGACCTTCAGTTGTCACATTCCAGCTGGGAGTTGTGTTATTCCATTGAGGGCCAGAGGTTGTGTTGTTACCAGACTCTCCCCCAATCTGAGAAATGCAATTTTCCAAGGCAACGTTCGACTGTTCCAACTTCCACACCGTCCTCTTAATTTCATGGATGACACAACGTTGAGCCTGCCAGAAATTTCTTTTCGAGTGGTGCACAGCAGCCAACAGATTCATGACCTAAAACGAGGAACATTCCGTTAGTGAGCCCAGCTAGACAGTAAAATGTCTTTTTGAGTTTTCTTACCAAATCTGCATAACAGTTGCGATTGCTACAGCTGAGCATCTGCTGCTGGAAGGCAGTTTTCACACCTGCTGAGTTTTGCTGTTGCAAATAGTTTTGAATTTCGTGTTGATCCACATTGGCGCATTGACGCAGCTTGTTGCCAGCAATCATCAATATCTCCACATGTTTGACGGTGTTAATGGCCACACATTTCTCAAGAATGCTCAAAGCATGCGATTCGGGCAGGTTTAGATCGCCCGTAATAGCGTCGAATAGCAGATTATTTAAAGTCAACTCATTGCTGAAAGCATTCGAATTTAGAGGTTCAGCTGTCGCAAAGGTCTGTGAAAGAGAATTTAAAAATACATATAATTAAATTTTAAGGGTTGTTATCAAATATTTTATAAATTAATTCCTTTTTTTGATTTACAAATATTTTATCTCATTTGATTGAATTAAAAATGGCAAATCTAAATTTAAATATTAAAAGATAAGAAAAGCTTAAAATATGAAATTGCAAATAACAATATATCGACTAAAAGTTTTAGCCAATAAATTGTTTATTTAATTTACTTCTAGTTTTTTCTCAACATATTTTTTTATTGATTTGCATTTTATTCGCATTTATTGGAATAACTTTTTTCTGTCAATTACTTTAAAACATTTTTAACAAGATGTTTTAGTAAATATAAAGTAAGTACTTACGTTTGCGCTGAAGAGCACTGCGCAGAGCAGCACTATTTTGCAGAGAACCTCCATGGCGGCGGTTCCTGTCGTTTATGACTTGGCCAATGTAGCGCCTGACCATTTTAAATCAAATGTGGCCACAAAATTGATGACGATTTGGATTTTTTTTATTTTGTTGTTGTCTGTTTCTGCTGTTTGTTGTTGTTTGTTTTTATTATTTATCAACTAATACAACTACTTGAAGTCACAGTCAACAAAGTTCTTTTTGGCGAGGCTTCCGCTCGGTGATAAGGAAACTAAGTAGCCTGATTGATGATAATAATTATCTGCATATAGTTTACTATATATATGTATTAACATATATAGTAGTTTGATACGATATCTGCAATACATACACCTGTCGATTTGTTGTGAGTAATTCGTAGACGGTATTTCTGGGAATCCTAAGATTGTCAAAAATACACTTGAGAAGACTTTTGACATCGTTGATAGATAATGTTCTAATCGAATTTAATAAATATTTATAGCTGTCATTATGTGTAAAGATTTTGATTGTTGTATTGAGAAGGTCAAGTCAATTGAATGTTAAAGCCTTATTATTTATTTAGCGCATATGAACAAGTTACATCTCAATTGGCTGAACGTTTTGTTGAGCTGGCTGCTGACCTGGCTGCTGAGCCGGCTGCTGAACTGGCTTCTGTTCTGGCTGCACCTGTTGCATATCCTTGTGCTGCTGCTCCTTTTCCTGCTTCACTTCCAGCTCACGCTGATATGGAACCTTGGCCATACAGGAGTCAAAATCGTTAGCTGCCTCAATGGACTTCACCTTGGACTCGCTGACAGCAGAACTGATGCAATTAGCGCGCTGTGATTGAACGATTGAGGAATTGGATGTGTACTGGGATTGGGTCTGGTAGGCCAATGAGTTTGAGCTATCCAGCAGCTGCAGGTTCTTGTCAAACTAAAGACAGAAAATAATAATAATAATAAGAAATGTAACACACACACTTTACACTCACGTAAGATGTGGTACAGTTGATGAGCAGAAGATTGTCAGTCTGATTGAGGCACATTTGCAGATTACTCTGCAGAGTCAGCAGTTGGCTGCGGATCTGATTGACTGTAGCATTGCTATTTTGGCTGTTGATCGTCAGGGTGCGATTGAAGGCCTCCTCGCACTTGCTGGTCGCATTGGCCATATCTTCACTGATCCTGTTCGTCGCATTGTTGTATCTATTCACACAGGCATATTCAGCTGGCGACAAGAAGCGAGCTTCGGCCTGAGGAGCACTTAACTGGGTCATCACCATGCGGAGCAGGGAGGTCTCAGCAGCTGTACGGGGCCAGGCGCTGGCCTACGGATTCAGAGTTGTTTGAAAACGGTTGTTAGTTGGAGAGTGGCATAGACTTACGCTCAGCACTGTAGCTGCAAGCAGAAGAACGCGTGTGAACAATTGCATATTGTTTTATTGAAGTTTCAACAACTTACTAATTGCTCATATTACATTGAGGTTGCTTTTATAGCTGAAAAATCTTCGTTGTGCGACTGCAGAAATATTTGCAGCATTTGTGATAAGAAAGACATTGTACAAAGCAATTGGCTTGTTAATTGGCTTTTGTGCAGTCTTAAGACACAACATTTTGCATGATATCTTTTTCGAGGTTATAGTGTTAGGCACATGCTACGATAAATTGGCCTCTGCGCACTAATCAATGCTCATGTTCTTATTTGTTGGGCTTATCAGAAAGCGACTGTTTGGTGTCTTGGTGTCTGCATTCTTATCTCTCTGTCGCCACAGTGATATAAGAACTTATTTATAATGCTATTTATATATGTACTACTTAAACGTGAATCACCTGAGCTTGAAATATCGCATGTTCTCAACTCAATTCATTCAATTTACACTCGACTTAATTAAATGACTTTTGTTGATTTTGAGTGTCCATCGAAGTTGTCAAAGTATTTTACATGATATTTTAACGTCATTAAAGGCGTATCGAAACACTTTCCCAGAACTGATAACGAGTCGCCAAGCTTCGTAGATTATAAGACATTAATCAGTTTCCGATAACGCAAAAAGCATTTCCATGAATTTCCTTATCATTTCCTCAGATTTGTGCCTTTCGATTTTCTGATTTCTAATTTGTACATTAAATAGATCAAAACATGAATGGGAAAATACATTCGGTGGGTGATTTACCTTTAAATTACTTAAAGTCTAAAGATAAGCGTAACAAGAAATTGTTATATATTTTTCATTGTGTTGAAAACGTCCATTAGCTTAATTCAAAATAAATTTTGATAAAGAAAGTTGATAAAATCTGAATTGAGGAACTCTTGAAAATGTTTGTATGTAAAAGATGAAAGACTTCCATTAAACGAATTTTAAATTTTAAATGGATTAAAGCATTAATTCATTAATTCAAGAGAAATGCAAATACAAAGTTAAACCATTCGATAAACTCTTACTTTTTTAATCATTATGTCGGAAATAGACGAACGGATTCAGCAATGGCGGATTAATTTTCTTCTTAAAAATAACTTCTTCATCGACAATGGCTTATAAATTTAGAAGCTAATAATGGTGCATGTCTTGACTTCCAGTCAATTGGAAAACACATCGTTTAAGCCCAATTCATTTTTCATAGCATGTGCTATGCTTGAAAATCAGTGCCAAAGATTGCCAAGTGAAAGCTGGCAAAACAATTTTGAAAAGTGGCAAAATTCACGGTTGCCAACAAATTTATCACAACATGCCAGCACCCACACACTGACATACACACGCACAAAAATATATATCTTGTTTGGTGTATGTAGATGTGTGGCAATCTCATATTTCATGCGACACGGCAAACAAGACATATAGTATATATTGTATATATATATGCATGTGTATGGTAAAACATGTTTTGAGCACATCTCTGTAGGAAAAAGTAGACGGTGAGGCCCAAAAGCAAATGTACTTTTTGGTACTGCGCAAAACTTGAACGATTAATCAAAAGTATTAAATGCAGGCAGGCTGATTGCAACTTTTTTTTTACTTTTGGCATGCTGTATCAAGAAAGGTGTGGCTGCCACATGCAGCATACGTTGACAGAAACTGAAGACACCTCGCTCACACCTGCCTATTTTCTGAGCAGTTCAAGAACGTTGGCTAATTTAAATGTTGACTGCCATTTTGTTTTGTGTTGTGCTGTGGCAGTGTTGCAAAAAGTCTTTCGCTGAGCTGTCAACCACTTGAAGGGTGACAGCTGCTCTTAACTTCTGGTTGTAGTGTTTGTTGTTGTTGCTGTTGTTGATTTTCAATGGCCTGGCACTTTTAATGACACCATTGTCGCCACCTTGGCCAACCCCAAAAATTGCCCGCATTTCCCATTCCCTCCCACCTTGCTCATTTGTTTCAAGTGGGCGACTCATGTAATGCGGCTTCAAGTGTCATTTACACGCGCATTGTATTGCGGCTGAAACATCTGGCAGTCTGTCTGTCTGTTTGTCTGTTTGTCTGGCTGCCTCTTGGCTGCCACTTTGCGTTCTTCGTTCTGTTTGCGTTTTAAGTAGCTGTTAAGCATTTTCATTACACACGCCAAAATGCACAATGATTTATGCGAAGTGCGGCAAAACCTTTATCACATGTTCGTTCTTCAGTCAACGGATTAAAAACTCACTCTACCCAACCACCCAATGCCTTATCTCTTCATCATCCCTATCCCTCCCCTTCTCTTTCTCTCACTCTCTCGCTTGCCACTTTCACCAGTTTATCATTAAAAAAATGGCATTTCATGCCGCATGCCCCATGCATGGCACACAGTACTGGGGCTTTATGTTTCGAGTGTTGCGCATTTTCAAGACCAGCACATTGGCATTGCACATTGTTGCACACTGTTTGTTTCTGCACTTGTCGTTGTCGTTGTGGTTGTTGTATTTGTTGTTGTCGGTGGGGTTCCGCTTTTGTTTGCTGAAGCTTTGTATGCAAATAAATGGGCGGTCTAGACGGGCACGCACAATGGCAGTTTTAATTTGAAAAGTGGCTACTGCAACAGCAGCAGCAACAGAAGTAACAGCTACAACATATACACTTACATATTTATATATATATGGGAAAAAGTGCAAACCTTTCGGTTTGTTTTTTTTTTTTTGGCCACAACCGCAAATGTTCCAAGTGAACACGCGTGCTGTGTTGACATTTGCGTACCGACCAGAATTTGTATAGTAAAATAGTTGAAAAATAAAAACAAAACAAATACATTTTTGTTGCTTTGTGGCAGTTTGGTTGAATGCGTTTAAAATACAAAAATGAAAGTTGTGTTTTGTGTGATTCAAAAATATAAATATTAAGTGCCATTTAATAAAATAGCTTTACTATACTAAATGTATGCAAATAAATATTTGCATTTATAAACTTAAAGCAAATATATATTTTACAGAATTATTCATAGTTTGTAATGGCCAAATATGAATACCAGAGCACAGCCGAAGCCCACGATTTCTGTCTATGAAACAAATATACGCAAAGCTAAAAGAAGGTTCGTGTGAATTTTGAGCTATTCCAGAAAGTTTTCATAAAATTGAACGTTTCTAAATAATTGTCATTTCATTCACTTAATTTCAAAATAAATCAAAATTTAAAATGCAATTTTTTCCAGAACATATTTTACCAGTTTCGCTTAAAGATCTATTTTATTTGTTATCTCTTTTAATATTACATCCGCTAATGCAGCGACATTGACTTTTTACGTTTTTACTTCTATTTTTTTTCGCTTTTGTTATTTTTACTGTCGCTTGCATCCTTGCAAGTTCCTGCCGGCTACTAAATTGAAATTCATAATGAGTTTTTTATGCAAATGTTTTCCCGCGGCGTTAGCGTGTTAAACTTTTGACTGTCACATTTTATTTTATTGTACATTATTTTCACTAGGTGAGTTTTTCTGTTCACAATTATGACATGGGGAAGCTTTAAGATACTCTGTACCTAGTTTCAAAGTAAAAAAGGCTTATGATCGTATTATTATGATATAACCATCAATAAGCTTTAAAGTGACGCTTGAAGGGAAAGTTTTGTATTTAAATATTTTAGGCATTCATTTTTTCGAGGTACGGGGTATAAAAAGTTGATTTCAACAACATTGCAGACATGTATTGTGTTTTTTCGTGTCCGCTCACAACTTTTGTGCACAAGCGACAACCAAAATTGTTATATGTTAATTCGATACAACAATTTGGAGCAGTGTTGCATGTTCTTGTATAAATGGTTACAACAATGTGCCTGCCACATGTGACGCATTCAAACAACGTCGAGTTGCTGCAAAAACTTGCCCAACAAGTAAACCTAAAGCGTTTTTTTTTAAAGGCTCCGTTTGCCTTGATTTTGATTTGGTCCGCAACATTTTGCGGTCTAATGGCAAACGGCATTTGAATTTAGATTTAATCCGATTGTGAAATGTGATTTAAATTGAAAGCCTAGCACTGCCAAAGGCAAGGCGGCGTGGAGGAAGGGAATGGGGAAGTGGCAACTGCTGCTCTGTAAATGAGATTTGCATTTGAAAAGCGCGGGCTTTTTTATGCGCACTGCGTCGAGTAAAATTTATTAAAGCTTTCATTGCACGCTGGGGAACTGAGCACAGGAACGGAAAGGGGAACTGGAACTGAAACTGAAAATGGAACTAGGACTAGAACCAGGGCCAAATGGCAAATGGTAGCCTTTTGTGTGTCTGAGATTTACAGTTACAGTTTAACACAGTTTATATACGTATGTAGAGCGTAGAGAGTTGATTTTGCAGTCGGGATAAGGACGACTACATTTTAGGTGCGTTGGCGTCGCGTTTCGCTTTTGTTAAGTTTCGGAAGCGCATTTAAAGCTCTAAGCTGCTGCCAGCTTATTTAGTTGCCAGCCAGCTACACGAACTTTAATCAAGTTAAATGGTTCGCATGAGGCCACTTGCCCTCTCCGCCTGCACTAGCAAAAATCTTCGCCCTGAAATTAAGGAAATTATGCGATATCATAAAATATTTGTGTAAACTATTCTAAGGGCAAAGTAAACGTAGAGGAGCTTAAGTATTAAATTTTAGAAAACTTACCTTTCATAGCGTTATTTTTTCTGAGTGTGAGCACCCGTTTCCTGTGTCCTGTGTGTTGTGTGTTGTGTGTAGCAGCTAAGGGCAATTAAAGTCCATTAACCACATGATGCGTTTTGCACTTAAAACCAACGCATAAACATACACATACACACATGCCACACACACCAATGCACACACCTGTGCAATCAGCGAAACCTGCAACAGCAACAGCAACAAGAGCAACAGCAACGCGCAACTGTTGCAACTGCTGTGCACGTCGAATCCGCATCCGCATCCGTTTCCGGCAGGCGCCAAAGCCACGTCGAGGAAACGCTCAGTTGATGTTGCCTCCCATAACCAGCCCTCCCCCCCCCCCCCACTATGTTTATGTCACTGGACTGTGGACTGACCATGGCATCAGGTTAGCGAACACGTGTGCATCCCAATGAAAACTAATTAGGCTGCTCGTCTGGTCGGCCCTGTTCCTGGTCATGGTCCCATTACCGTTCCCGTTACCGTCCCCACTCTCAATCCTGATCCAAGCCATGTGGGCTTGGTCCGGTCCAGTCGGGTCTGGTTAGCTTACTGCCGCTGGCCACATAGTTCGTTGCATTTGTGTGTGTATGTGTCCATGTGTAAGCTGGCTGCAGGCTGTTGATTTTAAAATAGTTTCTTTTCATACCCCGCAGTCACAAAACGCGTTGAGTTATATTTACACGGATGTAAACCTTAATAATTAGATGTAAGTGTATCTTGTTCTTAGCTTTTCCGGTTTTTGAAAACTGTTATACCAAAATATATACTAAAGTAACGATTTGTTTTTGAGCACTAAATATCAAGTTTAATGTGTGGTCTTTAAGCTAAGGTTTTGGGCAACTTTTTAGTATTATAGGCTTATATATAATAAATGAACTAACCTCTGAATTCATCAGATTAAGCTCTCGTCTTTAAATTTTAGAGTCTTATTCCTACTAGGTATCTCACAGTTTTTCAGTTGATTGATTTTTGACTGAACTGAGCTCAGTTGTGGTTAGCAAATCCAGTCAATGTCCGTTACTGTTGCTGCCACTTGCAACAGTTGCTGTCATTATCGGCTCTGGCTTCATAGGTTGCTCTCTGACATAAGAGGCATATACATATACAAAAGAGTACATATGTGAATGCATATATGTATTTATACTTCTCAATGTGTGTGGGTTTCTTTGCTTCCAGGAGAAGAAACTTTAGACCTTTAGCTCTGATTCTGACAAGTGTCACAGCAGGTTCACAGTTGCGTCTGCCGTTTTCTTACTCGTTTTTTTTTTTTTTTTTTGTTTGGGACGGGCTGGTTCAAATGTTAAACGTTCTTTTAACTGACACAAGAAATTTAATTTATTTTCTTCAAGACAAACATACAACGACAGATGTCAAATTAGCAGCATATACCAACAAACTCCTCTCAGCTAAATGTGTTTAACTTTGTTAGTGAATGCCTTTAAGGCATTTGCCACAAAATTAGTTGTACGTTTAAAAATTTCTCTGACGTGTGCAGGCAAAAGTGGGGAAAGAGCCATCGATATTGGCCAGCTAATTGCATTGTTTCAGCTGTGGGTCAAAGAAACTGAGGCACACACTAAACGCTGATGCAATATGAGAAGTTTTCAGTCTCTCTTCATTCGTTGGTCGCCGTAATGAAGCGGCTTAAGCGGATATAAACTGAGCCATAAGCCAGCTTTAGACTTTTAATTTAAAAGTTTTGCACTGTGCGACAGCAACAGCAACAACAACAACGTATGTAGTATGATGAAGAATGCCAATGAGAATGAGAACAAGAACCGTTGAGGACAACGTAATGCAATCAGCAAACAAAAGGCAAGCGCCAAAGAACGATTGCAGCTGTGGGTGGTACATACATACTACATGGTAAGAGGTGGTTACTGAACGGACAGCAAGCAGCTTTCGATTCGTGCGGTGAAATCAGGAGCTTCATCTCTTTTGGCCTGAGCATGCCATTGTCTGAGGCAGTGAGTGGTTAAGCGCGGATTAAGTCATAAATTGCAATATTTGGACATGCCGAACGACGGAACGAACGAACGAACGAACGAATAAACGAACTAAAGGTGGCCATTGTCATCAGGCTTTGGCTTGGGCAACTGGGCTATAACCATTCCGAGTGAAAATTGCATAGTTGCTGAGCTGCCACCAACTCTAGGGTATAATTAACAAGATATTATACGAAGGCAATTTTCATGCTTCTGCTGCTGATGCAGCTTTTTGTTATATGATTGTCACCAGTATGTGTGTGTGTGTGTGTGTGGCGGGTAGCGTTTTTAAATTAAATCAGAGCATTATTACCGATAATTGGCCGACTGGCGACAGGCTCATTTCCACGTTGATGCCACCACGAAAAGAGAGAGAGACGGAAGAAGAAAATGAAAGACTGATATTGTGTGTAAAAATAATTAACGACCGGCACAGTGAATTGAATGGCAGATAATGGTATGAAAACGAAATCAATGCAGTACTTCAGCCTCGACTTTTGGGAAAGACATAACTCAAGCAAATAATTTCTTTTGTTGAACAACATCAACGCAGCAGCAGGAGCAGAAAAAGGAGGCGGAAAAGCAGCCAAAAGCTGGTATTTACACTTGTAATTATGCACGCTGCCAAAAAGATGTTTCTTTTGTGAGCAAAATTATACCCATTGCGTGTCTTACTTGGTGGCACAGGCGACTTTTAGCCGCAGCTTTATGCCACAGCAACATTTAATTTAAAAAGAGTTATTCTTTGTTATAATTCACACAAGCTGACATTGCCGGGTTCCTTTTTTAAAAGAACGATTTTAAAATGCAATTTTAATATAAAACATATTCACTTATATAAATATTAAGTAATTGAATAACCTTCAAAATTAAAGAGTGAGCTGAATAATTTAAAAGAAAATAATATGAAATATTTTATCCGTCAATTAATTGTCAATTGCAGTTAAATTGAGTTCATTACCATAATCTACTTGTTTAACGTACATTTAGAACTGGTTCGCAATTTGAAGCTAAACACATGAAGTTGTTAACTTGCAAAATTACCAAAGTGTATCTACTTTTTGCTAGTCCTCAAGTAACTCTTCTTTTTCATGTTCTTGTTTTTCCATTTCCTTTTTTCTGTTTTTTCTTTTTTTTTTTTTTGGTTGGCGCTGGTTGGTTTTTAGCTTTATTGGAGTTTAATCTTTTGCGTTCTGATTTGGCAACTTATTACTTAAGTTTCTGGCTAAATATTTCAATAAACTTTTTTGCGCTCAAGAGCTTGGCTATCTACTTAGCCAGATTCCTGGGGCAAGCAGTGAACAGAAAACAATGAAGAGGAGGAAGCATTGGCAATAGCAAATCGATGTTGAGCGCTAAAGAATCTTATTTCAATGTTTTAAGTCAGGCCACGACCGCCTTTCAAAATAAATAATCGACAAAAATTACAATAAAAATCAATTTCCATATTCAATTTAGCTAAGTGG
The DNA here is from genome assembly GCA_018152825.1 of Scaptomyza hsui. Taxonomy (NCBI): domain Eukaryota; kingdom Metazoa; phylum Arthropoda; class Insecta; order Diptera; family Drosophilidae; genus Scaptomyza; species Scaptomyza hsui. The sequence goes on along the minus strand of JAECXO010000044.1, from coordinate 1,533,154 downwards.
CACACACACACACACACACAGCCACACACACACACACACAGCACACTTACAGATAGCAAAACTTTGACAACAGCTGAAAAATGAAAATGAGCTTGTGAAATGAAAAAAAAAAAACACTGCTCAGCTTTATTTTCCAGCTGGTAATTTGAGAGTTGATTAGGAGAGGGACGAAGTAGAAGTGGGGTAGGTGGTCTATAAATAATACGCAGATTTTTGCGTTGGCTCTAAATGAAGTTAAACTATGGCCAGTTCGTCAACGTCAGCAATTTAGAAGCCATAGCCATGCAATTCACTTGACTGTAGCTCATTTATGCGTTTAACACATTTTCCGAGAGGGCATTCATAGAAGGAAGCAGCATGGGAAGAAGAAGCGGCAGTTGGCAGTTGTAACTGGGAATTGTATAGGACAAGCGACAGCAACAACGACAACGAGAACGAGAACGACATTGTGTGACACATTTCCATTTTGGGTGGGAAAACGTTTTGCAGAAATTTTCTTCATTCTTTGCTTTTGCTTGCTGGCTGCTGCTTCTGCCGCTGCTGGTTTTATTTACTGCTGGTCCACAACAGCGGCAATAACAAAAGGCGAGGCGAAAGTGAAAAGCACAAGAAATGTTTACCAGAAAATAGTGCAAAGTTTTCCCTTTTTATTTTTCTGCTCTATTTTCTGTTGGGTGCGGGGTAAAAAGTGAGAAAATACCAGCACGTTAAATTGAATTTAACGTGAAATGCAATGAAACGTAATGAAATTTTCGCTGTCAGTCGTCTCGAGCTCCCTCAAATGAATGTACTAACTGATGAACAGACACAAACGAAGCCCAAAAACCTCAAGCATGAATCACAATTATGCTTTAAGCACGTTATATTCAGTCAAAGCTTAAAAATAAAGCACACTAGTTTCATATACATTTTTTATAAACTGTTTGCAAACTTAGCTAAATTTCATGCTTCGCAAAATATTTCTTTTGCTTTTGAAATGTGTTCGAGTAGTAAGAAATGTGGCTTAAAGAATCTAATCTATGCCAATGATTCATTCAAAATAACTACGAAACTGACTACCAAGAAAAGTTCTGAAATCGACGCGTGTATCGCCTCGAAGGGAATAACAGAATGGAATATTTATTGCCTTTATTAGTGAGTCGATTGAAAAATTTACTGCGCTTGAAATTCAATCTGAAGTGCCTTCAATTCACTAGCTGGCTGCCTGTTAACCCCACCCTGCCACCAGCCCACTGCCCATCTAGCCACCCATTCAGCATCTATAGCTGTAGTTGGAGGAGCCCTGTTGAATGGGGCCTAAGCTACGTTAAGACTGCCAACAATTCATCTTTTCGCCAGCGAATTTCTCTCGCAACGAGCTCGTTTTATTTTCTTTGCCAATTTTTCGGCATGCAGCTAAAGGTGGGTGGCACTCTATGAAATTTACTCAATTGCCAGTTGGCTGCAGCTTGTTTCGACTCATTTCCACTTTCCTTCCATTTGCCATTTTCCATTTGCCACTTACCCTTTCCCTCTTGTATTTCCCCACCTGTTATTTTTGTTAAGCAGTTTGTTGTTTGCTCTTACATTGGCATTTGTACGGTGTGTGTGTGTGTGTGTGTGTGTGTGTGAATGTATTTGTTTTCAATTTAAGAAGCTCCTGCTCTCATATCGGCAATGCTTTTGTCATATGCTGTTCGCCCTGTTTGCAACCGTATCCAAGCGACAATTGCCACGTGGCGTATGAGTAATCAGCTATCAAATTCTTTATTGCAGGTGCATTATGTATTACCTTTTCCAACTTTTTAGTTTCGATTCGATATTTTTCTTATGTTTCGCTAACTAAGAGAATATTTGCCAAATAATTGCACCAATAATTAAATTGAAATTCAATTCAGTGTTGTTTTTGCAGTGAGTGTTAATACTATCGATTTTTACAGTCTATTTATTGTTGGTTTCTTCCATGCCAAGAGCAATTAAGCGAAAGTGAAAGTAAAGGCGAGAGCAAAAACTTGACCTCTTGTACATATATAAACACACCTTGTGCTAACAACAATCTTCAGACTCACAGCAACAATAATAAACAAACAAAAGTTTACTGACATTTGTTCAACACCGACGCAAATATACAATGGATAGCACTGTTGTTTTTCTTTAATTAGAGTACAAGTAGAAAAAACAATGCAGACACAAAATATTCACTCTGTACACATTTTCAACGATAGGATATAGAATATTTACTGCATAAAATAGAGTTGATCAGATGCTAAATAATAAAATTTGTTTAATAGACTCACAAAAATCTTTTTAAATACTATTTTAAATATTATATTTTATTTTATTTTCTTTAATACATTTAAATACTGTAAAAAAAAGGTTGTAGCTAAGAAAAAAAAAATAATAATAATAATAAAACACCCGATAAAGATTCTCAGGGGTTATTTTCTTTCAAGAACAAGGTTTTTAAAGCCAACACAAACAAAAAAGTTTGAGCTCGTTAACGTTCAAATTGGGTAAGTACTTTGTAATCAGATACGCATTATTGAAAGGGTGCGTGGATTACTTTATGCAAAAGTTATAAGACCTGATGAGCAAGGGTATACAAAATAACACAGACACGCGGGCGAAGCGCAGCAGCCGGGGCAGTCGGCCAGACAAATAAACAGACCTGAGTGCCTGAATGAAGTGCATACTTCAGTAGTCCTCCCTATCTTCAGCCATGCGAGCTGCAGTTAGAGCTGTTGCATGCGACTGTGTGTGTATATATGTGTGTGTGTGTGTGCCAAATACTATGTCATAACAGACATTAGCATGTGCTCGTAAAAAAATTCTTTTGCACAAAAATGTGAATATGTCCTGTGTCCCCAGAGATGCACACAACGTGTGTGTGCTTTGTGTATTTGCAGACAGTCTGCGAATTTCCTGTGTATTTGTGTTAGTGAATGGGTATGTGTGTGTGTGTGTGTGTGTTTACCTAATTACATTCCGGATATAAAACGTTGACTGATTGCGCCAATAAATGAAAATAATGACGTTGCCATTGACTGCAAACTCGCAAAGCGACGGAAGCGGCAAAACTGGCTAACGTCGGTATCAAACTCAACTCGGCCGACAAACTTTTTGCCCGCACAATGACTACGACACCCCTCCGCCATCCCAGTCTGTACTTTGGCAAATGTAACTTTGGCTGTGAGTGCCGTTAAAACAAACTCTTGACGAGTTTATTTCCCCACGCAGCCACTAACTGATTGTCTGTGATTTTCTTGTTTTTTGATAATGAAAGCACACATACATTCAACGCACACACATTATTTGTGTGGGTTTATATAAGAGTAAAAGTTGGCCAGAATGTAGCTTTTTATGTGTGCCTTCAGCTTGAAATTGTGGCCCATTTATTTGGCAATGGCCAACAAAAAAAAATTAACTTTTGACGATATTGAGCGGCAGCTTTCAGAATTGTTTTGAGGCACTTGCAAATAAATGATGGACCAGCATTAAGCAGATTCATATAGTCCAATATTCGCACATCAACTGCACTTACGCAAAAGTCCTTTTTTTTCCAAATGTTTTTAGGTAAATTGTGTCAATCTGTTGTCCAAAATTCAGCTGCAGGCCAAATGCTTGCAAGTCCTGAAAAGTATGCTAAGCATTTGCCTCTAGACTATGCGTGTTGGACAAAATGGATTGAAGCGTGCTTTTGGCCGGTGTTGGGTTGAAGGGGACTTGAAAAAACTTGGCCCTCTACTAATTTCAGCACAATAACCCAAATTAAAGCGGCTTTTGGGTTTTGTTTGCAGACATCCAAAACACGAGACTTTCCGAACAGCTGCAAACACAAAAGAGAGCGGAAGTTAAAAGAAGAACTCCAAAGCCGAAACGAGAAAGAGAAACTGAAACAAATTTATGGCAACATGAACAGCGCAGAAGCGTGAGAGTGAAAAGAGAGAGCGTGTCTGCGAGAATGCTCAAGTGACAGTTCTGTGTGTTTCAAAATGTTTGCTATAAAAATGTAACAGCTGTTTTTATTGTCATCCTAGCCAGCATCAATTAAGTCAACATAGAAAGGAAACAACAAATATCTCACAAGTAGTTGCTGAAATCAGCCTAATATTTCAAGGAATCGATAAAAAAAAATATAAAGTAAGATGCATAAAGTAATAATTAGTTAAACTTAGTACAAATTTATTTAGTTAGTTTCCAAAAAGTGATTTTTTGATATACATAAATAACTAAATAATTGTTTTGTAAAACATTAGTCGCTTCACTGGTTATAAAAAATCAATGCTAGAGAAATTAATCATAATTAAATTAATGTTAATCAGGAATTATCATTGACTCTATTGAATTTTTGTTACAAACCAAAATCATAAGCAATCCAAGCCAAAAATTTAAACTTTCTTTAAAGACCATTTACAAATAATGATGTCAATTAAACTTTATGTAACTAATGTTCATGCGCTTAATTAAAAAATAATGAAATTAATACTCCATATGGGGAAAGCCGCCAAAAATGCATACCAGTGCTTGTCAAACCTATTCTCCATGGACCAATTTGACGCACTTCGTGCGCAGCGAACTGAAGCTGCCATAAATTGAGAGACAACAACAAACACTGAAAAGAAGAGAGAACGCGGCTGCTGCTGTCGACGTCAACGTTTGCTGCGCTGTGCAGACGCAGACTTTTGCTGGCTATTGTGCTGCTGTTGCTTATGCTGCTGTCGACTTCGCTGCTGGCTTGTCGCGATTGTTGGTGTCTCGTGTCCGTGTCCTCGCCAACGTTAACGCCAGTTGCCATTGCCAGTCGCTTGCGAAAGCGTAAAGTAAACAGACAAGCGTCGTCCGAGCATGCAGAGGCAACTGTGCGCCGAAGTTTGCAAGCGTCGCCAACGACAACCACAACAAAAGCAGCAGCAACATCAACAACAACAACAACAACAACGAGTAGTCACACGACCGACGCCAAAAGCGACGCCTTTAATCGGTTATACGCTGGCTGGCTGCTTGCCTCTGCCTGGCTGCCGCGTGCCACATCCTTTGACGCCGCATGCAGTCAGTTAATTTCTGACCACAGCGGCAAACGCGTTGCGTGCGCTTCAACGTGCAACGTGCGAGAGTCGTGTTTCCTTGTTGTTGTCAACTCAACTCAAACCAACCAATCAACCAACTAAATTAAGTGCTAACTCATCAAATCTGACGTATACGAAATGTACAATGTTGAGCAATTATTAAGGAAATTAAACGGAAACATTGCGGATTGAAACGTACATACATATGTGAGTGGATTAGTGAAAACTTCAAAGTCTATGCCACAACTGGGCAAATGACATATGGCAACTGCCTCGGGCAAGCGCGTGTGGCAAGCAAAGGTCAAATAAACAACTTTGAATCAAGTGGTTTCAATTCAAAAATGAAAGGTTAAACCACAAAATGTTTTGCAATGTCAATTGCCAATAAGCAGGTTTGCATGAATGTTAGATTGTGTAAAAAAAAATCTGTAGCCATTTAATTTTAATGAGAAATCGAGCATAAAACAACATAATCAAATTACAGACAAAATAAGTTAATAGCTAAAAAAAAAGTAATTAAATTTATTACAACAATAAATGTAACTAATAACACACAGAATTAAAAGCAACGAGTGGCTTTGCTTGTACGTGTGTGGATGTGAGTTCATGTAAAATGACAGTGAGAAAAAAGAATTAATTAAAAACATAGATAAATTGATTTGCGTATTCAAAACAATTGAAAGCATAGTGTAAAAAAGGGTTCATAAAAATAAGCCAGAGTTTATCAAAACAACAACAACAACTGATGAAGTAGTAGCAACAACAACAACAACATAATGCCGGCATCAAGTGGATTATATCGCATCAAGCACGGGCGTGTCCTTGGCAACGTGCAAAAAACGACGGCACTTATTTTTATGGCATACATTGCGGCATGCAGCACTTGCGGTAAATATAACAAACACACACACACACCTCCACTAATAAAATAAAAATGAAAGAAAAAAACAAAAAAAAGGAGAATCCGGGAAAAAAAAAGAATAACAGAAGTAAAATTTCAATAATTTCATATTTATGGCAATTATAACATATCAAATTTTCATTGCGTTCTCTCTCTCGGTTATCTTTGAGTTGCAAATGCGTACGCATGCCAAATATATTGGCAAAAATTGTCAAAAGTCACACTCAAACTCACGCACAAATGTCATGATTATATTGGCAATGATAAATGGCTAATTAATATTGCAAGGAATCGAATATTTTCAATCACAAACAGCACCTTAAGACTTAAATCATTCTGAATTGATAAATGATTCCGTTAAAATTCATTGCATTTTCAATTAGATGTTTTTTAACACTCTGTATCTCAGGAACTATAAAAGCTAGAGACTCCAGATTTCAAACATAAGCTCTGCTAATCCATAGACAGTACAAGTATGTTTCATATTCTCGATAACCGTTTCCGTTTTCAATACACACATGCTATCGAAACAATAAAAAATTGAATTTAGAAATTGAGCAACGAGCTTTATCTGTGAAATTTTCTTCAAAATCTGTTGAGAAATGCCAGAGATATTGAAGAATAAAGTTTACTCACCAACAACGACTGTATCCCTTAAGTATGGGGTTCTTGGGCATTCCCTACTCAAGAGTTTTTGACTACGTCTTCCTGACTAAGCCTTCCTTCAAAGATACAAAGCTGTCATGTTAGAGCAGCTGAGCTGACAAGCCCTTTATAAAAAACCAAAACAAAAAATATATCATGCTTTGTTTTTGAGTTGTTCAATATTGCCACAAAATGTAGTCAAAGTTTTCATGGTGCAACGCCTGAGTTTAAGTTTTTTTTTTAGCTATTTGCATATCATAAGCCAGAAACGTCATTAAAATACTCTTAAAAAAAACGATTCAGAGGTATAAAAAATAAAAAATAACGAAATTTGCAGGAATTTTTTGCAAGCTAAATGTTGTTGACGTCCATTTTGATTACCAGCAAATCAACAGATTTAAGTAAAACGATGACTATTTTACTAATTGTTTTCTTAAAATAAATTAAATGATAATATAATTCGAATTTTCATCATTAAAATTAGTTCTGAACTCTTCAAAAGGTTTACTCTTTGTTTTTTTTTAATATTTGAGACAGGTAAATTACTTAATTTATTATTAAAAGACAAATTTGTTTTACCCTGTAAAAGCTGTAAGCATTTTTTTTTCATTTGTATATATTTGATATGTCTTCAAAGGAATAAGAGCTTTTAAAGTCGGCAGGGTGTGATTGTATTTAAAAGCAAGTCGTCAACAATCAAAAACCGATATGGCAAATGCACTTTTGTACCTTTTATTTATTGCAGTCATTGATTGTAAGAGGAGAACCCTTTTGCTGCTGAGCTGAATGGCAATATGAGCGCAATTGTAAATGTGTTACATTTTATTGGCAATGTCGCTTCCACTGACAGGTCAGCGATAGCGCGGAAATCGTGCATCACTTGTCAATGTCTGACAGAAGAGCAACAAAAGCAACAGCAGCAACAGCAACAACAACAATGAGTAAACACAATTGCAAACACTTGTCTGCAGGGCAAACTGTGTGCTCTGGCCTGCCCCACTATGCCCCGTTTGCTGCTGTTGGCAATTTGTCAAGCAATCAACAAAGCCAGAAATTGCCCCAAGCTCATGTGGCTGTGAGTGGGCGGGCCAGAGAAGGGAGAAGAGGAAAAAGGAAGGGTAAAAACTGAGCTAAAGCCCCAAGGTGCCGTCGCTTTGCGAATGTTTGTTGCCAAATCATTGAAACAAATAAAAAGTAAAGTGCAAAAGAAAAAACCGATCAAAGAGCACAACACACAGTCATGTGTTGTGTGTGTGTATTGTGTGTTGTGTATTGCTGGCCCTCAGAATAACTGGAGCATTTGGGTGTGCATGCACAGCACAATTGTGCGTGCAACACAGCAGCGCACGGGCCACGCCCCCTTTAGGCCACACATAAAGCGGTCGGTGAAATCGTCAAATAAAGCGACCCAGTTGCTAGCCCTGGAGCTGTGCACTTCTGGCACATCTAGCACATCCATTGTTGCATGTGCTATGCCAACTTACATGTGTAGCCAGCTTTTTGGGTTACACACACACACACAAACACACAGCATAGACACACACGCACACTTCAACTGTCACTGTCAATGTTGTAATATGAAATTCTCAGAGATAAAAAAAAAAAAAAAAATGACGAAACAACAAAGCAAACATGAGCTTAGTTCTTAAAAAACAATTTTTCTGCTGTGCCTGCCGGTTTTTTTTCCTGCCATTCTTTTATTATTTTTATGTCTGTTTTATATTCGGAGCACATTAATATTTATCCCCAGCCGCAACCGTCTCGTGCATATATCAATATTTATGCATGTCAGGGAGCCGAGCTTTTCGAGGACAACTAGAAATAATGCAGCAAGCTTTCTTTCTACCTTCACACACACACACTCACACATACAAATGCAACTTTTTGAACTAAAATCTGCAGCTCAATGAACATTAACATTTGCATAATTCAGACGTAAAAAATATATGTTAAAAAACATTTAAAATATGATATCCGTATTATCTATGAGATATAATAAAGCACAGTCCAAAATACCCTTGGGAAATGCTTAAAAAATATATATGTATATTAAATTAAAAACCAGAGACCGCAAATACCAGTTATGGTTTAAATAAATATCCTTCTGAAAGGATCATCCTACAAATTCAATTGTGTAATAAACTTTCATTTTGCATTTTTAATGAAAAAAGTTAGAAATTATGTATTACTTCTATTTAAAAAAAAAAAAAAAAACAATAATAGCGGTTACCAAAGACTACAAAAACTTTTAAAAAAATATATATATCTTCTGAAAAAAAAATTCTCAAGAATTTTTCATAAAATTCACATTTTTTATTTTTTATTCTTTTGCATTGTTTTATATTTAGGTGGGATTATCATAAATGTAAATTATGCAAAAAGTTAACAGTGACAGCTTAATTTTTGTATTACATTTTTGTATAAGAAATTTTTGAGAATGAATTTATTTTAACGGAATTGTTTAAAACATACGCACAAAATCAATATGTATCACTTCAAAGTCTTTTCTTAAGTTGCTTCAACTGATTATCGATTTTGAAGATGTTTCTAAATTCTTAGCACACCATCAGCTAATGTGCTAAATTCAAATGCAAGTGTACTTACAACTTAGATAAGGTAAGGGGGTAAGGGGTAAAACGTAGGTAAAATGCTGGCAATTTGCGGGAAGCAGGTGGTTTGGCCAAGTACGTGACGGCATTCGAAGTATTGGCAACGAATGCAGGCTAAAATGTAGCCAGCTGTGAAGTCTGAGTGCAATTCAGATAGCTAATACGGTTGTCTGACAGTGTTGTTGTTACAAACTGTGTTCAATCTGTCAATAAACTGCATTGACAAAAAATTGTAAATAGTGAAAAACTGACAAAAATATCGAAATCCTTTTGCGATGTAGCCAATATGCAGCGATTAGTCGGCCATTTTTCAGGATAAGCTAAGTAAATTGGCCGACAACATGCAACACAAAGAGAAGAAACAAGTGCTTTGTAAATTGAGATCCATTCGATTGCTAAATTGCCAGAATCCCAAGACCTGGGGGCAAATACGTTATATGAGTTGTGCATTTCAATTGGGGCTTAAGCTGCTGCTTTAATTGATGCGAACGAAGCGAAAAGCAATTTTGAAAAGCGCATTCCCTTAATGGATGCTGCTAGCTATATATGCATGTTGCAACAAGGGATTTAACGTCGCACGTATTTCAGTATTTCTTCATCTCAAGCATAATAATTTTAAATAAACTCAAGTCGGCCTGTCAGCAGCCAGGCAGCCTCAGCTCGGGTCAAGGCCTTGATGGAGGGTGCACACACATACACACATACACATTAAGAGCGTTGGAAAGCATAATTTAATAGTACCCCCAGCACACAACCGCACACCCACACACACACCATTACAGAAAGAAGCAGTTGTGGGTCGGCAACAGAGCCATAAAGTTCACCTGTTACAAATGCAACGACACGTGGGCGTTGCTGCGGCCATGGCAGCCATAATAATCAGCACAAAAACTAATGGTCGCACACGCTCACGCGCACACACTTACACACACACACACACACAGCACCACAGGTGTAAGTCTTTGGAGCTGAGCCTGCATTTTCGCCTGCATTTCGATCGAGAGTCTGAGGCTGATGTCGTTGAATGCCCGTAAATTGTACATAATGCCAAGGCGGGCGCCACCTTTTGGCAATCTCAATACGGATACGGCGTGCTGTGGATACTAGTGCGGATTGAGATTTGCGGACGCGATAAAAGGTTACACAAAAAGAGTATTTTAAGGTAGGAGGAGTCTAGTACATACAGGGTAAAAAAAATACGTATACGTAATACGAATAAGTATGCTATACTATAATAATTTCCATAAAAACGTATCTACGTTTTATATGATAGAAACATTGTTCGCTTAACAGGAATTTATATCACACTTTATTGTTTAACACATGGTGTAGGGTATTCCTTAAGTCGAACTGAAAGCCGTTTAACACTGTTTGTCGTTGTCGTAGATGCGTGCGTTAAGTATACAAGTTACGAGTTGGTTATGCATTTATAATACTTATGTCAATCTGGGCGTGTTTGAGGCGTTTATGTGGCTTCAGTTAAAAGTTGGAAGCTTGCATGGAAAGCAACTTGTGTTGGGTTTGATTCGGTTGCGTAGTCTCCATTCTGATTTTGCGAATCATGCAAATCCGTTAAAGACAAGCAAAGAGTCAACTTACCTGGGCTCTGACAGCCACTTCAACTTTGACTGCTTAGCGTATATGCAAATGATTTTCTGATTTACCTACTTCAACTTTTTCCTGCTCTAGTGTTCTTTCAATTTTTGTTTTGCTTCTATTTTTCTTAAACTTTGAGCCGCATCATTGTTAATATTGGGTGATGATGATGATAATAATGACGATGCTGCTGATGATCTGCATAGTTGGACGACCCTTCTGCTAACGAGCTGCTTTGCGGGCAACTTTCACAAGTGGCTGCTGCAGATCTCTCAATAAACCCCTTGCTTTCTCTTGTGCCCTTTAATTATTAGCAGTTTCCTTTTGTGGCTATCTTGGTGAGCACTTTATTAACGCCATTAATTTGGCTGAATTTTTGGCCCGCTTGATTTCATTTGCGTGTTTCATGTCACTCTTGACGTTCTGTTGTCGTAAAAAAAAAGACAGACAACCCTCACCAAATTAAAAAGAAAAAAAAAATTAAAATTGGTAAAGAGAAACTGAAACAAAATCCCGCTGACACAATTTCATTACGAGACTTGTCAGCAGCCAAAAAAAAAATGGAGGAAGTATAAGAAGAAGCAGAGAATTTGCCTATCATTTGTCTCGGCAGCTCGCGCAACTCGAATCGGGGAAAGTCGAGCTGGAAAACTCGCAACTCGCAGCGAGCAGAAATTGAAACTTTTCAAAAGCAATTGCTTGAATTTCAAGAGAAAACTTTCTGGTTTTGCCCTTTTTTTTTCTTTTGGCCAACTTTTTTTTTCTTGTATTCACGCCAACACACATACATAAGTATTATATTTTCGGGTTTGTTCTGTCTGTGTGTATGTGAGTGTTTTCTAAGTAATTGCGAGCTGTAGCAACTGGAGCAAGCTGTCTGCGTTTTAAATGCCAACGAGCACATTGACGCCAAAATGCAAAGCTAAATGCCAAATGGCGTCGTATACTTTTAGCAACAGCAGCAGCAACCGAAGCTGTAGCATCTTTAGCCAGACGTCATCGGGATAAAGTATTGCATGTTGCTACAAATTTTCAAAATTGAAATAAAGTTGCAAACACTTTCTCTCTCTCTCTCTCTTTCTCTGTTTGGCAAGGACATATGCACTTCACTTTGTCTTCCAACAGGCACTGAAGTCGGCGACGGCATGGAAATGAAACTTTTTCACGAAGCCTTACTGCTTCATGAACTCTATTTTGTGGACTGTCTGACTTGAAGGCTTTACTACATTCAGTTCTCGTTCTTGGTTTGATTGAAATGTTGAGTTAATATAATTTTAACTATTTTTGTAAGCATAGTTTTCATTGCGAATTGTGTAACGTTGTTCCAACCGAATAGTAATCCCAACTCTGCACATTTCAAACTTATTGTGGAAAACTTTTTGCCATATGGTAATTTTCGACAAACTTATTTAAATGCACGCTTCCTGTGCTTTAATTCAGAATGTGTTTTGTGGGACGATTTACCTTTGGATTGGGCGTTAAGTAACTGTAACTCACCGTAACTCACGACTGTCTTTCTGGCTGTTGTTGGCCAAAATCTCCCTGCTTAGCAGTCCCTTAATGCGTCGAAACGGAACCAAACGAAATGCAAAACGGCAAAAGACCACGGCTCATATCAAAAGGAGCTCGCGCTTTGCGCATTAAGCCGGATTATGGTTTTAAGTGTAATTACAATTTACATGGCTTCCATTCTGTGAGCCGCATCTACGGCTACGCCAACACATAAGTACAAGCCCTGTTATATTAAAAACTTAAACACCAAACGATAAGCGACACCAGGCAGATCGCTTTCTCCCTTTCCTTCTTACCAGATGAGCTAGCAGATAAGTGAATAAAAAACCGCCAGCCGGTTTCACGGCCGTAATTAGAAACTTTTTAGTTGGCAGCGCACAAAAGTTAGACATGACTTTTGAGGCATTACCAAACGAAAGGCGGCGGCAGCGGCAGCGACGTCAACGGCCATTTTTGCGCCATGATGCGGTAATTAATTTCCAGCAACGCTTTTAGTAATAACTGTGGCATGGAGCAAGTGGCACAAGGCACATGTAGCATGGGGTTCAAGCTGCGCTCTGGACATGCGGGCTTAGTTTCAAGGTTACAATGGCAGTAAATAATGCGCGAACAGCATACAAAACAACACAAACCACTGCGATTTCTGTCCTTGAACTCAAAAGCAAAAACAGTTTTCATTTATCCATGTCGCTTAGTTTCTACAGAATGAAATACGCCAAGAGAAAGCAATAAAACGAAATTTCTCATTGGTTTTCACATTTATGAATGTTTCTTGTTCATTAACATGTGGTACTTTGTATATTTCAGCTGTAATTAAATATTAGAAAATCTATATTGTTATTCCTTACTTTCAGTTGAATCACATATTAAAAACTGCACTTAAAAAATTAAGTAATCTATGTAGTATAAATACCATAAGGAAAAACTTATTGGTCTGAATATATAAATGAATATGTTAAATTTATGCTCATAAAGGTTTTTTTATTTTTTTAAATAAATTAAAGAACATAATTTAATACCTTCACCAGGGTAAATTATTTATGAGCATTTATTTTATCATAATTATTTTTAATTTGTCATAATTCCCGAGATTTTTGAGTTAATCGATTTATTGCGGTACTTTTGGCTCAAACTCGTTGTTTATTTTCACCATTTTCCCTTCTGTTTTTTTCGCATTAAGCGCCGCAAATTTGCTTGATCTGCGGAAACATGTTGGGTGCTGCGGTTTATGAGCTTGTCTTTGGTATTAAATTTCTAATTTATAGGCAAACGCGAAACCTACAGCCTAATGGCTAACACACGCACACACCCACACACACACATCTATACACATGCATAGGCTTTACTTAATTACCGTTGATAATTTACACTTTCGCTGGAAGCGCGCTTTAACTTTGGCCCATTTGGCTGCACATTTGTGAGCTCTACATAAATTAAAGTTTAAAGCGCAGTAAATTTAGCTGCCTCCACACTCTAAAATATGGCAGTTTCCATACAACCGCCCACACACAAACACACACACCCATGGAGAAATTTCAACTAAAACGCAAATTCAGTTCAGGAAAGTCGCCTGGGGGCGGTTCAAATACTTGAATGTGCTTGTCTGGGGTGTACTAGTATGTATATGTATGTTTGTGTGTGTGTGTGTGTGTGGTAGAGATGCGTACAAGACCTTGCGTAACAATTTGGATTACTGTTGAAGTAGTTGACAGTTGGGGGATTGTTGGCGTGGAGCACAAAGAAGAGTAGCGGAGTATGCGACGAGCTAATATATGAAAATTGCTCTCGAAATTATTGGCAAAGCCGCCGGCTGCTAGAAAAAGGGGTGTTGTATGACTGACTAACTGAATGACTGACTGACAGAAAGAATGACCGAGCGAGCAACTGACAAAAGTTAGTGACGCAATTCGAGCAGTCTCTGCGGCTGTGATAATGAGCTGAGAACATATTGAAAGTCTTTTCTGTTTCACTTGCTCTCCTTCTGGCGCCCAGAAGTATGCAAAGGCTTTTACTCTTCGCAGTGAAAGTTGAAAATGAAGAGAGTGAAAAGCAGAAAGTGGCTAACAAGTGTAATTTATGGTCTGCTTAAATTTCACAAAATAAAAAGAAAACCACAAATTATAAATCTATACGTATGTACATAATACTATGTAAAAATATACAAGCAAATAAATTCAGACGGCTGCCAGCGATGCAAAAAAGAGAGGAGGAAGAAAATAAGTAAAAGTGCTTTGGTTGAGATTGCTCGGCAGGAAAATACCTTGTAGCTAAGTCTAAAGTGCCTTAATAAACAGATAATGAAGAGCCTTAAAGACGCTTTGTGAGAAAGTGGAAAGATTCGTGGTACTGATGAGAGTACAAAAAGGATAAAACAAGGAGAGAAAATGGGAGGTGGAGCAAGCTCAATTTGTTTAAAAATCAAAGTAAGCAAATTCAATCACAAATTTTGTTAAAGTGAAATTTAAAAAAAATGTTCCAATAAATTCAACAAACTTTTCACTGGCTAAATCTGTGAGCATTATCGTATCAAACATATCTCTTTGTACCTTTTGCACTTGTAATACACTCAGTGTATAAAAGACCGCACACAAAAACCAGAGACTAAAAATGTAAAAACATAACAAGTAGAACAAGAGCAATAGAATTTCTTTTAGCCTGGCTTGTTAATCTTTTGGGTGGGTTTTTGGGGGGTGACCAGAAATTTACGCGATTTCACTCGCGCTCCGCTCACAAAAGACTCGCCTCGCAGGGACTCAAGGACAACAAATGATAACGGTTAACACAGCACCAGTGCCAGCAGCAGCAGTAGCAGCATCAGCAACAACGGCAAACGCAACAACGGCAACAACAGCAGCAATGCCTAATGATACTGTCAACAAAAGCCAAAAGGGTCGGTGGTACATTGGGAGGGGGCTGCAAAACAGGAAAAAATACAACTTGGCAAAGCAAAGCAGGACAAGAGTAGAGACAGCGCCCTGGAAAAGAATATGATGATGACAGCAAAGACTGCAAAGATTTTGAGAGACTGCCATTGCGACTGCGACAACAAATATTGCCATTAGATACTGTAAGCGACCATGTATTGTATCTGCTTGCCTAAGGTGTAGAGTGGGGCGTGAGGTAATGGAGAGTCGCGAGGCAGACACCGCATAAGACAAACAGGCAAAGCCGCAACCCCATGGCAAAAGGCAACTTGGTCTGTTCCTCTGAGTACTTCAACAGTCCCCGTTCATTTGCATTTATTCACTTGACTTTGCCTCAACAATGAGGTTACTGAAGTATCTACACGTGAGTGGGTGTGCGTGTGTGTGAGAGGGGCTGTATTTATGTTTTCCATACACGCGCCTGCCGCATAGATTGAATATTTCCTGGCTTGGTCGCAGATTTGTCCGCATGCCGCGAACACAATGTATAAAATACTTGAAACAAATGCGTGACTACAAAATACTCTAAAGCAAATCATCATCAAGTGAAGCTGCTTACATATGTAGATTAAGAAACACTTGAATAACTAAGGCGTATTAAAGTTAAGGTCTCAAATAAATTAATTTATTTTGATATTTTTACAATGTGTTTGAGTGTATATAGCCATTTGGCTCTATGCTGAATAATGGGTATGGCAAACATCATGTTTGGATGTCTTCTTTATCTCTGCTTTTTGCTATCCGGCGTGCCTTTCATAAATTTATGTTATGGCGTATACAAAAATCGTGGTGTTTGGGCAGCTGAAGGCAGAATTGCAAGCAAAGTGAATTTAAAAATTGAATTAACTTTACAATGCAGCTGTTAAATGTTTTAGTCAAAAACTCAAAGTGAAAAACTTTGTTGCCAAACTCAGTTAATGCCAAACTGGCCAACATTATGATTATAACCATCGCTCGCTTGAGGGTGGGCAGGGAGGGGGTGGAAAGTTATTAGCCCTGGGGTCTGTTGTTGTTGTTGTTGTTGGAAGAAGACATAGTACTTGGAAATGATTTGTTGAGTCTGTCGAATAAACAGATTTATTGATCGAAAATTGTTTTATGTGTTGTGCGTTGAGGCGAATAAATTTTCTTTTCGGCATTTTGTGACAGGCCTTCATTAGGCATTTTATGGCTTAATTATCATAATTCATAATCAATGCCAATGGGCAAATCAATAAATTCTCTGACAGTCAGCCACTTAGTTAATAACAATAAATACTATGCCTCAAATTGATGTATCTGTCAGTTGCTCCAACAAAGTTCGGTTCTTCAATCAGCCAACGCATGCAACATGCCACAACTATCCAATTGAATTGAAATCACCTGCCAGCCATTGTAGTATTTGTGTGCACACCACAATCCTTTAAAGTCCATTAATCCTGCACCTTAGCTGTGCGAAACTCAAACAGAGAACTGCGAATATTTGCTCAATGGCAATGTTTGCTTTGTGGAAGCTATAGACTGACCAATGCGACTAACTATATAACCAAATATGTAGCACAAACTCTCAGACACACAACTTTTAATAGGCATGTAAAAAAGTTGCGCATACGGTAAATTGATTACAGCAACGGAAACGGGCTCAATTAGTAGTTTGCCTACCTTCTGTTGAGTTGCCAGCAAAATGTTGCCCGGTCACGAAAGCACATCGGTTGCAACTGTAACAAACTTAAGCCATGCCCCCTTCATACACAGCTCAATCATTGCACTTGTTTGTTGCTTAACAGCAAAAAAACGAAACTTAATAGCCGGAATTCGTGCAAATTGCAGCTGACTGGGTCTTATGTTGTGCTGCAAAATTAAAGATACTAATAAGTAAGAAGCAAACACACACACACACACACACACACACACACAGACTAGGGAAAACTAAGAACGTGACGCGTTGCAGTTGTTGCATGTGCAAAACTTTTTATGCGATGACTAAGTTAAATTACGTATACGCAGTGGTGCACGTGCTAAAAGTTCTCAATACCACTGCCGCTTCCTCTTGCAAGTTGCAACCAGGTGGGATTAGATTGAAATGCCAATCAAACGAATAAATTGTATACAATTTTCAATAGACCGCAATTCAATTTATCATCTTTTTTTTTTATTAGCCACAAATTTTAATCATGACCTCCTGAATTTTTATCTCTCAAAAATGTTGTGGCTTTAATACTTCGAGCTGAGATTCAAGCAAAACAATTGCGGTCAGCAAAGAACTCAAACTGCGTTGCTGCAGCTGAGGCAAACAACACCTTCACTAGATTCCAGCTGTGGTTGCCAGCTCTGGCAGCATTCAAAATTGTAGCTCCAAATCAAATAAACACACAACACTCTCGCCCCCTCCACTTCTGACTAATTGCATGACTAGCAGAGTGAAAACACAAGTTTACTTGCCAGTTGCAAAAGTCGTTCAAGAAAAAACCACACAATAAATTGACAACAACAACAAGAAGAAGAAAATTACTGAAATTTTAGACCACAATTTCATTTGTTTTTTGTGTGTGTTTTGTGCGTTTAGTTTTTATCGTCAACAGCAAATCAAGTAGAAATTTTAAAAATTCTGAACGCTCCGACTTTGTCGGACATTCAAGTCCTGCCAAAGCCATTTGCCACTTGGGCTTAGTGTGGAAATGTCAACGGCATAAAACGGATAAAGGCCAACACAGTCCTCTCCCCTCTCTTGTTGACTGCTCCCAATACAAAATGTGACAGTTCGCATTGCCGCATGAAAATGTTAAGAGCCAACAACACACACACATACACATACATACATAAAAGCCATGGCGAGATTTACCCAATCTCAACGTTCAGCGTTCAACATTTGAAATGCGAATTGCGAATGGAAATGAAAATTGGGGAAATTGAGAATGGCCATCGGAATGGGAATCGATCAATGGCATTCGTTTAGCTGTCCTTTCGGCCGCAAATAAATTCAACTTAAATAGGAGACGTCAAGGACATTAGGCTGAACCAAGGTATGAATTGTTCATTTTTTTTAGCTCGGCAATGATAGTGTCCAAATACTCTACATTAGTTGGATAATATTTATGGTAGCATTCGCTTTCAATAAGTTCCTTAAGCGTTGTATAAAAATAAATTGTTGTTGACATTTCTTATCTATTAAAATGATTTACAAACCCATATTAACAGACTTTCCACTTTTAAAAATTAAACCATTCACTTAAAACTCTTCAAAATGGACAAAGCTATTTTTTATTAAAAGAGGACTTTTAGTTGTGTATACTTTTGACGTTATGAATACGAAAAACTCTACATTATAATTATTTCGAAAGCAAAAACTTTTGCTCTGATTTTCAAACTCTTATTTTAAACTTTTACTGTTTGCGTTAGGGTGTACACAAAGGGGATCCAAATAGAGTGTCAGAGAAAAACTGTTTGACTTTGATTACGTCCGAATCCCAAAAGAAGAGCCGCCAAATTTGCCACATCCGGCATCAGCACATTCAGTTTATATCGACTGCGACGCGCCGTCCCGTCGCCGCCTGTGTGCCAAGTGTGTCTGGACCTGGTCGGGAATTAAGTAGACTGGACAAATAAAAAAAGTTCCTTTTTGCTATTGTAAGGGACGCTCCCTGCTTGTTGTTGTATATTTTATTATTATTATATTTTTTTTGCGTTTCGTTGCGTTGCGTTGTTTTTGCTTTATTTTGCTTTTAATAATATTTTCACTTTGATGCTGCTAGGGCCACTTTGGTCAACGTTGCTGAATGCGTCCCTATTTCATCCCTCTGACCGACCGACCGTCTGCATCTGACTGTGTGTTGGCTCTGTCTCTCGGTTTGTGTGTGTTTATGCGACGCATTACGGAAGTTGACAATTTAATTTTATGTACTGAAGGACTGGCCGGATCTCAACTAGAGTTTTTTTTTTTACTTCTTCTTCCTTCTAGTTCTTGCCAGACTCGCAGATACTAAACATTTATTGAAGTCGTTGGCATCGTTGCCCTTTTGCGGTCCCTGAGGTTGACTATTCAAAGTGCTTAGTCAAGCGTTCACTCTCGGTCTCTTCGGCCTGTACGCTCTGTACACAGTGTGCTCGTGTAATCGTATTCTAATTTGCACGTGCTTGCAATTTGCCCCCAAAATCCGATTGCAATGTGCTAGTGTGTGTGTGCGTTTGAGCTATTCAAAGTATAAATCTTCATTAGGCACACGGCTCTAACGCAAAACCCAGGCCAAAGTCACAGTCTGGCATGATTCACATGCCCACGCACACTGAGATTCACTCAAGCCACTTTTGCCACATGACGCACTTAACTTATGCTCTTTTATATTTTCCTCTTTTGCTCCGAGTTTTCCGTTTGATTTCACATACACACAAACACTAACAACCCACACATACTTGCACAGCTCAACGGCTTTACAGATATAAAAAAAAAAAACAACTCGCTGTAACATATTTGTACCTTATTTATTTTGCCTCGCATAATTTATTAATGTTGCGCATACTTTTCGCTTTCGACACTGAATTGCCTTCAAAATGGGAAGAATATACTGCGTAGCAGCAATTTATATAAAACATTTAATAGCATCACATTTCAAATTGGATTTGGCATTTTTGAATCTGCATTAATATTACTTATACATTGTGGTTCATACTTGCAGCAATTTAAAGTCAACTTCAACTCAGAAATGGGCCAACTAATTTTCTGTTGAGTGAAAGAGAAACACATACATATTCTTGTATTAGTAAATATGTAAAGACACTCCCACAATGTCGCAATATCAAGCAAAGCCCATCGCAAAGGCGTCATTTATTGACAAAAGGCGAATGATGTTGTTGCCTCATTTGATGAAGTGGCATAAAAATCAGAATTTGATGCTTATTTCTCACAGCACCACAAGTTACAAAGATTCAATTTGAGTGATGAATTGCCTAAAGCCTACAAAAATAAATAGTATGATAAGTTTATTTAGGTTGGGAGCACAATAACTGGGAATAATATTGAGTGCACAAGCCAAAAACCAAAACTAATATTACATGTTACTCTAAAAGTTTAGTTCTTTTTTAAAAAATGTTTAATTAATTTTATTCACTTGACTTTAATACGCAGAAATATGATCAAAAGCTGTAAGAACTTTATTCAAATTTCAAAAATATTTATGTATGTGTAAGAACTGTGGCGCAATGCATTTTCTTGATACTAATTAAATTCGTAGATGCTTTAGAAGTGCAGCTAATTAGCCCAAAACTTGGTTTAGCCTTGCGTAAGTTAGCTGGCCTCCCCTCTTCCTCTCCCTCTTCACTGCTCACTGCTCACGCCCACTTACAGCACAACTGTGTAAATATTTTTGCAGACGTTTCTAAGCAACTTGAACTATGCAAAATTGTCCAAAGCAAGTTGAAAATTTTCTGCACATTTTCCCACACTTTCACATTTGGCATATTGTGTGTGCAATACCCAAAGTTGAGCACTTAGACACGCATTGAAATAAAATAAATAAAATTACTAGAACCGGCGCTTTAAGTGTGGTGGCCTGAGCCTACTTATTGGCGAAATGTACTATTCTACAATCTTGTATTTATTCTTCTTGTTCTTTACATCTGCTTAGAGTTGGCGCCTCTGCCTTTGGCACAGCCTGCCATTTGCCCAGATAGAAAGCCAATTTTATGACTCAACTTAAATAGGCACTTTACTTCAGTCTTAATGCCTTTTTATGAGCGCCTCCACGAAAGCAGTTAGTGGCTCCCTAGCAGTTTCAGCTGACTGCCAGCTGTTAGTTTTCCTTCCTACATTGCTTGGATCTTCAAGTTTCAGTGTTGGGGCACCCATTAATGATTGTTAAGAACGCAGCGCGGTGACGCTTTATTGTTATATAAATGGCGAATAGTCGCTAGTTGCAAGTTTCACGCCACGCACTTATCTGATTTTACACTGACACTTTAGGCCAGGGCTAAAGCTATAGCTATAGCTATAGCTATAGCTGGAGCTAAAACTGTTGCCATTCTCTTTCTCTCTCTTCACTGTCTTGACTGTTGGCTGTTAATGTTAACGTCCAATAAAAATTATGACAGTCGCAAAGTTAAACGCTCTGGCGGCCATTTTGTCTGTACGCGTGCGTATGTATGTGTGTGTGTGTGTGTAGGTGTGTGGGGTGGGCGTCAATTAAATGTTGCTACATTAGTGTTGTTGTTGCTGCTGTTTTGGATCCAGCTCATGGCCAGAGGCCAGTTGACGCATTTACACAAAATTACCGCCAAGTGTCAAATGCAAACATTTCGACTTCAACAATATTTGCAATGAAAACAACAAGAACAAGAACAAGAACAACAACCTTACTTTGTTCCGCACAAAACTTCTTTGGGTGCCTTCACGGAACTTTTCTTGTTCATTACGAGCTCCAAAAACTTGGCAGCAGCCGTCAAGTGTTTCCGGGCCAAAAAGCGCCGAATGTTCATTTCGCTTGGAACCAAAATTTTCGAAATTTGTTGCAAAATTCTAACCAATAGCTGACTGGACAGGGGCAATGTGGTGCGGTTCGGGGTGCAGCGTGACATACATACATTCATATATAAGTATATACATATATATATATATATATATTCAGCGCACGACTAATTGATAAATTTTAAGCATTTAATTAAAACTTTTCAATTTGCTGCTGAACTTAGTAACTTGCGGGCCATTGTAGCAAATTCGTTGCACCGAAATTATTTGTGTCAATTGTTTCGTGCCTTGTTTTAAATTACAGCCAAACCGCAAATTTAGTTGGAAGAGACAAATAAATTATGTGTACAGCCTCAAAAGGGGGCAGGAATGGGGCTGGTTTCCGATTTGCTTTTGCTGCCACGCTCTGGTATATACGAATCATATATATTTTGTTTTGTTCTTTAGATATAGACTATATGGTAATATTTCCTTTTTGTGTGTGTATTTTAATTAGGTCATTAATGTACCACTCAATAAATTTTATTCTTTGTTTTTTTTAAACAATAGAAAATGGCATTCGCTTGAAATTTGGGTTAAATATGAAAATTTCGTTTAAATTTAATAAACACCAAATAACAATTAAATGTTTAGTTTGTGTTTTTATAAACAACATAAAATTTAATTGGAAAATGTATACAAAGTTTAACTTTACAGGATGTGCTGTAACTACATATGCTGATATATGAAATGCTTTTATTTTAAATTTTAAATACGCGACAATGGAATTAACTTGTCGGCAACAGAAAAAATAATTTCCCATCCGATATTCGATTTGTTTTAAATCTTAATGAAAAAGCGATTTAAGTTCATTATTTAAGCATTTCGCAAACGGCGAACTTTAATTATTGTCAGACTTAAAGGAAACGCAACGCACACACACACACACACACACAATACACATGACAAATCATTGCCGTTAGCAGACAATAGTAGTACAACAAACAAGGCAAAACTTTTGATTAAAATGTTCTGAAACAAATGCACGCACAAATAACTGCTTGACTCACTGCTTGCTTCACTGCTTGCATATGCAAAGTTTGGCGGAAGCTGCAGCGGTAATAATCACACACATAGACACACTAGCGCACACCAACATACAGCCTTGCATGTGTTGCGGAAAATGCAAATTGTTTGTGCTTGGCGCAGAATGTTTGTGGCACTGTTGGTTTTGTTTTTGCTGCCGTCTGTGTTATTCTTGCACCTCACTGAGTTGACATTGCGCAGAGCTGTTTGTAAATCCACAACGAAGAACCACATCCAGCAGCATCATCATCAAAAGCTGCAGCATCAGCTACTCGTTGTGAAAAAATTCAATAACAAAGTCGCCCAAATGCTTTTAAGGAATGCAAATGAAAAAAATGAATAAGAAAAATCCTAATTTTCAGTTTTCAATAAGGGCAATGCTCTAAATACCCTTACATGA
The DNA here is from genome assembly GCA_018152825.1 of Scaptomyza hsui. NCBI lineage: Eukaryota > Metazoa > Arthropoda > Insecta > Diptera > Drosophilidae > Scaptomyza > Scaptomyza hsui. Next base: position 1,510,021 of record JAECXO010000044.1, on the reverse strand, counting down.
AATGAAAATAGTTTTAATACAAATAGGGTTTTAAAAAATGGTTGTTTTCATATTGTCTTACAATTAGACTTCTATTTAAGAAATTTATAATAAGGGTGGACACATATTGTATTTTTTGGATTGGACCAACAGCAAAATACCACTATCAACAACAAAACTTTCAGTCAGTTTTGTCTCTGTCTTCTTCTTCTTCTTCTTTTCTACTCACAATGCGAATACAAAACAGAAAGCAGAAATGGAGAAAATGGCAACTGGCAACTAGCAAGTGAAAAGCGTTTTCAGCCGAATTCAGTAAGCAGTCACGTGCGAACGTGACAAAAATGCCACGATGATGGCGCCAAGTTCTCGCTGAAACCGTAACCGATGTCCATAACCATGGCATAGGGACTATATACCCCTCACCTCTTTGGCATCGACTCGACATTGTGCTCACGCACCAGCTGGTTATTTGTTTCTGTTTGCTTGTGTGTATTTGTGTATGCTTCAATTCACATTGCTTCTTCTTCTGGCCGAGCTTGGGGCAAAGGTCGAGCCACAACAATACAGGATAACCGCAAATGCGATATATAGTATGGTAGTCGGTTGTTCGCATCTGAATGCAACATGTCTGCTATCCGACTGCAAATTGTTGTGTATTATGCCAGCAAATAGATTGACAATTGATGCAGTGCCGACATTTGTGTCAACACCATCTGCAGCTGCATTTTAATGCATACCAATTTAAAGTCTAACAAAATATTGACAATATACGTATCTATATATGTATGCGTATTAAGTTCTTGCTGTTAACATAACAATGTCATTTCAGTTGGTTTGTAACTTTGGTTTTCCCTTAATCCTTTTAATGGCATACAACTAACTGATTGAAGAAATGCCACATGACAATCGCATATTATATATTCTTCACAAAGAAATTGTTATTATTAAATTTCAAACTAATCTGAACTTTTCTTAAACAAATATTAATTAATTAAGTTTGCTAGCATTGTGTTGGTTGATTTTAGTAATTAATTAATAAGCCAAAATTCAAAGCACACGCTCAAAAATTTGAAAGCTGTTTACCCCAATTACAGATATTTGAAAATGGCAAGGAAACCTCATGAGAGCAAAGTGTTTATTTAATAAATGAGTGTAAAATCCTAAAACTCAACCGAAAATGTGATTGTAACAGTTTTGCTTTAGACAAATTCATTTTAATTTTTTTAATTTTAAACTCAATCAACAGTTATCAAGCAAGGGAATGTGAAAATATTCATGCAGGAAAGTTAATCGAAATGAAAAACTATCAAGTTCTATGTCAACGTTCAGAAATCAGATGCGTGACCAATTAATGTAAAGCAATTGAAATTCGAATTTTGACATTTGGCCTAATTGGCGTAAAGTAAATAGCAATCAAGAGCATACACAAAAACACACAAAACCAAATCTGCTTGCCAAATGCAATTATGTTTAATTGTAAAATATTTTTTGGCTTACGCAAATTACGGACTAGAAACTAGTTTCGCCGATACCGAAACGTGTTATTCGGTTGCGTTAGCGTCATATGAAAACCAAACGCCTTAACAGCCCTTAAGGACCTCCACTCTAAATGCCTAATATAGTATATAAAATTAAACTAAAGCCACAGACTGGTGAAGCACATGCTTATTAAATATAACTCTCTTTCACTCAGATTTTTACTTATTATTAAAATGAACATTTTTATACCCCTAATTATATGGGGGTTTAATGGCTTTGATGTAAAGGCAGAAGGAAGAATAAATATGATCAGCATTAAATAAGCCTTCTCTCTTTCACTCCTCTCCTTCCTTTCTTTTTTTTCTTCTTCACAAAAAAAAAAAGAAAATTCTAATTTTTTATTATAATTCTCATATACCATGAGCGGAACAATTTGTTTCAAAACATTTTTCTTTTTTCTTATTACTGAAATGAACATCTTTTTGGCTGGCGGAAAACTGTTGCAAGTAACGAATGCAAAGTGCTTGTTAATGTAAATTGGTAATGTAATTTGGCATGCACAGGTAGAATTTTTATAATCAAAATGCATACTATAATTTTAAGATGTGAGAGCAAGTGTAAGATAGATTTTCAAGCTAATTTAAGTAGCGTACACAAAAATATGGCTTAAATATCCTGTGTGTCTGATCTACATAAGGATTATTTCACTTAACTATTTACTATATTTAAACAGCAACTGCAATTTAACCAAGAGCTCACATATTTTATTTTAAAGCGCAGATGAGTTTTGCCATTGGCTTGAAATCCTTATTATTCTTTCATAATTTGCATGTTTGTGTATTTTCTGAGCACGTGTGTCAACAATTCTCAGAGACCAACAGAGACAGAGAGAGAGAAAGAGAGAGAGAGAGAGAGAGAGAGAGAGAGATATATATATAGAGAGAGAGAGAGAGAGAGAGAGAGAGAGAGAGAAAAAAAGTGTAATAAACCAGAATATATTTACATATGACAACGCCTAACATTTTTGTTATTGTTTTCGTATTTGTTTCCCTTGTGCGAATTTCACAAAAATTACATGCAGATTTTTGTGGAAACGCATCATAATATCCTGCTTTATATAGGCACCTTAATTAGCTGTGTCATTTTATGCAAATAGAGGGATGGAGAGAGGAAGTCTGTTTAGGCCCACATGCTGCCAACCAAAATTCAAAGCGAAAGATATTACGTATACGCAAACGCCTATGCGCATTCAAATTAATTGACTTCACGCTGTTATTGTTTATCCCACGATACACACACAGAGCGCATACATTAACACATTTTAAAACGCTGCTCCTCGCTGTTTCTCTCATCCACTCAACAGGGTTTGTGGCAGCACAGTCGGAGACGGAGGCAGTAACAACAATGAGGCCACCAACAGCGGGCAGCCCAAGTGAGGAATTACAGCGGCATATAAATCAAAATTTAATTATGTCGCCAGCGCCCAGCTCAAGCTTTGCCGCCGCATCGGCGGCCGCACTGACAGCACCACAGCAACAACGCAGTTCCTCTTTATCCTCCTCCTACCCCGCTTCAGGCAGCAGCATAACAAGCTTCGACTCCAACGACTTGATCGATGACAAACGCCTGCCGCAACCGCCACACCACCAACTCGAACATCACCAGCACCAGCAGCAGCACCAGCAGCAGCACCAGCAGCAGCACCAGCAGCAGCAACAACATTCACGAATTCAGGCCAAAGATACGGCTGGCCCATATCCGATACCTGTGCAGAGGGGCGAGCCCGTGGAGAATCATCTGGAGGCGACGCACAGCATCGATGGTGCAGATAATGTGTTCGGCACGCCCATGTACTTCGGCACCGAGAACTCGACGGTGGTGACGACGCAAATTGGTGCCACAGCCCACGTTCCTTGCACTGTGCATCACATAGGCGATGGTGTGGTAAGTACATACATACAAATACTCAACATAATAATACTCCAACTTTTACTCCCCGTGTGTCCACAATTTCATCTTATTCGCATTGCAGTCGTTGCCATTGTTTTAATATTTTATTTAAAATCAATTCATCAACTCTGCTTTGTTTGACTTGTGGCAAGCAGCGACGACGACTCGACTTTGCGACTCTGCGACTCAGCGACTGTTTCCGCTACCTGTTTCCACGCATCCTGCATCCCTGTGTGGCGCATCAATTAACAAAGTGTCTTTCACAATGGCAAATTGAACGCGCTCAATTCCACTTGTCGTTTTAATTGAAAACCAGTAGCTATAAATGTTTTTAATTTCACATAGCTTCGAGATGAGTTTTTTAATTTGTGTTTTTTAAATGTAAAAAAATGCTACAAACATGATGTAAACTGATGGAGCTTTTTTTCCTTTGACTAGACAACTTAATATCTCCTACATCTTACAGCATGAATAACTAAACAAGGCTGGTGACGTAACATTAATGCTTGTATTAAAAGCTTACCGTATACTTCCACAGCACCTTCTCAATATGCTGGTCAAAAAGTCTTGTCACTTCCACTAAAATATTATATTTTTAGAATTGGCATAATAAACAAACTGAATTAAAAATATTCCAAATTCTAATTTCCAAATAACTTCAATCACATAACACACCCAGAAAATTGTTTACTGCAAGGCTAAAGTTTCTTTAATTATTGTCATGACGCACCTTGCCACGTGCCACACTCTTATTGCCGCACCCACATGACAAATTCAGGAATGTTACATTTTTAGCTAATTTATTGCTCTTTCGACTATTATAAGCAAATTCATATAACAAAACTACACACACACACACACACACACACACAAGAGAGAGAGAGAGAGAGATTCCTTACCTAAAGCAGCTTCCATTTATGGCGTGTGGTAAGGGGATATAAATAACATCTTTTGGTAATGTGAGTTACATCAACTACAAATAATCAAGCTGAGACAGACACAGGCACAGTAAGAGATAGGAGAGGGTGGGCGTAAGGGGGGAGTGGTGATGTTCGTGAGAGGTATTTGAGGCTGTATGGCCTCAAGTGGTATTAATTTTACGCTCATCTACAGTTATTACCCATACGTAGCGTGTGCCGCTTCACACGCATCGTCTATTTGTTTAAGCCCCACCGCAGCAGCAGTAGTTGTGGAAACTCCCTCAAGCCTCAAAGTGTTTATGGGCTGCATTTGCTGGACACGATTATGGCCGTGCACAGCTCCACTTCCCCTCCATTCCAGTCCGTTGTGGGTAGTGTGCGTGTCTGGTTTAAATTGACGATTTCATAATTGCGCTTTCAAGTGTGCCGAAGTTAATAAGCACTTAAGCGCCTCTAGGCAACAAAACTCAGCTGTCTGGCTTTTGGACCGCACTCACACGCACACACACACACATATGCTAACACCGTTCACAAAGTGTGTTAATACCCCGTGTGTGGCTGGTTAGCCAGTTTGCACTTCAACCGGCTCGTGCTCAAGTGTCCATTGGGCCACTGCGTGAAGTTGGCTTTACCTGCCTTGGCTGGCCTGCCTAATAAGTCAGCAGTTAGTTAAAAGTCATAATAATCCCATGGAGCCTACATGCGCACTTGTGGTGATAATATGGCTCGTCGGTTTGTTTAAACTTAACTAGATATTGGACATGATTTTGGCTTGCAACACAAATATATATGTGGCACATATAAGATAGGTTGCGACAGTATTCATTAGTGAAATATGTCACGTAATTGGCACACGACAAGTTAAAGGCAAGCAAAGATTTACAAACACATACACATCGATGACAGTTGCTTTTTGAATGGTACGATATGATTTTTGATCCTGCACCGCGTTGCCATTGACACCGACATTTATTGCATGCATTTGCTTTTGCTACTTATTTAAGAGCTCTCCATGACATACAGACACCGAATGCAACTCACATTGAAGACAGTCTCGAGTTGCCATAAATGCATTTCTCATTCATTTTCATATAGTATGTACCATGCTCTGGTCTAAGTACGTTTGCATCGTCATTCCACTGGTCATGCCTGCTACAGTGCAGCTCGTTGCCTTTGTGGAGAGCGCATTAATATTTGCAGAAATGCATGAACGGCATTAGAAGTGCACGACAATAAAAGCAGCAAGTTCAAAGAAATGGAAACACACATATTCAAACAAATGAATATTTATATAAGAGTGTGCACATATTTACATATAGAATTTCTAGCGTTTAAAATCAATATTTAAAATATACACAAGCACATAAGTACGAATGTGTAAAAATACATTTGTATTGTACTTTTTACAATGCATACTGAACTTGTTCATTGACTAATTGCAATATTTGTGGCTAGAATCTTTTGCAAGACCATAGAGTAATAAATCAGAGCAGTGTTGATTTATGTTTTTTAAGTGAACTATATTTTGCAGGTATGAAAAAAATTTAAATTCAAATCATTGCAAATACAAATCTTGGAAGCTTTTTTCTCCTCTGATTTTTGATGTCTTTGATAAAATGCTTTAAAAATTGAAAAATGATTTTTCTATATGCAATCCAGGGTTTTTTTTTTATTCTAGTCGAGTACAAACACATCCTGCATTATGCAGTATTGTTGTCGTTTTGTTTTGAGGGTCGTGACAGAACTTTTGCCTTTTGTCTGTTGCTTGGCAAACGTTTGCCCCTTGCTTTAGTCCTTTGGTGGTTGACTGTTTTGTTTGTTTGCTGCACCCTTAATAAAGGATGCTTGTAAGGAGATCGCTGTATGTATGTAGATGCCTTCTAAAAATACGTACTTAACATTTCCGCGCCTTTTTGCCAGCCCGTTTGCCGTTTGCCGCTGATGTTGCTATTGTCGTAAATTTTGTTCAGCTTCAGACGACAATAAAATGCAGGAAACATTAAATAAATGAATTGCTTCCGCAAGCAGTAAGTAAATGCGAAGTGTGCCTTTGTTTCACCATTTTGCTGCAATTTTAATTTTTGTCGCGCTGCGATTTCGCAGTCTTTGCCTCTTGTCTGCTAACACGACACAAAGCATCCAAACAGCCAAGCAGCTGCGAAAATGTGTAAGTCAGAATTGCTGTGGATCGAAGGATATAAACAGTAAAATTAGGGCTGGCCTTGGGGATAAGATTCATTTTTAGTTGTGAATATTTGTGTTTCTTTTAATTAATAGTCAGTAAAGAGATAACACAGTTCAAATTCAAGTTCCCTTTGTAGAAAAAATGAATGACGCTTGGGATTTTATTTTGGAAAAATTAAAAAATAAAGCCAAAAAGGCTTTTATATGTGCACATATCAAATTTATATGTTTGTTTTTGACTACCTGTTGCCTAGAACTTTGAAACCTAAACCAATTTACTTACTTCAGTTTAATACCACTTAAAGTTATTCATAAATTCCTTTTAAGACTATAATTTCAAAGCACAAAAACCCAAAACTTACATGTTGCAAAAATTCCTGACACTTGGAATTCCATAAATTCCAAGACGAACGTGCAGCACGGAAACTAAATTCAAATTAAGTTATTTCTTTGATAATGTGGAAACTGATTTGACAAATGCAATTGGCATGACAAACAGCAATTTTTGCGGCTCAGCACACAATAAAGCAAATCTTTGATAGCCAAAGACAGCAAACAGCAAATTTCAGCAAATTTAATGCACACAAATCAAAATTGCATGCAGCCAAAAAACAACAGCAACAACAAAAGCCAGAAGCTTAAAGTGTCATGCACTGCTACAACAACAACAAATGAGTGGAAAATAGAGTGGAAAACCCCATTGGAAATTAGAAATTACGACACATTTTGGAACAGACACACACAGACACACTCAGTTGACATTAAAATATGTCATTTGGGAATTAGTTCAGCAATGTGTGTATATATGTGAGTTTGTGTGTGAGACGGAAAGGCGAGATTAAATGGCATTTAAAATAAACTAAGCAAATGTGTATAAACTAAGGCAAATATGTGCAACGATGGCTGTCAGCCATTAAGTTCGGCTTTAACCTACACACTTTGTCCAACTGCACTCCCCCTGCACTACAAATTCATGTGTATTTATATATAGATTGAACTAAATCAGCAGCAAGTAAAGAGAACTAAAAGCTGTCCCCCAGGATGCTGCCAGAATGTCATCCTGTTGGGTATGCTGCTAGCTTGTGTGTCTGGTGTGCGACTTGAGCACTTAATTACTTTTTAGATAAATTGTCGTTTTTAATGTCTAGACTCTTAGATATGCTCATAGAGAAAAGTGGCAGTAATTAAATGTGCTCTCAGCATGTCACACCAAAGCGCAAAAAGCAAACGCCAAGGCTTCAGGCAAAAGTAAAAGCTAAAAGCAAATGCCAAATGCTTAATTTAAAAAACGAAAAATAAGCTCAGAAGCAGCCAACTTTAAGCAGTTAAGTTACTGCAGCTAATTTATATATAATTTGCAAGATTAGAAAAAAGAATATAATTATAAGGACACACTGGCACACACACACACACTGCAAATTGCAAATACTTTGCTAGCCAAATTCGAGATAAAAATGCCGAAATTGGTATTTTATGAAAATTAACGCTCGAAGGGTTTCCATTCCTACCAATTCCCTCCTGCCCTCCTCCAAATGCTTCTGAGTTGAATTTCTGGTTAGCAGCCGCCCGCAGTCAGATAAGTCGTTTAGATAAAAAAGGTTACGCAAATATTTAAGTTAACCCAGCTCTACATACGTACTACATATATATGTATGTAAACATACTAGTATCTCGTACATAACTTGCCCATGTTTGCTTGTTTGAATTTTAAAAGTTTAAGATCTGATAAAAAGAGAATGCCATTGTCCAAGGCAAAAACAGTTAGAATAACAAGAAAGCTCTATAATGTAATTTCTCGACTGCTATATATTTTAGCACAAGAACAAATACATATGTATGTTAATGCAAACTATCTAAAATATTTATTTGAATATATCTACAGTAAACATAACAACTAAACAATTATAGTGTATCTGATCTAAAAAAAACTAGTTACTCTTCTTTACATTAAATTAAGAACCACTTTACAGTTCTTTTTTTTAACAATGCAACATTTAAGTTCCTTATTTCAATACTTGCTTTAAGTAAAGGATAGACAAGTCAAACACAATGAAGAGGGTTTCTCGAATTGCTTAAAGGCATATGTATACGCATAATATCCAGCTATAGAGCATAGAAAAGCGCCGCGTTTTTAATCAAAACAAACAAATAATTCGTGTTTCGTAATTTGTGTTTATTTTACTAAAATAAAATACATTTTCTTTGTTTTGTAGGAGAGAAGTCTAGCTGGCAGTTTCCAATTGTTTTTCTTTTCTTAGGCTGCTATAAATTATTATTCTTGCCTTTTTCTTTTTTTTTTTTTTGGTGCGCATGAATTACATTTAATGTATTTGAAGGCCCATGGAACGTAATATTATATAGTCTGCTAGTATAATGCTATATTTTGCTCCATTTTTATTTGAAGTTGTTTATTGTTGTGCGCCGCTTTGTTATTGTTGTTGTTATAGTTGTTTCTGCTTCGTTTTTATTGCCTACATTTCTGTTTCATATGAATTGAAAGAAACTTGCATTTGCCTCGCACAGACAGAAACAAACAGTTACCAATGCAAACAAAAAATGGCTGCGCAATGTGGCATTGAGTCCCGAGCTCTTGAAGTCTCAGAGTCTTCGTCAACGCGGCTTAAAATATCATATAAAATTATAAAATATTTGTATTGCTTAGCAGTTTATTGCGCAATCACAAATTGTTTACGGTTATGGTTGTTGTTTACAATAGTTCCCGATTCTGCCTTTTAAAATAGCATTTTAAATAGTTTTTGTTACGAATTGAAACAGTTGAACTCAACACTTACATCCTTTGCATGTTGTATGCTTTTTAACATTATCATTAAGCGCCAGCCTCTTGGCTTAGTTTCTCTTGGCTATGGCGGCGTGTCTATAACCGAGCCTGACCGTAAAGTAAATGTTGCTCAAAATTGCTATAAACCTTTTTAATGAATACAAATCATTATCACTTTGTTCGCTGGCAGACTTAACCGTAATTACACAAGTGACGAGCATAGAAGAGGTCTTGAAGCAGGCCCTGCAGCCTGTTGTCCTCTTGTTGACTGTGTTTGCCAGCTTGTCAGCTAATAAGGCATTCCTCGTGCCGGGACAACTTGATAAAGGCTTATTGCAGGCACCAGCTGGCCAAACCGCCCGCCCGCAGTGAGTGAGCTGTGTCCTTTTGTTCGTGGTCTGTCGTTGCCTGTCACAATGTTTATTAAAACAAATGCCACAAACAAAGGCCAACAATTTTTGACCCAGATTTTCCTGTATGGGTGTGTTTGTATGCTGCTGTATGCTAAATGGCTTCATTATTTCTATAAAGTTTTCAGTGTTGTTTTGACAAAAGCCGCTCCAAAAACAATTAAGAAACACTGCAACTTTTCTGCCAAGATTCAGCTGGGGCCAAAAGTGAAAGTTCAATGCCGAGATATAAATTATGTATAAAACCAACAAACCTAAAAATACAACACAATTGAAAATGTTGTGAACAATAATGCACAACTGCAAGATGCCCTATAAAAATTACAAGCATGAAAACAACAGTTCATAAAAAGTATTTCATTTGATTTCATTGCCCCTTTTAACAGCGATGTTTATGCACCCCATTTTACCGTCTCTATGCGAAAAGGGTATTGAAATGCTAAAAATGCAAGCATACAAAAGTTAAGGAATGCTACGCTGTGCTGCATTTCAAATTTAATTATTTTATTTGCATTGCAATTATGATGACAATTGCTTGGGCATTAATAAAAGCCAACGAAATATGAAAAACGAGAAATGAAAAATAAGTATTTATATATATATATGCGAATGCGACTGCAGCTTGGCTAAATCACTCGTTGCTTGCACTCAAAAACACTTTGAAAAATTCACGCCGCCTTGAATGCTCAAAAATAGGCTATGGTAATTTTTTATTTTGGCCAAGTTTCATAATTATTATTATTATTATTCTGTTTGTCTTGGCTCTTGTACGAATATAATGGTTTATTGTTTTGGCGGGCTTCAATGACCTTTTTACATTTGACAGGCTAATTTGGGACGCAATTAGCAAATGCTTAATGTTTAATTATGCATTAATTGCATTTAATGCGCACTTCCGCTCCAAGAATAATGAATAATGCGCAAACTTCATGCCAGCACAAAGCAACCTCTCCGCTCCCCCATCCCTTACTAACCCTTTGGCCACCCTAATTAAAGGGCTTTACGATTGTGGCCCGTTTAATATTATTTATGTATAGCCCGCGGTGAACAAACAAGTGCCGAAAATTGAACTTGAAGCCTGCTCTAGAATTTAGTAAGACAAAATACCACTAAATTTCAACATTTTTAGGTAAAAACTTTTCTTTGGCAAAGTTTTAAATTTTTTACGACTTGTTGACCCAATTTCGCTCCACAGTTTGTTGTGAATATGCGCGCTCACTTGCATGCCCATTTAAGCATACACACACACACACACACACACAAAGTACAGTTTCTGCAAAATATTTGCACACGCTTGTGTAACAATGGCAATTTTGATGACTCCATGGAGCTGTGTAGAAAAATGCCGCATACAGTTTGGCTACTACTAAAAAACACATTCACAGAGAGGCACTGAATTGAAAGAATTTCAGTGCAACGTTTTGCAAAATTAAAAAATCTTATATAAATGCTATGGATAGAGGTAGAGGTGGAGGTTGAGGTGGAGAGAGGTATGTGTACGTCTCTATTTGCTGCACAAATTGCAGCTAAAAAGCAGCATCTAAATAGAATTTTATTAAAATCGCTTGTTAAAAAGTTTTTTCGTGCATTACAAAAAAGTTGTTACCATTTGTTGCCTCACTCAACTCACCGACAACTCCCTCTTGTTGACCCTTGTGCTTGTGGCAGCGGAAATTGGTTGGACAGCGCGAAATAAAGCATGCAAAATGCTCGTCAATAACAAGCAACAACACCAAAAAACAACAAAAGCCAATCTAAAGTTTGTTGTGCGGCAACAGAATTGAACACGAAAAATACGGAAAAAATAAAAACAAAAATAGAGCTACTGCAAAAACATGCAGTAATCGGCTTTTGTATTGAGTTTTTCCCTTTTGTTTTGTTTTCTATGCAACGCAATTACAAGCTTTGCATGCGCCACCCCTTCCTGCCTCGCCCTCTCCTACTATCTGTGCCTGAATGCCTGTCCGGCTGCTGCCTACAGTTAGACAGTTTGCATATGCACACAGCTGTCGAAAGATCGAGCGATAAGCTGTCCCTACCACATGGAACACATTGAAAAAAAAACACACACAGACACAAGGATATTTCTAAAAAGCGTAAACAAATCGCAAACGCAAATAAGTATGCTACAATTTTTGTATTGGCGGGAGGAAAGGATTCGCGTTCTTGCATACCTTTGCCTGTTGGCAGGTCGGAAAGGACATGTAGGCAGCATAAATTTGCCATAAATTTGCTAACAAGTGATTTGTGGCTGGGCGCCGAGCCAAGCCCCATTTCCAACACTACCCCGCCCACTTCTTGGCTATAAATTAAACGCGGCTTTTTATTTTGCAGCTTTGGTATTTTATTTTTGTTTTGGTTTTTTTTTTTGGTTTTTCATTTTTGTTGTGCTTTTGTAAAATAAAAAAAAGGTAAAATGTAAACAATTATCTGCGCGCTCGCAGCTGCAGCACAACCAACACACAAACACACACACAGCGAGACACACAAATATACATATACAAGCAAAGTCAAACACAGAACCACAGCAGCCGCAGGAGCAGGCGCCACGCACACACGTGACAGGCAGCTGAGATTTATGCGCCATACACACGCGCACACCACACATACACACGCACACACACATTCATAGCAAACACGACCATTTACTCACACATGCACGCAGAGAGACACTTTGCCAAAGGAATTCGCATGCTTTTGATTAATTGCCGCAACATTTTATATTTTTTTTTATATATCTCCTTTTTTTGGTGTGTGTGCTTTTTCCTTTTGCAGAATCAGGCAGACACATTTTTGCTAGTGATGGCTTTACTTTTACCACACCCCACCACCCCCTCTACACACACACACACACACACACACACACACACACACAAATTGGTCCCGCTTACACATTCCGCTTTACGCTTTTTGCAACATTTTGCTTTAGCTGCATGGTTCAGGGTTTATTTGCCGACACGTAGCAGTCACAGACGCAGTCTGCAAGAACTTCAGCCATCATAAATATCATAAAAAAAACATAAAGTACAAGGAGAGAAAGAGAAGGAAAGGAATGTAGCTACATCTCGATAGGGAGACGATGTTAGCCACATTTTCTGTGCTCCGAACTTATGCGAAATTTATACCTTACACATTTGTGTCCTGTACCGTTACAGCTTGCATTGAATAGAGATATATTGATTACATAACCTATTGCAGAATCTAGATAATAAATGACTCCCGAGCTGCTGTTGTTATTCCAACAATTCAATTGCAAATGTGCAAAGGCATCAAATATGCCCAGGAATAAAAGTTTAATAAAATGCAAACATTTTTAAAATATGATTCCAAGAGAGAAGCAACATAAAAAATATGTAGATTAATAGTAGTGTCTGTGTTATTCCAGGGAATCTGTAGCAGCAGCAGCAGCTGTTGATTGGCTGCTTTCTCCTGAAGTATACAAAATATGTGTTTTTGCGCATTGCGTATATGCCGGCGTGTACATTTATATAGCAGCTTGAAAGTGTGTGTGTTTTCAGGCAATTGGCAACGATCTTAAAATTCACTCCATGCTTAATTTAAACGTTTGTTTTCGCTTTCTTCATGTGCGTATGTCAATATTTGTCGCAAAACTTTTTACTTGCGTTTTCTGTTTCGTATTTTTTCTTTTTACTTTTTATTGACGGGCCAATAAATAACAATTTCTATCAATTGAAAATTGATTGATATACACGCTTTTTTTGAGGCTGTCGAAAGGAGGAGTAAGCAGAGTCAGGGTACATTTTTTTTTATACTGTTTTCATAGTTAAAAATAAGTTTAATATGTGTTTTTTAATAACTTTCTCAAATCGAGATCTATGAATATGAAAAAAAGCAGATAAAATGTTGTATTTATTGTTAAAGAGCCAAAAAAATTTTAGTCTTGAGAACAGAGAACCTTGCAGTCGGAAGCATTCATTCTGACGCCCCTCTTTTTCGCGTTCAATTGTCGATTGTTTACTTTGAGCTCCTTAACTTCACCAGACAAGGCATCTTAGACCCCATATGAGCCCTAGATCTTACAGCTGTGTGTGTATGTGTGTGTGTGTGTTAGCTTTGGGTGTTACCTCTCGAGGAAAAACGTAGACGATGTCGAAATCGAAATGATTAATGGTCATTTCAGATTAGCTAAAAGTCGACACACACTCACTTTACACACAAAAACACACGCACACCAGAGGGTTGGGGAGGGAATGTGGTTGTTACTGGGCTACTGAGCTGTATTGTTGTCCATGGGTTGGGGCTTGGGCGTAGGCGTGGCATTTTTAGAAGTAGGCTCAACATGTTTGTCTATTTACAGTTAAGCAGCCAATTTGAACTTTGAGCCTTGGATCAATCAATCTGTTATTATGTTTATTATTGTTTTTGTTGCTGTTGACGTTCGGTTTGTTGTATTGTTGTTGCTGCTGTTGCGTTTTACACGTAATTGCTTTTTGATTTTGTCGGCCGACTATCCGTACTTTACTTTCGTTTCGTTTGTTATGTATTCGATTTGGCAACGGGTCTTAAGTTGTATCTTTTTGAAAAATTGCATCATCATCAAGTTGTCGTCGCCGCTTGATGGATTGACAAACATTTGTTAAGGACGCCAAACGCACGAATAGCCAATACGATGATGCTGGCATATGTTAAAACATTTCAGACCCCTCCATACAAGGACTAATGTCCTTCTTCTCTCTCTCTCTCTCTCTCTCTCTCTCTGTTTATATAGTATTTGACTAATGACGCCTATTTTGCTTCTTGGTTTCTCTCTTTTACGTTGTTTGCTTTTAGGTATCCTGGATACGCAAAAAGGATTATCATCTGCTTACGGTCGGCTTAACAACATACAGCAGCGATGAGCGCTTTAGTGCGACGCACTTAAAGCATTCCGAGGTGAGTGCACAGCTCATTTGCATAGTCGCCAGCTGCCACGAAAGCCTCGTTTTGCATGGCAATTGCCAATTGCCGTTGAACAGCATTGCGTATACGTGACACAAATGCGCCGAAAAACTAACAATAACAATCAACTTAAGAGCTGCAAAATTGCAGCTGTGCTCCTAATAAAGTTTCACGTTGTTTTCTTCTTCTTCTTTTTTCTTTGCAGGATTGGACATTGCAAATTAAATTTGTGCAGCTGCGTGATGCTGGCGTCTACGAGTGTCAAGTTTCCACACATCCGCCCACATCCATATTTCTGCACTTAAGTGTTGTCGGTAAGTTGACAGAATCAAGTCAGTCAAACGAAAATACAAGTTGGCTTTTGCTGTCGTTGCTTTATAAGGTGGGTAGCCAAGTGAAAGGCATTAGATTACACAATATATTTTAGACTAAATCTCAAATTTTTCTCTGTTTTTTCTGATAATTTCACGCTTTAATGGCTTGAGCCTTTTCAACTATTTACTTGCTGAAGCATAAGTAAATTGCTCAAGCAAGCTTTTTAAAATCTTGAATACTTAACTTTTTTTACGTGGCCCAAAATTGTCTACTCTGGAAACCCTGGTACTCTGTACTAAGCAGCGGGCACTGGGTCAACACTGAGCATCAACTTACTCGAACAATTTGCTCTTCATGCTCTTATTTCACGTTGTGCTGGTTTTTTTTTTTTTTTGGTCGATGCTCTCATGCTGAAATTAGAAATGTCCATATGCCAGTTGTCAGAGTTGGCAAGCGAAGCAGTCAAGGCAGAAAAAAAGTGTGCACAAAATGAAAAGCAAAGAAATAAAACGGTATACCTGCCCAAATGGCAGCGACTCAGCAAAGTTGCCCAAAAACAACGTTGCTGACGCGCCGTGCCCCATTCCTGTTCGTTGTTGTTGCTGTCGTTGTCGTTGTCGTGTTGTTTTTGGCCTTGGCTAACGCTAACTGACACACATTATTCTGAATTTAACAAACAATTTACTTTGAATGTGCTGCGACTAATGGCGTTTTCTGCACAAAAACAAGACCCCAACACACACACACACCCTCTCACACACGCACACACATTCGCTGACTGGCTAAAACTGATTCGACAGCGCAACAAACAAACAAACAGAAGAAGAAAAAAAAGAGTGCAACCCATTTGGTTAACGCCTAGCATGAATCTGCACAGGCGGCGACATACTTAATCAGATACGTTCTTTCAACTCAAGTTACACGCATGCACAAAATAAGGCACAATATTCAAGAGCTCGGATTTAATATGCGTGTAGTTAAGAGCATGAATTTTTGTATGATTATACTATCGGATCGAAGGTTCACTGTACTGTAACTAAATGATTCTGTTAGGAGTCTATGCAGCATTAAGTCGTTTTGTAAAACTCGACATTTTATCGAGTAATCAAAAATTAATAGTTCAGAAAGGTAATTGGCTTCTATTACCCCAAGAAAGTTGTATCACATGCAAAGATTACACATACTATGTTCAGATTTTAAGTTTTAAACAAAATGCTGTATGGAGTAACTTATTTTTTAAATATCCTGCCTCATGCAACAAGCTGGGTGGCAAAACAGCTAAATGTCAGGTTTAG
Organism: Scaptomyza hsui; assembly: GCA_018152825.1. Taxonomy (NCBI): domain Eukaryota; kingdom Metazoa; phylum Arthropoda; class Insecta; order Diptera; family Drosophilidae; genus Scaptomyza; species Scaptomyza hsui. The sequence continues at coordinate 1,493,811 of JAECXO010000044.1, read as the reverse complement.
TTTATAGCTCTGTGTGACACGTATTTGCATTTACATTTGATTAAATTTTGAATCTTTCATCTCAATTGCTCTTCCACTCTCTTTAACCACGCAACTACCACACACACACACCCTCAAATATCCGCTTGTGGCAACGGCAATTCAATTTCCAAAATGTCATTCAATTCGGTTAGAAGCGCGCGCCGAAATATCAGGACCGCCCATACGTTATCTGACGCCGGGTTCCACGCTGCGCCTGCAATGCCGTGTAGTTCAAAATACGGAGGCATCCGAGTATATATTCTGGTATCACGACAACCGTATGATTAATTATGACATTGATCGGGGCATTAATGTGTCAACCGAACCAGGTGAGTGTGTCCATTCCGTGCACTTTCCCAACCCTTCTACTACATTTTTTTTTTGTCCTGTAACCAACCAATGAATTTTTGAACTCACTTCATTGCAGACTTTCAATCATCGGAGCTTACGATTCAGCGCACGCGTCGCGAGCACTCCGGAAATTTTACGTGTGTGGCCAGCAACACACAGCCTGCAAGCGTTTTGGTACACATTTTCAAAGGTTAGTTTCGCATATTTCTATTACTTCTTAGAATGATTTAGTAGCTGTGCTAATACTTAATTTACTAAACCTACTATGTATTAACCAACGATGCTCTAGTTGCATTGTTAAGATTTCCTATCAACTTAGTGGCAAACAGTTAATACAAATTAAAACTTTTGGTCAAATGAATGGGCAATATAGACAAGCATAATTTTTCTCTCTAAAGGAATATTTATCTATTGAATTTTACGCATTACTAATTTAATTTATGTTTTTATTGCATTAAATATTATTTTTTGATACAATTGTTGTAAGGTAGATATATAACTGTCAAATACATGCAATGAAAATTGGTTTCGCAAAAGGAAACACTTTTGGCGGAAAGAAAAAATTGACTCTGCAGATATTGTAAAGCTTTAGTGGAATTTTCGGTACCATTGAAATTATATTTATTTTGCTGAATTTTCAATTGCCACATTTAATTAAATAAAGCAAGGCAAAAATGGAATTTATGACGATAAAAAATGTACAAAATGAAATTAAAAGAAGAAACCTGCGATATTTTTCGTTTGTCCTCTGTGTCTATAAATACAATATATATGTATATGTATATGTATGTAGGAGTATATCAATAGCTGTATCTATATCTGTATCTGTTGGAGTGTAGTTGTGCGTGTAGTTATTTTACAGTTCATATATCAAGTGGCAAAGAGCAACAAGAACAATAAAAGTAATTTATGAAAATTACAGAGCCACAGGCGTGCGGATTAAAAATGCCTGCACCACCCAGGCAGCCATTAAAGCCCGGCCATAAACACTAAGCCACAAACACATACCTAGAGTACGGGGGAGGGGGTGTAAGTGAGAGCTCATAACTTATAGGGCCAGCATAAGTTGTAAAGCAAAAAGCTGGGGACACTGAAAATGCTCATTAGCATTTGTTTTTCCTTTTCCACCTGTGCCGGGTGTGCTCTGAGTGTGTTCGTGTGTGTGTGTGTGTGTGTGTGTGTGGGTCTTAATTAATTTGAGCACATTTACTCTTGATTCTCATATGCATTATTTCTCATGTGTGTATTTCCCTCTCTTTTTTCCTGCGCTTGTCTTTCCTTTCCTCTTAAACAGGCGATAATCCTGCGGCCATGTATCACGGACATGTGGGTGGCTCAACAAAGACGACGCAGCGCCAGCTGCATAATGTAATGGTAATCATTGCCATCGGCTATCGGATATTCCACACAAGTGTCTACATGAAGATTGTCTAAGGGCAAACACCAATTAAGCAAGCAACGCATTTGTAACTAATTCATCAAAGCAGTAAATTTATAATTAAGTAATGCGTCAGTAAAACTCCATTTGCCCCCTTCAAGCAGACAGCAAAAATACTCTCGTACTACAGTAATCATCAATTGAACAGCTCTTTTGCTAACTAAGCTCAACAAACTTACTTAAATGTCAAAAGAAAATGTGTGTGTTACCGACTTTTATGTACTTAATATAAGTGAATGAGCGTGTGAGATAGGCCTCCTCGGGATATTTATTTGAGTGTCCAATTGAGCCTTTAATTTGCTAGCTTGAATGCAGTTGATGCATGCCCAAAAGAGTTTGAGCAGCGCTTTATTACTCCTATGAAAATCAGTTTGTCAAACTCAAATAAAATCGAAAAATCAAATAAAATATTAACTGTGCATTTATTACTTGAAAATGTATTTAAACCGATAAAAGTAAACAAGACAAAACTCTACTTAAAGCTCTGGCAGAGCATTAAATTGGCAGTAAATACTTATAAGAACAAAATAAAATACAAATAAAATAAACAAATCCAACTATTCCAAATAAAAACCCTAGTACTTTTCCTTGCGTTTATTAAACACTTTGTAAATACTGAATAAATTTAATTGCTAAACAAATAAATTTGCTATTCATAAGTTACGAATATGCTGTAAATATATTTTTGTTAATCCTTTCAACTAGTCAAGTAAATGTTTAAACATAAGTTATTTGCCAATATGCAAAAAAATAAATAAATAAATAAAATTTAAAATGAAGAATAGAATAAATTACAAAATCATTGTTGGTTACAAACTAAAGTAAACAAAATTTTTAAAGGTAGCCAGAGAAACAAGAAATATTTAACACAAAAAATCAAGACTTTTGGCCAAGTGTAAAAGTTGGAAATCAAAAGAGAATGCAGCAGCAAGGAACAGAGTAATCAAATTAAAAACTATTATATATAGCCTAAGAGTATTAAGTATTTTTAAACATTGGGAAAATCTTTTAAGCAATCGAGAGGAAAATTCAAAAAGTGCGCTCCACATTTGCAGTGTAAATAATATTTTAATTGATGTGTAAACTTAAATAAAAAACATACAATTAAAAATTCATAAAATGCATTACATAGTACTAATCTTTAAGTATGTGTAGTTAAATGTAATACAAATTACAAAAACCAACCAGAATGAAAGAAAAACAAATAAAACATAATAAAATTATGCAAAATACAAAACCTTGTTTACTCTACCTTATTTGTGCATTGATTTAATGTTGTCAATCTTAAAGCTTATAGTTTGATTAGTTTGCAATCTCAAGTGATCCCATCGGTACACATACAAAGGCAAGCTTCTGCCTGCCTGGTGTGCACATTGGCTTATGCATGGCCCTTCGACAATGCACGGCCAGAATAGTCTCAAACAGGAAGTGGGTTGCGATGCAGATGGGTGGCACATTGTTTGCACCGCCAACCTACTGTCAACAGGCAACCATCAGCATCAGCAGCATCAGCAGCATCTGCATCATCATCAGCAGCATGAACAGCATGGGCATCAACTAGCAACTGGCAACTGGAAAAAGCGACAACAAGAAGTGCAGCTCATTTTTCTTCTTGCCAATTTTGTGCCGCAGCCCTGTGTCTTCCTCTGCTCCAACCCGTCTCTCGCTTCCGTTCTTTGCCTCAGTTAATAAAACTAAATTGTGTGCTGAGAATGATGACAGCGTGGAGACAACGACGATGACAATGGGAGCAGCAGGCTGGGCAGCATCAGCAGCAGTATCTCACGATGACGATGCTGATTACGAGTAGAAAACTGTCAGCCAGCTTCTTTCTGTTCCTCCTCATAGTTCGGTTTGCCACAGGCAGTAGCATGCAGCTGGCTTAATACGCTCAATTGAAGCCTGATTTATGGTCGACTGTAAAAGCAAGTTGGCAAAAATTGAGGGTAATTAAGTTTTAAATTAAAATGTTAAATTCCCAATAAGAATTATAAAAAAAAAACTCCGGCAAACTACGTAAACTTTGTAGGCGGTTGAATTTTTGACAAAATTAAAAACCAATGTGTAAATAAGTTGCATAAGACAACTTTAGGCAAGTTGCCAAAATATCGAAAACACCACGAAAAGTTTGTAAGTTGATATTAATATTAAATGACTCGGAGCTCTGGACCCTATAAAAGTTATTTTTTTGCAAAAACAAAACTAATGAATCTCTAATGGACTTGTTCACTAACTTGGCCCCAAAATAATTCAAAACTTAAGTGAAAATTTTATCCACATCAGTGAAGCCTTATTCTTAGATTATTTTGAAATCTTAATAATTTATTTTATTATGAAATAACTTGACTTTTCTATAAACAACTACCAACAAAGTATTAGCAAGTCACCAGGAAAGCTTGTCTTCGACTTTTTACGTTGAAAATTTACGTTCATCCGGAAAAGGTGATTATGAATTTCTTATTTATTTGCGTCTGCTTTTGCGAATACATAAAAAGCCTTAGCTTTCTACTGTGTGCTTCAGTAAATATGAACCTACTTATCTTTCGTGTTTGTTAGCTGATTTCGAAAAACGGTTTACTTATGAAATACCTAGTGTTACCGTTTGTAAAGAAAAGGACAAATTTTTAATTTTATATGCCAATCATCTGTATATCAGAGCGGAACGAGTTATGAATTTGGTAAACAAATAGTAAAAAAAAGCTTACAATATAAAAAAATAATACTCAAATTGAATTATATAAAAAAATATTATAATATAAAGCAATTGAAAAGTTCCGGATGCTTTTTGTACCTGTTTCATATGTACATTTTAACAGCTACAATATAAACTTTTTATTCTTTTGAAAAGTCCACAAAATCGCTCCTATGAATTTTAAATTGGGCTGCTCAGAGAGAGAGGAGAGAGAGAGAGAGAGAGAGAGAGAAAAAGTCAAGAAAAATAACTACCCACAGTAAGGATATAAGTAAATAATGCCAATTGATATGTGTTTTGTTTGCTAAATCTTGAGCTAAATATTCCATTGGAGGACTATTAATGACATGTTGGTATTATAAATTTAAAAGCAAAGTATTAGAATTATTAAATCTTGAGTTCTGATTTTAGTGAGCTAGTTTTGTTGTGTAGGAATTGCAAGGGCGGCTTGGAGGGGCCGGTGGGGAACATCGCCAGCTGTCTTGTTACCAAATTTGGTGACTCTAGCTCAAAAACTAATTTTCCGATTTTAAAAGGTGGGCGGCAGAGGTGGGTGGATCTGTCATCTATCATCTATCTCTGTCATCTATCTTCCTACCAAATTTGGTGACTCTAGCTCAAAAAATGTGGAAGATAAACGCATTTATGTTTTAAAAACGGGTGGGGGATTCAGGTGTGGACGTGGCATACAAATTATTGATGCAGTTTTTTGGACAACATTCCTATTAGCTATCTTGACACAAAATTTGGTGGCTCTAGCCCAAAAACTGTGAAAACTATAGGCGTTTCCAATTTCAAGGAGCAGGGGCTGTCTTAAATAAACGCACTAATATTATATACGTCCCATTCAGAGGTACACATACAGAGTTGCGCCAGAAATCTCTGGAGATTTTGGTTCGAGCAGGTTTTCAAATCTCTGAAACCTAAGGGAGATTTCGTTTATCGGTACAGTTTTTCGGAGCAAATAAGTAAAGCGAGAATGGCCACAAACAGTTGATACCATTATTTTGCTTATTTTGCCATTGTTTTTAAGGGCGGTCGCAAGACATTATTGTTATAATTAATAGGTAAGACAATAAAAATATTATGGGACTTATATTTGGTAATTTTTATTCAAAATCAATATTCAATATTTTGCGCGCCAAGAAACTTATTTTCCATGACAGCTCTTGCCTTTATCAGCTGTTGTACGTTTGTTCGTTAACTTAACAAACTAAGCAAAAGTGGCCACATCATTAAAAACAAGTAAGAAGGCTCTAGTCGAAATTTCCCGACTAGGAGATACCCCGAACCCAATACATAACGCACACAGTTATTGTTAACCGAACAAGCTGACACCTTTCTTGTTAAGGTCGGTTTTGCACGCTTTAACTAAAATTAAAATATTTAATAATGTACTATCAAAATAATAAATAAATGTTAATATTGCTTTAAATAGTAACAGCGAGGTTGTTTGGTTAGTCGGTTGGTTTGATTCATGGTAACATAAGCTTATTATTTGCACATCGATTTTATAACACCACAATTTAATTCGATGTTTGGTCGTGAGATTCAATTAGTTCGCAACTCTTATTGCTTTGTGACGGGTGTTATTCACAGAATTTTAAATTAAAACAAGTAAAAACGTTGCAGTCGGACGCAACCGACTGCGGAATACTTTGATACCAGTAAAAGAACGGTTGATAAAGGGGAATGCAGGTGAATTTAGCTCAAAAACTGTGGAAGATAACTTAACTCCCAAATTTAAAAGGTGGGCGGCAGAGGTAGGCGTGGCATCCAAATTTTCGAATCAAATGTTTTTAACTGTCACCATCTAGATTCATAGATATCATACAATTCATATTTGGTGGCTCTAGCTCAAAAACTGTTAGAGATATAGCCGATTCCGATTTTATAAGGCGGGTGGCTTGGGGGGGGGCGTGGCATCCAAATTTTTGATGCAGATCTTTGGTAGATGTCTTTCTACCTAATTTACGGGCTCTAGCTTAAAAACTGTAAGAGATATCGAAATTTCCGAATTTAAATGGTGGGCGGCAGAGGTGGGCGTGGCATCCTAATTTTAATGCAGACCTTTTCTAGATGTCCTCATATATCCCCCTACCAAATTTGATGACTCTAGCTCGAAAAATGTGAAAACTATAAGCGTTTCCATTTTCAAGTAGAAGGGGGGATGGGGGCTGAATCACGGGGCGTGGCATCCAAAATTATGATGCATTTTTTTGGGGAACGTTAATATCTATCTTCAAACAAAGTTTGGTGGCTCTAGAAAAAATATTGGAAGGGAGGAAAGGGGGAAAGTATGGAATATAATACAAAAAAAAAAAAATAAAGTATTTCAAGGACGATGAGCTAGCTATCTGCGTGCAAAATTTGGTAACTCTAGCTGTAAGAAGTGAGAAATATTTGGTTTTATCGGTCTTCAGTTATCGAATTTATCGATTTCCCAGCCTCCTAGTAGGCGTGCACCCCAATCTTGACACTTTATCTGTCGCGCTTATAGACAAACATAATTGCAAAGTTTCAAGTCTCTAGCTTTACGGGTGTCGAAAAAAATTGCGTTCAGACAGACGGACAGACGGACGGACACCATGACGGACATTGCACAAAACCAATATACTATGAGACCTTCGGTATCAAAGTATAACAAGACTGTTCCGCCGATTCAATATATTAATGAAATGTTAAATAAATATATCATAACATATTTTATATTTATAAGCGATAAATTCAAAGATGTCTTTTAATTTTGATACGGTTGTCTATTCTATTTTCAAATAAATTAGTGAAATTTTTATTTTGCTAGGTAAGGTGTCTCAGAACATATTTGAAAAAAAAAAACGAAGGAACATTGCGAATTAATTTGGGTAAAGTCTGTGGTATAGGAGTGGTTTGGAAACAGGGATATGAGAATAGGAAATGATCGCTACCACAGAGGTCGTTGAAAATTTTCCAATCTGTGAATGTGCAATTTGTGGGGAGCATAACGACAAGGGTATGTGTGTAAATGTTTTATGTGTTGTGCAGTGGGTGATATTTTGTTAAGTATAAGGCACTGAGATTGATTAATAATTTTAAAGTATTCCCTCTTCTGTTTTTGCGAGGGGATTGGTGTGCCAACTGTTGAAGTCTCCCGTTATTAAGGCTTTAGTTAGATTGCTAAAGGCATTTTCTAGATTTTTATAAGAGAATGGTTTGCTTTGAGAAATATAGACAAAAATATTAAAAGTCTTTGTTTTGAGCTTATTTCTAAGGCGCCGTTTTCGAAGTCATCGGCAGGACCTATTTTAGAGTATTGAATCGAATTGTTTACTAGGATGCCAGTTCAACCAAATCTGGTGGAGGCATGGTATGTTACTATTTTGTAAATGACAAGGAGGGGGAAGCTGTTTTTGTCAAATATGTGTGTTTCTTGTAATATAATTATTTGAGGTTTGTGGCCTTTGATTATAATTAACAGCTCACTGTTACTATAGTTGTTGACATATCAAATTTAATAATATATATAAAATAATATAATATCCTTTTTATACCTGCTTCATATGTACATTTCAACAACTACAACACTTATAAACTTTTTATTCTACTGAAAAGTCTACAAAATCGCTCCTATGAATATTAAATTGAGCTGCTCAGGGAGAGCGAGATAGTCAAGAAAAAAAGTACATACAGTGCGGATATAAGTAAATAATGCCAATTGATATGCGTTTTGTTTGCTAAATCTTGAGCTTAAATGAATTGCGTTATTTGCGCATAGAACACACAAAATGCGCATTGACAAACGAACCACATAAAATGCTTTGCATTTGAAAACCGAGCAGCCGAATCTTCTCCTAGCTTATAACCCCAAAAAAAAAAAAAACCACCACAAAATGCACAAATAGTTGCTGGAAGCAAAAAAAAAAAAAGAGGGTACAGAGAAAAAAAAGAAGCAGCAGCGGCAGCAGAAGCAGATTGTGTGGCAAAGTGTTTGTGAATGTGTCAATAGCCGAAAGGCAATTGCAGGCAACAAAAATAGTTAGCAGCTCACAAGTAAAAACACACACACACACTTACACCCAAGCTCGCAACAGTTTAAGCAAACACACACACACACACACACAATATGAATATGTTGCTAATATGTGCATAAGTATTTATCAAAAGCAAAGCACACACAAAATACCGCACACAGTACACACACACACACCCAAACGCACACTCAAATACACACATGAATGGTTTTATGCGGAAGTGGGTTCTTTCCTGCAGCCAGTCCTTTTCATTCAGGCAGTGAGCCTCGGTTTGAGCTATGCAAATTTAACGCTATTGAGTGCGGTCGCATTCATTTATTGAATCTAAGCTGCAAAGAAGAACTTGCCACACAGTTGCCAGCGCCGCGAGTCAATAACAAATGCACTGCAATCAAAAGCCAATTTTATGCAATGGCTTTTCACCCTCGATCGAGCGTCCTTTATGCGCTAGGCACTTGTTGATTTATTTATGCGCAACCAATTACGTCTGAATTATGTATTTATGAATAACGAAAATTGAATTGAAAATAATTGCTCAATAGATTATCGCAATTTTCTTTTTTTCTGATGGTGTTTGAAGTTGAAAAATATTTTTTTTGAAGGAAACTGACAGTTTTTTTTTCATGGCCGAGTAAGCAAGTGAGCGAAGTCGGGCGTGAATTTTAGCCACGTCAACATTTAATTCATGCCAACGGGGCCTAAGGGAAATTTTACAAATGCTCACATGCATTTCGGTAGTGTATAGTATATTGTTGTGTGAGTGTGTGTATTGTTATGGAGCTGTCGGTCAAATGCGCACACACAATGCTCATACTGCCCATGCGCCCCCCTTCTCGGCTCGCTAGCATGCAGAATCCATTGTGCTGAGCTGTTTGGTGCCTGAGCTGAACTGAGCTGAGAGCTGAGCTCCTTGATGCCTGTCGTAAAAATTCCAATTTAGTTTCCAATTGCTTGACTTAAAGTGCGCCATTTGCGCATTAAAATTGTCTGCGTGTGTGTCCTTGAGCTCGCCTGTAACACTCTCTGTGTGTGTGTTTGTGTGTGTGTGTGTGTGAAAAGGCACTTCATAATCAAGTTAACGACGCACAATTATGCTACAAGCTGACAGTTTGGGCGCGGCCCACACAAATGCAAAGCAAAGCAATTTACAAGACGTTGCTCATACACCATGTAAGCCAGCCCTCCCACCACCCCGGCCCCCTGCTGCTTGCAGCCTCGTTTTCTTGCTGTCTTGATGGCATTACAGGACACTTTACATTTGTACCGGTGCTGAAAGTAATTCAACATGACAGACACGTACAACGGGGAAACGGCCTGTTGAAAACGTTTTTGCCAATGGTTTTATTATGGTTCCGCAAATGAGCTGAAATCGATAGTCAAAAGCCGTTTGCCGATTGGCACTCCGCTGAATTTAAAGACTGATAGTTGCACTCGAGTGGGATTCGTCGAAGAACCCTCTTAAAAGGACTCCTTAAGAAGGAATCTTTTTCTAGAGCTACTATGTACTGCACTTAAGCGACATTTGATTTGAAATACGAGCAGTCAATTAGCTGACACTTGAACTTGACTGAAGGAGAATTTGAGCATCAAAGATGAAGAAACTGGGTAGAACAACAAAATGATTTTTGTGTTTTTTAGTTGCTGCTGCAAGTACATAAGCTAATCCAAAATACACTACAATTGAGCAAATTACAAATTAAGTATTTACACTATTTAAGGAACCTACTTGTTTAAACCAAGATCTGATAATGAATTTTGCATTTGTTTGGCAACTAAATGATATGGTTGTCTGAACTGTCAAGTTATCTACAAATAAAATACCAAATCGATGGGTCAAAAACAGAGAGAGTAGTTTGCACAGAGGCAGACGCTTTCAAAATGTAAAGTAAGATTGTTAAAATAATTTAGTTTTTACATTTTACAATTAATTATTGTAATAAAATGGCATTTGTTATGATATCAGATTGCTCTTATCTCGTATTAAGGAACATAAAATGTAAGCAGCCCTCTACTTTATGCCTATATTAAAACGCCAAGCATTCTTGCTATATTCAATCTCAACTAGCAAAGCTTACATGAACACGACCATTTAAACTGCGTGCTTGATTAAAATTTAATTCTTACAATTGATTAACATATTGAGTGCAACTTAAGAACAAAATTATTAGTTTCAATTGATTTATTTATAATATATATTAATAACGGCTACTCACAACAATAATAAGAGACAAAAGCTGAGCACTAGAAGTACAAGCCATTGCGTTCTCAGTGTTAATGTGTTTCCATTTCAATTATGAAGTGCACTTGAGCGGATTGATAAGCTTAGAACCTAAGCAGAGTAGTTGCTTGATCAACAATCTGGTCCATTAAATAATGTCACCTCAAACCAATAGCTTCAGTTGATTAATACGCGTTGAAGCTCCTTACAAACGGTGTCCGGTGATAACCTCTCTAATTGAAAACGTTTACACACACAAACACACACACACTTACATACAGATAACTCAATAACAGATTAAATGGGCTCATGACCAAAGCGTTTGAATATTGCGTATACGCACAATAGGTAAGGACAACATACATATGTATTGCTTGTGTGTAAAGTTGATATGTTGATATGCTTGTTAGCCGAATACAGAATAATAGAAAAGCATAGCATTAGCAAAACTGACCAGTCAAAGTGGCGAAAGTCACCAGATTGAAACTCATTACCATTTGGGGACTCTCTGTATGTCTGTAACGTACTACACTGAGTGCAAGAGGTCGTCGCACACAAGACTTTTATGTATGTATATGTTTTTGTACTTGGAATTCCCCACGCAAAACTCTTTGATATAATGAGCGCCAATTAGGACAGCTTAGCAGAATGAACGCTCAGCAGCTGCCAGAAGCTGGACATGAGCTGGATTTTTTTTTCTCCGCTCTCTTTCTGGGTTAAAGGTTTTGCGGCATTAGAAGGGGAGCATCTGTTGCGGGCATATTGAATTGTTATTGTTATTATTGCAATTTTGTAGCCAATTACTTGTGTGTTTAAGTGCTAGGGTGTGTGCTCCAATTGCGCATAATGCGACTGTGTGTGTCTCTCTCTCTCTCTCCCAGCCTCACAGAGTGTGTCGAAAGCTGCTGTGTCGGGATACAAAAGACTCGTTTATTTGCGCTCGAGCTAAATTCTAGCCAATTATTGTGACGTTACCAGGCCTTGGCTGGAGTTGTGGGCCTGTTGCATGAACGACTGAAGCATGCAATATACAGTTTATTTTAGGCCAACTACTGAGAGGTGAAGAGTTCTGTGGGGGAATAGAGAAAACATGTGTATTTGGTTGGTGGGCTCAGAAGTATGCTACACATTTTGTTTCGGCCCCTCATAGAGGAAGTTGGCGAGTTGAGGGCTTTAAAAATAAATTAAATGCCATAAAACAAAAGGATTAGCTCGTAGGCGCATGCAAGCACAAACACACACACACACACACACACAAATCACACATGAGAGGCAGGTTGGGGAGGCAGGACAATAAACAAAGCGTGGCAATGACAAAAACTTAACCCTTGGCAAAGCACAATAAAAACACTTAAGGCACACACACATACACATACAGGCAGTGCTTGAAATGACCCAGCTAAACATAAACAAAAACGCAAAATGGCGCAAACATGCTACACACACTCACACACAAACACACGTACACACAGAAGGAAATAAGTGTAGCGCACATGAAAGATATGAACTAGAAATAAACAAACATATATTTTTTTCTTCTATACACTATGCATATGCGTGCGTGAGTGTTTGTGTGTGTATGTGTGTGTGTGTGTGTGTGTGTGTGTGTGTGTGTGTGGGTGTTTGCTAATGCCTTAACATTCCGAAGAAGCAGCAGCAGCAGCAGCATAGATCCCCTGCCACACACCCTGCCGCTGTGAAATTAGTTGGCAATGATAAAGATAAGTAACGTAAAATATGCGGCCTTCGCAAATGTTTCAACCAAGCCCCATTGACTATGCCTTGCGCCATTTTGTTGCTACAATATTTTTTTTCGCATATTTTTTTCGTTGTTGTCTTTTGTTTATTTTATTTTTGCTTTCTGCGCTGCCGTCGCCATATTTGTTTTGTCTGGTTAGCAACAATACGGCTAGGATTTTTGGTTTTAGCACCACGGCGGAAGGAGAGAACACACAATTTTATTATACTTATTTGTGTGTGTGCATGCATACATAAACACACATACACCCACACACACACACACTCGCACACTTACGTACACAAGTATAAGCTATTTGCATAGAAAGGCCATAAGCGCTACTTGAAACTAAATACAAATATACGTAGAATGCCCAGTTAGATATACTAAAGGATTATTTATTATAAGAGCCGCAAGACCAAAAAAAAAAGTTTTTATTTCCCTCTTCTCAATTATTGTTATTTTTTTTTTATTTGTGTAGCCCTTGTGTTCTATAGAAAATTCACAAAAATATTATGGAAAATAGTTTCTCTTTTTTTTTTGGCATTTCAGCCAACTTCACAATATATGAATTGTTTAAATTAAACATTTCTTTCATCATCGCCAACAAATCGAACGTATGCATATCACAGATTGCATTCGGGTTTTTCAATCAATTGTTAAATTAAACTGTCTAAATTCATGTCGAATGCGTGGCAAGTGAACACACACAAGCAATCAGACATTTAAAAACAAAACCTAAAAAACAAAAATGTATATTTATATATATATATTTATGGGCATGTTGCCCTTAAATCTATTGAGCTGCAAGTGCAGCTTCAACTGCAGCAGCTGCTGCTGTCCAACACATTAAAATTGAATTTTCAATCCGAAAAAAACATATATATAAACAGAGATATTGTGTATGCAAACCAAAATAGATGATGCTTGATTATTTGGCCATGAAATAGCCGCAGGTATTGATTGGTTTCACACGAGGACGATATGCAAAAATATTTTTGTAAGTCTAGACAATTAATCAATTCAAAGGCACAATTGATTTATGGAGTTTACAACATTTACAAAAATATTTAGCTTCAAAACGAGAGATTCAAGAGTGATATGTTTTTTCAACAAACGTCAACTGATATTAAATATTCAAAAAATTTTAATTATTTAATTGATTATAAATTTAATAACAGGAGTTTTTATCGTCAATAAACATAACTTGCAACTTTATGTAATAATTTGAATTTAAATGTGAAATAAGTATTTTTCATCAACATTTTTTTAACAAATAAACAAAAACTCTTTGCATAGAGATAATCAGCTAGCTGTATCTTTGATGTTTTATGATTTTCTTTTTTGGTTCGCCAACTCAATAAGATTTCATTCCATTTGGCAAGCAAATGCAAATCATTATGCAACATGCTGTGTCCCGTTGCATTCTGTCAAGCTGTCAGTTGATTACTAATTGCTCAACACTTTTCTATCTGCTGAATAACTAAAAAGGGCTTAAATGGCAAAAACTTTGAGTCGTTGCAAGCTTTTGCCTTATTACATACCGTTCAATGGACGCATCGAAATGCATCGATTTAGTAAATGCCTGTGTGTGTGCTGATGGGGTTTTAGGCATCAACAGATTTTCCATTTGGGTTATTTGTCATGCACACTGAGCAGATCTACACAAAGTTGTTGTCAGTATTATTATTGTTATTGTTATTGGTGCTGTATTTGTGTTTTCATGTCGTCATCAACATCAACATATGTTGTTGTTGTTAGTGTTGCATACATGCGATGCGGCCATGTCCTTGTGGCATGTGTCCTGGTTTGCATGTGCATTATTATGCGAGTGTTAGTTAAATTGCAATTACAAGGCAAATCACATCTCATGTAGCATTGTTTCATTGAAAATGGCTTCCTTTCACTACACTAGGCACAAGGCTTATATATATATACTTTATATAGGCCATATGAGCAAAGATGTTTCTTTGAGTCAAATGGCAAGACCAATTCACCCTGAAGCTGTTTTATTTATATAGAGACAGCTGGACTGGCATTTGCCTGAACATATTTGAGCTGTCCGTCTCATTAGAGTCTCTGTCCCTAATCCTTAGCCCATTAGGGACATGCATTATTAATGCTTCGATGATTCCTGGTTCGTGGTCTTTAGGCTTGACCAAATAAAATGTCTTGTGTGTATGTGAATTTTGCTAAATACTTGTCGTTTTGCACACTTTAAGCTGTTAATTACTTATGCGAGTTTTCCTTTTCAAACATTAGAAATCAATTTGCAAGGGCAGTTTTTTATTTTCACACTGGCCACAATATTGACACAGTCAAAGATTGTTCAACTCCTTACTTAAATTTTGGTATGTAGTATTTGCTTTTTTGGTATTTGCACTTACTAAATTTGGAAGCACTGTGCAAATACACTTGCTGGCTTTTCAAGTTGTAGCTTTGAGTTTCTTGGAAACACATCACATCACATTGTAAATAATGAAAGTCTCTGTAACTTGATCACATTCACACATGTCCAAGCTGCAAATCGAATTCCAAATATATTCGTATATTTGTATGTATGAACTTATATATTTAAAACCGTATTTTCACTTGAAAAAAATGTTTGTTTTTTGTCAAGTTTATGTAAAAAATATGCAAAATGCTTCAGTAGAGCGATTTTAGTTTGTAGCTTTTTATTTCTTTTTATAAAAATAGTTTGTAAATAAAATAAAGAAACACTTCTTTTGTGAAAGTGTATAAGCAATACAACTACAGATTGGTTTTCTGACTGCTTTCGCAAATGAACTTCAATTGCTATTGAAATTGTAAGCGCTCCAACTTCCTGCAGGCAAAAGTCAGCAGGGAGATGCGAATTGAGATTGGAAGAGGGGCAAAATGTGTCAGACGTGTTGCACTTCATTTGGGAATCAGATGGGTTGATAAACTTATAATAAAGTACTTCGGAGAGTGAGTTGAATTAAGAGAGAGACAATTTTTAAGCCACTTAATGCCCGCATGCTCGACGCTTAAGCCACAAAACTTAAATAGACCACAAATCCGAGACAGGCTATGATTAAATGTGTGTGTGCGTGTGTGTGGGTGTGTAAAAGTTGAAACAAAATGCAACAACTACTAACAAGCAATGCATGCGAGCGGCAAACAAAAGCTGAAAACTGAAAGTAAAGCGCCATAGCAACAAAGTGTGGGGGGAGGGGGCAACACCCAAGTATGACGACTCCTTGCCACAACCAGACGCAAAGTATGTGCTCCAAATAGCAGCTCAAGTATTTTTAGAGACAGCAGCAGCAGCAGGAAACGGATATAAGGGGCCAGGAGACAGAGACAGAGAGAGTGAGGGGGAGAGGGAGAGACTAGGGGCCAAAGGATGCGGATGCGGATACAAAGCTGCAGCTGGAGCTGAAGTTAAAGCTCGTTGCCGTTTGCTGCATGTTGCAAAAAAATGTGCAGGGCAAGAGCATGTGGCAGGCGTAACTCAGACCCACTCAAAGATTGAGACGCTCAAGCCAGTTGGACTTTCAGTTGGAGTTGGAGCTGCATCCGGTAGGAGCTGTATGTATGTGAGAGGATGTCTGTGTGTGTATGTCTGTGCTGCTAAAAGGCAAAATGCTTCTTTTGGCACCTTAACATTGAGAACAGCTGCCCAACAGCAACAGCGAACAAAATATTGTTATATGGGAAAAAGTAGCAAACAAATGAAATAACAAACGTAAAATAAACCAAAGTTTTTTTTAGCTATGCTTCATTTCTATTTTCTACTTGTTTTTCGTACACAAACATGCTTGCACAACTCTGCTGGTCATGCATTGCATTCCATTTTTACAAAATATCCAAGTTTACCCTGTAAATTGTATATAAACAAAATGACTTGCATTTCATTTAGATCTGTTACTAACTTTACTCGATTTATCAATATTGTATAATGGTTTTTGAATGAACTATATTCATGTGATCTAAACTAAAATGAAACTAAATTAAAGTTTGTAAAAGTGGTTGGCTCTCAAACTTTGAACTATGTTATTAACACTATTTTTCACCATTTACAGGGTATTGATGAAGTTGTTGCAATTCAACTATTTTTTAGTACCGAGTTCGAGCTGCTTGTAAACTTTGTTATAAGTTTTGAAATTTACAAGTGCAAGTAAACACAACACAACATAAATTGTTGAAAACTCTGGAAAAAAAAAACGCAAGAACAGAAATTATATTTAAAGGATTTTCGTAACAGTTGAACATGAAGTTTATAAATAAATTAAACTGCGCGTTAAAGCATTAATGAGCTAAAAGGCCAGCAGTTAACAAAAACCAATACAGTGGCAGTGGCAGGCGAAAGAACGCGCGTGTGGCAGTTGCACGCTTAAGCGACGTTAATGTGCAATGTTTTTTGTTTTCTCTCTTTTTTGTTTTTGTGTGTTTGTGTGTTTTTTGGGTGGCCGATAACTGACCGCGCTATCCACAACTATCCACACCAAAAGCCATGATTGATAACATCTCAACATAAATATACAAGCACACACACACACACTACATGGATGTCGTTGCAGGACATGTGCTGTGCAGATTTTTAAGCGACCGAGCAACGAGAAACGAGGCTGGTGGCTTGTTTGTTATTGGATGGCTGACTGGTCGGATGGTTGGTTGGTCGTTGGCCTTATCGCATTCAGGCCAAAACACGTGTAACTGTTGGCCAAAGGCCACAACCATATCACACAACGTACAAACAGCTTGGGCTTAAATTTGCGTTTGCAACCTGATTATTGGCGTTGCTTGTTGTTTAAAAGTGCAACAATAAAACTCAGCTCACTGGCCACACGGTTAAGCCTAGACGGCTCTGCCGCACGGGGGCACGTGACACACACACAGTCAGTGCAAATAGTTGGTGCACAAATGAATTTTTCTGCCAACTTGCTCGCTCAAGGGCCGCGAGTTAAGTCGGTGAAAAAATGTTAAAACGTACACACAAAGCACACAAATTGTACCCAGAGTCGAGAGCTCTTCGTTGTGTTTTTTGCTGCTGCTGCCACTGCTGCCGCTGCTGCATTGGGGCATGAAAAACAATGCGGCAAGTGTAATAAAAACTAAGTAGCTTACAAGCCCATAGCTGAAAGAGAGCTAAAACATTATACAAAATTGGTGTCCTGCCAACGTCCCATGCTTACTTAACATTTTGTGTGTGGGCGTGATTCTTGCTACATGCAACAACAACAACATCAACATCAACAACAACAACAACAACAACAACAACAACATTGCAAACGCTCTTCTGGGTGAGAATGTGTCTCTAATAACCTAACGTGCCGCTCGCATTAAATATGCTAATTCTTACAGTGAATACATTTTAAGGCAGCAGGCGACATTCTGCCTCAGCGCAGGCACCATGTATGCCACCTGACCGACGATGGTGTTGCCTTTTCCTTCCCCCCTTCGCTCTCATCATCAGGCAAACTCTGTTCGCAAGGCAGGAAGGCAGCTGCGCGCATATTAAGTACATTTTGCCCCTTGTACGTGTTGTGTGCCGAAATGTTGCACGGGCCGCCCGTTGACATTTAACGCGACAGCGACAACAACAACGTCAGCCAACAACCAAGCATCAAAACTCGAATTGAGAAAAATTACGAAAATATTTTTTATTTTTGTGACAAGATTTTTGCTTATGCTTATTTGTTGTTTCTTCTTCTTTCATAAAATACATATGTACATATGTATAATATAGTATTTGGGGTATCATGATTGTATGATGACGTCTGAAACGCAGAAAAGTATGCTACTGAAAAAATACTTGATAATGGGCACTACAAGAATTAGTTAAAAGTTAACAATAAGCTTTAAGTTAATATTATTAATATTTCTCCCTTCTTTTTTTTCAACCAATAATTTTTTGTTAAGAAAATATATAGAAATTACTAAGGAATCATCTTTTCTCCCAGGTGAAATTTTTAACCCTTGCTACTATTTCAAAATGTCTTTCACTGCATTCTATAAGGTAATCAAAATAACCACCTAAATAATATTAACATAAACCATAAAGATCAATAGAAAGTTTTACCTATGCTGTAAGAATTCAATCACATTTATTAAAATCAATCTTCAATCGTAAATTTTAAATAAATTATGTCTATGCTTTAAGAGCATACTAAAATATGCTTGGATTTTAACATGTATTTTAAAACATTGTCAGCACCGAAAAATATTTGCGTTGTTTTTGTTTGTTGCGCCGTTGTTATTTTTATGTTAAAAATATTCAAATTATTCTACGCCAACTTTTGTGAGCGCCTGCCAGGCAACCGGCAGATTCAGTCCCCTCTCAGACCCCTCTGGGTAGGCTCCTACTACCTTGAACCTACCTGGTTTGGCGTCATTGTCAGTGAATTAAAAACGTCAAAAGGGCTTATTTAAATAAATTATGAGCACGCAGAGTCTTCTGAGTCGAGGCCACGTTGCGTAGGATTCTCAATGGATGCAAATAATTCAGCACATAAGTGAGCTGTGATATCGGCTTAAATACCAGAAGAAAGAAGAAATACAGAAGAAACCCATGTGAGAAATTGCAGCCTTTCCTACCCAGCTTGTTCCCAAAGGAAATTACAGCCATTCACACCACAGCAAGAAAGTTCAAAATTTGGCACTATTAAAAATATTTTGTTTATTTTCTATTTCGCTGTATTTGTGTTTTCGATTAGACCCTAAGTCAATGCTATAAAAAAAAGAGTTTTATTAGAATGCAAATAAAAAAAATGTTATAGTGAAGCATTAAAAGCTGTGAGAATCTAGTTGAACAAAACAAATTACAGAATATCAAAAAGTCAAGCATTATATCCAAAGTGTGCTTTGAGTTAATTTTACCACACTATACAGATTTCATTGCAGCTAAATGAAAAGTTGCTGCACAGCACTTTTGTGCCTTGGGCGCTGTCAAAACTTTTGTGTATTTTTTTTTGCCAAAATGCTATAGGAAAATCAAGAATATTGCTTTGGCCAGGCCAGAAGCAAAAAGAAAAAAGGAAATTCAAGTGTTAACGATCAAAACAAACCATTAAATGTAGTTTTGGCTAAACAAAGCCAACCAGAAACAGAAATAAAACTACGTTTTAAGCGCCTTTTTATTCACTTTTATTTCTATTGTGGCAATTGGGTGAAGGGGCAAGTGAAAAGAGGCACTTAAAGTGGCAATAATCAGAAGCCGAAAATGCAAACGAAATGCAAAACGTGACCGGCTCAAGACGCAGGTGCAGCTCTGCAGCTACCTGCCTGTTGCTGAAGTTGCACACGCTTCCACCATCCCCTCCCCCAATGGTTGTGTAGACAACAGGAGCAGGCATTTTGTGCCACAGGATGAGGCAAGCTGAATATGTGAGTGCCACCCCAAGGTGTGCAAATGGGCTAAGCGAAGATGCGGAAACGGATAGATAAAAGTGGGGCACTAAACGGGATCCAGGGGGGTGGCAAGCGACTGCGAACGCTGAAAGTCGCAACGGCGAATGGGTGAAAGTGAAAGTGAAAGTAACGCTTCATTGTTGTCCTGGACGGCAAGCAGCTCGACCTGTTACTTGTCTTGTCTTGTTTCTGGCCCAGCACACAATTGCTTTAAGATAAACTTGGTTCAGTGGGTGCGGTGTGGTTGCGGTGAAGATGTTGTGGTGCGGTACAACAACAAAAAGAAATGTGGTGCAGAGCAAATCTCACAACAATTTGGGTCAAACAAGCAAATTGCATTCTCTTCAGAGGCGCTCCCCTTGTTGTTTTTGTTGTTGTTGGTGCAACTGCAATTGCCTCCTTTGGGCTTAAGCGCCGTTGAGATTTCCATGGGGAAGCCCCTTTGGCTTTCTCCCACAATTCTTTAGCTTTCAGCTGTGGGCAGCGAAAACATTTTGCTCAACTTTTTTGTTGATTCTCTGTTTCTCTCTCTCACTCAGAATTTCATTTAGTTAGCTTAGCTCAGATTGCATTCTTCATGTTCCTCTCTCTGAGCATTTGAGCTTATGCTAAAATAAAATATATATGTTTAAAGAGTGAAAGCAGACAAAACATTTAAAAGCTCTCTTTCGACCCATTTAAATTGTCAGCGTGATTTAAGCGAAAGTCAAAGCCATAAAAATGCAAAATGCATGTCGCATGTGAAATTGTTGCCACAGGATTCAAAAGAATGCATCGCGCCAGACGTTAGCTGACAACTTATGCAAATTTTTACGCAATTGAGACGCACACGCGACACCCTATACGTATATCATATGTATGTGTGTGTGTGTGTTTGTCTAGCAAAAGTGCCGTTAAGCGACAAGAGCAAGGGATCAAAGTCATAAGTAAATTGCTTTTAAAACTAAAGATGTGCTCTGAAGCACAATAACACACACTTCGCTTCGATGGTATTTGAAAAGTTGAGGCATAATAAATTGGAATAGAGGGTTCGATTTGAAATTTCAATATACATAAATTCCAGTCTATAACTGTGCTATCACCCCACTATAACTATTTTGAAAGACAACTCATTATGTATTCAACTCAAGAGTGAAACTCGTAAACTATTATTCTATGATCTCAGGCTTAAGAACTAATTTAATTAGAGTTAGCCCCAAGAACCCTTTGGAAACCAGTTGAAGTCTGTGGCAGCTGTAGTTGATTAAGTATTTAATGTAATGTCCTGGTGAAGCTGTTTGCTATTTTGTGTCACCACAAAAGATTCGCATCTTATTGAGTTGCAAGATTTATGCAGCTTGCGATTGAGCCTTAATTAAATTGCCACTTGACGACGCCAGCTGCAACGCAACGGGACAACTAACGCAACAGCTACTCCAACAACAACAACAACAACATAGATGCCACCTTGCACCACAGGATTGCGGAAGTCACCTCCACCTCAAGTTGAGCAGATTGGCAAACCCACGCCAATGCGAACGAATTCCGCAGCTGCAAATATTAACTCTGCCAAAGAGCCAACAGGGCAAAAGGCAATAGCAGCATCTACTACAACGACAACAACAAAAACGACAAATGCGTCAACTGACAATGCCAAAGGTGGCACACACTTTCTTCTTGTTGCTGTTGGCTTTTATTTGTTCTGAAACCGTCTTGGAAGGGGTATACAACTTATTGAATGAACTCCGCAATGCATTAAAATATATATCTACAGTTAAACGTAGATATGTTATTTTTGAATCTGTGTTTCGGCTAGACTACTATATACTTTATACATATATACATATTATATACTGCTACAAATTATACATAATAATGTGTTTGAGTTTTCAAGTAACTCAGTAAGTTTTTACAAGTTAGAAGTCTCTAAAAGGCTCGATTAGGAGAAACACAGAAGTGAATTTTAATCAACGACAGCTTCAGTTTTTGTCAACTGATCTAAACGAAATTTTGACACATGATCAATATTATTTTAAAATGAAAATATAAAATATATTCACCATAATGCTTTTTGAGAATGTTTTGAAAACCTGATCTGAAGAATAAAAACTGATAAGGATTCTGATCAATAATATGTGTTCTTTATGAGATTGCAGATGCTTCATTTTATTTTGCTTCCTTACTGCTATCAAATTTAATTAGTGTAAGAGTATTTACTTCTCGACCTACAAATTAAGTTCAATTCTTTCTTTATTCTTTGTGTTAAATTTGTTGCTAACTGTCTTTGGTGCTCGTGTAGTTAAGCACAATTTTAATTGATAAATTGCCACTTGGGCCATTGCTTGTCGCTCTGCTGGCCATTGCTGCCACTGCTGCCATTGCTGCGCGCAGCTGCCATTGTTGCCATTGTTGCTGCCTGGCTTGGGCTGTCCACGAGGACGCTTTGAATAATTTGCCAAGTTGGCAGCAAGTTGCTGGCGTGGATGCGAGCTTTGAGGGCCCAGCTGCTGGACGTGCTCTAAGTAACGTTTACATCATCAAATGAAATAAAATGTCTGGACTCATTTAAAAAGCAATTAAATATTAAAAACACTTGTACAATTGTCGTCACGCTTCCGGGGGCGTGGCGGGTGTGCGAGGGGACGCGCCAGTGACTTTTAGAATTTTGATTGTTTCTTTGCGTTTCATTTACAAGCAGGGGGCCAGGGGATTTGCGGTTTGTTTGAGTGATTATGCAATTAATTACAATTTCTTTGGTTGCGGTAAAAGTTAAGCGGATTGCTTCAACGCGCGGGAGAATCTAATTGAATTTTAATACATCGAGCAATTTAAGCTGCTTCAAGCAAAAAGTGAAAGTGCACAGCCGGAAAGAAGCCAGAAGCAAAAAACTCGGAATCAGTTATTTGCAATCAAAGTGCATTCTGCCACGGACAGAGTTAACAGAATAATTTCCTATGCGGCAGTCAGTTTATTAAAAGTGGTTCCGCACACGCTACGGCAAACAACGGCAAAAAGCGAAGTGAACAAGCAAAAAACAAGGCGCGAAGCGACGATCAAACAAGCAACACAATAACTCCGGAAAAATAACAAAAACACCAAAACAAGAGCTGCGTTGGCTAATTTGATACACTTCCGGAACTAGAACACGAACATGAAGAAACAAAGAAAACTGAATGCTTTTTATGATGTAAAAGAGACTTGTCAACGGCTTCCCAAGTATCCAACGACTTTCTCAATTGTTTCTTATCAGTAAAATTAAGAAAGTTTTTTCTCTAGTATATGGTATATAAAAAGTTTGGTTTTGTTTTAAAAAAAAAAAACTGCATTAAATACGTTTTGAAAACTACATTTATTTGGAGAAAACTGCATTAAATTTGTCTTTAAAACAGCCTTCAAATCTGTGCAAAATTTTTAGCATATTCGTTAAAATAGGGGTTGACGTGCGAGCGATTTGAGCTTGTAGGGGATGAAGCCGAGCGGAAAACCTTGGTAAGGGGCTTAGTTGCGAAACAGGTAGGGAATCTCAATGGAAGCGGAAACCACTAGTTTTTACCAAGGTAAAATTAAAAAATTTTGAAATGAAAAAAGTTTCTGACGTCCTCTAAAGATCGCACCAGTCTTCTCCGCCGTACATGACATATCATAGAACTTCCAAGGTTAACCCAAAAGCTGGAACCAATTAAAAACAAGTGAAAACGTTGCAGTCGGACCCAACCGACTGCGGAATACTGTGATACCAGTAAAAGAACGGTTGATAAGGGGGAATGCAGGGGCGAAGGGAGTGGGCCATGTGGGCCATCTTTTTCAGGGACGTGACTAGCTATCTTCGTGCAAAATTTGGTAACTCTAGCTGCAGGAATGTGGGAAAAATTTGTTTTTATCGGTTTTTAGTTATCGATTTTATCGATTTCCCAGCCTCCTAGTAGGCGTGGCAACCCAATCTTGACACTTTATCTGACTAGCCCATAGACAAATACAATTGCAAAGTTTCAAGTCTCTAGCTTTACGGGTGTCGAAAAAAGTTGCGTTCATACGGACGGACAGACGGACGGACGGACACCATGACGGACATTGCACAAATCCAATATACTATGATACTTTCAGTATCAAAGTATAAAAAAAAAAAACTGACGTCAGATCCAACTGATAAAAATATCAACATAATAACCTAGATGACATTTTTAAAACACAAAGGGATTCATTCTTACACACAAAGTCAGTCAGTAAATGAACGGCTTCGAATTTATCCTTTATGACTAAATAAAAGATGATCGGAGTCATGCAAAGTTTGCATTGCAAACATGACAAACATAATTACTTAAAGATATCAAATTTTTTAGACATGACAATTGACGGTAAGCTAATTCAAATAAATTAAGCAATGACTATTAAAAGAGCAATAATGCATTTTAAAATTAAGCTTAAAGCGTTTTCAGTGCCAGTGTTTTAATGCGTTCACAGCCCGTAATACTCTATCGAAAGAGTTTATCAAGGAAGCGACTTTCCACAAAAACAAAAAAAAACAGAGAGAAAAAATGTTCCATTAATTTGATTAGACGTTTGTGGGTTCCGCAAGCGTAGCAAATCGAATACTAAAACAGGGAGAAGCAGGAGATGGAGAGGCAAAGTGAACATACGACAATATTAAGCCGCATGTCGGACACACCTCAATGTGGCTTTATGAAGTGCCGTTATTAACTATGAGCCAAGTGGGTAGGGAAAAGGGACAAGGAAAACAGCTGCGAGCATTATGCCTCGTCATAAGAATTTAACGCACAAATGCTCAAATTGTCAATAAGAATGGTGGCAAGCCACGCCCATGCCCACGCCCTCGCTCTCCATCTTTCTGGCTATTCGGGCTGTATGGACTAAGCCAGCTTATTTACTTTTTATACCTCACATTAAATGTGCACCGCTTCTTCATTAGGCCGAGCGCCTCAAACTGATACTGACTGAAAGCTGAAACTGAAACTGTTATTCCTGGCCCCGCATAGCAATCATTTTTTATGAAGCCACTTGGCTGGAGTGGAGAGCGCGAAGCGCATCAAAAACCCATTTGGTCGCCATTAACTTGATTGAGTCGAGCTGCTGTTGCTGTTGCTGTTGCCACGAGATGTTGCCACAGTTTGTTTTTGTTTTCTGTATTCCGTCTTTTTTTTTTGGCGGCATTTAAGTTGAAGCCGGCACATAAATGAAAATTGATCATGTGCTTTGTTTTTTCTTTTGACCCCTAACACACAAACACACTCACTACCACAGGCCACCTCACAGCTGTCCATGTTAACAACTAATATTTCAGGTTTTTTTGGCTTATGTGTTGAAGCTTTTTCGGCGCACCTCGTACGCCATTAGTTGTCATTAGGGCGCATTGCCTTAATTAAACTTTTCGCTGAAAATACCCCTACGCCAATCAGTCATTAAAATTATCTCGTTTCACATTAATCAACAGAACTCCTTCTTGCAGCATAACCCCTGCCCCCTTTTTCCATCCTTTCCCTCCATATAACTTAATTAAATGCGTCAATTTGCCATGCTCCACTAAACAACAACAGTTAAAGTAGACCTTTATTTTGCCTTCCAGTTGGAGTAGTCAAAACAAATGTCAATATTGTGTAGTGATTCAATTGCTCCGCTTTCTTGCTTTGATATTTACAACAATCCTCTCATTTTTAAGTAGAAAAAGAGACACTGTAAAACTCTATATACTTATAAGTATACCTCTCGTATCCTGCTTAAGCTTTTCCTCCTACTGGTAATTCGATAAAATTTGAAATATCTTGCTCCTTTAATGTCTACAAACTTGCTTAAAGGTATGTCCTTATCGAGAATTTCTTGACTAAAGCCTTGTTATTTGTTTTTGATTGCCTTGTGGCTAAAGCCAAGAAACTTAATTAGTTTATTTTTAGTTGTTTGTTATTTTTCACATTTTCTGTTTCAATTTTGTTTTTATAATATTCTTAAAGGCTTGTTAAGGGTCGCATTGAAATATATTTCGTAATGACAAATATCCGACAAATATATTTTCAACTTTATTGTTTTCATTTATTGTTTTGCCTCAGAGAATGTGGTACATGTGTTCCAGTATTTAAATGCTTTTATCAAATAGTTAGCTCAAGCATATCAAATGGTTGCCTGGCAACTGTTGCATAACAAATCGATTTCACAACTGAGAAGAAACTCGCTTAATACTCGAATCATTGAGTCACGTGTCAAAATAATCATTCGCATAGCCTTTAACTCGCCGGATTCAAAGACCTGAACTGAACTGAACTGAACTGAACAGAAGGTGGCTTAACTATAGTCAGACAGTTGGCATTATAAATACGTACACATATAAACATATATTTGTGTTGGTACAAAATAAATAAATGTGATTTGTCATTTTGCAAACATAAAGCAGTAGCAGCAACAAAATCCCAAGAAGCAGCTTTTGAGAGCACATTAAATTGCAGTCAAATGGCAACACACAGTGCATGCCAAATGTGCACACATCCGCACACACACTCACACACACACACACACAGATTTATATAGACATTTTGGCCAATGAATTTGCTTGCTTTTGGCCTGACTGTTGTTGCAACTAGGAGCTTGCAACTCGGCAATGGCATATAGAGTATTAAATTATTCGAGCGTGCGGCAAGGCAAGCAACAGACTCCACACGAATTACTTTTGTATGCAACACTGAGCACACAAACCAAATCCAAACTCACCTCCAAACCTCGTCGGTCCTTCCTCCCTGGCTCTGAACATCTGTGAGTCTGGCGACTGTCAAGCGACTTTTAGCAGCTGGCACGCCCTGTGAAGACTGCAACAAAGTGTGGCAGCAGCATCAGCGCTCATTTGCAGCAAATCAATTTCAAGAGTCAATGTTAAGCGCCATGTAAAATTCATTCCACTGAGCACATGGCTACAGCGCCGAAAGGCAGGCACCAAGAAAGAAAGAAAGGAATACATGAAAGCATACAACAAGAAAAAATAACATTTTTCATCACAGAGCCGCAGACTAAATACCCTTTGTATTAGCAACTAAGCTCACAAAGCTTGGCTGTAAATCCACAGCTTTGGATAAATGTATATTAAGTTGTGGGAATACAATTTTAATTTAAATAAAACGAACTTAACTTAATAAGTTTCTCATCCTGAATGATTTTTTTGCAGCATTGTTTTTTAATGCTTACATACATTGTAAGTGAATTAGAATACTCTTAAAAAGTGTATGAAGAGAAAGAAAAAATTGTAAGCGAAATACGTAAGAATATCAAAAGAAGCGTGCAAAAGTTACAGAGGCCGTCAGCTGGCGTTGACATGTCGTATATGGAAGGGGACGGGTTCAACAGGCCGAGCTGCTCTTGACCTTTGTACAGGTTGCGACCTGTACCTGGAAGCCCGCATGCTCTCGAGACATAATCGACATCGCCACATGCATGTCAAATGTCTGCCTGTTGACTGAATCCG
This sequence comes from Scaptomyza hsui, assembly GCA_018152825.1. Lineage (NCBI taxonomy): Eukaryota > Metazoa > Arthropoda > Insecta > Diptera > Drosophilidae > Scaptomyza > Scaptomyza hsui. The sequence continues at coordinate 1,466,531 of JAECXO010000044.1, read as the reverse complement.
AATGCTTTGATATCAGCTTATACTTAGCCGACTCATTGGATTGACTTGCACACATTCCCATTTGTGCACACAGAGTCAGAGAGTCATAAAACATGACAAGATTGAGAGAGAGAGAGAGAGAGAGAGAGAGAGAGAGAGAGAGAGGAGAGGGATAGGAAGAAAAAGAAGCAGAAAAATTCTTGGCTGTTGGATTTTAACAAATTGTAACGCAAAAACAAATATAGTTTCATTAAGATCAAAGATCTGCAAAGTCAATCTGTTAATAATACAACTTCCTTAAGAAACTTTGATATAATAATGATCACCTCTTCATTGAGTTGAGTTAAGAAACACGGATGATATCATAGATTGAAATTTACATAATATGCAGTAGCAAGTAGAGTAATTTTCTGTTTTCGCTGACAGGAATTTTCTGTAAAGCGTTACACACAAATAATCACTTAACGCACATTTTTACAATGCTTTCGACTTTTGATAGCCCAGCAAGCATTTCGAATCCCAAGCGAGTCTTTTTCGAGTCGTCAATCTTGCATGCAGGTGATTGAAATATGCTTTGTATCATAAATTGAACTTATAGGCAATTATACCATGCTAGTCAATGACGCCTATTGGTTGTGCTGCCTAAGACGCCGCACAAAACGAAAGTCCCCGGTTCAAACCCTCGTTGGGTAAAAAAAAGGTAAGTAAAACTTGCGTAATTTACAATAAGCATTTGATTTTTAAACCAGCTATCAAAAAATACGACTCGAAAAAGACTCGCTTTAGCTTCGAAATGAGAGTCGAAATTGATTTGAAATATGGCTGTTTCTGACTCGAAGAAGACTCGCTTTTGATTCAAAATACGAATCGAAATTGAGTCGAAACTGCAGTCACAAGCGACTCCTCAAGAAGAGTCGCGTTCGGGAACCGTTTTCTCCCGACGGGAGTATCATTTTCGATCAGAAAATGAGCTCATATATGCTTATTTTAACCAGATTGACGACTCGAAAGAGACTCGCTTGGGATTCAAAATGCTTGCTGGGACGGACTCTTCAAGAAAATTTTAAACAGCGTGCAGTGTTTTAAGCCGATTTAAAACAGCATAACCGACAACCTGTGACACCTGAGTGTTGTATAATAATAAATTTGTCATTCGAAGAAGTAAGTCAATTTGTTATAATTTATACAATTTTCAAAGAGGCTTATTTTAGATTATAATTTAAATTGATTTTTAAATTTGCTGCTTGTAAGTCAGCTCATAGTTTGTAAATATTTATTTAACACACACTTGACTTGTCCAAATATTTTGATGCCTGCAAAGTGCCAACACATAATTGACAATTCATTTAAGCCCCAGGTCCCGTAATGCCAACCGTAACCAAAAAATCACACACACGTTCACATTTAGGCCAATTCATGGTCAAGTTAAAGCAAAGCGTTAAAGTGCAAAGGATTTATGAAATTTATTTATGTGCCTGTAAGAATGCCAACGGCAAGAGAAGGCTTCGGGGCGTAGAGTCATGTATTTGGGCCAGGCTAACATCACATTCCCATCAACTCAACTCGGCAGCAACTCGCCTGCCATCACAAATTTTCGTTGTTGCGGCGTCGTCGTAAGCGGATTTGCGACAAAACTCATTCGACTTGAACAAACGCCCTTGCAACCGCCCCTTTCCGGCCCCTCTGACACAGTCAGGCAAGACCAGCTGGACACTGAAATAAGCGGAGGGGACAGTGGGTGGACGGGTATCGCCTTGGAGGCTGCAGCTTGTTAGCAATGACAGCAAGGAGAATCGAGGCTAAATCCTGTTAAAATTTAGTGCAAAATAAGATAGAATGTTGGCGCTTGTCCCTTCAGCCCGTTAAGAAAGCGGCAAGAAAAAGGAAAAGTAAATTATTTCTATACAGAAAGTATATACATACATACTTTTATATACATTTTGTTTTATTCTGCACTTTCACTGCGAACTAAGTTGAGCGAAAAAGTAAAAATGAAAATAAAATAAAATCAAATAGACTAAAAACTGACCAAACTCTGCAAAAAAAAGACATATATATAAATATTTCGCTGCCTATAAATTGTCGCCAAAAGCTGGAAAAACAATAAAAAATAAATGAACTTGAGTTTGGTCATTGCCTCACAGATGAAAAACCCAGGCAATTTCATTATTTTTACTTCTTTGCCATGACAACTTTTTGTGCTCAGCTATTGTTTATTTGACTTTTGGCCATTTTGACTATTAGTATTTATTGTTGGCACAGCATGAAAACGAATACTTAATGACACAAAACAGATCCAAAAAAATAATCTTACGGCTTTTATAAAGTCTTCTTGTATATCAAATATTGATGTCAATTGAATGTGATGAAAATTGCAATTTAACCAATTTGATGCATTTATACATTATAAATTTATTTGAACTGAAACCAAAAATATTTATCTATTTTTATCTTTAATAAGTTTTAGAATTGATTTACCGCATTTCGTTTATTTTGGCTTACTGACCTTAAAACATTTTTGTATACATTTATTACTTTATATAAATGTTGCCCTTCTAAGGAAATTCTTTGAATCTTTTGATTTTCAAAATTTATGTAATATAATTGGTAAATTAGGTTTAATTGAAGTGCAATATGACAACTTTAACGAATTGCAAAACATCTTTGGTTAAGTGGCAAAAATCCCACTTAACCCTTTTTTGTGCACATAAACAGTACTTTTAGGAACAAGTACTTTGTCTACTTTACCTTACAAGCAGCTCACGCTCTTCTCTCTACTCTTCTTCCGTGATTCGTATATATGTGTGTGTGTGTGTGTGTGAGAACGCAAACAAAAAGCAGATGGAATCTAAATAAAATTCTCACAAATACTAGTGTATATGGCAACGCTTACAATAAGCGACTTCAAAGTGACCGAAGGCGAGCCAGTTTTCAGTTTTCAGTTGTCTGGGTTGGGTAGTTGCTGGGTTCATGCAATGGACAGCACTCGTAGACGTAACGGAAACGGAATTGGTGCTACTGCTGCTGCTGCTACCAGGGTCCTAAGTCCCAGCACGTGCGGATCCTTGTACTCGGAATAGTAATTGTTGTTGTTGCGTGAAGCGTTTAGGTGGAAAAAGCAATAACAAATAGTAGCTCTTAGAGTTGTATGTAATTCTTTTTTATTTTCATTTTTCTTACATCTTATTTCACTTTTCATTTTGCAACATATACTTATTTGATATTTCATAATGTGAACTATGTGCATTATATATACGACGCAGTATAAGCAGAGCGAAGGGAGCGGAAACGGAAATCAATGAATACGAAAGGATATATTGGATGCACAGGCTAAAGAAGCCTGGCACTTCATAAGCTGCACATCTTTGGCCAAACTTGACAACTTAATGTGGCAAGCTGAGAAACAATTTGTTTTGGCCCTCAAACCGTCAGCTGTGGCCCTACAAATTCATATTGAAACCCATAAAGGATTTGCTCGGTCAGGCCGTGAGCTTCTAATCCAGCATTGCTTATTAAACTCAACATGACTTGAAAACCAAAGCCATTTATTTATTTGTGCCTGGTCTCAAACAACGAGTAGTTTTGCATGTTTTGAAGGCGGCACAACAATGGGAATCATTCATGGTTTTCAGAGCATGAATCACATGCAAATCGGACAACAGGCAAGCCAGCAGCCAACAGCCAAAAGCCAATGTCTAAAGTCTAACGGTCACTGTAAATAGATTCATAAATCAGCATGAAAACATTATTTTGATTTCCGTTCAACAAAAGAAAACTACGAGTGCCTCTACAAAGTGTGGGTTGGAGTTGACGACGGAAGCAACTAATTGGAGCATAAACTAAATTCCGTAAAGAGCAATCAGATTTTGTTAATGCCCTACAATTTACTCCAGAATATATTAAATATCTCAATCTCACAAAGTAATTGAATCAATTAAAGGTTATTGCAACCGATTTAATTGCATAATTAGATAAATACATTTTTTGTGTAATCAATTGCAAATTTAAAGATAAATAGTATTGTAGAGTCATAAAAACAACTTTACCATGTCATGTTAAATATAAATTTCTACCTGCCGTTAAATTATTAAATTCAACTTTGACATTGTCAACAATTTTAGCCAACAATATTTAAACCGACTTGGTAGGTAGCGTTACGATCCTAAGTTTTTGTTCCATTTTAACAAAAAGATATGTATACAAAATTATTTAATATTAGCTTCATTTAAAAATCCAAATATTTACTTATGTTTGATTTGCTGTAATTTCCATATAAGTCAACTCTTTAGGGTATGTGATATGTTGCTACAATTTGCTCTTAAATTGCTTTTGATATTTGTTTACTTTTATCGCTCATCGGAAGGATGCAAAACGTTGACACAACGTCATGTGGCTGGTAAATTATGAGTGTTTTTTTTTTTTGTGTGACTTAGGCCATTGGCAGTATAACAATGAGCACTTCCCTTTGTCAGACTGTCATTCTACCGCTTTGCCTGACCTCCGCGACCCCTTCTCTCTTCATAAATTTTTTTACTCTGTGTTTGTGTGTGTGTGTCGTGTGGCAGCTCTGACTCTGCCCCTGGCAGTTTTGCAATCAACTCAAGCGCGCACATAAGTATGCTATAGTTGAGTGCTAGCCGAAAAAAAATACAACACAAAAAAGGAATGCAAAAAGAAGGAGGAGGCAAAAGAAGGCATCGCCTTGTGCATTTGCTGCATAAATGTCATGGCACAACTCATAACATATGAAATGAGTTTCATAGCTTATTGCTACTCTTGTTGTTCCTCTTGTTGTTGTTGTTGTAATTTTCTTTGCTGCACGTTACAATTGCAGCAGCTTGTTATTGTTGCATGCGTTGCCAGCTGGCGACTGCATCTCCAGTTGCTGTTTAATATTTCCGCTTGCACACTTGCTTATTTATTATGTTTTCCGCCACCATGCGGCGCACACCAAAACCCAGCAGTTCGCCCCAAAGCAGCCCCTCAAGAAGGAGCAGGGTGGTGGGTGGCGGGAAGGGGGTCTGACTTGTGCGGGACATTGCTCCGGCTCAAGTTACTCTTGACGCTATTATCCAGCCAACTACACTCAGAAAAAAATCGGATGAAAAAATAAACAATTTATTTTCTGTAAATAAAAATTTTGTTTCGAAATTATATTTATTTATCATAGGTGACGGTAAAAGTCCGCTAATCGTACTTTGGTAATGCAAGGTACTTGAAATATAAAAACTTTTAAAGAGATCCTGATTACCCACAACAAGCCTGTGGTTGAGTATCTTACCATTTGTAGCTTCCATTATTCTTTATACTCAATTGTTGGTGGTAACTCAGTTTGTGAAGAATATGCATTTACGGGTTGGTTGTTCTTTCCTTTTGGTCAATTTTTTTCCTAGTGTAAGAAGTCGGCTGGAAGCGCCGGCATAGGAAACATTTGCTGTTGTTATTGTTGCTGTTGCCCTTATGCCTTTTTTAGCTTGACTTTCCGCCGCATATCCCAGCCACGTCCCTGGCTCTTGGTTAAGTGCCTACATAGGATAATCTGCACATCTCAAGTCAGCGCGTAATTGTAGTCCCTCAATGCAGTCAAGCTGTGCAGTTGACTGCATGTATACCCCAGTGTCCCCACTTGCTTTGCCTGCATGTCATCTTCAGCGTTTTGTTGCCGTTGACAATCCTCATGAGCTTTGCGGGCTCGTTGTCGAGCTTCCCGTCCGACGCCGACCGTTTGAAGCCGTCGCTTTAAGTAATTACCATGTCCACGTTCCTTTTGCTGATGTAAGTCTGGCGCTTGTCCAAGCCATTTCCCTTCGTCCCTTTTCCTCACAAACAGACGCAACGTGAATTTAGCTACTTGCCACAGAGAGTGCTGAGGCAGTGGTTAGGGCGCCAATCATCAGTTGTCGGAGCGAACGAATGAACGCCCCATGCAGCGAGAGTTTATTAAATAAATTGATAAACTGTGCGCTATATGTACGTATTGCATGTGACGCATGCTGAATGCTGCATGTTGCATGTTGCGACCTTTCCCGCTAAGAATTCTATACACCATGTCATAAATTTACACAATTCTTCGGAATGACTACAACTCGATAAATTGTTGGTGCTTTTTTTTTGGCAAGCAATAAAGTCCCATTAACAATTGTTACATATTACTTTCACAATGACTTTAAAATATTGAAACAGAATACTATATTTTTAAAACCATTAATAAAATCGACTCTGGTTAAAGGGAACTCCCTAACCTCTCATAATCTGATCTGAAAGCGTGGATTAAAGTAATATCCTAGAACTAAAGGATAAGTTAGTCAAAATTTTAAAATTTAAAGGTTTAAAGATGCGTAAGAAATAAACAATTAAAGATAAGAATTAGATTACGTAAATTATTAAATTATTGCAATGTAACCGAGCTTTGACTGTTGCCTCTTGTAGTAAAAAATAATTATGCACACATTTAGATTAAATTCACAGACAGCAGCAGTTGCACAGCTTTTAATTTACAAAACTGTTGAATGCTAATTAGACGCGTGACATGAAAACAGATTTAGGGCTGTGACAAGGTCATTGACATTTCAGTAGTTGATTAAACTTAAACTCAGATTTGCTCAACTAAAACAAATTTAGCATCTGCTTCGAGTACACCATCAGATCAGGTGTTGTCAGGCTCTCTTTTTGTTTTTTTGGTGTAGTCAGGCAGTTTGATTATCAGTTGGTGGGACATTTGATGCCTTTTCAATTTGCTACACGAAAATAAAATGTGTGCGCTAGCAACAGGGTTGTACAGCATCCTGTGCATGGACATGTTGCCAACATAAACCCTTAATGTGTGCGTAGTGCGATGTGCGTATCAATAAAACGAGCTACCATCTCAACTACGTTTGATGTCAGTGTCTTTGCTTTTTCTAACACCCTGTAACTATGAATTGGTTGAAAAGAGAATTATGTTTATTGAAAGTCAAAATATTATTCTTATTATAGTAAATTAAAAATGAGTAATGCTTACAGAAAGAGTTAACATAATAAAATATATTTATATGTATATGTATGTATTCTAAAAACTTATTGGTTTAAATTATCAATATATTTAAAAAAAAAAAAAAAATAAAAAATGTAAATCCTAAAGAGCCAAGAAAATATTTTTGTGTGCATATAATATTTTAGTGCATATTTGAAACAATCATATAATTCACAATTTATTTATACTAAATACATATACAAATACGTATCAATATTATTCACGTACACATGGAGCCAGGAGTCGATTTAGGACACTTTAAAGTTTAAGCCCATCTACAGAGTATCTTGTTCCTCAGCATTTTTTTAGGAGCCCATTTTAAGTTGTTGTTGGTTGCGGTCGTTGAAGTTCACACTGCGTAGAAAGTAAGGTGCTTACGACAACACGCAGGTGTTTCGCACATCAACGCCACAAGCACATACACATACTGCCACACTTATATGTCTTATGGGTGCGTTTGTGTGTGTCTGTGTATAAAATTGTTGTTAGAATTTGCCATGAAACAAGCAGCAAACTTTCATGTTATTGGAAAACGAGCATTGTAAGGAGAGAAGAAAAATATCCTTAATATGTGTTCGTCCTTGTTAAGCATTTTTAAATGGATACCTTTCATGTGTTTGTTGTTGTAGCATTGTGCATTGATTAAATTGTTTCTCTGCGTACAAATTTATCTGAGTCCTGACTGAGTATTAAATCTGGAAAAGAATTATATACTTGAGTGAACTGCCAATTGACAAAGTGATAATGTGTATTAGCTTGCCTTTGATGGATAAGGTGTCGTCTGTCATCAAAAAGATTACTGAATTTACTGAGCTTATCAAATATTCCAAAATGAATTGCAGACAAAAACAAGATAAAAAAAAAAATGCATGAATAATGTTATTTCCAAATATTTATGAGTCTTGAAGATATGACATGAATAAAGAGAATATATTTTTATGTATTGTTCATGCAAACAATAATATTTATTTTTTTCTATAACGAGTAATTTTTACGTTCACAACAGGGCTAAAAAATGTCAACATTTAACCGCTTAACGTTCAATTAATTAATTAATTATAATTGGTACATCAATTGCCGTAATTTGATCTCTTGGACTTATGTCCCGTATATACATTTCCCATATAATTTTTACGTATTTGTTGTCTCAATTTATTACGTGCTATGTGGAAAACCAATTGATATGCTTCAGCTTTGTGCATACATATACATATGTATGTGTGTGTATGTGAGAGAATGAACCTCAATGAGGGGCGAAGAATACTTCAACACTTGTTGACCTGACACCTGGACTCACCGTTAGGCTGGCGTTGGCTGTTGAGTGTAATTTATGCAGGCATATTGTGTTTCAAGGGCAGGCTCATTACACGCAACGCGAACCTGTTGTTGCCCATAATCAGCAGTCAAGGACGAAGGCGACCACAACAACAACAGCAAGCTACAACAACCTCGCATTAGCATTTTTCGCAGCTTCAGCTTGGTTTTTGCTTTATGACCAACTTATGCCCCGTATGTATGGCTTGGTTCCTGTGTTGTGTGTCCTGTATCCTGTGGCTATGCTTTCACTTCTATGCTTAGCTATTCGGGCTTGGCCGCAGAAGTGCTTTTAGTAGTTCGGCCATTGTCTGGTGTTGTGGGTGGTGTGGAGGAGTTGGCTTTGGTTTCAGGCTTTGCCTCGCTTCATGTCATGTCTTGTCTTTGGTTGGGCATTAAGTTAATGTGCGCCCGCATGCCTGACAAATCCTTGACACTTGCCGTGCCGGCGACTAAGGCTGCCTTCTTCTGACTCCTCATGCCTCTACCTTGTTTCATTAAGTCATTAGGCATTGTTATGGCTGCTTGATGTTGCTTCTGTTCCAGAACAACAACTCTTGGTCAGTTGCCTGCATTTAGCCTTAGCTATCTGCCTTTCACATCATGTGTGTAAGTGTGTGTTAAAGTGTATGTGTAGGTGCGTCCGTGTGTTAACAGGTGAGAAATTGCTTAATTGTAATTTCAACGCATAACAAACACTGTAGCAGAGTCTTCCTCTTGTGGCATACTGCCAAAATGCATACACCAACTGGGACCAAGTCTTTGGCAGCTCACGGCCAACTACACGGTAAAAAAAAAAGTAATGTAATCTCCAAGTAGTCTGCAGTTTACACTAAACTATGTAATGGGAAGTCGGGTATAATATATTTGTTTGAAATTATGTAACAAGAAGAAGGAAACATTTTCGACCTCATAAAGAAAATATATTCTTGATCGACCATATTCGTCTGTATGTTTAACTTGTCTATATCAGAAAAAGCTATATTGTCTTAAGTTCAGAAACTTACCCAGTCCATAGCTATCTCGACTAAAGACTTCGAATGGTAATATCTGCTCTAGTTTTTTTTTATCAAACAATTTTTCGGATAAGATTTTTTAATCATAAAATAAAAAAAATATATCACAATTGAAGTGGGCTTACTTGTCCGAGCTAAGATGTTTGTGCTTGCATTTTTAAAGTGGCTTCAAACGTCCGTTCAAACGTAAAGGAACTGTTGCTTATTCAAATAGCAAACTAGTAATAATATTGATGGTACTACATTATAATTATGTGGTATTAATTGACTTTAATTTTGTCGTTTTCATTTAATACCTTTAAGAAATAGTTTTCTATGTTTTCCTTGAGTGTCATTATTAAAATTGCAATGACAGACTTATGTAAGCAACAAAAGGCATTTAATTCATACATTAATAGTTTTCTCTGTAAATACACACTTATACCTATACTTATACAGCATGCTTGCTACATGATGATGACTAATGACTGCTGACCTGCAGTTGCTCCTTGAGGGCAGTTCAATTCAATTAACTAACATTTGAGCAGCCTCCTGCCACGCAACCTCTCCCTGCCAGCTCATGTTCATCTTAAATTCGAGTGCTTTTATTTGTTGTTGCAGCTGTAGCCTGTAGCTGGAGCAGAAGGAGAGCTCACGAGTTGTTGTTTTTGCGCTAATTAGCAAATGTCTTCAGCACAGTGTGGGGAGCTGAAGCTGGACTTTAACTTCGCTTTCCTAACATCGTTCATAACTTCATCCTATCTCGCTCCCCCTCCATCTCTCTGCTATGACATGCTAATGAGCAGAACGTGAACATTTCCTTACTTTGAAGTCTTACTTTGAGGGCTGTGGCCATTTCATCTTCTTGTTTACAACCAGGCAACGCTTTTCCTTCTTTATTGCAATCTCCCTCTGCAATTGTTAACAAGAAGTTTTTACACGCTTTGCGCTGTCAGCATTTAATTAAAGAATGTCACATCTATCCATATGCATACAACACATCATAAAACGGTTAATGCACTCGCAGTTGCAACCTGTTTGTTGTTGTTGTTGTTATTGTTGATGTTGGACAAGTGTGTGTTGACACATTTGTGCATTAAGTGTCAACTGTCAACTTGTTCGTTGAGTACATTTTTCATACTAAAACAAGTGAAAACGTTGCAGTCGGACGCAACCGACTGCGGAATACTTTGATACCAGTAAAAGAACGGATGGTAAGGAGTCTGCTTGCAAAGGAGTGGGCCGGGTGGTAACCATCGCCAGCTATCATGTTACCAAATTTGGTGACTTTAGCTCAAAAACTGTGGAAGATAACTGAACTTCCAAATTAAAATGGTGGGCGCAGAGGTGGGTGTGGCATCCAAATTTTTGAATCAAATGTTTTTAACTGTCATACCAAGTTTGGTGGCTCTAGCTCCAAAACTGTTAGAGATATAGCCGATTCCGATTTTATAAGGCGGGTGGCTTGGGTGGGCGTGGCATCCATCTTTGGTAGATGTCACCATATATCTTCCTACAAAATTTGGTGACTCTAGTTCAAAAAATGTGGAAGATACACACATAACCGTTTTAACAACGGCGGGGGTGGGGGGCGGAAGGTGTGGGCGTGGCATCCAAATTTTGTATGCAGTTTGTTGGAAAACTTTACTACCTATCTTGACACAAAATTTTGTGGCTCTAGCCCAAAAAATGTGAAAGCTATAGACGTTTCCAATTTCAAGGAGAAGGCGGGGATGGTGGCGGAAGTAGGGGGCGTGGCATCCAAAATTTTGATGCAGTTTTTTCAGGGATGTGACTAGCTATCTTCGTGCAAAATTTGGTAACTCTAGCTGCAGGAATGTGAGAAATATTTGGTTTTATCGGTTTTTAGTTATCGATTTTATCGATTTCCCAGCCTCCTAATAGGCGTGGCAACCCAATCTTGACACTTAATCTGACTAGCCCATAGACAAATATAATTGCAAAGTTTCAAGTCTCTAGCTTTACGGGTGTCGAAAAAAATTGCGTTCATACGGACGGACAGACGGACGGACGGACCGACAGACACCATGACGGACATTGCACAAAACCAATGTACTATGAGAGCTTCGGTATCAAAGTATAAACACACATGTATACGATGAGAGTTGTTGCGAGCTCAAACAATAACATAAAAATGTATTTTAACTTTTTATGATATTTAACTGATGTTTTATGCACTGACAACAATTAATTTAAGTGTTATTTGATGTGCATGTTTTTTTAATGCAAATTAAATGTTTAACCACCAGCAAACGACCGTTTCACACATTGTTTTTAATCAGCCTCTACAGCCAGGCTCACACCACCTGGGGAATTACAACATTTCAGCTCATGTGCAAAATTCATGTTGCGCTTTAGATGGTTTTGAAGTCAGTTTTTTTTATGTTGTTGCCTATACACTTTGGTTTTTATCTAACTGAAGTTCAACACTATTGGGAAATAAGAAAAGCCACAACAATTTTAAAATTACTTTTATGTTAAGCTAGTAATAAACCAGGGGAGAAACTGTCTGTAGTATGCCGAAGATTATATACACTTGCAAACTTACTATCTTCCATGCCTAGATATTTTTTTTGTAGGGCAGCTATATGATAACCGAGAGCTAATAAGATAGAAACTCATTTCATTAGTTTTATCATCCTTAAAAAAAAAATGAAAAGCTCGGCTCGACAAGAAAATTTGTCGAAATTGAAGAGCGTTAATTGGCGGTCACGGAGCGGATGGCAAATCAGTCTAAAAGTTTCCTGAAAGAAGGGCTGGAACTGTTGAGGGGCCGTGAGACTTAGTATTTTTTTAAAAGATAATTTAAAAAAAAAGTTAATTAAATAATTTCTAAAAAATAAATTAAACGACCTGTTCTTAAAATTTGTTGTTGTTTATTCAGATAGAATTATTGCTTATGAACTAAATTGCTAGAGCTTGACTAACTGGCATCATAAAACGAAAAAGGAATCTGAAAAAACAAAAAAAAAAAGGTGTTGGCTTGACTCTTAAGCAATATCTAAGACTTTATTGCATCGATTGTAAAAAACGGTAGACGCTTTTTTTTAGTGTGTTAAGAAAATAAGAAGAACTAAGATTTAACTTTTCAACTTTGTTTCATTGGATAAAGTAATTACGTTAGCGAGTAAGCCAACTCCCACCACAGCAGAGTCTCTTAATGTAGCAATATCTGGAAATCACCTATAAATTAAAAGAATCAGTTCATTCATTTTTTGTTGACTTAACTACAGTCTGAAAAGTCTTACAAAGCAGTAGAGAATCAAGCAGACTGTGGGCTAGACTTAAGATAAGCAGAGCATAAAAATAAAATGCACACACACAAAACACGTACTTAACGCAAAATCTAAACCACTTTTCTGCTGGCTGCGCTTCTTGTTGCTGTAGTAGTTGTTGTTGGCAAATCGTTGTGTATGCGTCACCTGGCTGGCAGACGAACAAACAACAGTGAAATAAACAAACCAAACAAGACGGTGAACATATGGCAAATGACGACGCTATTGGCAAACGTTGTCGCCGCCAAAATGACAAAAATTACAATTGCGTTTTGCGTTTTGTCTTATGTCACGCAAAGGAACTCGTACGATTTTATTATCATTTTGGTACGTGTGTTTTTCTACAGCCAACTGCCAACAATATCATCAACAACAGTGCTTTTTCTCTCTGGTTCGTCTGACTGTCTGGCTGGCTCTGTGTTTGTGTGTTTAAGCACAAGTCGTACTCTGCGTATACGTGATGCGTGATTATCTTTTTTTGTCAAGCATTTTGTGTGTGTGTTTGTTTTTTTTTTTTGCTTTTGTAATGCGCTGCAAATGAAATTGAAATACCTTTGACAACATTTTGCACAAATTACGTTTGTTTTTTTCTTATTGAAATGCCAATCATTGCTGTTGTTGCTTGTTGCTGCTGCTGCTGCTGCTACCTCTGTTGTTGCTGCGGTTTGTTATTTCAATCAAAAGAAATACTTCACAATTGCACACATAAAGAGCTGTCCGTTCTGAGTGCATGGCACTGCGGCTTTAAGACCGATTTAAAGTACAAGTTTTTCAATACACATGTCTATATACCTTGTACCAATTTATTGTTAGTTTAAAGAGGTTTTATACTTAGCAAGTGGTGTTGGAATCACTATAAAATAGTCATAGCTCATAATTCAAATTATGTAACAAAAGTTAAAAATCAAATTTTGTGTCACATTGTCACGTAGATCAATTAGTTAGAAGTTCACTCAATATCAGCAAGTGTACAGAGTATCCAGTCGTCGGCCACACTGTGTTGTTATTGTTTTATGTATGTTTTTCTGCTCGCTCTGTTGGTGCGGCACGTGGATGCGTGTGCTGATTATTTAAAAATTTATGAAGCCAACGAAGCGCAACTGAAAACTTTTGCACAAAACTAAACAAAACTGCAGCAGCAACAGCAACAATAACACCAACAACAACACCAACAATAGCACCTAACAACGGGGAGTAAGTAACAAACAGGAGCAACATCATAGACGACGACGACGACGACAAGAGCAACAACAACAACAATAAAAGCAACGACGTGAGCGTGTTTTGTGGTCCTTTCGGCGAGTTTAAACCACAAACGCTAGCCAGGATACCAGCCACCGTGACACGCCTTCACCGCCCAGCGCCATTTTGGCCCCCCTGGCCATTTGCACGCTGATAATGTGCAGAGAGAGGAAAACTTTCAACATAGTTTGCTACTTAACTCGAGCGTAATAATAAAAGTGCTAAATCTTTAGCTGTATTCACTTTGTAAGCGCCGTGGCTTGTGGGCGTGGCGTTGCCACTAATATTAACAGAGCCACAAAAGAATAGCATTAAACTAAAGCTCCGGGCAGTCAACGAGCGCTCAAAGGCGAAAAGGTGCACGAAAGCAAAGCAAAAGCAATTAAAACAAAACTCACGCAACACACAAGAAAAAAAATAGAGAACAATCCAAGCAAAGCCCAACAAAACTTAACTTTACTCTAAGCAACATCAAAAAGATGCAAACAATTTTAATAAAGTAAATAAAATGAACGGAAGCAAAAATATCAGAATATCAAATTATTTAGGTAAGGTACTATCAGTTCTCAAAGTATGTACAGCAGAAACATGGCAATGTTATGTTTGTGAGTTTAAAAATTAATTGGTTCCAAGTTTTAAGAAACAATTTTTAAATCCATGTGATTTCTGTAAACAAACAAATTTGCTTCCAATATTGTAGTATTTATACTTTGATACTGAAAGTATCATAGTAAATTGGTTTTGTGCAATGTCCGTCATGGTGTCTGTCTGTCCGTCTGTCCGTCCGTATGAACGCAACTTTTTTCGACACCCGTAAAGCTAGAGACTTGAAACTTTGCAATTATATATTATATATAATTATATATAATTATAAAAATATAAAATCGGAATCGGCTATATCACTAACAGTTTTTGAGCTAGAGCCACCAAACTTTTTATGCATATAGATGGTGACAGTTAAAAACATTTGATTCAAAAATTTTGATGCCACACCCACCTCTGCGCCCACCTTTTAAATTTGGGAATTAAGTTATCTTCCACAGTTTTTGAGCTAAAGTCATCAAATTTGGTAACATGATAGCTGGCGATGTTTACCACTCGGCCCACTCCTTTTCAAGCAGACTCCTTACCACCCGTTCTTTTACTGGTATCAAAGTATTCCGCAGTCGGTTGCGTCCGACTGCAACGTTTTTATTTGTTTTCAATATGAGAAAACTTAAAATCTTTTAACCACAACAAAATTTCTGCATGTAAGTTAAACATTATTCACATAACCTGAATTTCCATCAATATTATTTATTTATTTAATATTGATATTGAAGCTTAAAAAACTAAAATAACAAGAGAGAAATAGCACTGGCTACTTAGGCCTTCGGCTACATACAAATTTCCATCAATATTTTTATCGTATTTGTTTAGCCATCGAAACATGCGCTTTAAATATGCTTTACCGAAATGTTTAGAAAATTGGCTTAATGAAATCATTTCAAAATGCAATCAAAATGAAATTTATTTAGCCCAACAAACCCGTATTAATATAACCCATTGATACCTCAACTGAAACCTCTTTATTGACGTGTTTTAGGCGGTAACTCCCCAAAATGCAAAAATATTATCAGGATGCGAAAAATGTTTGCCAACAAACGGAGCAACGATATAAACGAGTAACCAATAAATTGTGTGTGTTTTTGCAATCCGGGCAAAAACATTGGTTTGAAAATAGCACAGCAAATGTAATATTTATATAACATCGATACTATACACTCTGAACTGGAGTTCAAATATCACAGAACACAGGTAAGAAATTTGGTTTTAAAAAAATGTTTATTTATCAGTTGTACATATGAATGTATTTTCGTGATGAATTTAGTCCATGCCGTGAAAAATTCCACGGCACGTTTATTTTTTATTGCTCTCATTTTTCAATAAATTTGATTACGGCGCGCTTCGTGATTATTGGCGCGTGAAAATATAAATTTAACTACGCTTTTTTCTTCTTCTTTTTTTTTGGCCAACGCTTACCTAAGCTGCTCTGTCATAAAATGTATTGGCGGCTGGACTACGGGAGTCCAGGACTCTAGCAGTCCAGAGCTGAAGCTCGTAAAGTTCGCGCCAAAATAAATAATGAAGTCGCCTTTTGGTAACGGGCAAAATTTTGTAACAATTTCTCTCTCGCTTTTCTACATTTTTAGCGTTGTCCCCAATTTGGCGCACATTGGCCGTTTCTGATAAGCCGGGCCGGGTTTGTATTTATATACTTCTTTGCACTTTTCGTTTTGTTTTATGATCACTTGTGAGCGCTGTCCTGATCACTGATTTGATGAGGAAGCATGGAGACGGCAAAATGTAATTTTATGGCGCTTAATTCTTAAAACCGTTCTTATCAGGTTAAAAGCACGGCCGGCTTATTACTTTATCACAGTAAAATTAAAATAAAAATCTGTTTTTTTTTCACGTTGTTGTTTTAAGGACATTAATGGATCTGGCGCTGGTTTTATTTGCTTAAAATGGACATGACATGAATATTTAAATATTACTCGTACATAAATATGGCGAGCAGAGTAAGCAAATATTCCATAATGTCCAACTTCACCCACGCTTTACCCATGTCATAATATTGCCAATTTTTATTGTGTGGCTTTGACGTTAATCCAGTTTTCATGAAAATGAAAAACTGCTCATTACCTTAATTAAATTGTGGATTATTTATGCAAAATAAAATATGCATTCATTTCAATATTGTAATGCCCGCATTATTGTGGCTTAGCTACATAAATTGATGGGGAACATAGAGCAAATACTATATAAAAAGCATTTGTGAATTGAGCTGCAAGAATAGTTGTTTGCACAAATGTGGTGTTTTATATTTTAAAATGAATGTCACGGTTCATTATATAATTATACAGCTTAACTTGTTCTTCTCTTTGCGACTTCTTCATCATGTATTTATTTAGTTTTCGTTTGGCTTAACTAAAAGTTTAGATCACAATCTGCTCATTGTTGTGTTAGCTTAATTAAAAAATAAAATTATATTGCATACTTTTTAGCGCGTGAAGTAAAAAGTTTTTAAGACTTTCAACAGAGCTGTAAAAGTTTGAATAGCATATTGAACGCAAACTAGCCGTAAATAATACGCAATTTCACACTTATTCAAAGTAGGAGCCATGCTTTATGCAAGTAACAACTAGGACAAGCCGTGTCGCATCTAAAACACAACTCGACGAACCGATTTTTTTATATCTGGCAATAAAAATAATAAAAATTGACGGCATTATTTATGGCGCTTATTTTATCTGTGTGAAAACAGTAGCAGCAAAAGCGTCCAACATCATCAGCAGTATGATGCTCTCTCTCTCTCTCTCTCTCTCTTTTTTCTCTTTCTGAGCCTTGGCAGCAAATGTTGGCCACTCCTTTTTGTAGTTTTACCGTTGACACAGTTTCGATTTTAGCGGCGGCTGTTGCTGATGAGGTGTGGGTGTGTTTGGTGGTTTCGTAGGTGGGTGGCGTGGGGTGTTTTTGAGGTTCTTGCTGCATGACACTTTTTACGATGCAAATCGAGCAATTTGCACTTTTATCGCACAAACGGGACTTGCACGCTTAACACTCGCGTGATTTATGTGCCAACAAGCAGAAGAAGACGGTGAAGGCGGCTAGTAGATGAGAAGATAAAGAGGCGAGCGGCAAACTGAATGCCACTGGCATATAATAAGTAAATGTCAGTTAACACTTCATTTGTCTATGTCGCTCGTAAGCCCAGCTCGAATTAGAATACGCATAAGAATTGAACTATTTGCTCGATTTACGCTTGGCCTGCGACTGCGAGCACTGCACTTAAATTGGCATAATTAATGCGGCTATTAGCCGGGCCCTCTAGCAGCAGCAACAACAGTAGCAAAAGCAAAAGCAGCAGCTGTTGGCTATTCAAATAGCGCCCCTGCAAGTTTATTGGCATTGTCAATGTGCTGGAAGCAAGTTTGTTCACTTGCAAGTAATTGAAAGTCATTCTTTATGCAATAATAAATGAGTTTATCGCACACTTGGCGAGAGAAACCAGCACCAACCAACACCCACTACACTGAAGAAAAATGTGCCTGCAGCGAAAACTAGACCGAATAACTTAAAAGTTAGAACAATCTATCTAAAAATTAACAACGCAGCTTTCCTCTCTAAAAAAAAAAAAAAGAATATCAAATGTTTTTCTGAGTGCAGCCTTGGCACAAGGCATCTTCTCTATCTATCTTTCTGCTGAACACGGCCAACAACAGCTTCAATTTCAGTTCGAGTTGAGTTTTGAAGCGTCACTTTGATGCATGCAACCACAGCTGGCGCAAAGGCCAAACCTAAGTCTGAGGATGAATTTGTATCTGAAGCTGTTGCTGTAGCTTCAGTTTTGCTGTTGCTGCAGTTGTTTGGTTCCTCTGACACTGACATAGGGATAAACAACTGATTGCCAGCCGTTTGGGCGCCATTAGCCCTGTCTCAATGTTCTCCATTCTACATTCAGTGTTCAGTGTTCAGTGTACTTCAGTGTTCAGTGAAGGGCCAACAAGTGAACGACGACGTATACTGCGTCCTGACACATTGCCAGTTCATCACAGGGAGAGCCCAATGACGGATTTAGTCTCGGTTTGACCTGACACCAATAGCCTCAATGTCTGTCATTGTTTTGTCTATCTCAAACTGGCTCGGCATCTGCCTTTACTCGCCTTGGCAGCTACGCATGTGGCCAACAAATGTTGGCAAATCTCTGCGCAAACTGCTGCCATCAAAGTGCTTTTCATGATTTTTCCTCGTGCCCCAACTTTGACTGCGTGCTTTGAACGCATTCGAGCTGAAGTTTTTAATTTCGTTCGTTTTGGGCTGCGCCATCTCATATTTTAATTCGCTATAAATCTAATTAGTGAAATCAAAACCTAATCATGCGTTAACAATTTATGCGCTTCAGTTTCATTCCAACAAGCGAGGCGGACAGCATAAATTTTACAGCATTGAACCCATCCCACCCCAACCCATTCCTGCTCCAGCCTACCACTTCCTGGAACTCTCGCCATTATTAAAAGCGCAACGGTTGCAGAATTGTTGACCCTCTTTCTTTTATTTTCTGTTATTCTGTGCTGTGTTGATGAGCATTCGATTCGTACGCGAAAACATTCGCATTGCATAATTGAGTGCACTGTATTAAAAATGCAATGCTATGACAACAACAACAATTACAAATTCTGTTTAAAGTTGTCTTATGGACTACAGTCATGCTCAACATGAAATCAAATTAACAAGCTTACAAAAAATCTGTGTATTAATCTTTTAAGCTGTTGATATTTTTAGTTCTTCTAAATTAACATTGTAAAGTCTTGTTTATATAATAGTTGAAGGCAAACAAAGCCAGTTGCATACGTTATGGTAAAGTACAGGGTATTTACTTGTAAATAATATATATGGACTAAAGCTTGTTTGTAGCAATACTGCTAGTGGATTACTTACAAAAAATAATTTCAGTCAAAGAATTATTATATTTTTCCCAACTTTCATCATAATTGGAATCCCAATATTTTTTTTATAAGTATCGTGAAAAAAGGCTTTCCTGCCTTTTTTATGGCACTTTTCATTTGAATGAAATAGTGAAATAAAATGTTGATGGTATTCAGGTGAAAATAAAAGCAAAAACCTTCAATTTATATCAAATTTTCAGTATGAGTACCATCAGTTATTAAAGGGAAGAGGCACAAAAGCATTTAACATCTGAGTGTTGTAATTATAAACGTGAATAGAGTACATTGGGCTGAATGAGAGTGTATGCATTTAACTGCTCTATATTCGTAATGCGAGAAGCGTACAACTAAAACTTTTATGGGGCCCTGGCCATAAACAACAGTCACTCACTTTGTTTCATAGGCCATTAAAATTTTACGCGCCATTTTATAATGATTTTCAACAATGATGTGCAAATGGGCGCCAGATAACCAACCGATTTCAATTTGAGATGCGAGCACGCTTAATTGAATTTCTGCCAAGGCCGCTTAATTACAAAGTGTGTGCACGGAGCTGCCCAACAAATCAATGTTGTAAAAAATTAAAATAAGTTTCAAATTTTTTAATGCAATGCAAACGATGGCCTCATCCACATTATCAAGTAGCCGCCTAGTTGGCTCCAGTTTGCGTTTCCCAACTTTGGTCCCGACGGCCGACGGTGCTTGCAAATATTTGCTCAATATTTATGGCACGCGCTTGTTGCCAAAACAGGTTTCGGCATCGGATAAGGTTAAGCCTGGGCAGCAAAAAGTTGACAAACAATGCGTACAGAGGAGAAAATGGCAAAATACGAAAAAAAAAAAAAAAATCAGGTTAAAATTAAAATTTCGCATGAATAAAGCAAAGAAAAAACGAAACCGGACGAAGAGGAAGAACACAAAATGGTAAAAACGTGACAGCCGGCCGGAACGATAACGAGTAGCCTCCCACAGCAAAATTCACGTTTCATACGCAAAAATTATGAAAATGCCTCGCATAATTTGAACTTTTTTGAGTCCAGCAACCAAAATCTAGGAGAGCTTCCTACCCAGACATCCTGCCGACCCATATTAGAGACACTTGATTGCGCTGGCCAAATGAGGCGGCTTTAATTAATTCATCTGTTGATAGGATTGATATTACAGGGTATACAAACATTTTGAAATTTATTTACTTGATACACAGCAATTAGAGGAAACAGCCAAAAATCAACATTAAGTTCATTAAAGAACGATTTTTATTCGTGCGATGTGCTGTTGTTGATTTTGCTAATGCCATTCATAAATATTTTGTAAATTACTTAAGATTTCGCATAATTTGAAGGCCGCCTGGCAGCCGGATTGACAGTAGCTGTCAAGGCTTTGGCTTAATTAGAAACTCGTCGCTGTGAAACCCGCAACTCATCAGCGAGACACAAGGCAGTAGACAACAGACAACAGACCGAATCGCCTTGCCTTGCCAGTTTCAGTTCCAGTTGCTCTGTCAACGGCTTAATTCAGACCCCCAGAGGCGAGGAGAAGAGTAAAGACGAAGAAAGGCTGGCTGGGCTATTGTATCTCTCTGGCGTTTGTCGAATGGACGTGGGACTTATGCTTTCGCACACTCATTAAAATTCAACAAAATTGTTGCCAAATTAACTCAAACATAAGCGAGCAATAAAATTTCCATATTTTCACAGGGAGGAAAAGTGACAAAGTGTTTTGTATCCTTGTCGCTGTCCTTGTTCGCCCTTTTCCCCCTCTTTGCGCTGTGTGTCAGCTTCTCAAAATCCTTAAAAATGAGCAACCCAAAACTCAACACAGCAAACTACTGCGCATTAAAAATACAAACACAAATATTGAAACAACAAAAGCGGCTTTATTTGAAGTGTTAATTACGTGCTGAAGCTGAAACCAGGCAAAAATAAGCATACACAGAATCCAACTCTTATATCCTTTTTCCATCATCTCGGCTGTGCGGTTTCGTACTTTTTTTTACCAGGTAAACTCAACACACTGCTTTTAAGTGCTGCAACTTAATTTGAAGAGTTTTCCTCGAACTATAATTGCATTCGACAGAGTTTGAAAGCGAGAGCGCACAAAGTGAAAGTTAAATAAAGTAAATTAAAAACCAGCAAGACCAAAAATATAGTTTTTGTTGAACTATTTGTGGCCAATTATTGGCACTCCAAAGTCTAATCAAAATTTCATTATTTTTATAGAAAAACACTGGAATCGATTTACATAGGAAACTAACAGAATTTACGACAATTCTTTACTCTTGTGGCTTTTCTCCCCAGCTTTAAGCAATCGCAAATAAGATTAATACTTTCAATTGGAGCTGAGCTGGCCAGCGAAAAGTTTTCTTTCGATTTTTTCTTCTTTCTGTGGTATCAGTGACACCATTACAATTTCGAACTTTTTGCATAGCCTTAAGATTTTATTCCATTTCAGTTGGCTAGTTTATTTCTATATATTTTCCCTCTCGTTTTTTGGCAAAACTTCAAAAACAAGTTTTAGGGCCAGTGGCCCTATTGACGCCTGCAGAAACCGCGACTCATTGAAATTGGTGATAATTTACCATTGATTGCACTTTGTCGCTAAACTTTTGTGCTGCTGACAACTTTGGCAACGGGGCAACTGCAGTTTGGCCTCTTTTCTCTACAGAGCTGTCCCTAAAAGGCGATTTGGCGATTTTAATATTATTTCTTTCCCACCTTTCACAGTTCCTGTCTTATCCAGTTTATTCTTAAGAAATTCTCGCTCAGCTGCTGTTACAGGGAACTTTGTGTATAAAAGCAATTAGATGAGATTTTTTGGCTATGTGTGCGTGGCTTGGGCTAAGCTGTGCGATAAGCAAAACAAAGCAACAAAAACAACAACAAGCGACAATTCGTAAGTATTTGTCTTGCCTTGAATTTGCCTTAAAACATCTTAAGCAGCTGAAGCTGGGTGAGTAAGGCAACAACAACAACAACAAACTTGTCACTGGCACTTGGCAGCTTCATCAATTTCGGTTAAGCTCCTGCCAATCCAGCTCGACGGTAACTGGGGAAATTATCTATTGCCAGTCTAGCAGCCAAACATAACACTGAGTATACGTAACATTTTGCGTATACGTAACGTAACCAGGTCGATGCGCAGCGCAGCGAACACACACAAATTGCAACTGAGGGAGAAAGTGTGAAAAGTTTTGTCTATAAATTTCGTTACCATTATTTGACCTCCTTGCATACAAATTCACACATGCATACACTCAGAGAAAATGTTATCTTAAAACATTGTGTACTCAAAAATATATCTTAAAAGGATTCAAGCCATTAATAAGTTAGCTTTAAGAGTGACTTTTAGTTTAAGGAAAGTTTTTCCTGAGTGTATGAACACACATATACACACACACACACATGGCTGCAACTTGAGGTAAGGCCCAAACTGAAGCGGCCTCAAGACACACATTGAGGCATTCGTGCATGGCAAGCACTTCAATTGCAACGCACCAATTACAAGCCTGTGCTTGGCACCGAAGCATAACTAATCTTTTGAGATTTCCAATTAAAACTAAAACAAGCAACAAGCAACAACAACAACAACTGAGAAGGGTACAAGAGAAGAAAAAAACTTGCCATAAGACGTTTCTTGGTCTTGGCCAGCCTAAGATTATTTCAAACACTTTACGTGGCAAAGTGTCTTAAAAATTAACAAGGACGACAAAGTCAGCAAAAGGGGGTTGGGGGGGTCGAAGAGTGCATTTGGTGTTTTGCAACTTTATAATTATGTTAAGCGTGTTGCAGCTGTTGGAGGCGCAACGAAAGCTAAGCCCTGCCACGGCCGTCATATTTATACATAGTTGCAACTTGGCTTTCTTGCTTGCAACCAGCGGCAGACACATCAAAATCACTGCCTGCCTGCCTGCCCTCCATCCCCGCCATTAGTGCGTTTAATAGGCCAAGCGGCTGATGCCGCCCCAGGCACTGTACTCAAGACCCTTTCACACACACACACACACACACACACACACACACACACACAAGCATACTCTAACAAAAACACGACCAGCTGACTGTAAGGCTGAGTTTTGAGTTTGCAGTTTGGCTTTTGTGTTGCTGCCGGATTAAAGTTGTTGCTGGTAGTTTTGGCTTTCACTTTTTCTGTGCCCCAGCAATGAAAATTACTTTTACGTCAGTCATATGCACCCACTACTTGGGCACCCGGTGCGTATGAGTAACTTAATTAGAAAACTTTGCCCATAGCCGATATGCCACCAGCAGCAGCATAGCAGGTCTACACGACCATAAGTTTTAGCCAGCTCGTGCGAATAGCTGCAACAGCATCCTGGCATCTAGCAGCTATTTATGCCAGCAATGAAAGCATTGGACTTGCAAGATTGCCGGCTTCGTGTCCTTGTTGTCCATCGAGCCGTTTCAATGTAAACTTCCTGCATCGATGCTACTAACCTTAATTTTTACTCAGCTCTGCTCAAACCATGCTTAAACTTAAACCGTTGCATTAGGCATGTAGTCCAAATTCACCTTGATATGTCGACCTGTTCCAGATTCCTGCCTATATACTACTTCTACGCACCACAAAGTCAGTCAGTCGTTCATTGATGTAGGAAATTACTATTTGACAGGCACATTCTTCCATTCTGAAATGCATACTCTTGAATGTTTTACGAAATTCTGCTTAAGTTTAAGCCAATGAATTTTACTCCCAGCAAAAAAATTATCACACTATTTGTATGGAAATAAAACTTTAAATCAATCTTAAGCTTGAAATGTAAAAATTTGATAACGTGATTTAAGCAAAATTTAGATTTGAATTGGAGAGTCAAGACGTGACGAGTACGAAGATGTTTTAGTTTCGTCCCATTATAAATATATTGTGATAAATTATAAGATACCTAACAAAAACAACGAGTTGATGTTGAAACCACAAATTGAGCTGCATATAACATTTAATATTACACACCACATAGAATCTATGTCATAGATGTTTTACGTACCACACATTTTTATATTGTTTAGTTTAAATTAACACGTTGGCAACGACAAATACAATAATTTATCTTATCTTAATTAACTACTTGACTCTCTACGCTAACTTAAATTATAGCAATTGGAAAATCAATACATTTACCATCAATCAAACGTTATTTCTATATAAAAATACAATTGTTAAACAAAATTATTTGTTTCTTGACACCTTTTATTCTTATTTGTATGAATTGGATTGTTTTCACATCTATTTTAATTGTCAATCGTTTTGAAAGCAAAATACAGAAACGATTTATTTGTTTGTTTGCAGTGCTAAGACATTCATTAATAACACTTTGGTCTCAAGCAAACAAAAGTGAAAAGTTGTTGAAATTTGTAAGCTGTCCAAGCAACCACACACACACAAAGACTGTTCCCAAGCAATCACTCAGGGAACATACATACACACACAAACACCTACATACATATACATACATACATACATACATACATAGTAAAAATCACTCATGCCAAAAATAGAACATTTTGCGCAACGCTTCGTGAAATGACCAAAAAAAAAAAAAAAAAAAACAGCTGCCTGGCAAGCTGCACAACAATAACAAGAATAACAATAATAATTTTTAAAAAGGGTAACGTTTAAATCAAATCGATTTCGATGGGGTCTTTAAAATATCCAAAAACAACACTCACACTCACTCCCAAAAGAAAAGCGACAAAAAAGGTCAGAGAAACTGAAAATCGAAAGCAGGCAAAAGCAAATCCATTGAACAAACAAATGTGGAATCAAGCAAAACATTCAATACTAACACATGGTCTAACACACATACATAGAGATAGAAAAAGGACACACCCGAAAGCTTTTAGTGTTGTTGGGCAGCTGCTGTGTTCATTTTTTATTAGAGGGAACATTCGATGCGACGCTATTGGAAAAATGGCGAACATGTTTGTCCCTGGACAGCAATTATTGTTATCGTTATTGGCATCGAGCAAGATTGACTGAAATTTATTTCAGTTTGAGTGCAATGCCGAGACGATGTCTATGTCCATGTCCATGTCCATGTCCATGTCCATGTCCATGGCTATGTCTATCTTGTTGCCCAAAAACTGAACTGAAACTGAAAACTGGAAGCTAAACTCAATCGAAACAAAGCAAAAGCAAAACAAAACATAAACATGGCTCCAAACGCTCTAAGACTCATTTTGTTTTCGGCTGTCCAGCAACTGCAATTTTGGGCCAAAAGGGTCAAAACAAAGGCACTTTACACACAACACAACAAAAACACACACGCACACACACAATATGAATTAAAGCTATGCCTTTTGTTGCCCTTTTATAGAGGCTAAGGCTGAACCTGAACTCGAAACTCGGCCTTATTCAAGGTGTCGCCGACTAAGTCGATTAGTTTTCCATGTCTCTCTGAATCTGTATCTGAATCGTTGTTGCCACAAACCCAACGCATTACTGAGCGTGTCAATTTCGATACACGCCCACACACACACAGTTAGTTTCTTTTGCTTTTGTCTTTGGCTTTGTGCAGGTTGCTTCCGCTAGATTGTTGTTTTTTTTTCTCCCTCTTTTTTTTGACTTTACGCTTTTTGTTGGCTTTTGTGTGCGACCCCAAAATCATGGTCATTGTTGTTTTTGCAAATTGTGCGGTTTTGTTGTTTTTGTTTTTCTTGCCAAAGATAGTCAAGCAAAGGATCTGCCACGCCCCAACCCAAACCCAGCCCTCGCCAGGCAGTGGGCGTAAGCAAAACAATGTCCCGCACGTGTTTGCCTTTCTACTGCCATATCCCTTCCCGCTCAGATTTTCTAATCAGTTTTGTAATTGTTTCTTTTCCTCAAATGGTTGCTTTAGTTGCTTTTGTTGTAGTTGTTGCTCTTTGTGGGTCATTTAGTGGCACGCCTGCTTAACCTTCAGCTGCCAGACGCAGACCGAAACTTTGATTTCTTTTTTTCTCTCTGTTTGATGTTGCAACTTTTTTGGTCGCTTTTGTTTATATGGCGGTTTGCAGGGTCTGTGTGTGTTTCCAATTTTCTTATTTGTTGGTATCTGATTATATAAATCTAAAATTCTGATTTAGGATTTTTAGCTTTTGATTTTAATCTTTAAGCTTAACTTAAGTTAATTCGGATCATCACAATATTTAAACAACAACATTAATTTAGATAGCTTTAAATTAAAGCCATAAATTACAAATAAAAAACACTTGTTAACAAATTGCAAAGAATTGAAAATTGTTTTCTAAATTAGTAAAGTTATAATAAGTATATTAATCTTTATATAAATAAATTGTTTCAATTCAATTTTCAGTTTTGACACTTGGTTTAATTATGCAAAATCAATGCCAGCCACGTTGTAATTAAAATGAATACTAACAAAGAGTTTCGAATCTGTTGCTGACAAGAGAACACAAAAACTAAACAATTGCGAAAAACAACATTTATTTATTTAGGCTCATTTTTAAAGCGCTGGAACAAACAAAAATGTGCGCATAAATAATTCCAATTAAAACCAAGTCTTAAGCTGCGGAAGCACAAAGCTTCACATCAAAATGCGGTTATGCCAACACAAATTAAAAAATTAAAAACAAAAATGTGAAAATTCAAATAAAAATCACGCGGCTGTTGCATGCGGCGTATACGCAATTTGCATGTTGTCGCCGATTCTTAAGCGTCCATACATACATAATAATAAAAGACGCTGCTAAGTCTGAGGTTAATTTGCGTAATGCGCTGTAATTTTTTAATGTGCCACAAAAGCGAGCAGCAAACAACAAGAAAAATAAAGAACATAAAAAAAGGGTTGCAAATGAAGCGAAAGCACGTAAAATGCGTAAAAATTCATTGGCACAAATGTTAAAATCGGCCCGAAAAGAAGGGGAGGGATTTCATCAGGCTGAAATGAGGTTGGCCTTCAATTTCGCAGTTCGCTTCGGTGACCTTTGCAGCTCGTGAAATTTAATTTATTTATTTTATGTGCTTTCTTTTAATGCCAATATAAATAAATAAACCAGCACAACCAAATAAATAAGAATATAAAGGGGCGAAAAACGAAAGTGAAATCAGCATCAGACAGGATTGGCACAATTATACGCTCGGCCTTCGGCAATCAACCAAACCGGCGCAAACAAAAAAAATACAAAAAGAAAGAAAATTAACAGAAACTTAAATTTGCAACACAAGCACAAGTAAGTCCTTTAGAGCAGAGAGATCGAACAGGACATACCCAGTACGAAGTTCAATTTCTATCAAAAATAAATCTAAGAGTAATGTTAAAAAACCAGCTTATAAGATACTCGACCCAGCTCTTTTTCTTCAAACTTATTAACAAATACTCAAGCTTAATAATTTGGAATATATTCGGGATTTACAAATTCAAATTCAAGTTTCTCGTACTTGGTTTACTAATTCTTGAGATAAAGTTCATTTTGTTAATTTTGATTATGATTCAAAAAATGTATAATTAAATAAAAGCCATATTATCTTGCTCATTCAGAACCTGCTTTTCGACTTTAGTAAAACGGGAAATCAGTGTTTGTCTATCCTGACCCGGAATACACAATCTAAGCTTTTAGCGCTTTTAAACATTTTAAATGAGACCAGGGTATTAAGTCAGAAATGCACAAAAGCTTAAATGGAAATCAGCCGTCGCGTCGAGTTTGTAGCCAAAAGCAATTGTGGGCGAACTTGCCCACTTATTAATCAAATTGATACGTCTCAACCCCGGCCTCGCTTTATCACCAACTTAACTACGCGCTGCATGTATATAGTCCTTTTTTTGCAGTCATTTATCTCAAAGACAGGGACTGAACAAAAAGCAGGCTTGGTATATTTATTTTGACCTTAATTAAAGACGCATATTGCTCGCTTTGCATTTTTTTTTTCTTCGCCATCATTTTTATGGACTGTGTGGAGGTTTGTTTGCATGCAGCTGAGCGGCATTTGGCAAAGGGTTTGAGCTGCCAATTTACTGCGTCTTGTTTGCCTTGTAGATTTAGCTGGTTCAAAACCAAAAATGTAGCGTTCACTGCGCGGCTCAAAAATTCAAAAACGAACCAATATTTGCGTAGGCAACAGCAACAGCAGCAAATGCGAAAGCAGCAACAGCAGCAACGAGTTGAACATGAAACAAAAGCTGTCTAATTGCAAAGTAATGAAATTCACTTTGTGCTGGTAATTTGCAGGCGATGCGAACTGCAGAATTTACCAAATGTGTTGTTGGCCACTTGCAGGCTGGCCCTAACGCAACTTGACATTAGGTTCAACAGGCCAACTGCAAACTGTTTAATTGAATACTAATGAAAAAAGATTACGAACTTAAATCACAACTGTTTCATATCATTTAAGCTGCAGGCCTTATTACACGATCATACAATCTCATAATTGGCTTTTATTCTGTTACCTCAATGACAAAGCCTTTGCTACAGATTAAAAAAAACGCAGAATTGTTTCTCATTATGTTAGAGCTTAAGAATTGTTTCTCATTATGTTAAAGCTTAAGATACGTTTGGCTTAATAATTTTAAGTGTGTGTGTTAATTGAAAAAAGTAAGATTTATATATTTTAATACATTTACAGTAACACTTATGTCTACAAGATGGAGTTTAAATATCACAAGATATTTATGTTTGCTAAGGAAAAAGTAAAAATAAAAACTATAAAACTTAAGTAAATGTTAATTTTATTACATGGAGTAAAATATGCCCTAGTTGGCATTTTTGTTCTTAAATTGTTTTTCTTTAAACTTTATAAGAGGCTTAGTTTTTAAAAGGAAAATAGAACAATGGTAAAGAATCGACTGATATCTTTGGATCTAAGCTAGTCGCGCTTGTTGAAATCGTACAACGTGAAATGGCTGGCGCAGTTTTTCGATTTGTCTTAAATGCCTTTAGGGTCACCGAAAACCAAGCAAAGCCGCAAAAGAGTTATGCTATTACATTTCTCTTTCGTTTTCTCATTTCTTCCTGTTTTGGGATATTACTTCTTCTTGGTTTTTTTTTTTTTTGTCTGTCTTTCATTTAGATCTGGTTTTTGGTGCCCAACAGCTGCCACTTCAATTACATAAAATTCACATTATTGGGCCACAGCGATGCCGCGTTCTGAGGCGAGACGGCGTAAAAGAGTTTTTAAATTAAAGGCCAGAGGCTGCAAGTGATGCTGCTGCTGCCACTGCCGATTGCCACTGCTGGATGGACCTGGGATGGGCTGCCGGGGGCACAGGTCAGATTGATGGCATGCTCTGACACCAGCCAACCAAGAGCCGGAAATATTTTCTGTGGCAGCGAGTACCCTTCGCGAAACAACAAAAAAACATACATACACACACACACACTAACACACAGAAAAAAAAACACTAAAAACAAACACACATAGCACAGATACAACCAACCGAGTGTTGCCAAATGAACGCCAAAGGCCAAAGCAATCGACAAAACAGCAGCAGAAACAGCAACAACACACAAAGAATAAATAAAAGAAAGTCCTTAAATTGCCAAAGGCATACCGCAGATAATATACTCTAACAGTAGTTTAATCTGCTGCTTGCTAAGATCTCATTTGGATCTTTTATGGAATATTTTTAAAAGGCGATATTTTTTCGGCTACCTTTAAAATTATACAAATATAATTGTTAATGCTTTTAAAGTTATTATTCAAAATTTTAAAGAAATACTATTTTTTCATCTCCAAAAAAATTTGTTTTATGTTTATATGCTTTTGATTTATTTTAACCTATTTGTGTAAATAAACACACAAAAATACTTGAAAACATTTACTTAAATACTAAATAAAAAGAATTCAATGACAAAGCATTTAAAAGACTTTAAAAACACCTCACAAACGAAGTGTATTTAAAGGCAAGAAGCCCTCATGTAACAAAAGAGAACAACAACAAAAAACAACAAACACAAAAAAAAGAAGAGGAAGTAGCAGGCATTGGACAAAGACAAAAGGGAGCCGTTTCTAATTTACATGCCACTGTTAGTGTTGGTGGGTCGGTGGGTTGGTGAGTTGGTGGGTCGCTCGGCCCAATGGTTGGTCCAAACAATTCATTTAAAGCTGCGCCGCTTTTCGCGCATTTACCGTTAAAAATTAATGCCCCCACTTGGCCGATAGCGAAAGAGGGAGAGAGTTGGCAACTCAATTCGGTAAATAACGCAGACACAAAGCGAGCTCAGGCTGCGTTTTGGGGTTGAAGTTTTGAACTTTGGGCCTTGGGGCAACCAGGACACAATGCAGTTAGTCGCGGACACGCTTCCAGCAACAAAGGTTAAAAACAACAGAAAATACAAACGCTCACACACACAGAAAGTACAAAAATACAAAAAAATTTCGTGGCAATTTTTTATTCGAATCGTTGGGCAAAACAATTAAATCAGAATGGCTGCTAAGCAGCAGAAGCGTTGAGAATGTTCGCCATGCTGGCGTCTGACGTTGGGTTGGGTTTGGCTTGGGCTTGGGCTTGGGCTTGGACTAAAAATTAATGCGCTCTGCGAATGCCTTCACAGATTTTTGGCAATGCCTGGAAGAAAGTTTCTTGGGGTGCTCTCCTGGCAAACAAAATTATGCGTAGTGCCAGTTTGAGCCACAAGTAAATCCCATTCCAGACAATTAGGCGCAATTTGCATGATAAACTTGCGTTTGTGTGAGTGTGTGTGTTCACCCATCAAACCAAGCCACAAAGAGCATGTTTAAGTGTCCCATATGTGTGTGAGTGCGTGTGTGAAACGTTTAGCAAAGCTACAAAAGTTTTACAAGTCTTGGGGTTAAAGTGTGGCTAAGACAGAGAGAGAGAGAGGGAGAGAAATCTTTTTGTGTGCGCTTCCACTTAAACGCTTTCGAATGAAGTTTCACGCGTAAAAGTCATAAATAAAATGCCATCCAAGCAGCGTATGCGTGTGTCTTCTCTCTGTATTTGTATCTGGGAGTGTGTGTGTGAGAATGTGTGTGTCTGACAAATCTGTAAAGCAACGCCCAATGCCTTAACGAAGTCGAGCATACACGCACTCGCATATGAAAAACTCATTTAACTCATAAATTATGCACTAAAAAACAAATAACTCATCATTTTTATGCGCTCGTCGAAGTTCCTCAACTGTACATATGTATGTATGAGTGAGTGTGTGTGTGTGTGTGTGTGAGTGGCATGCATTGTGTTTGACACATAGCATATAAATACACTCGTGCGAAAAAAAAATAAAAAAAAAGGAATAGAAAACTGGCTTTCCAAGACAAAGTCGTAAACTGACAGAGAGAAAAGTTTAAGAAAGCGCCTTGAGAGTTGCTTAAAACAAAATTGAAATTGTAAATTAAAGATTAAAGAAACGAAAAACATAACAAAAACGCTAGCTTAAAACTTATTAGAATGCTAATTATGCAAAAGTTTTAAAACAGCTTTTTGAATTTTAAAGAGAAACTTTTTATTAGACAGAGTCTAAACATTGTTTTAACATGCTTGCAACTGCAAAAATGTACAACTAATAATTGTCCAGTTGGAAATCTTTATTTATTAAAATTTATGGAATAGTAGTTTGAAAATAATGACTAATACACCCATTGTGTGTTTTATGCCGCAAGACCGCGCCCAAGAAACATTTAACCGCAAAGCTCAAGAGCTTATAAATTGCTTTGGGCTTTCTTTATCTTATAGGAAATGCTACTAAGATTTTCGAGGGGCTGTAGTCACTTGATCGGGTCTGAGAATGATATATGCATGTGTGTGCTGCTTTACATGCGCGTATCTGACATATAAGCATACTTGAACATGTCTTGAGGCAGCCATTTAGCAGTATTTAAAATTTATGACTTGACTATTAAGTACGTATTAACCGAATCCTTTGTGAATGCCATACGCTTCACAGACTCCACACAGCAGTCTTTTGCTCACAAAGTGGCAAAAGAGATTGATATGGCAAATGGGTGGGGAAGAAGAAAGTGCCAGAGACTTTTCTACAACAGTAAATCGCAACTTTTGCAGCTTTTATAAAAATTGAGTAAGAAAACAAAACCGGAAAGATACAAAATTACTTTTAACTGAAAAATACTCTATAACAGTAACTTAATGAAATGATAATTTATTCTTGCTCTTGTTTGAACTTATTAATTTGAAAATAACTTATTTCTTTTGAATTGTGCATTTAATTTTACCTACAATAATTTATATTGATGGGTTCATGCTGCCCTGATAAGTATGCAACTCTTTTTTAAAACTATTTCTTTTACATAGGGTATAGAAAGGTAAGAGCTGCTTGACTAAAACTTACCACAAACGGTAAAGTTGCAAGAGTTGCTGCCGCCAAAAGTTGCAAAAAGTGCATTTCCTTTGTTACATTCTTAGCTAGTTGTTTCGTAGTTGCCAAAGGAGTTGCCAGAGTCGTCGGCCGCATCAGGCAATTGAGACAGTTTTTTACGAGTTTTTTTGCCATTTCATATGATTTTAGTTTTTTACCGGAGGGTGCAGAATGTCGCTATGGGCGTTGCACATGGCCAGCAATTAGAGCAGAACTGCATTAGGCTAATCAAATGATGGGAGCAAAAGAGGCTGCAACTGGCAACCAGGCGGCAGAATGACAGAATGGCAGACTGGCAACTGGTCACTTGTGGAGGACAAACGCATGAACGAGTCAGTGCATCGGCGCTTTGCTAATTAGTCCCTTGAATCCTTTTAATACGATTATACGATGCGATTGAGCGGCTGACTTACAGACAGAGGGGGCGTGCCTTTTGAGGCCGTGTGTGTGTGTGTGTGTGGTCAACTTTGTCTAATGAACCGCACATTAGTGCAGGCGACAGCATGCGCCAGGATATGGCACCAGGACGCTAACTTATTGGCATTTTTTGCTCAAACGCATTTAACGCGCGCTCCAGATACTACGATGTGGTACAAACTGGCTGGTGCAGCATTCCTGCCACCCCGTCCACCGCCTCATCTGCCAATGATTGCACAAAGTGTTGCCTGCCACACTGAGTTACTGACTGCCACACACTCACTCTCACTTTCTTTCTCTCTCTGGCTGACTGACTGCCTGCCTCGTTGCAGTTCAATTGAATTTTAGCGTTAAAGTTTTTGCAGTCTTCTACACTCCAACTCCACATCACACAGCACATTGGCAATCTTTTGCTTTTATTGTGGCGCTAAAAACTTTTTTTTGCCATCCAAAATTACTGGCACGCCCCCTTGGTATGTCTTTATCGATTACTAGCGCTGGTTTGTTATTTGTTTTATGTGCATTTGCTTTGGCCTCTTACCAAATATAAATTAGAAATTATTGGAGCATCTTTCTTTCGCTTCCCGTTCGCCTCTTTTTCACGCAGCTGCCAATTGATTTCAAGTGCCAACATTAATTTGTAATAAACATGAATGAGATCGGAAATCAAATAAAAAGTTGAAGAACATAGCAACTACAATTGAACTCCAAATCGCCAGTCATTAACAACAAGAACAAGAAAAAAAAAAAATTAAAGGGTTGCAGCTGCCAAGAGCGCCTTGAAATCAAACCACACACACACAGACAGAGAGGGAGTAGATGGGACTATGCGTCCTTGATATACAGGACACGCACATTACCAGCGCGTTGACATTGCTATAGAAGCTGCAACAGAATTAGAGCAGAAATTATGCTTATGACTGTGACCGTAAAACGCTGCTCAGCTGCCTTTGATTATTGCTGACATTTTTAATACCCTTTTTAACTTTACTAAAGGCACTATGGACTAACTGAAATAAGCGACATACCATACCAAGTAAAAAGGTAAAGCTACAAGTGACTAAAATATCATAGAAATATAAAAAATATATGAAAGAAAGTTTTTGAATAGTTTGACAACATTTTTTAATTTATGCGTATTGTCTTTGCTGAGTATTTCTTAGTCGCATATAATTATTTTAGCATATTTTATTGCCTGCTTTAGTGTTTGAGTGCGAGTCACAATTCGGGTAGTGCATGTAATCAATACCGATTGTTATGGCTGTGGCCGTGGGGCGGCTGTTGAATGTCAGCTTGTGGCATAGTCAGAGGCTCTCTCTATCTTTATGTCTAGGTGGTCAGCTCAAATTGCGAATACAGACAGAATTAGAAGCACAGAGTGCATGCTATATACCAATTTGTGTTTGGCGTAATTAAGAGCAAAGCCGCATTCAATGGCTAACTCTAATTGCCATCGTCGCATCTATTCTAAACAATCTAATTGAAGCTAAATACAAAATAGCATACTCAACTCCTCAATATGCTTTTGGCTTTGGATAGCATAAAACAATATGAGCAAACG
This sequence comes from Scaptomyza hsui, assembly GCA_018152825.1. Classification (NCBI taxonomy): domain Eukaryota; kingdom Metazoa; phylum Arthropoda; class Insecta; order Diptera; family Drosophilidae; genus Scaptomyza; species Scaptomyza hsui. The sequence continues at coordinate 1,431,943 of JAECXO010000044.1, read as the reverse complement.
AATTCTTATATGTTTCCTTTTTTATTTTTTGCTGTTGGTTGCAAGTTTCTTATATAAAGTTATTTTTTTAGTTCTCAAGAGCAAAAAGTGCATAAAGAAATTTAAACGGCAAAGGAAAATTCTTTGCTCACTTTCTCTCGTGCGCTGCGAAAACTTTAACTTCAACTATTGCCATAAAAACACTGCAATGAGTTTCATAATAGTTGGCAGTTATTAACATAATTATTTTTACCGTGCACTAAGTTTGTTTGCTTCTTGTGGGCAAGGTGATGCCGTTTGAAAGTGTTATCAGTTAAATTACCAAAAGTTTTTTTTTACTCTTCCATTCAAAGTTTGAGTTTTAGATGCCTGCAAGCAAGCTCTAATGACTTTGAGTTAATTACCAGATAATATTTTGTGTTGTAAAGTTAGTGAAGAAAGAAAGGATATGACAATATCCTTTATAGTTTAAACTTAATAATTAATTGAAATTTTAACGGTTACTTTTGACCTCAAGAAAAATGAGCTTTACTTCTGCAAGAAAAAGTGAGAGTCCTAATAATTTCCCTCTTCGGTTCTTCATAGCAAGGATTCAACTTATAATAAATAAGTTCAGAGCTTTATAAAAGCACTTGTGTGCTTGTGAAAAGCTCAACATTTGAAAAAGCTTTCTGGTTGTTGCATAAATTTTAGCCTGCGCTTGAATCTTAGATGAGTTTTAAACCAGTCAAAAAAGTTCTAAGTCGTTTATTATGTAGACAAAGTTGGTTTAAATCTTGGTTATTGTAAATGCTCTGAGTAAGCTTTTATTTTTAGATCAAAAGCTTTTCATTGATTAATTTATTTTATGAAATATCTTAATATATGTAAATTTATATCGAATTTCTATTTAAACTTCACAAATCTTCCATTAGCCATTAATACCGACTTTGGAGAACTTACTACTACAGCTTTAATATTCTCATCTTGATTGACATGTGGTGTCGACATAGACATCCAATAAAGTTGTCAATAAGGTTACCGGATTATGGTCTAAACACAGTACCAAAGGGCCAGAGAAGGCTCAGCTAAAAGCTATGCTCACCAATTGAGTTAATCGCATTAAATCACAGCCTCTACATGCTTTTAGTCTGTTCAGGAATAAAAGAGAAAAGATAACCAAAAAATCATCTACTTAGAAGGTAAGCCGAAAAAGAAGATCAACAAGTCTAAGTTGAGCTGCGCCATAAGCTTTTATAATGTAGCTCACATTCAATATTGATTGCTAATTGATAATTAAAACTTTCGTTTAAATTTGACATCAAGTTTATTGTTAATTTCATTTAAATATTGAATATTTTTCTGTTTTTGTGTGTAATAACATTAATTAAAACATTTAAAAAAGTTCAAGAATATCGCTGAACTTATTGACAAAAATTCCTGTGTCATATATACATACATACATATATCGCTGCGTCAGATACAATACAATAAATTTTGCTTAATATTTAAAACATATGCATATTAGAATGTATATAATAGATTTGGTAAGTTAAAAAACATACACGAATACCATATATACATATGTATATCTTATATAAAAGTCGTATGCACAAACTTATGCACTTAAGTATAGTCGTAGAATGCTTACATCAAGAATAGAACGAAGCACAAGTCTTTATAGTTGTTGGGAACATTTACATCAATCAATAATACATATATACAACACTAGCTTTTACAACTACTAGATAGAAATGTACAGATTTATTTTTTATTGGTAATTATACCATTTTAACACACAGATTCTAAATACTTTTTACTTTCTATACTAAAGAGACACGCTTTCTTTGCCGAGCATCTTTGATAGTTTCTGTACAAGATCCGCTCTAAGAAAATAGATGTTTAATCTTGAAGTTAAATGCCCTGCTGCCAAATCACTATCCAGAAAACACACACACATGAAATCACAAATTCTAATTATTCACTTTATAAGTAACAATATTAATTTTCTCAATTTCATGCTTATCTTATCTTTAGAGCAAAGATTGTCAAATGTCTGTATGAATATTATTCTCCTTTTTTTGTAAATTTATTTTTAAAATATTTCTTATATTGATAATAACATAATTTTGAAAGTATTTTTATTTCATTTTAAATTTTAATAGTATTTTTCCAATCATTTATGTCCACATTCTAAGAATTTGTCTCCTTTACGTTGCCTTACTAGGAAATATCCACATTTAATTATGCTACATTATTATTTTGTATGATATCTTTTAATTTTTTCAAATATTTAAATGTGGTTTTTTATTTTAATATTAAAAATGTATTTTTCTTATTAAATTTTATATTTTAATATTTAGTTCAAGCTTATCTTTAGTCTCATTTACCTTTTAAATATATTTGAATATAATTATTCTGGTTGTTTTTATGTTTATTTATATATTTTTTTTTATTTGTACCATCGAGATATGAGATTGTATAATCTGGGATATTTGCATATTGAACATTGTACATATTTATTTAACTATTTAATATAAAACATAAATACATCAAGTTCCTGTAGTTGACATTTAACATTCAGATATACAATATTTATTTGTTTTGCAATAAATAGCTAATATTTTTTATTGATATATAGACACAGGTATATGTTTTTGCATAAATGCATATCCAGAATCCTTGCATAGTAAAATAAACATACTCATTCATTGCATTTTCAATTTATTTAATTTTTGGTTTGCACTTCTCATTGACAGCCTCGAGCAATTTTTGCACAGTTTCGAGTTATTATTTTGCCTTAAGTCATAAAAAAATAGATTATGTTGTGTTCATAGATAATACTCTGATATGCTACAAATAAATATGCTTTGTTTTCGCTTTTTGTTTTGCTCACTTGACCATATTCTTTTCCTTACAACTAAGACTTAAGTTGAAGAGACGCTAGCTTAAAATATTTCTTTATTTTGGATATTCTAAATTAAGGAAAATTGTATATACATAGGGATATTTTGTTGAATAAAAGAAACAAAAACCAACTTCAACCGAACTCTCGCCACTTAATGCGCTTAAGGCGCTTAATTGTATTCGGTATTGGTTGAGTTATTAGAAGCAACAGCGAAAGCCAATTAAAGCTTTAATGTGCTTTACCGAATCAATGAAATCAATACCAATAACTAAATATGTACGCATAAAGCTTTTAGTTAATTTATGTTTCCTGTTGTTTTATTAATAAGTTGCACACTGCTTGAAATCGAAATAATCAAACATAACTAAAGAGCAATAAATTAATAAACTGTGAGAAAGTAACTGTATCTATACATATCTTAGAGATAGTATTAAAAGTACAAGCGTCTTCGTATTTCAATATTAATTAGGAAATAAATCACGCACGTCGGCATGCATGTAAACGAATCCACACACAAATCTGCCCACGTTTTTGGCAACCTTGAGCCACAACCCACCCACTTGATTCCTCTCTCCGCCGCCCCACTTACTTTCCGCTGGGGTCGCGCAATGAGCGCGTTGAAGGCAATCCACGCATTCCCTTCTCCAATTTGTCCGCATCGCCGGCGGAAAAACGGAAGTTCATTGTCTGCTGACTTGCCCCACTGTGCACACCCAACAAGAACCGACCACCCAAATCGGGCATAGGGACAGTGCTACGTGAACCACGACGAGGGCCCAACAGCTCCACGCTCTCCTCCTCATCCGGGCCGTAGTTGACAACGCTGCCAGCTGCCACCTGCACAGGAACCTTGGCGGGTGGAGAGTACTGTGCATTTGCCTCAGACAAACGACGATATTCGCCGCTGCGCGAATGCTGCAGCTTCCAGGAGGCACGTCGCGTGTTTGCCACACTGTGACTGCTATTGCTGCAGTGAACCGAAGCGTTCGTTGTGCTCGTGGCTGTGGTGTTCAGGTTGCCCGTGCTCTGCGAGACCACACAGTTGTTGGAGCTGGAGCTGCTGCTGGATAGACTGGAGTTGCTGCCTCCGCTGCCACTGCGACGAATGCTTCGTTTACTGCGATGTTGCACTTGCTGCAGCTGCTCCTGGGGCTGCTGATCCTGTGCGTTTGGCTGCTCCTCGGGTGTCAGCAGTGCATCGGTGCTCTTGCAACAGCTTTGATGGCTGGCCGAGTGCTTCATGGTCCAGCGGAAATCATTGGAGTTCTCATCGTCAAGCGGCGGATAGATGCGTCCAGCTGAGGGCGTTTGATTGCTCAGCAAACGTTCCTTGGAGCTGCCCAAGTTGCACTCCGTTGTCATGGGAGATGCTATTTCGTCAATGGTATTGAGTGGTGAGATTTGCAACGTTTGCTTCTGCTGCAGCAGCTCCATTTCATTCTTGATTGCCGGCTCAATGCCCAGCAGACCCAGCACCAGACGCGGATTGGCCAAAACGAAGCGTTCAAAGGTGGGAAAATCGATGCGATAGAAATCGGTTTGAGTGCTGCGACTCGTCTTTGTTGGAGCCTCCACGCTGGCGGGCGATTCAGCCTTTGAGCTGGGTGGCGTCACCTTCGCTGGCAGCTGCATCTCCCTGCCCCACACCTCCGGCGGATGGGAGGAACAGCGCTGCATGGCCGCTGCCTCCGCACCAGCACCCAAGGCTGCGCCCATGAGCTGTGCATCGCCTCCAGCTAAGCCCAAGCCCAGTCCCAGTCCCAAACCAACTCGTGCTGCCGCCACCCCGCTGATATTGGGTATGGAGCGTGCGGGGGGGAACTTGAGGGAGCCGTGCGAGTTCATGGCCCCTGATGAATATGTCATTTCCTGTAGCGCGCTAATGGCATTGCGCACCTCCACGCTCAGTTGGGCCACATCCTGATGCAGTGTGGACACCTGCGAGTCGAGGCGTTCCAGCGAGGGCCGCTTGCCGCCTGCCTCGCCCTCCTCGATGGGTGTGTCCACCTCCTCAAAGGAGTTGCGGTCCAGACTGCTGGCCATGTTGAGCGGTCGCTGTCGCTTGTTTCTATCCCGCAGCGTGATTAAGGAACTACCACGCTGATGCAATCGCTGATGCCGCGGACTTATCCCGCCCAGCAGCGGGGAACGCGTGATGCTGTGATGTGGCGATGGCGTTGCCGATAGTGGAGCACCATTCTGTTCCTTCTCCTGCTCACCGGCTGCTTCGGCTTCCTCGCGGTTCTCATCATCCTCGCTAATGCTGGGCAGGGGAAACGATGGCCCAATATCCGAGTCCTGATTCTCGTAGCCCTCGCGCAAATTGCATGTCAGATCGTGTTGTATGTCATTCGCAAACTGCTGCTGGTACTCCGGATACAGCCGCAGCACCTCCACCAGACCGCCCATGTGTATGCACTTCAAATCGCAGTAGGTGAGCGCCTATAACGACAACAACAACAGCATGAGAACATTTTGGGGTAAATGATTATGCACTACACTTAAGTTTACTTAAGTGACTGCCTAACTAAAGTGGGCGACCCTATTCATATCTACTCAATAGCCAAGGAAATAGTTTGTTATACACTGGTATGAAGATGTGGAAAAAATCGTTAAAATAGTCCTTCTTAAGCAACTTTCAAAAAATCATAAAAAAAAAAAAAATACTTGCAAAAAAATTAGAATTTTTTGGAGACTCTTTTTGCATCAAAACATTTTTTGTTTTAGCCCGAGGCAAGAATTGAAAACTTTTAATGGGTACTTAATGGGTTAAAAAAAAAAGTTGTGTATGATTTCAACGGACTTTAAATGACCTTTTGATTGATACCAAACTTTTTATGAAGTAAGTTCAAATAATAAGTTGGTTAACCTAAAAGTGTTTTCAAAATAAGTATGACGACCAGTGTATATAAACACAACTTTGTCTCTGAGTTTAGTAGCGTTTTGTGTTTCTTAGAGCATCAGCTAGTCTACTTGGCTCGAACACTATATGTGTTTTGGCGTCTTCTTTGCATACTCAAGTGTAGGCACACAAACGACCACACACACACACATTTACACACATTACTCTTAAGTATCACTCACATGGCCCGCTGTCTTTGTTGTTGCCACTTGTGCCGCACCTGAGAAGTAGCGCCTCGGAGCGCACGCTGTGGCAGCTGCTGCCAGTGAGTGAGTAAGTAATGTATGCATAATGTCTGCGCTTTATTTGGCGAGAAGGCAGACAAGCAAATAAACTGGGCACAAAGGCACAAGTCAAAGCAAAGAAAGCAAAGAAGTGAATGACTGAGAAAATATGGCGATTTTACAGCACTCCAACTATGAATTAAATGCAATGTTTCTCACTAATTAAGTGATGATCTTTCAGCTTAAGTTGTTCATGCTGCTGCAGTTAAAACGGCCGCTGACGCTTCGTCAAATGGTTGCATTAATTATCTGACAGCTATGTAAGCCACACACATAATTCCTGCGGCTTTTGTGGCTAGCTGGCAGGCAGTTTAAATTTTAGAAAAACATGCAAGGAAAATATTGAATTTTTCTCGCTGCAGTCAAGTGGAAGGAAAGCCAAGGTTGGCAGATACTTAAATATATACTTGAAGCATCGTTTGCCTGCGCTCAACGTGATAAACTTTACGACAGGCGAACAAACAAACACAAGAAATAATGAAAATAAACAAATGAGCAGAGGGAAAAGAAAAAGAAAAACAATAACAATGCCTGAACTTTTCAGCTTCAGCTTTAAAAAAGCCATTTCGATAAAAATATAATTAAAGCGCAGCGCATACTAATAAAAAGAAAGGGGGCAGAAAGTCGCGTTGACATAAAAATAAATTCTATTTAATTATGAGCCCAACGCCAGCCGGCTAAAACGCGCAGGCGGTTAACAGGAAACGCCTCCGCGATGCCTTGGGACAATAACCATAAAGTTTTGTCAGCATTTGAATACTAAGCACAGTTTTATACACATACATATAAGTATATATGTTTTATGAACTGAGACAAGCTGAAAATGCATCTTCATATTCAGATTATTTAAACAGTGCGCCTAATTAACTATTTAATATATGTAGATACTTAGCTATTTAATAATGCATTTACTATTTATGTAGTCCTACCTTCTTTTACACATGTATTGCTACTAGTTTCCGAATCGTTACTTACCTTTATGTCACTGCTGCTACGCACCACAACATCCTGGCCAGCGCTATTGGTGGTAGCTGTCATTTGGCCGTTACTTGTGGCGACCAGATGCACATTTATGTCCGAGCCAACCAGATCGCCCTTGCCTATTTGAAAGTGTGTAAAAACGTGTGTGGGAAGAGAAAAGCAACAAAAGGTCAATCGCTAAGCTAAGTAAGAATCAATAAGCATAAAAATAGCAGCCATTTGTCTAGGCAACGTTGTGAATGAATAAATAGGCAGATGACTGGCTAAAATACAAATGGCAAAGATGCCAAGATGCCAAGATGCCAAGTGAAAAGCGAACGAACTTTTGAGTTCAATAAACGTCTTTGGCAAAATAAACAAAATGAAAACATAGCCATTTAAGTAAACGCGACTTGAAAACACAATGTACTCGAACTTTACACAACGAGAACGAAAACTTACCCAGGATGGCAACAACCATGTCGTCCTTGATCACCTCCATGGAGCCATTGCATAGATAATATATATAGTTAAGTGCATCGCCTTTGTGTATTAGATATTCGCCGGGTGCACAAAAGTTCGTCTTTATGTGCAGTGACAACAATTTCAAGCAGCCCTGCAACCATTCCAAAACAAAATAACAAATACATATAAAAAATATATATAGCACAGTGACAAATTCGCGTAAATAAGATTCAATGTAAGAGTCAGCGTTTTCCCGTTGAGTTGGTCAAGAGGCGTTCAAACATCCTGAATGCTGTGGAAAGGTGTCGTGACTACCGGTATTTTGCTTGTTCGATGTCGTTGATGTTGCCACGGAAAGTGGCTTAAAGAGTGCTTATTGCCGTTGAGTGGTTTTTGTTTGCCATCCCTGCATAAGCTTTATTAATGTTTGCACTCTTCGTATTGTCGTTCGTTCATTCGTTTCACCATTTTACTCTCTCTTAAGTTGCATTTGCTAATGTTGATTTTATGTGCTTTAAACTTAAGCAGCTAAGAAATTGTCCAAGGTCAAGCAAATTTAGTTATTTTACTGAGCTTAGTGCTCAGTGTTCAGCAAAAGACAATTTTTGAGTAAATAAAAAAATTCCTAAGCAAACTTATTTAAAATCCTTGTCGATTTGCACAGCTTAAAGAAAAAGTATAAGCTATCATATTTTAATATTGCCATAGAAAACACACAAAATAAAAATATTTTTAATGCAAGGCAGTGCACTCAGAATGTCTTCTTAAAAAATCCAATTACCTTACTAGCTGCTTATTCACAAACATCGTTTTTATTGAGCTCTCTCATTTTTATGCTTTGCTTTCATCTTTTTTTTTTTTTTTTATGCTGCAAAAAGCGTTAGCAAAGTTTCGACTTTAATTACAACTGGCTAAATGTCGAATTAAAGTTGATGCCCAGCTCAAGAAGCATCTATAAACTTGTCTTATCTTTGCAAGCAGACAGCAGATGAAACTTGGCCAGTGAATCGAGAATCGACAAAGAAAACTTTCCACTTATTTTTCATGACCAATGAACCTGTGGCGTTAATGCAACTGAAGCTTAATTGGAAAATCAATTACTCCAGCGGCATGCTCTCTGTGTATCCTTCAGTTTTTAGCTCCATTGGCCAAAATGCTTGAAACTCAAGTATGGGAGTGTGTATGCCCTGAAGCTTAACTGTGCCGAATGACAAGGGTATTGACATTGTCGTCTACGATAATCATCAGAACTCGCACTGTTGCATTTGCTTTTTCTTTCAGCTTTCACTATATAAATGTGTTAATATGTGTGGGCGTGTGTGTGAGTGTGTGTGTGTGTGTTTGTGATTGTGGCCAAAAGTTTTGCCTAAAACCTTTTTCATGCTTCAGTTGTGTCCCGTGTCTAACAGTTTGCCAAAAGGTACATACGCTCAATTTATTCAGTATAGTAAAACCTGAAAGTTTCACCTGTGTGTTAGTGATGGGGGTGTTTGTGTGTGTATGTGTGTATGCGGGTGTATACCAAACAAAATGTCTGTAAAACCAGCAGTTGACTTTTGGCTGCCATGCATGCAGCATCATAAGACCATTTGTTTGAAGGCTTGGATAGCGTTTAAAGTGTCCCCGACCCTCGGCAATAACACAAAAAGCGCAATCGAAACACACACACAAACATGTACATACACATGTCACAAATACAAATATATCTACAGCCATGGCCATGCAAATAGCTCACAAGTAAGAGAGCTTTGTATGTATGTACATATAAGCGTGTCTATTTGTTCGGCTAAAAAATGAAAGATAAAAGCGTTTACCAAAATCTTTGTAAATTTTAAGATATTTTTACCGATAAGCTATGGTTTCCAATATGAAATAAAATTTAAAAGTACTGAGGTTTCCAAACAATACGAATTCCTTGCAGAATCCACAAAATTTGCTGTGTAAGTAGGTGGTTTCAACAGAAAATATTAAACTAATTTTTAGAAATAAAGGATATTGTGTCCAATCAAAGTATATTTTGAAATTTAGAACAATTTGTGAAAGTGATGCGGCCTTGACTGTAAACAGAAATATGCACTCACCTGTGAAGCTGCCTCGAATATCGGCAGCTGTAATATTTCACGATGTAAATGCATGGAGACATCTCCACGCAGCTCCTCCGGAAATTCGCGTAGCGTCTGTAAGCAAACAAAAAAGGGGAAAAAAGAAAAGAATTGAGAGAAAAGACAGTCAGTGATAGAAGGGGTAAAGTGTTCATACATATAAGTGGAAAGGTAAACACGAGCGACAAGTGCCAGAGCTCAAAACTTACATATCCTTCAAGGAACACACATCATACACACTCTCTCACACAGGTGCAAAAGAGAATTGAACGATATTGTAAGCATATATTTGACAATTCATTTTCCCTTGCAGTTTTTTTTTACCCTCATTCTCTTTAAGTCATCTACTGATTCGGTTTATTTTGCATGCGCAATATGTAAAATAAATATCTTTGTCCTGCGCTCGTTTCGGTTTTTTTTTTTTTTTTTTTTTTTTTTTTGCTCGGTCCCTGAGGTAGTCGCAAGTGTATTGGATGAAATTGTTGAGAGGATTAATATGAAAATTGAAAAGCTTTTGCATTTTGTTTGTTTACATTTTCGTTTTGCGGTTACATTCGCAGCTTTACCTGAATTCCTTGCTTAGATACAAAGTAAGTATTTAACCTCCAGGGGGATTTAACACGAATATATAATATATACCAAATGTACTTTTATATACGTGTGACTATCCTTTGCCTTTGAAAATGAATATTACTCAAAACTTCCGTACCTTTGACGTAATTTGTGTGACAACAACGCATAAGCCAAATGCGTAGGTAAATATTGTTCCTTGATGTATGGATACTTTAGGGAATACTTTGCACTTGACTTTGTCTTTATGTGCCAACAAACATGAATGTTAACGTAAATTTTGACTAGATCAAAACATTTAACTAATATATAAAATAGCTGTACATAAAACAAGTTTATGGAATGAATTATCACAATATGCATTCGTACGAAAGTTTATACTCAATTGTAGATAAATCAATAACACGAAAGGCATACACAAGTTTTAGTACATTTGGAACTTGAAACCCCTTTTTGGCCACAAAACTAACACGCAATGACAGAAATTTTGTGGGTAAGTGAACATATGAAATACTTATAAAATTGTTTGTGTGTTTTTGACTATTATTCACATTGACATGGGCCAACAAATTTACCTACAAACCGAAACACACAACAACTAAAAACTAACCAAGTTTCCTTTAGTGAACATTTACTTAAATAATGGAAAATATTTCCAAAGGGCAACTTGGAATTGTTATTTATGTGAGCATTCTCAACCACAAAATCCAAAGTGTAAAATATTTTACACTAATTGCATGCAGTGGCCAGAAAGTTTGCCAGGAACTTGAATGGTGGCAAGTGTCAGCCATCTAAACACAGGGCATTTCGTTTGTCTGCCAAACATTTCAGCTTTTATATTACGCGCAAAGAAGCCTACACAATTTCTGACACAATGAACGAACGACTGACAGAGAGGAATCCAAGGGGGCCAAGGGGGGACAAGCAGACTCTTGACGTTTTGCCAGTTAATTTTCATGCGCAATAAATTAACAATTTAATTTACTGCCCCCCTAACTGGCGTCACATTTTGTGCTCCATTTATACATACATATATTATGTGCGATTGTGAGGGAGAGCAAGCATTATTCATGTTTCTTAATTGTAATTAAATCACATTTGATTTAAACATATTATTTCTTGTTTAAACCTTTCATAAATCACTTAAGAGCTTAACAATCTTAATTAAGTACAATTGCTATTTTAAAAATATCAAAAAATGTTAGTGTTGTGTAAGGAAATGGAATTCAATATGTGATGAAAGCAACTGTACTTATTTATTTGAGCAGAACTGCATTAAAATAAGTTGCCTTAGTTTCCAATTTTCATTTAAAATATGTATCTTTTAAGTCATAAATATACAAACATTAGTTAGTCTGTAAAGTGTTATATAATTTTTAAAGCATACTTATTAGAGCTGACATATATTTTAACTAATTTCCATACAGAAAACACAGCACTCAGCATATAACAACTCTTAAGCATTCCTCTTAAAACGTGTTTATAAAAGTTTTAAGGCATTTAAAACAAGCTGCCAAAGCAAACCTAATTCTCAAAATTCATTCCATAACAAAGCATATTTGCAGACAGCTGTATTCAAATGGTTGCAAGCCGAAATTAATTAGACAAGTTTTAAGCCACACATACATACGCACTGAAGGCCTGGCCAGGATATTTGAAGCATGTTCCTGTCAGATGGGGAAGGAAGTTTGGTCTTTCGACTGGCAACAACAGCAGCGGGAGTAGCTGTCAAGTGCTCAGTTGGGCAACATCAAAGCCAGAAGCAGTTGGGCATTTGATGTGTTGTGAATATTGTGAGAGGCAGCCAAACAAATGCGCTAATTAATTTGCATCTCATGGCAACCAAATTGTTGCAAAAAATGGTTAACACCAGCAGCTAACAAAACCACAAAGTTAACGTTTGTTTGACTTTTGTTTTTATAATGTCAATTAGTGAATGGCAATGTCGAATCTACACACTTCTTACTACAGCCGCGCGCACTTAACGCAAAACGAGCTAGTTGTGTGCCACAAAGTTCGCTTTGTGCCAATTTATACTGACCACAGTTGAATGAAGAGCAATACAGAGACTAGAGACAAAGTTTCTCTAAACTAGCACACATTTTGCATGCAGTGTGAGATGCAGCAAACTTTTAACCAAGACCAAACTTTATGTTGAGACAAAAACTTAAAAGCCTTACCCCTGTTCGTGCGGATTTAATGAAGCAACAAAATAAAATTATGATTGCTTTGCGTTGCACTGAATTGATTTCACAGCAGACGAAAAAAGAAAGAGAAAACACTCAACACAAATGAAAAACTTTTTGCAAAGTTATGTGCACTTAAACAATCTTCAATTTGCAACTGAACAATTAAGCTGCCTATTAATAAAAGCCAATTCATAAGTATTACGTGCAGTCAGTGCTCAATTCATATTTATACAACTCGCTATTTAAATTATCATATCAAGCCAGCGTCAGTCAAGAACTGCTGCTGTTAACTGTAATGGCGAGGGTTACTCAAGTAAAAAATCGAATAAACCAAATGAAAACACAAAAAACTTTACTAAAATACTAAGCATAAATTATATTTTATGTTCTCAAGGCTATGTTCACATACATCCGCGTTGATTTCAATTATAAATAATTGGACTAAATTGAATTCAATATTAAATACTTGTGATACCAACCCCGGGCGCCATGGGCTGCCAACATATGTATGCATGTTTGTTTCCTACCTACTGGCTGACATGCAATCAAAGGGGATTCAAGCTTTTTGCCATTTAACCCAATGCCAATCAATAAGTCACATAAGAGACCTTACACACACACACACACACACAACACAAATTATATTTGGCTTACCCCTATACATATACTATATATAGAATATACATATATATATTTATGCGAGACCCGACAGGCATTTGCTTAATTAAAGGCACTGAGATATCAAAATGCCAATGAAGCCACAGTGCTTGCCTGCCCAGCGCTAAAGATTTTGCGCTGTATCAGCAACTTTTGTGTGGCAAGTAAACATATATGATTTACAAATGAACAAATACATAAGGGGGTTTGGGCACACACTGCCACACACTGGCACACACTCGTACTCGCACTCATACTTTACCTCGTAGATATCAATGCCATGGCTGAGGGACCATGATGTTTGAAAATAATCCTCAATGCGCTGTTTCAGCTCCTTTGGCATCTGGAAGTAGACAAGGATTATTAAATGCAATGAGTAAAAATCCATATTTATTAGTGTTCTATTTAAAGTTTTTCTACAACTATTCAACATTCAATTTTAAAAATAACATTTACTAATGAGTTGAGCTTTTTTAGATTCCATTGGCTGATTTGCATGCATTTTAGCCACGTAGGCAAGCTGCACAAATGCACTTGATTACGAATAAAGCGTATAAATGCTGCCTAATGGAGCTGACAGCAAAAAAGACTGCAACATCAACAGGTTGCAAGTGACTCGGTCACGTCTCGCAACTAAACATGGCAAACTTTCCTAGCATATTCAAACTCATCTAACCCTGTTGCATGCTTACTTATACATCCCTTTCCCTATCCCCATTTCCATCCTCATTCCATTCAAAGCCTAATGTTGCGTGGCATATGGCAAAAGTGTGCTGCATTTCAATTAAACGGGGTGAGCAAAAGCACTTTGAGCACGAGTTGCACACATAAAACGTATGTCGCCCAGTCAGTGGCAGCCAACCACTGTGGCGAAAATTAATTTCCTATGCCAGGGCCATCGCGGTTTTGCAATCGACTATCGACTGTTAATAAGTCAGCCCATAAGGCTCAAGTATCAATTGCTTAATATTCTAGCACAAAATGGCAAGCTTAATTTTCAGTTATGTGAGTAGAGTTACTTAGCTTAAAGCTGTAAGTAAATAGTTAAGATAAGGTGAGTTGTAAAAAATATATCATCTCTTTTTATTTACAATCGCTTCTTTGGCAGATGGAAAATTCTCTCAAGTTTTACAAATCTAAGCCGTTCATTAAGAGAGCTAACGACATATTCACCAGACAAATACTTACATTATGCAGTGCCACGAAATCCTTTAGGTCTCGCCATTTGCTTTCATAGAGGGAACGACGTGAGTACATACGTTGGATGATGGCAGTCACATTACCAAAGACCACGGCGTGCATCAGAGCTGCGGGTAGATAAAAGAGTTGAAAGAATGAGAGTAATATATGGTTTTTCATTTCCAGGATCGAAAGTAGGAGGGAGGGAGGGAGAGGATGAGGACACGTGTCTGCTGATTACCTACCGCCAATGAGCATCATTATAATGGTGAAAACCTTTTCGGCCGTTGTATTCGCCGATACATTGCCAAAGCCCACTGAAGTGAGGCTCGTGAATGTAAAATACAACGCCGTCGAATAAGTTTCAGCCGTTGTCAGTATGGCAACGGAGGCGTTTTTTCTCTCCGCCAGCAGCTGCAACCAACCTGTGAAGAATACTTGACGATTTTAATAGCACAAAAAGCACGAAGGAGGAAGAAAGAAAATAAAACAAACTTTGTTTAGTAAATCAGGCATTAACAGATGGCACATGTGGCCCAGATGTACTATGTAGTAGTATTTGTCATTCAGCCGCTTATTAAACTGACAATGACTTGGCCCAAAAATAAAGAAACTTTCTCGCCTCAAAGCTGTTGCTGTCCATCAAAGTATTCAGCCAGAGTTAGCTGTTAGACAGACGGACTTTTTATAGAGCGTGTCAAATCCGGCTAAATGCTTAGGCCAAAATGGCAACGGAAACGTCAAACGGCAAATGCCAAATGGCAGTTTGTAAACTTTTTTCCAACAATTTCCCACCGCGCTCTAACTAACTCTGCTGAGAGTGTGAGCATTAAGTGTGTATCATGTTCACTGTACTGTATGTATTTTTGGGCTTGTAAAGTAACTGGCAATTTGTTGCTTTTGTATGTGATTTTCCTTCTGTTGCTTGTCAGTTTATCAGTGAAGTAAATATTACAATTTACCAAGGGAATACATATGGCATAATGCATAAAGAAATGCTAATCTGACAATAACGGCAAAACAGTCTGCTACGTGACTCGGTCAATACCCTGTTTTCCTTAATTTCTTCGATTAAAAACTAAACATACCCCAGACATATTCGCTATACGATATGGCTTGTAAAATAAAATATCTTGTAAAAGAAAAAAATCAGTTTAATACTTAAAATGGACCGAAGTAAATCATCAAAGATATTTTTATTTTATTTTTTTAGTCTGTAGGTTCGTTGTGAATTTAAATAATGTTCGAAATATTATATTCAATAAATAATTAGGCAGTTTTGCATTATATACTATTATATATTTTACCCAATAATTTATAAATAAAGAACGTTACAAAAACAATTTGCAAGACAGAAATAAAAAAGTCAACATTCTCTTTCTCTTAACATTACCCGCACAGGGTATACAAAGTAACAATAAAAACTTTTTGGGGCTCACACACAAACGCATACATATGTAAATATATTTAAATCACAATAAATGTTGATTTGATATTGTTCCGCACGAGTTTCGAGCAAACTTTCCCTTTTAAATGTGCTAATAACCGTTTTCCCATTTCCCCCTCGTAGCTTTACACCTGGGTTGGTTTAAACTTTTCGCGCACTTTACGCATTACATAGTTTGTGTGTGTGTGTGTGTGTTTGTGTTTGTGGGTTTGTAACGCGCTGGGTGTGGCTGCGGGCAACTGCAACATTTTCATTTGGCGTTTGACGAGCCAAGGCAAACACAATCAACGCCGGCGGCAAACTAACCAAATTACTGTCCAACTAACGCACACATTGACTGCACACACACACACACACACACGCATTTGTTAACAAACACGTGTGGGCGGGTGTTAGATGACCTTGGCTTTCAGCTAGTCCATATACTCACCAATGTTGCTCTCGGGAAACCACTCATACTCCTTCACAGCAATGACATACCAGATGCAGGCGAGCCAGTGAGCCGCCACCGTAAATGAAAACATCAGCAGCGTCAGAATCATGGCCGTGTGCTGTGAGTATCGATCAATTTTTTGCAAGAGCCTAGCCAGGCGCAACAAACGCGTCAATTTGACAAGATGAATGTGTGATTCCTGTGCATCGACATAGACAAAGATAAAGTGAGAATGAGAATATGAGAATGGGCAAAACGAAACAGGACACAGATGCCTGGCTGCACTTTGGGACGAACAATAGCAACAAGTGCAGACGCGAAGACGTACAATGGTTCTAGTCGAGATTGTCCGACTAGGAGATACCCTGAAACTTATAAGTAACGCTTACAGTCATTTTTTGTGTATATCGACAACTAATCTTTAATCTTCGATATCTCTGACTATCGCACACTTTCATTATTTTACCAATAACATTAAAAACAAATTCACATTTTACAATTTCAATTTTTTTTGTTACTGAATACATCTGTTTATCGGAAATGCTTTTTGATACGGACAGTATTGGCCTTGGACTCGATGCTGATCAAGAATCTGAGACGCTTCCTTCTGCTCGTTACATACATTTGCACAAAACCATCAGACCCTTTTTACCATTGGTGGGATGATTGAATGCCAAAACATCAGATAAATATCACAAACATTCAAATGCAGATGCAAAGGACAACCAGCTTAAAGTTGTTCAGTTAACTACAAGCAAAATAGTCATGGGTAACTTTATTTTGATAAGATTCACACTTTATTTTGCTAGCGGGATGGAAAAGTTTTTACTCCTTAAAGTGCGTATTATGATTTTGTAACGATTGTAAGATTTATTTATTATATGGTGATTCAATGTCAGCACATATATTCAGACTTAATTTGTGGGTTTTAAATTTTAATTCGAAAAAAAAGATAAATTGCTAAAGTGTATTATTGAATCTTAAATTCACTTTAATTCGCATTTTATATCGACAAGAGATAATTAGTAGCAAAATGTATCATATACAATGTTTTTATTATGTATACAAATGATTGTTATCAGGCAAGTAAAAAAAAGAAAACAAAACCACAACAATTGCAAACAAATAAATAGTTAAACAAAAAAGGCAAACAAAGTATCTAAAAACATTCGCTAAAAAATAATAAAAAGTGGTTACAATCCCTAATTAAAAGCACAAATAAGCTTTTGTTAGTAACTAATATCACTAGGCTCTAATTATTTACCCTTATTTCAGGGGCGTACATCTTATTAGAGCACACACACAAAATAAACACACAATAAAAAGGACACACTCACACACAGCACCAAAATTATGACACATGCCCATTTATTAGCTAGCAGTATTTCCTGTCCTAACTGTATTATAACTTCCGTCCCTACTCAGCAAAGAAAGGAAGTGAAATGAAAAGGGATAGTTAAATAAAAAAATCAAAAGGGCTGTCATCAAAAAGCCGAAATGTAAACATAAACAAGCTTTTCAAGCAACATAGAAAATCAGCCAGGCAGTTGACTAAATTGAAGGTTAACGGCGCTAACTTAACGTCATTGTCATTTAACCTTAAAGTTAGCAATTTATTTATTTTTTATGATTAAAAGTTGGTGAAAGTAAAAGTGAAGTGAATGTTATCAGTAGCTGATGAGGCATAATTTTTAAAATGGACACTATTTGCGCCTGCTTTATAAATTGAAGAAGAGCAAAAACTGCGATCTAAGCATTAAAGCTCGTAAAAAAAAAACCTTGCAGGAAATGCTATGTAAAGAAAAATACGCGTTGCTGTCAGGCAACAATGCGGAAGACATTTAAAGCGAAAACAGATAACAATAACAGGAAAACTAATGATTTTTAACTTTAACATACCCTAGATTAATCCCTTATATGACAACTACTCAATGTTGATTAGAAATCAGATGGTAAATCTCAAACTAAGCTAAAACTAATACTTGTGTAAGTCAGGTAAAAGTTATGGATCCACCAACAACTTTATCGTACCCCATTTACACTTTCTTTTGCATAGGGTATGCAACAAATAATAATACACAACGACATCAAAGCATGTCGAGGCGATGTAGCTTTAAGAATGTTGGCATAATAACTGTTTTTGTTTCGTTCATAAGGCTTTACGCTTTCAAACGCCTCGTGGCTTCTGTGTCTGTGTGAGGGTGTGTGTATTTGTGTATTTGTGTAGCGTTGCCAGGCAAAATTGTAATTCATGTTGCAATTTACGCTGCGCTTTCGCTTTCACTTTCGCTTTTACTTTCCTTTTCCTCTTTCTTTCATTCTGTCAAATCTTGGATGCCTTTTGCGTAAGTTGCGCGACGTCGTCTCGCAGTTTGCTTACTTTGTCGCGCAGAGCAACAGGAACAAGAGCAACAACAACAAAAGCAACAGGCACAATGAAAAGTTAGTTGGTCTCAAGTTGACTGTCATGGAAACTTCCGTTTCCGTTGGTTAGGCTGTTGCCGAGTTTTTGGGTCTCAAAGATAATTAAAACTTTTAAATCAGCCGAATATGCAAAGTTTCTAGTGCATTAGCTAAAAATTGGTATGCAGAAACAGCATTAGCAACAAGCACAGGATTCGTACACCACTTCAAACTAAGAAGATAAAGCTGAAAAAATGTCAAAACTTAAGTATTAAACAAGTGAAAAAGTTGCAGTCGGACGCAACCGACAGCGGAATACTTTGATACCAGTAAAAGAACGGTTGATAAGGGGGAATGCAGGGGCAAAGGGAGTGGGCCATGTGGTAAACATCGCCAGCTATCATGTTACCAAATTTGGTGACTTTAGCTCAAAAACTGTGGAAGATAATTTAACTTCAAAATTTAAAAGGTGGGCGGCAGAGGTGAGTGTGGCATCCAAATTTTTGAATCAAAACTTTTTAAATGTCACCATCTATTTTCCCACCAAATTTTGTGGCTCTAGTTAAAAAACAGTTAAAGATATAGCCGATTCCGATTTTATAAGGCGGGTAGCTTGGGTGGGCGTGGCATCCAACATTATGATGCAGATCTTTGGTAGATGTTGCCTTCTATCTTTCTACCGAATTTGGGGGCTCTAGCTTAAAAACTGTAAGAGATATCGAAATTTCCGATTTTAAATGGTGGGGCGGCAGAGGTGGGCGTGGCATCCAAATTTTTGATGCAGATCTTTTGTAGATGTCACCATATATCTTCCTACCAAATTTGGTGACTCTGGTTCAAAAAATGTGGATGATACACGCATAACCGTTTTAACAACGGCAGGGGGTTTTGGGGCGGAAGGTGTGGGCGTGGCATCCAAATTTTGTATGCAGTTTTTTGGAAAACTTTGATGCAGTTTTTTCAGGAACATGACTAGGTATCCAACTGGTATATAGACAAATATAATTGCAAAGATTCAAGTCTCTAGCTTTACGGGTGTCGAAAAAACTTGCGTTCATACGGACGGACAGACGGACAGACACCATGACGGACATTGCACAAAACCAATATACTATGATACTTTCAGTATCAAAGTATGAAAATCTGAGCTAAAGTCGTGTACAACGTTTCTTAAAAGTCGCCAAATAAAAACATATATTAATGACTTTCTGGCTACTTAAGAACTTTTAAATCTTAAAAACCAAAAAAAAAGGAGGGACGGAATATGAAAGAGAATGGGATATATACACACCACAGTTTTAGCAATTAAAACACATTAAAGTTTTACAAACATAAACTTTTTATGGCGCTGAAGATGTAGCATTAAACAGCCAAAAACACGCCGATTTCTATTTTTTGCGTGCTTGTTGGCCTTTGTAATATTCTTTAAGTTATCACGTATGAATGTGTATGTAAAAGCAGGCGGACAAAGTTTTTGGTGTCCTTGGCAAGGATTTGGTGTTTAAGAGCAACAAGCTAAGAAGCAGATACATCTCCACCATATTTAAATCGACTTACGAAACTCTGTTAGCCAACTTTTTTACGACCAGCTTCAAGGGAAGCCTTTATTCCTAGTAAGGTTTTTTGTTAGATATATGACCCTTACTTAAGACAAGCCCTAAAAACCCGAAGTAAGTCATGCTGGTATACAAATATTTCATGGCTTTCTGCTGGGGTCAATGAGGCAGCTAAAATGTATTTGATTTGATCAAAATCACAGCTAAGCAGCAATTTGGTAGTTGTAATAAGACCCAACAACGAAACAAAAACTTTGGTTGAGACCTCAATCAATATGAAAATCATGACAATGCATAAAATCAATGGAAAGTCAGTTTGAAAATTAAGCAACGAAAATGGCAACTTAAAACACAAGTAGAAGATCCTTGAAATGTACATAATGGCTGCCACAAGCAAATTTGACTTTTATATAGTTATTTTTTACACCCTGCTTTCAAAATGGAAAGATGGTATATGTGGTTTGTTGATAAATATAATGGCCTGAAGAAAAAAACTTTATTTCATAGGTTTAAAGACTGAAACAACATTATTGTGCTTTCTAAGCATTCATCAAAACCAAGCAGAGTATTTGGTATTCGAGCAGTTTCTTCTTCTCTATGGTCTCAGGACTGACAAACAACGCTTTGAGCACTTCAACTAAAGCTGACTACGCCAGAAAACTCATAACAAGGACCAACCGAGTCACAAGCCACAAGCTCAAAATACCGGATATCAAATATGGACCAAAGCACAACGCAGTCATGGCCAATACCTGAAACCTCATCGCTACCGTGAGCTTTAAATATGCGTAGCATACTTTTTTGTGTAAAGTTCACTTGGCACATATTAAGGTTAGAAAAACCGAGAGAATATTGTACCGCATTTACCAACTCAGCTACGGAGTAAGGACACAATTTTAATCCGGTTGATGAGCGAGAAGTGTACTTAGAAGGATTCCACTTCCAGGGATAAACAGAAAAGCAAATAGAAAAGCGGCTTAAGCGAGTCGCATAACAAAAATAAATATTAAAACCATGTTCATGTGCTAATTATAGCTCTCACTGCACTCACTGCAATGTGCATTTTAGTTTAAATTAAATGCAGTGAAGCGTTTTTATTTGCATAGCTATTAGGCCCAAAATTAAATTTAGTCTGCATGTCAACAAGTCAACGCAAACATAAACAAATTCAATTCGGTAAATAACATGCATAATGCATGCGAAAAACAGGTTTATGCAAATCCCTTTAATGCTATTTACCACTTGAACTTCGACTTAAATATTTAATGCCATTGTGGGGAAGCGGGCAGCTAAGCGAGTGAAGGTAGAGGGGAGTTTATGAAAAACTAAAAACAAAGTTCTTTGCTAAGCCAAGTGCAATTGTGAATGAACTTTACTGGGAGGTGTTTCATAAGCATAAGGGGGGTGAAACATACAAGTTTGTGGCGACAAATCCCTTTCAGACAAATTGATTTTTAGACCAATTAGTATGCTTAGCCAGGCAAGTGTGTGTTACGACAATTAAATATGCTTAGTCAGCCAAATTGCAAGCAAATCCAATTAGGTGTCATCAGCATGTGCAACATGATCTTACATTAATAATAATAATTGTCCAGGTGAACTTAATGAGCATGAAATTAATGATTTATTTACTTAGCTAAGTAAAAAGGTAACTTTGTTAACTCAATTTTAAATGATAATTTGCTATATAAAGCTTTTAAATGAACACAAAATGCAATTAAAGTAAATTATTTTTGAACGCAATGTAATAATGTAATAATAAATTGCTTTACAAGTATAATTTCTTTGAAAAGTTTAGTGTGGTTTTACTTAGCATTCTTATTAATTGCTTAACTGGTTGGGTCGCCAATAATGTTTATTTTAAAATTCTTACGAAATCCGTCTTAACAACTTTGTTACTCAGTATTCTCCTTTAAAAATAAAGTTGCAAGGCCACGAAAAATGCAACTATATTGCTTTTGCTTTTATTTTTTCTCAACACACACACGCACGTTCTTCTTTGCACCTCAGGATTTCCAAGCACAATCACAGAAACACATGTCAAGCAATTTTACGCTGATATGCAAATAGCGCACACATTTTTATAAAGTGCAAAAATAAATAATAGTAACATATGTATATCAGCTATGTATGTGAAGGGGATAAAACAAATTTAAAGACGATTACTCACCTCGCCGTCGTACAAATCGGAGGCATATAGATGATCAAAGGGCAAGGCGGCCAATAAATCCAGGGCAAACCAGCCACGAAAATAATTGATGGCAATCTGTTTTGAATTGGATACGACCTCACCTTTGCGCGAGACAAAGGTTGTGCGAAAATTCAATAAAATATCTGCAATAAAAGACCAATAAAATAAAGGAAAGAATCAAAAGGAAAAACGTTAGTGAGTCGCCAGAGAATACAACTAAAACCCCATATTTGAGCTTTGAGGCTGAATTCAATTCCCAGTCAGGAATACGAAAGGATAATGGGAACATGAGTGAGGCAAAATGTAACAAAGACTCAACTGGGCAACAGCATGACCAAAAAGGACAACAAATCATCATCGTAAGCACCATCATAACCATCATCATCTTTAACAAATTCAACATTGTGGGAAATGTACTCACCAACAATGAACAGCGCTTCCACAATGACATCGGAGACCATGGTCTGACGATCCGCTTTGGCAAATGCGGCATTGTAAGGCACCATCAATGCTACATAGAAGGTGGCCACCAAAATAACCCAATCCCAGATGCCTTTGAACACGCCGTAATGGGGTAGAATCAAGCGTGACTTCTTTATCGACTGCGTTTTGTATTCGGGAAATGGAGCCTCAGTTGAATGCATAAAATTCTATAAACGACAAACATCAAAAGTGAATTTCAATTAAATACAACACGTGAAAGTATTAAACTAACAGCACGAATTGCCACAAACTACGGAAAAGTTTATTATCAGGAAGAACATTTCACTAGTAAAAATCCATTTATTTAATGCATTTAACTGAAATTATATTTATATACCATTGCGGTCAGCAGAAAATTTAAATAAATAGTAATTAAATTGTTATTAAAGGAATATCTTGACCCAACCCTAACTACCTCAATAAAACGGCTTTAAAAGGACACAATATTAATTGAATTTGAGTCGCGATAACAGCATAAACTGTTTGGTGTTCTTTTTGATGTTGTGGTTTTTGGGGTGATACTCACATTGCCCAGTTTTAATTTAGTCTTCACACCGCCCTTTTCGGGCTTGTAATGACCGGATAGCTGATATAGAACCGCACGACTGCGACGTCGTCCCATATTACAGCCGGCAGGTACGTCCAAATTGTTGCCCTCGCCGGCCTCCGCATCGCTGCCATCGCCTGGCGGCGGTCCGCCCAGGCCGGGCAGGCCACCCAATCCCAGCATGCCGGCATTGGAGCCGGCACGGAATCTTGCGCCCAGGAGTGCAGCTGTAAGGGCAAAAACTTACAGATTCGCAACACACAAATTTCAATTGATGCAGCACACAAGCGTTGTAGGATTTTTGGACAGTTTTGGATATTATTTTTGTCAGTTTATATATTTGGGTTATTTTGTGACGGTTTAAGTACAATGATGATGCCGGTTAGAGTAAGAAAAAAGAGCACAAAGAAAGAAAATATACAGAAATTGTAATACAAATACAATTTGAATCAAATATTTGTTTTACATATTAAACTTAAGTGTTTTTTGTTAGTCAACATTAATGGACACACAATGCGGCACAAAGTACAAGTTGAGTGTGTGTTTTTTATTGTATGTTTATGTGTACTTACTTTATTTGTTACTTTTACTTGGAATAATTGTAGTGCACAAATTTTTGTAGAGCTTGCAAACTGCATGCAAAACAATTCTGTTCAAGGATTTATTTGCTTAATTGATTTTTTGCCAGTTCAAATATGTATACTTTTTTTTGGAAATTTAAATTGATTGCTGCTTTACTAGTTTCTAAGATTGAAGCTATAAAAAAAATCAAACATGTATAAAGCGAAATCGTTTCACAGAAAACAAAAGCGAAATATTTTAAATTTGAACTAAAAACTCTCTTTTCAAGCATTTTTTCAAGCTTACATTCATAGAATTTTGCATTCGCATTAAATCAAAATAATTTGTATCCAAGCGATAAATCCATACAAAACAAAGATAAAATAGTACACAGAAGAACAAACAGAATGAATCACATGCTGCTATTTTAATGATAAAAGGACGAAGCTATCAACACCAAACTCTTATGTCTACGTATTTGGTGTCATGTTAACAAGCCTGGTATGCATTGTAATAGACCTGGATGGAAAATAATCGCCATCTCAGACACACAGAGCGCCGTTACACAACCTCAAGCAGTCTCATTAAATTTAACTTAATTTTATTTTCGTCCACCAACTCAAAGCCGGCGCGTGATGCTATAAATTACAATTAGCTTGACTGTGAAAAATTCGACTAAAAAACATAAGAAAAACCAAAAAAAAATATAAAAGCAAATAACAAGGGAAAAAATAAAATATACTAATTATAAGGATTTAATTTTAGATGTTATAACAAAGTGTAAAAACGGTCTGGGTCTTCTTTATTACGCTTTTTATATTTTCTTACAGGATTGTATTATAAAATGTGTAGCGAATTAGGTGGACAAGCTGAATCAAAAGGCTTAACCCGTTGTGTAAGTGAAACTTGGAATGGATGCTTTACATAGTCATAAATAGTCTGTGGCAATCTAAGCTTAGCAAATTAGGCAGAAATTCTATAGGGTATAGGATGGGACAACCTTAAATCTAGCTATTCGTTCATAATGTCTGAAACAAGCGCAACGAATTTGATTTAAATTTTGGGCCCGAGCCTGAGTCCGAGCCGTAGCCCGAACCTAATGCTGTCATATCAAAATGCCAATTAAGCTGACAGGCACCTCAATGATCCGCGCCGTGGGCCAACAACATTTTTGGGAGTATCCAACCGCTCCAAAGTTTCAACAGCACGTAGCGTACGCACAACGCATACACAAAACGCAAAAATGGACAGAATTATCGAATGGAACGCAAAAAAAAAGTGTGGAAGAAAGTGCAAAATATGCGCGATTCAGTCGAGTGTGGAAAATGCTGGAATAAAAAAATGTGTCGCACATGCTGCACAGTCTAAAAATTTGTTAAGAGCATCGTCCGCATAACTGACAGGCCTAATGATGTGTAAAATGACGGTCATTTTAACTGCCTCACACAGTTGGTATAAATGTCGAGCGAATGATAATTCAATTGCCTCAAGGGTAGCAAATATTTCAGCTTAATTGCCAAGCCTGGTCTAAATCCAAGCTAATATGCCCGTGGCACTGATGACACTGATACCGATTGCCACTCAACGAGCCAGTCAACTGAATTTCCGCATTATATGATGGTTTATGACAAAATGAATTGAAAAATGTCACAATAAATGAACGCAAACCATGTACAATGCGACGATTAAAAAAAAATAGTATGGAATTGAATATATGTAATTATAATAAACTTTATATATGTAAACCTGTTACAATTAAACAAACGGTTTATTTTAAAGTATTATAAATAGTAAATTTTACAATTGTTTACTACATGAATATGACATACAGCTGACAAGTGCTGTCAACCGCAAATGAACGTTGAGCAGCTTGAAAACGTAACCAAG
This sequence comes from Scaptomyza hsui, assembly GCA_018152825.1. Lineage (NCBI taxonomy): Eukaryota > Metazoa > Arthropoda > Insecta > Diptera > Drosophilidae > Scaptomyza > Scaptomyza hsui. The sequence goes on along the minus strand of JAECXO010000044.1, from coordinate 1,406,261 downwards.
TGTCAGCAGGATCCGACATGCAACAGTTTGTGCAACAATTGAAAGCGCATTATGTCATTTTTAATACTTTTTCAGCAGCTGGCAATGCATGCCAAAATGATGACAGCAGCAGCACAAAACAATTTTAAGCTCTTCATGCGCTCTGAAAAGGGGGAAGTAATTGAGACAACTTCTGTTGCTGTAAGTTCTCCTTTTGTTTGTGAGACTGATCTGCTCATTTTGCGAGGACTCGAGACTTTGCATGACTGCAAATCCACAAAACCGCACAGAAACAGTCAAGTCAAGAGCAGTGACAACAATGACAACGACGACTACTGAATAATGATGGTAATAAAACTGCAAATGAAACCTGCCAGAAAATGCCAGAGTGCAAGCAAGCATCCAACTTAACAACGCTATATTCCCCTTTAACCCCACCCATTGGCACTTTGCCACTCCAAAAATTTAACTCAGTCTGCTGCTTAATCCGCATTAGTTGAATGCGCAATGACCTACGCGAATAAATTCACTTCATGCGCACGAGCTAAACAGTTTTTCTTCTCTTTTTGCACTTGTTTGGGAGCTTTCATTTGGAGTTGTCTGCCTGCACATCAATATTTAAGCATACGATTTATTTTCTTTTGTTCCAACGTTCCTCTGCCCTCGGGGGAATTATGCAGACATTTTCTGCTAACTAATTCAACAAGTTCACTTGTAAGCAAGTTCACAACGGCATTCAAAGGGGCGCTAAGCCCAGCTAAATACTTCCTCTGAACTGTGTGATGAGTATCTGCGAAGTTGTAAGCCCAATTAGTAGAGCCTTTGAACACATTGATATATTATATATTGAAAATATCACTCAAATCACAGTTGCAGTTGCATTTGCATTGAATAGAATTTAATACAAACAAAAATGCAGAGAAAAGATTCTTTTTGAACGATTTTAATATAAATAAGTACTAATGGTTCATTATTCGACCTTAAACTACAATTTATTGAGAAGTAGTACATTAAATTGATTTTTGAATTAAATGGAAGCAAACAGGAAAAAGTTGACTACAGGATACCCTTTCAAGCCATGGCTTATAAGCTTACATAAACACATTGGTGTTAAAGAATATTCTTTTAAAAAAACAATTCGCTATACTGTTATAAAAAAAGTGGAACTCAATAAAACTATACTTTGTTTATGAAAATCCGTTGGCTACTGTATTCATATATACCACATCAAGTCAGAAGTTTGGGATAACGTTTAAGTTTAAATGTTAAAATATTATTGCCAGAGACATACGACAAAACTCTGAAAGCTGTTAACCAACACAACAGCATAAAAAATATGAATAAAAAAAGTTACAAAACCGACTAAATGACATAGCAAAAATTAATAAAAAATTCGTGCTTGCAAACAGCTAAGCCGCTGTCATGTTCACACATACATACATACAAACATACATACATATGTAAATATCATAATATATTAGCTTGACAGGCGTTAGGTTAACCATTTTATTTTCTTTTTGCACACCTGCATTTTTTAAACTCATATATTATTTAAAGCCTTCTGCTAAAGTTAGTGTGTGCTTGTGGGTGTTTTGTGTGTATGGTTTGGGTTGTGCTTTGGATAGTGTTTATTTTAAGTCCTTTGTGCATAAGTTGTTAAAGTCTCAATTGTTAATGATTGCTTGTTACTTTGTGCGCGAAAGTGCATAAACTTATGTAAATTTGTTATTCTGTCTGTTTATGGCTTACACTTTAGACTTTACTTTCTGACTGACCCATTTAGCCTACTTACCGCTATCACATTCCTCGTTCACATTCATCTCCAGCATTTTGGTGTGTGTGATGTCCTTGTGGGAGGCCAAAAACAACACCACATCGCGCTTCTCATTCTTAATGGGCACAATATCGAAAAGACACCAAAAAGGAGCACCTGGAAGAACAGAAAAAAAGGTATTAAATTTGTTAGAGAACAAATGGAACAAAAAACTACAATTGTATGTGTTTCTTGAAATAATTCTTATTCTCATTTGCGTTCAACTTGTTGCTAAGAGAATTTTTTCTTCCAATTCGATTTGCCATTTCCAAAGTCATTTGCATTTGTGGTTGCATAATTGCGGTCTTTTTGTGTCTTGTGACAATGAGTCGAATACAAATGTCATAAGCAGCCAGCTGTGATTGCTTTGAAGGCGTTGGCATCCTTCGAATTGGTCGGAGTTAATTAGCTGTTAATGGTATGCAAAAAATGATTGCATGCAAACTCAATTAGACCACAATTATAATGCCGCCACTTTAATTATCGGTATTAATTGTATACGTCGCTCGAGGTGGCACAAAACTAATGCATAAATAATGCAAACAATTAGGCAAAGCCCATTAAACAGTTAAAAGTTTTAAACGCAGTCCTAATTAGAAAACTTATAGACAATTTAATAACCTAGACAAAAACACTTCAAGATAGATAATTCTGGACTGCTGACTAATCGTGACCTCATTAAAGCATAACACAAAAATATATAATACGAACGTGCGAAAATGGTTTGAACAAATCAAGTATTGTTTTGTGGCAGGCACACAAACCACAGAAAACTAGTTCAAGGCAAAGCTTCTAACTCAATAGATGAGAGCCACGCACCGGAAAATTGATGCGGCATCAATGCTAGAAACAACATCCAGTATCTTAAATTAAAAGTCAATACGAAGATGGTTAAAGCCTTGACTGAGTGCCGGTGGCAAGACTCGAGCCATTGCCTAGTGGCTTACCAGCAAACCAGCCAGCAAGGCAGGCAACAAACAACAAAGTTTTTGTGCAACCAGCGCACGTGGACTTGTGCCACAATTGACTTACAGCTTTTTACTTAATACTCATGTTGTTCTTGCGGCTGCTGTTGTTGCTTTTTGTTTTTATTCGGTTCGCAATTGTGATAATCCCTTACAGCTGCTTTCGAAAACTCAACACAATTTGCTCGCATGTGGCAAACCACAGCTTTTAAGTAGGGGGCCAACATAAAAACAAACACACAGTTTAAGAAAACCAGTAACACTAGCTGAAATCCGGTTGCTAGCATATGATGATTTCAACAGAACAGATTAGATCTTGAAGCTTCGAAGTACGCAGCAAATCTTATTTATAAAAAAAAAGTTTTCTTAAAACTTATTTTATCACCAATGAATAAAATATTATAAAACATAAATAAATAAATAACCCGTTTACAAGCTGAGATTATTTGTAAAGCTTAAAGCTCTAAGCTTACATAGGTTCAAACTAAAAACTATCTTAAAGCTCTTAGCTACATTTCTCTTAAGACAAAGGATCTAAGGTCTTAATAAGTTTGCTACATTATGCTCATTAAGCCGCTTTTTTTTTGGCATACATAATTTTCCTAATCCTTAAACTTCAGCAAACATCATTCGGATATTATGCTAATTCCTGTATGTGGTCAGATTTTGCAGCTGTGCCACCATTATCCCTATTTTGCCCGTTGATGCCACAAACAACGTGGCATGTAATTTCCTCTGTTTCGAGCACAAATTACCTCAAATGCTTAACGAAGTTTAGGCAAAAAAATGTTTTTAATTAAAAATGAAAGCAATTTACAACACAATTTCTCACGCAATTGATGCTCTTTTGTTTCTTGTTATTATGTTTTTTTCTGTCTTACCTTCCTTTTTGTAGAAAATAACTTCCAATTTTAGTTCCATCTTATTTAAAAGACTTTTCTCAATTTGCTGCTTGTGCTCGTCCTTTGTATCCGGTCCGTAAAGGAAATGACATGAGCAGCCTGTTTTGTTGTTGATGTTGTGTTCATTCATTTTCGCATTTTTGTTCGTCGTCATCGTTTTCGTCGTTGTTGTTCATTTGTAGTTGTTGTTGTTGTTGTTGTGCATTGTTGCGCGTTGTGCGTTGGCAAACAATTGAATAAAATGTACAAATACATTCAAATGAGTATTGAAGTGTTGAGCTGTTGTCTGTTCCGTCATTTTGTCTGTCCTTTCCTCTGTCCGTCTGTTACCGTCTCCGTCTCTCCCCTGTCTGAGCCGTCGCTTACCCTTTTGCATAATTTGCGCGCGTGAATATCCTGTCAAATCCACGAACCCATCCGAGCAATAAACAATTGGATTGCCATTTGCCTGCGCATTTCCGAGCACAAAGTTCGAGTCTGAAATGAAAGAAATGAATGTTAGAACATTTGGGTTGTTTAGGTGTTTAGTTTAGTTTATTTTGTCTCTTTAGACATCCTGCTGATTCCATTATCCAAAGTCCATAAACTATCCTTGCATATGCTTATTCTTTAAGGCTAAAGAGAGTTTAACCATGGGTCAAATCCCTATAAAAGACAGTTAAATTTGGGTCTAGGTCTGAAAAAACTTGTATCCCTCATCATAAATTTAAGATATCCCAAATTGATTCTAGGTACATTTATCTGAAAAAATTCAAATAACAGTTTAGGTTTGATCGAGACCTAGACATAGCTGGCATTCAAATATCAAAGTTAACTCGAAAACAATAATCCAACATCAAAATATCATTTGTTTTATTTGTTTGCTGACCTTTATGCCAGCTGAGCCGCTGGCCTCAATCTACTATTTGGATAAATAAAAGTTTTCAACAAACAGCAACATTTAATTAATTTTTAGCTATGCTCAATACCCGTTTTTCTCTCTGAAATTCTTCCCAAGTTTTTTTGTTACAGTTCATCAAAAATTGAGTGGCTTCTGTGCTGTTGTATGAGATTCCCTTGCGAGAGAGAAAAAGAACTGCATGGAAATGAGAAAACACGAAAACCGTTTTACAGGTTTTATCTGCCCTTCCAAAAGAGTACAAACAATAAAAATACATTAAAACTCATCAATTTCTCTTCGTATATTGACGGATCTGACGTAATTGCTTTTGAACTTTTTTTTCTTCATTTTACTAGAAACTTTATATCTATAAGTTTATTTATGAATGGACCTTGTAAAGGAGAAACAGTATCGATATTTTATATACTCCGATTAGTTCTACCGTCAAGCTTATTAAAAGGCTATTAAACGATTTTGGCATTAAAACGTAGATAATGGAAGTAAATAACCTTGAGTATTGTTTGCAAATCTCCTTTCAAACTTGTCCGTATCTATTCGCAAAGCCGTAAATAAATCTTACACACACAATTTGTACTTGTGTAAAGAGGCTGCTTTGTATAGCTTTGAATACAACTAACATCAATTTGCACTCAAAGAAAGATTATCAGCTGCTGCCCACACACACATAAATAATGCGATAAGTATTTGTGAGGATTATCAATAGACGAAATATAACGAGCAGAAAATTAAATGCAAATATGTCACAAACTTTATTAATCATTTTATGTTACTGTTAATGCCATTAAAAAGTTAACTGACCTAAAAAGCCAATTTTGCCTGCCACTTGCTGCCAGCCACATTCTTGTCCAATGAAATACTTGACTGAACAGCATACTATACTATACTAACTTACTGAGGTGCTGACTGGCCAAAAATTGAAAATGTACACATTTATGTATACATACATAAAATATATGTCACTTGCACACACACAGTTTGTCAACGCATTAAACTTCTGCACAACAACAATTATACGCCATGTGCGCCCAGCTGACAAATCACTTGCAGGCCTTGCCGTCCAAAAATTATTGCCTATCGTCTGTTCATTTAGCAACATGTACACATGTACTATGTATTAAAATCTGTTCGCATAACATGAAGCCATTAAAGTCCCCCAGAAATTCAGTAATTAAGTTTGCAAGAGACATTGATAAAGAATAAAAAGATAGAGTGAGAGAATGGAAGAGACGGAAACGGATAGAAGAACACAAGTTTTCAGTTGTCAATACTAAGAAGGATACATATCAAGTAGGAATAAGAAATGTCAAAAGCACCAATGATATGCACTAAATATAAGAGCACCTGTACACTTTTATTTAAACGAGTTAAGACTGAGTGAAAGTGGTTTTTAAAGTACCTTGAAATAGGGGCGTAACAAACGGTTAACGAGGAGCTTATTAATATTTATGCCTAGCATTATGCATTATTATACCCTCACGCCAAAAGTGGATTTAAAAAAGGTACCATGGAATTGTGTAAAAGTATGACACAAGCAGAAGCAACAACAGCAACAACACATCCATAGACTTATCCTTAACCATATGCACTACAATTTGGTTTAGGGTATCTGCTAGTCGAGCTGTCACAACCAGGGAATTCTTTATTGTATTATTATTATATTGAAATTTCATAGTTTTCAACCACAGTTATTTCAACAAAATTAAACACATTTTATGGTCAATTGTGAGAATTATCTGAAAATTTTAATCATGTTTTTCTACCTGTTAGATCAGATTTCCCAGCTCAAGTAACAAGTTGTGCCCAGAGAGAAACCGATTAATCACTTTTGTTATGCCGTTAGAGCCTTTAACTACTGGCAACGAGAAATGATGTGTGTTCGCATCCTGGAAATGTCAAATGTTGCATTGTGTGACGCACTTGCCACAAAACGCTGCTGGCAGTCAGTGGCAAAAAGGTCAAAGGACTGCATTTGCATTTAGCTTATTAGCATGTGCATTTTTAAACTAGCAGTTAATGAAATTTTCATTGTTTAAAGAAGAAACGTTGTCAGTTTAATTTGGCATTAATATAGCTGAAATGCTTTTGACAAATGGAAAATATTTTATGAGTTTCCTCCTAGCCTAAGGCTCCTTTGTGTATTCCATTGCCTGGCGACAGGACACAATTCAAAAGCACAAGCACAATCACACACATACATATGTAGTTTTAATTTGACAGTACACATTTCTATAGGGACACGCATTGTCCTTGTCATTGTCCTTCTTTCCTGCCAATACGCTGCTGTACACTCGATGTGCTTTGTGTGCGTAGCAAAGCCAAAAAAAAACTCAAAGGCTCTGCTTGTTTTTTAATATGCATGCAACCATATATTCTGTGATACTTTTTATGACTTGCCCAAATGCCATTTTGGCTTATGCATACATACATATATAAAGCCGTGCCCGTTATATCCCAGTGCCCGCTCAATAAAACTCCCATAAATAATACATTGCAAATTATATAACGCTGAAGGACTAAGTAAATATCATAAGTATCATTTAACTTTTCCATTTTATGTTTGCGCATTTCCGTACGGAGCCATTTCCGTGACCATAAAGTATTAATCAGTTCAACGGGCTGAGGCTATCTACATATATACGTGAGCTAGTATCCAGCTGAGTTAACTTGTTAAAACTTTTCGCAGTTGCTACTTTGCTGCAATCGTCTACATGAAATATTAAATGAAACTTTATTGCTGCAAAATTACAAACAGAGATATTTTGCATGGTTTTTAAACAAAGTAAAAAATTCGGATGCCTTTTAATCGGTTTAACGAATTTTTTAAAGCAACGATTTTTAAGTTTAACTCGTTATCTCATTTTTGAAATAAAAAAAAAACAATTGATTTATTTTTTTAATGTTTTTCATTAATGATTTTAGTCGTTTCTTGATTTAATTGGTTTTTATATTGTATTTTCATTCTTAGATTTCATGTTTCTGCCTTCGATTATTTTATTATTGCATATAATATTTTGCCATTTGTCGTTGACTGATATTGGTTGTTTGTTTAATTACTGTTCATTGAATTCTGATTTCTGGTATTTGCCCAATTTATTTATTTTATTTTTATGGGTGTCGCAGTCCATTGCTACCATAAACCGATATAATTAAAACATCCCCAAGTAAATAGGAAACGAAAACTTCCTCCCTATTTTATGTATCTATTTATATATGTTTGTTCTTAGGTATAATTTTTCTCTTTACTTACGCGTGCCATCGAAGCGTGTGGCAATTGTGTCCAGGAATGTGTTCTGGGGCGCTAACAGCCCCTTGCGGGCTGGCATAGGAATGGTTACGGCCGGTGCGCCTACAAAAGCGCTGCTTCTCACTGGGCAGAACTGCAAGGAGAAAGACAAATGAGAGACACTTTATTAAATTAACAAGTTAATAACGCTATTTATCAGTTGTAGTACATATCACAGTTGCAATTGTTTCGTTTGATTTTACTAAGCTTAGCTGTTATGAACACATTTATTTGTAGTTTATCAAATAAGCTAGAAACTTGGACTGCAAACAGGCGCCTTATCTAAAGAAGGAAATCGATTCGGTTCGGGTTTTCTGGCTTTTTGAGCTAATCTTCAAACCGAGCCACTTGCATATTGTTTAGCCGAACCCGAACTTGAAGTGAACTATTTAACAGTTTAACTTAAGTTTTCTTCTGAAGATTTTAGTATGAAAGAAACAAAACGTGCAACCACTTATTTCACATCTAGAAAATTTTACACGGTTCTGAAGTGTCCTTAAAATGGTTAATTACAATCAAATAATTAACAAACATATATTTATTTCTTTACTTGACTTTTATAATAATTTTTAGATTACATTACAAAACTTATCAATAAAAGTTTAATAAGTACATTTTTTTATTTATTTGTTAACTTAGGCTTATTAAAAATTTGTTGTTCAATGTTACCTTGAGTTCAAACACAATGATGCGAGAGCACAGAAACTAGTTTGCATCCCACAACTTACACACAGTTTGCACCCCTGAATCAAATATTTTTAAATTATTTTTAGAGGGTTGCAGCCCAGCTCTAAAACACATAAACAACAATTTAGTTTTCCGAGAACCACAACACCCACCTTGGCATTTACTTAGTGCCACACTTTGTGGTCAAACAGTGTGGCTTAAAGTCAAAGTCCATAGCATTATGGTTGACTTTGTATATACTCTCTTCAAGGCCTTGCAAGGTAAGGTTAGCAACGGCAACATTATTTTTTTCTCTCTTCCATAAAATAGCAATATTCTCGCTCGATAGAATAAAAATAATACTACATAGTTTATAAAAGAAAAATATAGGGTTACTTTAAATGGATGGTAGCAAGGCTAAGCTATATCGCATTGCAAAAAGAAACGTGAGCCGTCTTGAGAAGATACAATCTTCTCTGGCATCTCTGGACAACTTATGAAATATGATTTAATTGTTTTTTGTCTGGGTTGCCTTAAGCTATTCAAATTATTTGAAACAATGTGAATCGATATATAAATTATCATCTAGTTTTTTATTTGTAATGATCAACATTTTTAATAGCCCTTTTAATGCCAGTTATATCGGAGTACATTTTTGTTTAGTTAAGTTCAAACACAGATTTCAACCTTTTAAAGCATTACAAAAGCTGAGTAAGCACTCAATTCTCAGAAATAAAGGTGCTGAAAGTAAGTAAATATCCCAAACAACACGTACAGTGCGCTTAGCTTTGGTTGCCCTTTCACCTAATGCTCCTACGTCGATGTGCATTGCAAAAACTTTTCGATATTCTTTTCACTTTTTGCAACACCTACGGCGGTACTCAGGTGACATTTCTTGGATATTCTCAGAAATTTTGCAAAGGCAGCAGCAGTTACCTGAACAACAATTACGCAGAACAGCCGCAACAACACTGACTGACTGACAGCAGCTGTTGCGCCTGAAAGAATCGCTAATAGTAAAAAGGCCGTTTCTATTAAGTTTCATAAAGCGATAAGAGCAGGTGTGTGGGTGTATAATTTAATATACACTGTATATGTGAGCGAGGGTGTTAACCAAATGTTGAGATTCTTATCAGTCGAAGTGGCAATTGATAAAGCTTCCTGCCGCTGCCTCTTAATTTTAAGGTTTTATTATCAGCCTTGCAACTTTAATTAAAGACTTCCAGCTTTAGCTAATGTGTTTGAAGCACAGTTGAGAGAACTCAGTCAAGTGATAAGAGCTCATGTACTATGTGGCATGTGGCATGTGTGCATGGCACTGATAGCAGACGCTGCCTACCACAGCGCTCATAATGCCTATCGTAATTGCTTTGGCTGGCAGTCAAGCGCCATGTCCCATGTGAGGCAGTCAGGTGCAAATTATGCACACTAGTTTTGCCAAATATTGTTAGACTGCAAATGCAATTTTAATTAATATGTCAAACTAAAATTCCCTGTCCAGTATCCTCTGCCCTCCTCACTGGCCTATCAGTAAATATTTTACGTTATGTTTAACCACAAAATGCTCATAACCAACACATCCGTTGTGTGTTGGTCAGACGACCATGTCCCGGACAGCACTAACATATGGATGTTTGAATCTGGTTAACCTAGACACACACGAACACACACATATGCTACTTCAGCTGACAGACAGGCTGTGTTGCCTGGCCTGGTATGTGTGTGCAATTTCCGTTTCCGCTTTATTCCACATGATTAGGCTGATGATATGAGCACTCTCCGGCACCTGCCTCTCGTACACTCGAGAAGTCGAGGAAGACGAGGATGCCGAGTGAGCAGGATGCTTGCTTCACGTTGCCGTTGCAATCCTTATTGGTCATAACTTTGCCATGGCAACGCCGAAAGCAACAGCAAACTTTTGAACCAGTTGCAGCAATGCAATAAGCGGAAATTGCAAATCTGATTTAATATTACAGCATCTAAAAATAGCTTCCTGACTTAAACTATATACAATTTACCCCATTTCACAAAATAAAGACTTCCAGCCAAAGGCTTCTTGAATAATTGTTAGCATTGAATTAAGCAGCACTCAATGAATAGTATTATCTTAAGCCTTAGATCAGCATTTCTTAAGATACCAAGCAATTAAACTAAAGCCATCACTTAAGCTAATCATAACTTGGCAATTGAAGTACCTAACCTGAGCAGCTGGCCTCTTTGAAGTCAAGTTGTTTAATAAAATTAAAATAGATTGTGCAAATAAATATGCAGTTATTGCTGAGCCAGCGGCAACAGCTGGGAGCATGCACTATTTAAACGAATTTGCTTTCACCTAACGGCAAAAAACGCACACACACACGCAACAAAAAAAAAAGTAAGAGCCCAAAATGCCCTTGTAACGTGAAAACGCGTCTGGCATTTTTAATTCCAATATGTATTTGTACATATATATGAACAGAAGGCAACTGGGCGTGCGGCACGTGCAACGTAAAAAGCGGCACGGAAATGCGATAATACATTTCGCAAAAAAATTTTTGTAGCTGTAACTTCACACACTTGGCTGGACACAGAAAACACAACAAATAACAAAGAACGGTTAACTCCGATTATTAACGAGCATTAAATACCCTTTTCTGTAAAAATGTATAACAATAGAGATACATATTTATGGCTTTGTGATATATTTATTTTTATACATGTTCACTTATGTTAAAGGGTTAAATAGTTTATAAAAACAATTGATTAATCGATGTTAAAAAGTTTATATCGGCTTTCGTTGATCCTAATTCATACATTTTCTCGCAGCACTTTGTCATAAACACACATTAATAATTTATTTTATTGATTTATTTGAAAATAAATCCCCTTTTTACCAATGTACGTTTTTTAAGCGTAAACGTAAAGTGAAACTTGAGTCTAAATTGGCATGACCTTTAATTTATTTTATTACAACAGTTTGCCAAATGCCACTTGTATAGTTGCCTTCAGAAATTCGCTTTGCTCCGCAAATAGCCGCGAGGCTACAAAAAAAATCATCCTTTTTGCCGCTTCGTCGACGCTGCGAATTTAGATCTGTATGAAGCGCTTTATGAATTTATTGCTATCAACAAGCACTGCAAAATGTACATACATAGTACATGTCCAATTCAAAACTGTAGTCGGGCATAGTTTGCATATTAGAGCAATAACTACGCACATATTCAGCAGCTCGTCCTTGGGAATAGGGCAACGACGGGAAACAATTGTAGAAAGCAAACAGTTACCTGCGGATGTTTGTTGGTGCACAAATTAAAACTATTGATGTGGCTAAAATTCAGGAATTTAGGTCGTGACAGGACACTGTCCATGTTTACAGAACAAAGAGCAAAGTTTTTCCCATTCTGATCATCGGAACTGCAAACATCACAGTTTTGTAATTATGCTTACATAAGCAATTGGAAGTACATGAAACTAAATGCTCGCAATACAACTAGCAAATGTTTTTAATAATATAAAATTTGCCCAAAGCAAAGAAGTAATGCGATAATGGTAAAATCATGTCAACAGTTATACTTGTTAACATTATTTTATTTTGAAATTATTATTGTTTCTCCGTTTAATGGCTATTGAAGATAATTTACTTCTATAATAATGTATCGCTTGATAATGTTGAATGGTTTAAACAATTATATGTTAATTTAAGTGCACATTAGGTCAAATAAGCTTTAAAAAAAATGTAATATAATAGCACAATTATTTGAAGATAAACAAAAAAATGAGATACCCTCATAAATATATATATATATATTTTTTTATTATTTGATACGCATTTATATTCGCTATGAAAATTATGTTCAGTTATTTATATCAGGCAAACTCTGGTACGCATTGAACCAAACCCAAATCCAATTAAAACAATATAAAGAACTTTTTATTGCTAACAAGCAAATTAGTTTTTGTTTATTAGCTCATTTGTCAGGCCTCACTAGCTAACCAATATTTGCAGTCATTGTTTGAATGATTTTGTTAAAACGAGTCCAGTTTAAAACAAAACGCTGAAATGTATATAACGCCTTTGGCATTTTGTGCCATTGCTTTAAGCCATTTTCTGTTTTATCAAGCTGCGGCCAAGGTGCGTATACGTAATGCGTGTACAATTTCGACAAGAAATACAATTAATGTGTGTGCTTGTAGAATGACTTTGAGCTTCAGTTCGAGAATTTCACATGCAGCCGAGGCAGTAATTCAATTGCTAATCCTTTGAAAAGAGTCAACTGTGGTCTCAGCAAAAATCCGAAAAGACGCACGATGCACATGGAATTCGTGCTGCTGGAGCCGCTGGATGAGCACGAGTTCCACATAACCATTATCCTGCCGCGGCGCACTCTGGACTTTGTGCTGCTCAATGTGACCACAGATGGCTGCCAGTTGCTCTCGAATAAGAATCAGGTGCCACTGATCCGCATTGCACGCGATATACTCGACCGCTACAGCAATTTTCCCAGGCACTGCCCTTTGAAGCGGGACAAGGCTTACTATATGCGCGGCTTTCGGCTGGATCTGAGTCTTTTACCCGCCGTAATGATGGAAACGCCAGTTCACATACACTTTGGCTATAGAACCAGGCAGGTGCAACTATTCCATGGCCATACAGTGGCCCATGTGCAACGTACCAGCAATGCCAAAAAGAAGAACGATGCCTGAACTATGTGTGTGAAGTGCTACAAATACATAAAATACCATCTGAAGTATTCTTACACAGGCACACTTCAGTTGTTGATCAGTTAAATAATGGTTTCTTATAACTGGTCACGCCTGGTTTAAAGTTATTATGTCATGATTTTGGACTTTAAAGTATATGTATGTATCTCTACTCTGAACTATCCCTGCAGAGGCGAAGAATAGCATCTCATCTTTAAATTTAGTTGTTAATCATTTAATTAAAGTTTGAAGTTATTATGTCATGACTGTGACCTTCAAAGTAGTTGTACATGCTAGAAAGTCAAGTGCCTAATAGTTTTTAAAAAGGCAAATAATCTTTGACGATTGAGACAGCTTTATTTCTATTACTTAGTAGTAGATAATTGTGATAATATAGGTGCTTAAAGTTCCAAAGTAAGTTTTGCTTAATTTTATTTAAGATTAAAACAGAAGACATAGCTGAAGGACTGCTCTAGAAAAGGCAACAAATCTAATTATCGCGCAATTAGCATCTTTTCTCAAGGTATAAAATATTTGCATGATTCCACTTTAATATCCATTTTTATGTATATTTTTGCCAAGGTACAAAAAATGCACAGTCGCAGAAGCGCATATGGCCCTGAAGTTAGTAAAAAAATAAAAGTAAAATCAGCCAGCTGTCTGGCGGTGACAATGCCAACACCGACGTGCCACCTGATGTTGCACTTAGACACGCTCCAACTCTGTTTGCTGTTTGTGTCTCATATTCTCTATCTCTGTCACTCGTTCGTGCTAAGGCAATTTGTTCCAAGCCATTCAACAAATGTTGTTCAATTACATTTCCACATACACATTGTTGCAATCGGTAACTTGGCTAACAGAGCCATTGTCTGCCACATTGCCGTTTGACAGTCGTACAGCCAATGACAATTGGCAACAGTCAGCATTCAACTGACAACTGGCAACTGGCAATGGCAACTAATAACGTTTCCCGTGCCATCCATCGACTACTTGCCCCATTTCCCATTTCCATTTGGCCTTGTCAGCTTGTTAAATTATTAGTTACTGTTCTCATTTGAGCACTTCCGGCGTCTGTCGCAGGTGTAGTTATTGTAGTTGTTGTAGGCACTTTTAGACTGTTATGTCTGCAGCTGGTTTTTAATTAGGCTTTAGAGATTTGCATGTGCTAAGCACGCTCCCTATTGGCTTTAAACTGTGCTGTCAGTTTAATAGCAACTGATGTCAGCATTGATTTTGCAACAGTTTGTAGCAAGTTTAACTTTGGCGTTCAACACTCTATACTGCTGGTAAAGTTCCCTTTGGAGACTGCTAATTGGACTCCTTTGATTGCTTTTCTGGCTGCTTTGTTGTGGTTCTAGTTGTTGTTTTGATTGTTGTTGTACTGTCTGGTGCTCTTGGCCATTTCCTAGTTAGATTATGAATTTTCACACAACTACAATTTACAATTTAATATGTTGTATATAATTATTTCATTATGCCCATTAAGTAGAACAATTTTAGATGTTGGCAACGTCTTGCAGCAGGCACAATAAACTTGACAGGATATTTGATAATCCTTTTCATGTTGCTGTCAATGTCAAAATATTCAATTTTCAATATTGTGAGTGTTTACAGCTGAATTCATGCAATTTAACTTTCTGACAAACTCAATTTAATTTCATAACGTTTGCCATTTTGATTCCCATTTCAGCTTGTTTCGCTATAAATTGAATGTTTTGATTTAGCATGAATTAAAGTTCACACCAAGTTCTAAGTAATTACAAATGATATTCTTAAAATACTGCTTTTTTATCTCCAATACTCACATTGTAGTTAGTATATAACATCAGCGCTTAGATCAAAGATGAAATCCAAATATCCCATAGCCATTATCTATTATACAACGTTTTAATAGCATTTTCTAAACGGTAATTTCTCTCCCTATTCACTTGTGTTGCATATTAAATTTACCGTTGTTAACCTTTTGAAAATTTCCAACTAGCTTAAAAGCCTGCATTATTAATGGGTTTTATTGTTGTAGTTGTTGGTGTTTCAGCTGTTGCTTTTTGCGCCGGGGTTTTTGTTAAAACGAGCAAACAAAATATTGATAAGCCCTGTGCGCAAATTCTTGCGGTTGGCTATCCCACCGAGTTTCCGACCATCTACCGCAAAATGTTTAAGACTTTACCCCAAGGCTATAGTCAACTGTTCGCTTAACTGCGGTACACAATAAAAGCAACTCTTTCCGATAATTCAACGTGCATATGATGTGCGGGACGACGCACAGTGGCGCCATTTGAATCTTTTCGTTGCATGTCATAAATTGCCCAAAAATGCATGCAACATATTTTTGGAGCAAAAATTTGGGCAAGGGCAGGCAGCTGGAAATATTTTGCATAAGGTAAAGGAATAATCAAAGAACTTATTTTGAAAATATAGCAAGCAATATAATAAATTATAGTTTTATTTTTATTTTCCATCAGAGTTGAAAAATAGTGAATAAATAGATAGTTGATAAATACCGCCTTACCTTTACAAACACAAAGCAAACAGTAAACAATTTTTTATTTTTTTCTTAATAAGTAGATCTTTGAATCAGATTTAATGGACAATATCTTCTAAACGAATCTGATTGTAATAAGAGTAGAAAACTTTAAATCGTTGGACAATTTTCTGTTAAAAAGGTTTATTGAATATTATAAGGGGCACAAAAATTTGTTATTTTTGACACCTCGTTTTTTCTACGGGCGCCACTGAGCGACGGGTTGACCCGTTTTGTTTATGTTAGCCTTTCACAAAATTCCGGCGTTTAAACTTTTTTTGTTATGCTTTCGTTGTGAGCTCTCATTTTGTTTTTTCTGTTTTTCAATTAAAGACAGGCATGAAAAATACATTTAATATAATTAATTATTGCTAGATGTGGCGTTGTCAGTTGCCTGAATATATTTCTGATGAAATATTACTTTGCATATTGTAAATGTAATTGACATATAACAAAAGGAAGAAGAGAAGCAGCAGCAACAAAAGTAAAACAAATTCAACTTTGAAGTAAAAAGTCATTTTTATGTTGTGGGCAAAACAGTGGAAAATCATCTTTCAAATTTCCTCTCCGACAGACGCCCTGACGTCGAAGCGAAACGAGGTGACATCGCACAGTGGAGCAAGTATTGAATAAGTTCAAACATGGCTGTATCTACTCGGCTTTTGATGCCGACCAATTTTATATATATATTTTATACATTGCAATTCTTTATACTCCATTCTTAGTTTGAATGGATTCTGTGTAATAATAACAAATAAATAAAAACTAGTTAAACTCAACGGTGTATCAACTATTTATTTGTCTGGTAGTATTGTTGTTGATTTTATTTTTCAAACCTTTCTACCATTTGTGTTTATTTTCTCTTGACAAGTGCCACTGTGCTTAGATACTCTGAATTTTGTGGCACCAGACTCTGGTTGTTGTTGCTGTCAATTTTACAGATTATTGCGTGCACATTTGAACGCCTTGGCGAGCTCACGGCTGGCACTTACATTTATTATTGACAATGGCAAAAGTTTTGGCTGTGGTCACAAAGCGTCAAAAATTGATTTGCAAAAAATTTTTAAATCGTCAAACGTTGTTTAACTCTAAAAGGACTGTGTTTGGTTACGCTTTATGCGTTTAAAAAGATTTAGCGCTACAATAAACATGCATATAAATATGTATATATTTAAACTACAGGCTTGCTACACATACATATGTACGTACTTTCGTACTTTGCCCAATTTATTTTACATGCCACAGGCTTTGAATAGGGTTTTACTTATTGTAAAAAAGCCGAAGCTAACAAAAAACGCAAGCTTTATATAATGTTTTGCATTACAATAGAGCTGTCCGTTTACCCTGAAGTTATTCACAAACTTAGGGCCTTTTTTCTATTTCAATGAATGCTTAACTCTTTAAATATTAGGTTAAAACTTATGTTCTTGATTTGACTTTAAGACATAGCTAACATTTACAGTGCGATATAATAAACAAAACCCACACTTATGAGCATGCTTCAAAAATGCTTATCGCATTTCACTGTGGGAACATGTGAAATAATAAACAAATCCAACCACTTTTTTCGATAAGCGTGTCGCTCAAACTAAATACACTTGCACTTTTACTATACTCTTGATACTATAATCACAAGCAAGTGAATAAAAACCATTAATAGTTCTTTCGCCAAAACCGCAAGTATTCAAAATAATTACAACAATTGTACATTATTTAAGACATTGCGGTTTGCGTTGAGGAGCTATAAAAACGACGTTCAGTGGCTTTCTTTTCTACAGTGCGCTGTGTTAGCTCGTCAAGCGAATATCTTTCCATAGAACTTTTCGAGGCAATTGAGGTCCTTACCCATTCAAAATGAACACGGATTTGAAGGCTCTAGAACTGTTGTTCCAGCGTCCGCTGGAACCAGTGTTCACCACTCGTGATAATGGCAAGACTGTCTTCGATCTGCCCGAGAGTTTCTATACGGATCGCTATCGCAACAACACGGAGGAGGTCTCGAACCGGTTCAGTCAGAATGTGGAATCCAGAATTCCTGTGCGCGAATTGGCAAAGAAGCCGAATCTAGACTTTGCCAAGAAGCTGGGTAGGAAGGATCAATTCTCATTGTTCAATTCTCGCCACAGGGATATTGCCGGTCAACTTACTCAAATCTATCTCGATGCTCCTGATCTACAACAATTTGTTGCACTGGCTGCCTTCACCAAGTAAGTTGCACTTTTGTAAAATCGATTAGTTAAATTGAGGGTTTTCTTTGTTGTTTTTCAGAGATCGCGTGAATCCTGTAATGTTCCAGTACAGCTTTGCTGTAGCTATTGCTCATCGTCCAGACACGAAAACTGTGCCAATACCCAACATCTCTCAGATCTTCCCAGGCAACTTCATTGAGCCATCCGCCTTTCTTGTAAGTTAGACGATCAATCAAATATCAATTATATTATTAGAAATTTTCATCATATATGTCTGAATAGGATGCTCGCCAGGAGGCTTCGGTGATTGCCAAGAGCGGCAATCGTCCAGTTTTGGAGATACCCGTCAACTATACGGCCTCCAATCGCGAGGATGAGCAACGTTTGGCCTATTTCCGTGAGGATATTGGCGTGAACAGCCATCATTGGCACTGGCATTTGGTCTACCCGGCCAGCGGACCCATCGAGGTCGTCAACAAGGATCGTCGTGGCGAGCTATTCTACTACATGCATCATCAGCTGATCGCACGCTACAACGTAGAGCGCATTTGCAACAATCTGAAGCGTGTGGCGCCTCTCAACAATCTGCGCGACGCGGTCCTCGAGGGATACTTCCCCAAGATCCTATCAAGCGTGAACAATCGCACTTACCCATCCCGTTCCTCCAATCAGC
Source organism: Scaptomyza hsui (assembly GCA_018152825.1). Classification (NCBI taxonomy): domain Eukaryota; kingdom Metazoa; phylum Arthropoda; class Insecta; order Diptera; family Drosophilidae; genus Scaptomyza; species Scaptomyza hsui. The sequence continues at coordinate 1,387,689 of JAECXO010000044.1, read as the reverse complement.
TGTTGCGCGATGTGGATCGTCCAGATGGCGCCATTGAGATCTCGGAATTGGAACGCTGGCGTGATCGCATTCTGGCTGCCATTGATCAGGGCTTTGTGGAGAATGTATGTACCAGATATATGTTTTTGAGGAAGTTGAACAAGAAGATTTGATTTTCTTTATACAGGCTCAGGGACAGCGCATTCCTCTGGATGATGTGAGCGGCATTGATATCTTGGGCAATATGATTGAGGCGTCGCCAACACTTTCGGTCAATAGCCAGTTTTATGGCAATTTGCACAACCAGGGCCACACAGTTATCTCGTTTGCCCACGATCCCGATTATCGTCACTTGGAGGACTTTGGCGTCATGGGCGATGTGACGACGGCTATGCGTGATCCGATCTTCTACAGATGGCACGGATTCATCGATGTTATATTCAACAAGCACAAGTCACTGTTGCCACCCTACGACAACACGCATCTGGACTTCCAGGGCGTCAGTGTGACCTATGTGGAGGCCAGGCTTGGAGCAGCCAATGCCCGGCCAAATACTTTGCTCACCTACTGGCAGAAGTCAGTGACCAATTTGGCTGCTGGCCTGGACTTTGGTCCCGTCGAGGATGATAATGTGGCGGCCTCATTCAGGCATTTGCAGAACGCACCCTTCACCTACACCTTCAATGTGACCAATGCCGGCCCCAAACGCACTGGCACTTGCCGCATCTTCATCTGCCCCAAGACCGATGAGCGCAACGAGCCACTGCGTCTCGAGGAGCAGCGCCTCATGGCCATTGAGATGGACAAGTTTACAGTTGAGCGTAAGTGATGCTAACATTCCAATCACCTCAACCGTCTTTCGTGTTTATTTTGAGATATTTTTTTTGTTTGCCTATAGTGGTGCCCGGTGAGAATACCATACGCCGTGAGTCGACCGACTCCTCGGTGGCCATACCGTTTGAGCGTTCGTTCCGTGCCGTTGGTGCTAACTATCAGCCGACGGCAGCCGATGAATTGGCACGTTTCCGTTTCTGCGGCTGCGGCTGGCCACAGCATCTGCTGTTGCCCAAGGGCAAGCCGGAGGGCCTGCAATTTGATTTGTTCGTGATGATTTCGGACTATGCCAACGACTCGGTGCAGCAGACAAGCAAGTGAGTGTTGCCTCTAGGCTTTGAGTTGAGTGGGGCAATTCTTGATCAACAACATTATGTTTCTAAACAACAGCACACCGAATGATGCCTGCAGCACTGCGTACTCGTTCTGCGGTCTCAAGGACAAGCTGTATCCAGACAGACGCACCATGGGCTTCCCCTTCGACAGGCGCTTGCCCAACACTAATCTGACCGAACTGGTTGGCGCCTTCTCAAACATGGCAAAGACCGATTTGATGATTAAGTTCAATGATCGCGTTGTTGGCTAGAACTCACAGGCTGGAAACCACATTTATTTACCCAAATACATTTTATATACTAATAAAATTCAGTTACAATTTTGCTTGCTAAATATTTGCCTTGCATTATTTAATATTATTATTTCTATCAATGTGATTTCTTGGCCAGCCACACAAATAACGCCCAACAAACAGACACACTTCTGTCGTTTATTTGCATTACAGAGACACGCCCACTAAGTGGTGGGCGGGCGGCAAGGCTAATCCTATTAGACTTCAAAGCCGTTTCGCTCAACAAACTTTCGCATTGGCCCTGATCCAGGCTCACTAAAGCTCCCTCCTCTCCTCTCCTCACCTCGCCTTTTATTATACTGCCACATCATGGCAACAAGAAGACGCTTTTCTGTTCCATAATAGTTACTGGAAAAACCGCTGCACGTGTTGCGTTTATTAATTTTCCTTTCTTTGCCACACGGAGAGTGCTACAATTAATGCTGCATACTGTAAGGCGTTTTGAGTGCCTTTGCTCGGAAACTAGCTGAAACTTAACTTTACTGAACTTCCGATAGGCTTTTAGGGGGGGCCACAGACAGCTGTCGATTAGAAGATAACAAATTGATTTTTAATCGGTGTATTAGCAATTTGTGGCATGACCGCGAATCTTGTATTAAACTACGTGGAGCATAGTTGAAATCGATGTTTAAGCTTAAATTCATCGGTTGTTTTTCATTTTGTGCTAATCGTTTATTGGTTACTTAGTAATTACATTGGAACATCGGAACACTACTTTATTTTAAAATACTTAATGTATGAATTAAATTTAAAACACTGTATTTTACAGAATATTATTTGTAATTTTTCGTATGCATTTTTAACTTTTATTTAAGTTCCTATTGCATTTATACACATCTACATTTCTTACTCTCGCTTTAACTCAGTTTGCTTTAAGTCTTTAAAAAGTTGCACATAAATTTAAAGTGAATTGCTAACAAAAGAATAGCATTAATTTAAACTTTTAGAATTAATTTTTCTTCTAGAATTTTTTTTTGGGGTACCTTTAATATAATCAAATTCAATAACAGCAACAAAAGCATTTTTGTTTGTATGCTAATGTCCACAGCTTCCAAAAACTTATTTCCGTATAAAAAAAATTAATAAATAGACTAATAGAAAGAAGGAGAAAAGAATTTATTTTGAAGCCGAGAGCTAATTTCTGGGGGCTGCCAATATGCCATAACTTGGCCAACTTTATACAGAAGCAACGGGAGAGAAGAAGACTAGTATGTGGTCCTTTTTATCTCTATGTGTGTGTGTGTGACTGTGTGGGGATATTTGTTATTTTCTCTGTGTTGCTGTTATTTGTGTTGGGCATTAGTGTTGCTTACGTGTGTGGGTCTCACTTCTTTGATTTGATTTTGTTTGCCTTGGCTCTGGTTTGCTCTAGGTTCTGTTTATGCAAAAACATTTAACAACTTAAAGCCAGGGCTCTGCAAAAAGGGAATTTTAAGTGCTGGCTAAGAGATTTCTGGCACATATGAATATTATTTCTTTCAGCTTGGGGCCAGAAAATAGTAATATATGTATTTGTATGGACAATATTCGAAATGTTTACTTTAAATACGTTGCTCTGAAAGATGATTAACTGCTCAACTATATTGGACAATATCTATGTATGTCTTGAATTCTGCTTAATTTAAAGCCTAGCTGCAATTAATTGTACACATTTTCATATATTTATTTCTCTGTTAGTTTTCATTTAAGTATTTTCGCATACTGAATGCACACAAATGAAATTAAACGCATGTCTCAAAAGCTGCTTGAATTGCCAACAGCCCATTAAAAAGTCAATCAAATATGCATAAACACAAAAGCGTACCAAAAACCGAAAATTGACTTGGTGAGCGTGCACCACTAGGAAATACCCTACTGAGCCTTACTTTTAAAACATATTCATTTTCTGTTAAAGACAAAATACCAAATATAACGAATAGACTGATTTGTTTCCATAAGTAGAAGACAATTTTATATAATAGTTATCGATTATCGGACTTAATGAAATGAATTTGACTCTAATGAATCGGCTCAAAATAATTACTGTAATTACACATTACATATTCATCTACAAACAGTAAATCATTCAGCATAGTTTAACGGTATTTAAGTTTGCTATAATAAAAAATAGAACTTTTAAAATGCAATAATGCAAATAATAGGAATATGCCATAAATGCATTCGACAACATACACACTTGTGTGCCAAAAGTAGCACATGTTTATTTAGACTTAATTGTAGCAGACCTTGCAAGTGCATATAGAGAATTATGGAAAGAACAAACAAGCACCTGAGAGAAGTGTTTGCAAACAAAGTTGAGTGACTAAAATTAGCAATTGGCAAGATGGTAATTTGGTTGAAAATTGAAATGTTTTTCTGTTTCTTTGGCGCATTTTCTCACGCCCAGAGAAGCGGCAAACAAAAGTCAAAGTGAATAAAGAAACATGTGCTGATGTTTTAGGTTGTTACTATATACAACACGATTTATGGCTATGGAACATGAGTAAGTTGTTGTAGCAGCCATGTGCTATAATTTGCCCTGCTTTAGATCCATAAACAGCGACCTTCTGTCCCCTAACTCAAATAGAACACACACACACACACAGGAATACATGTGTACTTCGTATATCAGTTTTATATATGCTATTTTAATAATATGGCCAAGTTCATCGGCTGCCTAATTGCGCATAAGCAACAACCTACCTACTCGGCTGGTAAGCCATGGAGAATGAAAACCAAAGTCGGCGCTTGTGAACGCATTCAGGCGCGCTCGATGAGTAGATAATATGCGTAGTCAAGTTGAATTACAAGTACGTTACCTACTACTTAAACATTAATACATACATACATACATATACATACTTACGTTGGTATATACTTGAGTACATATTTGCGGGTATTGGCAATGTGTAATGCGAAACGATTCACGGTTTTATGGCCAGCCCTAATGATTGCAGCATTTCTGCACAACAAAGCAAATCCGATAGCAGCCCTAGAGGAGCAATGACAAGGACAGTAGCTAAGCACAACAGACAATGTACCTGTACTTATACTGTTAGAAGGTATAACAGACCAACCGGGCTCATTTAGAAAATACCTCTGAAGTACGTGACCTGAAGACCAACAGCAAGAATTAGATTAGAGGGAGCTGCGAGTTTTGCTTATGACATGAACTGGTTCATATTTACCTGTTCATCGTACATTGTGCAAGTTAACATGCGTAGCCAATGTTAACCCATAATTAAATTTTGAAGCAGTCAGCGGTGCTTAAAAACTCATGTTAACATAATAAGTTATTATAATATTATGTTGTGTTAATGTGCATTTAGACGGGTATTTTAAGGTCGAGCCGCTGATTTAATTATCAGTACTTGTTCCATCATGACATGCTAATTGTTTGCAATTATGCTTTGAGCTGGCTTCACATTTTTATACGCTGTAAAGTATGGCACAGATGGAAGAAATCGAAATAGAATAGACCATTAAATAAGCACGTTCAAAAGCAGTGCTTGAATGGCATTCAATATGCGCCAAGTCCGTTCAAGGACTATGTGCTTGTTAAAGCAATCGAAAGCATTCAGCAAACATAATATTTAAATATTGTAATAGAACGCAGCTGGAAAAACTGCAGCTTGCAGTATTATTAGCCTCTCCATAAAGTGAAAAGCCAGTTTTTTATTATTCAAAGTATTCGTTTATTACTGGTATTTTATATATACATTTATCAATTGAGTCAGTATACGTACAGTATTGTATTATTTATCGATTAGCGCTGCACTTTTTAATGGTTCTTTTGTAGAATTTAAAATATTTGTGTATTGTGCCTTTTCAATGTTTACCCAACATGTCCACGAGTTTTCGACTTTTACCTTTCGGCTTTAAATATTGAAATTAATTGCTAATAAACGAGCATCGCCTGTTTATAGTTCGTCAGGCAAAACACGTCATGGCCTCGCTTTTGTTTATCGGCACTGCCATTGATTCCAGCATATGCCATGCACAGAAAATTTTTTATTGAAATTTACCTTTATCTGCCGGAATCAGATACAACATACAACAACAAAAAGCTTACAAGCACCTGTGTTGTTTTAGCGCCAATATGCAATATGCTTTATGCACATGCGACAACACACCGAGTGTAAATAAATAAACAAGTTCCTGCCACAGCAAATATCAAAATACAAAAAGAATTTAGAAATTGGTTTTTGTATATGTTTTTTTTTTTGCGTCTAAAGATCTATGTTCTAAACATAAACAATATGTTTTTTTTGTTTGGTTTACTAAAGTTTTAGGAGCAATGAACTGTTAAATTTTTATATAGTTTTAGTTCAAGCAATTAACTAATTAAGAGTATTCAAATTAAATTGCCGGACAAACACCAATTTATTACTGATATATTAGCTGTATAAATATTAAGAAAATATTACATGTCAACATTTACAGCTTAATTTGTAGTATTTAATAATGTGGAATAATTTATTTATTTATAAGATAACAATTTTTTATTTAATTTAAAGCATAAGATTAGATTTGTTAAGTCTTGGCTGACGCCTTTTAGGCAAGTTGACACAAAACATTGATATAAAAAGTCGAAAAATTGCATGCATTTGGCATTTTTTGTATGCATAAAATTCTAACAGACTGCAATATCAGATGGAATTTAAACAACTTTAAATGACGTCTAGGATCTTTGTATACAGACTAATACATATGTAAGAAATTCTTCTGACATTTTAAAGGGTCCAGCATTACCCAGAGGCACTTTGAAGCTCCATCTAACTTATAGTATATAATTATTCAAGTCAAAGACAAACAAAAATTATTTTATATGCATAGTATGAATGTGAGCACGTCTGTATGTTGAGACATACATACGTATTTATTCATGTGTATGTGTGCACTTTTGGGTCGTTGCAACGAGGAAAGTGGAAAAACAAAGCGTTTTCCAATTCAGAAACACTGCTGTCATTATCATTAAGTTTTACCGCCTAGCATACACTAAATGCATAAATGTTTTGTATTTTTTAATTTAAGGTTAGTGCAAGTTGGCGTTTAACATTAAACGTACCCACTACTTCAAAATCTTGAAAGCTTGAAAATCCATTAAACTTGCTTCGAACTTAATGTCAAAAGGAAACGCAAATTCACAGTAAAGAAAATTGCTAGTAATCTAAGAGAAAATAAACTTTTAAGGTCACTTATATTCGACTATATTAATAACCAGCAAAGTAAAAATGTTAAATCTACGTCGCACACTAAGAGCATATAAACCATGCGAGGCTCTGATGCAGGCGAGGTGTGGCAAACTGTTAAATCGCCAACTTCTGGCCCAGAAGGTCAAAGGCTTCACTGAGCAGTTGAAACGGCCTCCGGCCAATGGGCAAAGTACTCAGCTCCAGGATTGCAAAACATTTCGCAACTGGTGGCAGTTCTATGCCCATGGACAGAAGCCCGTTTCCTACTTTGGACTACAACGGCACCTGACTGCAAATCGAGGATTTGTTGATCAGAGAAAAAATCAAGAAGCTGCCACATTCCTGCAGATATTAACCACGCACGGGTCAGTGGACCAAAGCGAAGTCTATGATAAAATGTACAAAGAGTTTGTAAGTTGTTTTACCAGTCCCTGTCCAGCAAAGAAATTTAAGCGCCGCTCCTCAACCCGAAAAAATGTCAGTGACGAAGTGCGAGAAAAAAATCGGTTGGAAAAAAGTTTAAGCTTTAAGTTGTACACAAATACTGGTTCGAGAATCGAGAAAATACCCAAATCTAAAGCAGTTCATCCGAGCGATAGTCCGAAACAGCTTGAACCTTTGACTAAGGAGAGCTTGACTGGGCAATCTGCAGAGAAAGTTACTGAGGAAACTGACAAAAAACAAGATATCGAACTAAGTGAGACACCGACTAAACAGCCATCTGAAAAGCAAGACAAAAAGACGCACAAAAGGAAAGAAAAGGAAAAAGATAACAAAAGAACGGCTAAGAAAGTAAACAAGGAACTAAAATCAGAGAATCAGACTGGCAAACCTAATGCGAGAAAAATTCCAGAAACGGATGTTAAACAGGATGAAACTGAAGCTTACAGACCTGTTAGTATCACTGATAGCATGCAAGATAGCTCCAATTTAACTGGAAAAAAAACTTTTGAATCCCTAAAAAAGATGGTGGCAAACGTAAGCATTCATTTAGACAAGAAGAATCAAAGACATCACCCTGACAAAACACAGGACACACATGAAAGTACCGATGAAGATATGCAAGATTACTCCTATTCAACTAGGAGAAGAACTTTAGAAGCCTTAAAAAATCAGATGGAACAAGTAAGCAACGATCTAGATGAGAAGCATCTGGCTTTCAAGCAATATGACAAAATTATTATACCCAATAATAAGATGCAAGATTCCTTCCACTCAAATAAGAGAAAAAGTTCAGAATCGCTACAAAAACACACGGAAAGCGAGGGCAAAGATTTAAAAAAAAAACGTGGCAAACTTGATAATGCCAATAAAAAGATGCATAGTTACTTTTACGCAAATAGGGGAATAACTTTAGAAAGCATAAAAAATCAAATTGACAAACTAACCAAACAACTAGATGAGGAACAGGAAAGGGAAGAGAGTTTAAAACAAAAAACGCTTCTAGAATCTAGCTCAATAACTCTCAATGATTTGACCTTGCATGAATCTTTTGAGAATCAGTTTGCGAAACTTAATAGCCGATTGGACAAATTGAAAAAGAATATAAAAAAGAACGCCAACAGCGGTGTTTCGACTTTTCGCCGGGCCCGTCTTAGGGATTTGAAAAAACTTCGAGCCCATTTGGACGACGATTCAATACGTTTTGCAAGCATAGACTATGTCCGAGATAGAACACCATCTATGATGGGCAGCATTCTGTCACATTTATCAAAAACAGAACATGAAGCGTTATCAGAAGAAACTTCAAATTTAAGTTTAGATGAAACATCAAGGGTGTCAAGGGTCAAACCAAGAGAAAAAACTAGCGGAGATATAAACAACGAAGTATCAGACTGGAGATTTTCATCGATAAGTCGTTATCCATCACAGGACAATTGCGAAATTAACTATCAACCCAAGGCATTTAATGTAGAGGATCACATTCATAGATTCATTGATCGAAACAATATTGACTTGGGAAAACCTCAACAGTTACCTAAAAATTGGCCCTGTCAGTTTGAATCAGACCTCTTACAATGCCTGCGAAAAGAACACCAAAAGAGACAAAGACAACAAGTTGAATGCCCCGATAACGTCGAGTCTAAAAATGGTTCAATTATAAATGCAATCAAAGTCTCAAAGGATATAAATCGACATCCGAAACTCTGTAAAGTAACAAGTTGTGAAATCTGTCAAAGATTAAACTATACGGAACCAGATAAGCCATATATGATTGAAATAAAGAAGCGTCAGGCACAAGAAAACCTCAAGAAATATTACAGATGTAGATTAACGACAAAACCAAGTTTACAATCAGCTTCGAAGAGCAACAATAAGACGACGTCAATTATGCGGAAACAGCTGATTAAATGTTTTTACATGCTTCACAATTGCAAAACTATTTTAGGACAATGTGAAGAGCGTTGTCTTTGAACGTTAATGTAAGCTGTGATTTAACTAGTTCGATAAACTAAACGAACCAGTTGAATCACAGGACATTTTAAAGTTTGAGAAACGCAATGGAATTTTATCATCCGATTTTAATTTAAATTAATATATTAATAAATACGTTTTTAATAATTTTTTACGGCGTCAATAATTTCAGTTTATCTTAAGTAAGCCAATTAGGAAGGCTCAGACGATCACATATCGAAAACGCGAAGTCAGCTATCGATAATATCATCTAAAATTGTCGTGCCTAAAAAGTGATATGTATTATTTTTAAACAAAATGACAAGCACAAATTTTCAACACATCATTTAAAAAAAGAAATTTTACGGAAAGAAAAAAAACTAGAAGAAAAACTCATGTCAAAATTGCTAGTTCAAGTTTTGCAGAAAACTATGAATCTGGAAACAAACAACGATAGCTCTGGCCCACGTCCATTGCTACTGGACCGCAGCTGTTTGGCTAAGAAGATCCAAAATCTGTCCCCATTGATCAACAAGCTGGAATGGATCAATGACAATGATGCACTTTTTCGTGCCTATTGGAACTTTTTTGCGAGAGACTGCAAGGATCGTGTAATGCATATACGTAGACAGATCAAGCAGAACGCTGACTTTATGCATCAAATCAAGGATAAGAAGGCAGCCTCATTTCTTAACCAGCTTACCCACAAAAGGCAGAAAGCTTCAAACGAAATAATCGAAGAAAATTTCTCTCCTGAGAGTGCAGCCAATGCAATTTATGAAGAGTTCATTAATTGCTTTCGTCAAAGTCTGAACAGCAGTAAAACGAAGCGTCGCAAACGTAGCCGCCCACAACCAGAGTTGTTAGATTGGAAGCGTGAGGTAGACGATACTTTGAGTGCACTTGAGAAAGCTGCAAATCCCTATGAAATCGAGCAAATCAACGAGAAGTTGAGCAGATTAAAGGGGCAGGAAACACAGCACCAACCTTCGCCCTTTATCCATAGGGTGCTTAAGACAAACAAATACAAAAATGACACGAAAGGGGATTCGAACGAACGACCAGCAGACAATATAAGTAGTAGTCCAAATTCAAATAAAAAAAAGGCTAAACCGCAAGGAAAAGTGTATTACCAGAAAGAACGAAATTCAAGTAAAAGTAAAGCATCGGTAGATTCAGAATCCAAGTACCCACATGATGGCCAGCTTAATACATCATTTTCTAAAGACAAACGAGAACCTAGCTTTGTTGACAGAAAGCCTGATAGTAGCACAAATAAGCTAGGTAAAGAAATTCAAATAAAAAGTTCAGAAAAACTAGGTAACGAAATTCACATGAAAAGTTCAGATAAACTAGGTAACGACGTTCACATGAAAAGTTCAGAAAAACTAGGTAATGAAAGCTACAAGAAGAGTGCAAAAAAGCTTCGGGACGAAAGCCACAAGGAGATTACAAATAAGCTTGGGGACGAAAGTCACATGAAAAGTTCACCCAAAAATACAGGTAAAGATTTCAGAAAAATGGCCAAGAAAAAACCAACAGAATTTAACAAGACTAAGAAGGGTTTTCGTCAGGACAAAATAAAAGATATGAACAATGATAGAAAACAACAACAGGACCAAATAAAAGATATGAAAAATTATGGAAAAGAACAACGGGACCAAATAAAAGATTTGAAAAATGATCAAAAACAAGAATTGGACAAAATAAAAGATATAAAAAGTGATCAAAAACAACATTTAAAAGATAAAAGTCAAAGTGATGAAGCTGGTGAAATCAGATTTTCCCATCAACAAGGAAGGGATAAAACGGGGTCAGTAGTCTTGAAACATGAATGGGAATCAGATGAAAGTTTATATGCCAGATCTATTCAAAAAATGCACAAAGACAACGAAAACTTGCTTAATCAAATCGCTAAAAAGAAAGTACAGTTGAAAATGCAAACAAATTTCAAACACTTGTTTTCTTCAAAGACTAAAAAAATCGAAAAGAGCATCCACAATATAAAAAACATAGTTTAAAAGATGGTAAAAGTGAGAAAAGTTTATATCTGGCCAAAGATAATTCCAGTTTACCCTCAACACGAAACACGATACAACAATCTTCATCATTTGAATCATTTTTAGATGAGTATTCACCTTTTCAATCAAAAAAAAAAAAACATCATCGTTTTAGAGGTTCAAATAACAGACATAGTGCCGACAAAAGTTCCTATAAAAAGGATAAAATAGGCAACAAGCTTGCATTAGAGCTGCCACAAAAAGAGCCACGAGCCCCAAGAAAAAAGGTGTATTTGAATAATTTGTATTCTTTAAACAGAACTGTAGTGTATGATAATCCTTATATTTGGAGAAACCCGCCCATACCTTCTAAACAACGCGCAACCAGACTTCGACATCGCCATCAAAAAGTCGGTTCGTTTACGTCCCCATCGTCAAATCACGAACTTCAATATGCACAAAAACCAAAAACATTAGCAGATATGACAAGAAACTTTCGGATAACAAACAGTTTGAATAATCCATTCGACTCATTAGAAAAAGTGGAGGATGTAGAGGATTATCCACCGTTAGCCGATCTGGTGATGGAGCTCATGAGATCTAAAGGCATGTATAAATTCTTTAGCCACCTTCTTCCCGAGCCAATTAAGAAACCCAAAGATGATCCCCTGCAAGAAGACAATTGCAAAACGATAGAGAAAATATGCAATACAAAATTGCCAAAAAAAACCAAGAAAAAAGCGCAGGAACCCAAGCATTGTCAGCCGTGCAGAATTTGCGATCAACTAAGACGATATCCTGATGATCCGATACGAAATCCTTCATACATGCAGCTAATACAGCGACAGAACAGAAACCTTGCACTGCGCGCCTACTACATCCAGATGAATCGGCTGGAAGAGCAGCGCCAGGAGATGAAGCGTCTTGCAGAGCAGTTGCTGATATGTCCAATATAAAAATGGTTCGAACAAATTAAAGAACAATTTGATAGCTCTCCTACCGTCCTTATCCTGTGTAAATTTTGTTTAAGTTGTAAACAACATTAAACAGAATTTGCATGTGATTTGGTCGGACGTGGGGATATTTTTAATTTACTGTGAAAATTTGTGTCTAAGATATATATAAATGTATTCTGTAAATGCTTTCTATTTGGCAAAATATTGTTTATTATTAATAAAATTCCGTCAAAGCCCTAATTTCCATAAATATTTGTTGATTATATATTTTAAGCCAGACATTCGCATAAAACTTTATTACACTAGCTGTAAAAACGTGAAAAATATTTGGTGATTTACCAGCCTTTGATTGTTATAAAAGATTACTTCAAACCAGGGACCGTAACGGCTATAACTTTTATAAATAAAAATTGTTTATAACGATTATTTTAGATTGTTTTTTATTTAGGTCTAAAATTAATGATTAATTTTGATTTTTATTATAAAATTAAAGATAATGATTATTTTTGATTTTTATTTTTTAATAACGATTATCAAAGACACGTATTTTAAAAGTCTTTCTCAAAACTAAAAGTCTCAAAAATTCATTATAAAAAAAGTCAGAACTAAATATATAAGTCACGAAATTAAGAGAGAGCGGATGGTGGGGGGCGGGGCGGGGTGTGTTTCTTATTGCAAAAATCACCTGCTGCACTTTCTGGGGCCTAAAGGAATGCGGTATTTTAATCAAAAGACTTTTATAAAAAATTCTTGAGACTTTTATTTTTCCAGAAGACTTATATTTTATATAAAAGTTTTTGACTGATTTTTTATTTTGATTTATATTTTTAAAAGACTTTGATAACCATTATTAGTGATTTTTTTTTCAATAAAAATTAATAATAACTACAATTTTTAACTTTTATAAAAAAAATTAAAAATATGTAACTATTATTTCTAACTTTTTTCATTAAAATTGCAAAATAAAAGTTTAATACGCAATTGACTTTTTGTGATCATAATAAGCTTTTTGGTGATCCTTTCATAGGGATATCTCTGCTTCAAACATGCCGTGCACTCAATGGCAATAGTGCATTTAATGTATTTTTTACATTTGCAACTCGAGGTGTATCGACAAGTTATTGATTTTCAAGCCTGCCAATGGGCAGAATGCCCCAATCTTACATTTTCTTGAAGCAGACAGGGATCAAGGAGGTTGTAATGCTTGGAGTCTCTGTGGGGCACTGTTTACAAATCAATACACTCTTGTGCTTTCGGTATGAATATAAAATAACACACACGTTTATGATGCATGTTTTTCTGGACAAAAATGCCATGGACATTTAACTAAATGTAGCTCGACATGTATAGTTTTTTCACGCACTCTCCTTGCAAATGTCAATGTCAAACGAAAATGCCAAGCTACAAACAACTGTTTGTTCGTTGTCAGAAGCATCACAGCGTGACTGAGCTATGACCTGCCCCTTTGTTGACCTATCTTTTCTTGCAGGCTGCAAGTATATAATTTTGCATTTTACACGCTGGTTTTTTGCAATTTTTCGCATTTACAAGCCAGTAAACAAAAATAATAATTGCAGCAGGCAAAAAATGCGCAACTATTACATGGCAGAAAAATCTAGTCGAGACTGCTTCACTTGGATATACCCTATAATAATTAAATAAACCGTAAAAAGAAGTGAAAGAATAAAGTAAAAACATAAAAGCAGCTTATTTAATATACAGCATTTGAATGTTAAAGTTAATACATAAAGTCTCTTTAAAGTCGAGAATTTTATCTATAAAGTTTGCGTACGCGGTATTTAAATTCAAAGAACAAACAAAAGCAAAGCAAAAACCAAAACTCGGTCAAGTGCTTTTTAGATAGCCAACAAAAGCATATATATACAGAATGCATATAAAAAAAAACGAAAACTAGTTTATTTTCTAGTTTGTTAATTTTGATGCTCGCCAATGGTCGTTTATTTTTTATTTTACGGACGCGTTTTATAACTTTTAACCACAAAGCGTGCGCAGAAATGTATGCTATAGAAATTGTGAAATTGAGATAGTGAAAAAGGTGCGAGGGCGCGAAAAGCTTATGCCTTGCGGTTGAATATGGGGCAATGGGGCAATAAGGCATTGGGGTTATGGTGCTGCTGTTGACATTAATGCTGACGACAGGTGCTGCAGATGCTGCTGTTGCTGATGCTGCTGTTGCTGCTACTGGTCGGGTCAGGAAATTCATTTACGGCCAATTAAATTGCAGACGTACTGGCAAGCAAAAAAGCATATAAAACAAGTAAGAAGGCTCTAGTCAAGATTTCCCGACTAGGAGATACCCTAGGCCCTAAACACAATTCCCACAGTCATTGTTTGTATGCTGTTACTCAACAGATTTCGATAAAAATTTGTACAGGGTAGAAAGAAATTATATTATGAAATGAGCTTTCTTTTCTGCTGTGAATGTTGGGCAGATAAATTGTTTTTAATTATTTATCTAACGAGCTGCCTCTCCGCAAAAGGAAAAAGTAAAAAACCCTGTCAATTATACTCATTCAATTTGTATTTTAATAATTTAAACAGTAATTGTTTAATTTGACTGGGCAACTGTGCTAATTGTAATTTTATTACATTCTCCAGCACGGAAATAGAAATTGAAATACATATTTAATTAAGCGACAAGCCACAAAAACATACATTTAACGGACATGGCTTTAATTTATTAACAGTCTCTCTATTTTGATATTGAATTTCCGTTTATTTGATTTCCTACGTTAGAGAATTATTTTCTGATTTCACAGCTTTTGATTTAATCTAATTTCACCTCATGTGTTAGATTGTATTTTATTTTATAGCTGGTAAGGAATGGAAATAAATGGTTTATTTAGAAAGAATAAAATTATATTTGTATGTGAAAAATATCCATATAAATCAAACTTACTTTAAATTGATTTATAATGTAATTAACTTAGCCAACATCGTTGCGATTTCCAAAAAAAATGATAATAAAAAATAAAACAAAATAAATAAGAAAAAAAATATAAAAATAAATAAAGTAATATGATAGTCTGTAATCAGTTACGAAACACCGAAGATATCGAAGATTGAAATCTACTCAAATAGGTAAAAGCAAGTTGCATTTTCTGTATACGCCTGCATACACTAGCATACATTCAAACAATATGTGTGAGCGCCTTTTTCAGGTAAAGACAATAGTGCACAGTTCTCTCGACCAAAGCTTTCTTTTTTGATTCAACTGTTTTTCACTTTATGGTGTTGGGTAATTTCCGTTTAGTGTAGATTTTTAATTTTTTTGTTTTTTAAATGCTTTAGTAGCTAAAGGCAAATAATGTTTTAAACGTCGAAGTATAATTTGCAAAGATTATTATTTATGTGCAATATAAAAGAAAACCTCTTGCCCAAAATACTTTAATTCTGTTATGGTAAGGAATTGCCCCAAAGCACACATCTTGAATAATTAATGTCTGTGTTTAAATTCAAAGAATTTGAATTTTCGCCTTTTTCAGTGAACCCACTTAAAATGAAACCGAATTTCAAAAAAAAAGAATTCTGCTTATTAGCTTACGCAATTCTTCAATTAGATTGCGATAATCCATGTTTTTGTACACACACACACGCCAATCACTGTGTCAGACGAGCCACGAACATATAATTATAACGGTACACGCCCACACAGATATGTATACAAACACAACAGCGGCATAGATAGACAAGCATCAATCAATCATACGCAGGGGAACCGTCGCCATATCAAAAATGATTGTGATGATGATGTTCCTTATAATCCAACAAACCGCCAGCCAACCGTCATGAACAAATTATCGAAGAGTACTTTTTCCCCATACACACACACATACGCACACGCATGTACTCCCACACACACACACACAATCTCACGCATACAGATTTGAGTTCGCTGCTGCCTTTGAAATGCAAATAAGTTTGTGTAAAGCGAATATTTTGTACACAAATCGCAAATCAAAATGCACACCTACCTTTTAGACACACAGTGGCCTGTGGAGAGGGGGTTTCGGGTGCCTTTTGGCCTTCAGGCGGCCTGTTAAGCACTTGTTGTAATTGTTGTTGTTGGTGTTGTCGCTTGTTGCTTGTTGCTTCTTCAATTTGTTGGTTGTGTTGTGTGTGTGTGTGTGTGTTTTTTTTTTTTTAACCGACGTATACACATTCAGTAAATTTGTTTGAGATGGCATGAAAAATAAATCAAGCGAGCGTAATAAAAAAAACCACAAAAAAAAATGAAAAGCGTGTGATACAATTTGCAAAAGATTGAAATTTGTTTGATTCAATATAGTACCAAATACATATTTATACATATATGAATATATATATATATAGTTTTCTTGCTGACTTGCTGTTTATAACCGACTTACAGTTACAGTGACAACTGCACATGTGAGACAATCGTATTCATACAAAACATGTGTATATTTATATATAGTATATATGTGTACAAAATGATGATGTTTTGCGCCTTTGTGCGCTGCTACATATGGTAATTTTTTTTTAAAATTTTTGCCAGCACGTTTCTAGTTGTTGATTTTGTTTTTATTATATTTGGAAAGTGGTTTAACGCCAAATTAGATTATTATTTTACAATATGTAGACGCGCCCGCTTTAGGCAATTATGAATTTGGATGTAAAAAATGCGAAATATTTTTGTAAACCGATTCCGAACTATAATTTCCCGAATTCTATATTTTATTTCATTTATTATCAATATATTTCATTTCACTTTAATTTAATTGCATTTCAAGGAATTTCACATTGCAATTTTGTAAATTTCGTTAGCATCATTGTTGCGAGCAACAATTTGGCTTGCACTTGAACTAGTTGCCCAGTTGCCTGCTTTTTGCAGCTCTCTGCACACACACACACTTTCTCTCCTCTCACTCAACGTGTGTGTGTGTGTGTGTGTGTGTGTGTGTGTGTCCACTGATAACGTTTTGGGGCTTATTGAATTGTGATTGATATGCGCGCTATGGTCCGCTACCTTTTATTTGCCACGTCCGCTTTTCGAAGACACTCAACAGCAACTGTTGCAAATGTCGAAAAGGCAACTTGTAGCTGCCGCGAGGCTGCATCTTTCACAGCACGCACAGAGCTTTCACGAAGCTTTTGCTTGGAGCACGAAAGCAAACTGTTGATTTTGCGGGAGAGTTATTGCTGTAAGAGAACATTTAAGAGAGAGCGCAAAATTCCTTTCGCTAGTCTTCTTGCAGTGAATTTCTATTCAATGGTAACGTGTTATTTTGTAGAAAGATAATAGAAACAACATTGTTAATGTAAAAAGTGTTGTGCGTGTAAAAAAAATAAACGAAAAAGTTTTTTTTTGAAAAAGCTTTGTTTTTATTAAATTACCTTAATACGTCAAAACTGTGTAAAATTTCTGAGAATTCAGCTTAATCAGTCTAGCTATTCTAATTTTGGTGATACTTTCAAACAGTAATTCATTTTGTTATGGTTTTGCTCCTTTTAGTATGAGAAAAACCTACTGTGACATAACACAGAACCTCAAGTAATTTTTTAGCACATCTGAGGGCAGCTTGCTTTTAGCCCAGTTTGCATTTGGGCTTATACCACATTCATATAGTGTTAATTTTAGCCATACAAATAAATTTGCCAATAGCGTCAGTAGTCAATCTTAAGGCAATCCACCTCAGACAGAAAGCATTGCACTATTTTTGGACAAACAAATGTCCACGTCCACTGGAGAAGGACACGACTTAAGGCCAACACTAGCAACAGTAAAAGCTACAGATGAAAATGCAGCAGCTCAGAAAAATGGCACAAAACTGATGCCGCCGTTCAAGGACAGACGGACACACATGAAGGACACACGTTTGGTAAATTTGTTGAGCGGAAGGACACACGGACAAGCCGGCTAATTGATTGAGCAAGCTCTCAGGGAAACGGTCAGCCAGCAATAAATTGTAAGTGACCTGATATAGCAGTTGTATTTTAAATTTAATTTTCAAATTTTAACCTTATCGCAGCTGTTTGTTATGGTTTTTAAAAAGTGTACATAGCTGCCATACAAATACAAAAAAAAAGCATAAATAGTTTTCCGAAAATAGCTTTCTTACTTGCTTTAGTTTCATTCTAATATTTAATAACCTTAGGGTATGCTGTTTAATTTATAAGTAAAATTTGCCAAAAAAAAAAAAAGTTAATACAGAAAGAAGAGACAGTCAAAAAATTAAAAGTAAAACAGCAGCGTAAAAATGTTTTTTTACACCTTAAGAAAAATTCGATTATATTCGTGCGCTTAATGCGCAGGTTAAAATTAACCGTTAAGCGCTGCGAACATAATTAAAAGCTAATTAAACAGAGCCAACAGCGAAATTCAACCCATGTTGAAGAAGCTGCGGCCATCTTGACTGCCTGTTTGTGTGTGCGTGTGTGTGTGTAAGCTTGAAAGCATGTCAACATTTTTATACTCTGATACCAAAGAAAAAAAGTATTTTGGTTTTGTGCAATTTAATTCATGGTGGCTACGACATAAAATCGATAACAAATCGATAAGCCGATAAAGGCCACCCTCCCTGCCGCCTTCATACCACCCTTGCAAGCAGAGTCTTTATTAACGCAGCGTATTCCAAAGTCGGTTGTGTTCGACTGCAACATTTTCCCTTTTTATCTTTTTTTTTCAGTTAAGTTTCGTCTTTTCGTTCATTGACTTTTTAATTGGCTGTTTAAAAGCGAAGCTTATTGAGCATCTGTTTACAGTATTTGTATGTTTAAAGGTACATAATATCTACGTTTGTAAAAATGCCTTGCGAGGCTATTTCTGTATTTGCTTTGTGGCTGCTAAGTTTAGTCGCGCTTTCTTGTATTCAAGGTCTTCTATTGTTCATATGTTAAATGCGCTGGCAATCTATAATTAATAAGCGTTGCTATTGAGCTGCTTTGCATTGCCAGTGGCACGTGCATTTGAAAATGGGGCAAGTACGACGATGTGGCCTTCTTTATTTGTACGTACATAAAATATATGTGTATTTAAAGGTTTTGAACAAAGTTGCTCTTATATTAACAGTAATCCAAATAATAATAACTAACATCATACATAGACAAATTCATTTTACAGCTAAAATGTCCAGAGTCGTAATTAGCATTAGCACACAACCGAGAACATTTTTATGCAGAAGTGTAAAAAAAAATGAACTCTTTATTGTTTTGTAACAACATTTTGAGTACTTCAGCTTTTAATATGGGTTAAACCAGTGATTAAAAAATTACATACTCACCACTTGAAAAATATCTATGCCCGGGAAGAACGGCCCCGACGAAAGCCTATAATTTCAAGTTTTTAAATATTTTCAAAATGACCGTCAAAATAAATTCTTTGTTATCAAGCCCTATTATTTTTTCACAGGGAGCCGACAATGCTGCATATGCCAAATCTGCCGGAGGAAATTAATTTATATTAAATGTAGATCACCGAAGAATAGTTCATGAAAAGGTCTATCGAACTGGTAATTCCCACAAAAGTTGAACTGCGCAACAGAAAGCTGGCTTATATGGCGCGGCATGTTTACATATGTCTACAGCAGAAAGCTGTCTGCGTAAACACCGTGGCTGCTTGTAAATAATTGTTAATAAAGTAATAAAGTTAAAATTTTGTCGTGTAAATCATTAAAATCTAGCAGACAGTTCATGAGAAAATTGCACCTTTTCATTTAAATCAAAATTGTCATAAAAAACATAATAATATGCTCGCATGTAAATCATTAAAATCTAGAACAGTTCATGAGAAAATTGCACCTATTCATCTTTAAATCTGGATACTCTGTTTTTACATAAAAAACTTACTATTTTTAAATGCTTCCATAAATGCGTGCTTTAGCCTTTTGCATCAGTTGGTCCCTTGTTCATATAAATAATCTGCGGCCGCTTTTTACAGATCGTGCCGTGAAAAATACGGACATTTTATGGAAAGATCCGTCTAAAACAAGACAATTCTGCCCACAGTGCTGTCGAATAAATAATAATGTTTTATATACATATCTGTCTCTTTCATACAGTTTAATTGGAAAATATCTAATTTAAACTCCAAAATAATATACAAATATTAACCTATGTGCACATCTGCCGAGCAACTGAAGTCATTTTAATTCATAAATTGTAAATAGTCAACAACATGTCATTTTTTGTCAGGCAGTGCTGCCGCGCTATATTAGCCAGCTTTCTGTTGCGCATAGGTTCAGTTCTTTTCGGAGCTACTAGCTCGATTGGCATTTTTCATGAACTGTTTGAGGTTGATTAAAAATATTAAAGTCACTTACAAATTTACTTTTGAGGAGAGCACACGAACAGAGAACCTGGAACCTAGATAAATAAGAACCATAACAGAACCTTGTGCCGAAACGATCGTTTTGGTCCGGACCAGAGCCGGAACCGGAACCGAAATTCATTTCGGTTTGACACCCTGTTACTAACACATTTCTTCACAAAAAATTAAGCGCCATCTGTTATTAATTTGTCGGTAGATATTTTTTCTCTTTAATAACACATTTCATCACAAAACTTAAGCGCCATCTGCTATTAATTCGTCGGTAGATATTATTTTTATGTTTAATAAAAATTCACTTTTTCTCACAAATTCAAAAGCGCCACCTATTAATTAATCACCAATACAAATACAAAGCGCCATCTGACTTTTAACTTACTCTGCACCAAAATAATTTTTATTATCTGAAACTTATATTTAATTTATTTAAAGTTAAATTTTTACTAATTTAGTAAACAACAAAATAGGATATATCGATACTTTGTCGATATATTGCAGCTTTGCTAGTACCGATTGTTACTTGTCGCCCATGCACTACAACTGAATTTCCAGAAAAACAAGTGTGCTATTTGCATCGTGTTACAAATTGGGCACACTTTTTTGTAATCTTAACATATTCTTGACATTTGCCGGTGACATTAATTGTGAATTAAGAAAAAAAAAGATTTTAAAAAATGTACATTCTTAACATGTACAGCAAACGGCATGTTAGAAGGATAAGGCGGACCTTAAAAGAAAGTACATAGAGAAGCTAAGAAATGCGGATGCAGTTCGACATTTAACACATGTTACACATCCAAATGTTGAAGAAAATGTCGGTGTAGGGCAAAAAATGGAAATGGAAAAAATTTCAGACCATAAATCTAGCAGCAGCTTTGAGAAAATTGATCTAACATAAGAAGATCGTTCTTTACGTGCCGAGATTAAAGTGGCCAATAATCAAATAGACGGCCTCATGGAGCAATTTCATACATTTCAAGGTATTAGTATTCAATATATTGAATGAACACTAAATTGAATATGCATATATTTACATTTTCAAGCTGATCAAAATGTGGCCCAGGCCAAAATCGAGTTGTTGGTAGAAGCTGTCGCCGAACAAACGTCGGCCATAAAGAGTCTAACAAGGCAACATGAACAGGAGCAAAAACTGGCCTCCAAGTTTCCTATTAAAACTGTGACAGGGCTTTTGGAATTAAATAACGATATAAATGAAACGAACAGAGAGCTTTATGTGCGGATGCAGCTGAAATTTTTAATTTTTAATTCTTACTGTATATATTTTTTACAGAGTGATGCAATTAAAATGTTAATTGCAACAGGAGGTATCACAAAAAACCTTAAAAATCTTTTGGCCGATGAGGTTAAGCAGCTTTTACAACGTTTTAATTGGTAGGTATTACAAAATTTATTGTATTTTTGAATGATTATTGTTCTTCGCAGATGCAATTAACTTGGTCGATGGAGTAGGATCAGCTGGAGACCAACTGCGAAGGGCCTTACAGCTCCAGAAGAAACGTTTCTTCAAAAATTCTTCAAAGAATAAAAACAACAACAATGTTAAAAAAAATATATTTACGGGGGTGTGCCAGAAATCTCTGGAGATTTTGGCTCGAGCTGGTTTTCAAATCTCTAAAAAAAAACCGTCGGTGTGCCAGAAGTTAGGAGATTTCATTTTTCGGTAAAATTTTCGGAGCAAATACGTAAAACGAAAATGGCCAAAAAGAGTTGCTACCTTTCAAAAATGAAAATTGCCTAAAATGTATTTACTATTTTTGTCATTGTTTTCAAGGTTGGCCTCATGGCATTAGTGTTATATTTAATAAATGGTTAAATAAAAATATGTTTGGTTTTATCTCTTGAAGTTCTTATACAAAACAAATATTTAATATTTTGCCCGCCAAGTAACTCATGTTGCTTGACAGCCCAGTAATGATAGTAATGATACAGCTTCGTATTTGACCAAACATTTGTAATATCAGGCTTCGAATCCCACTTAAAATTGTGAAACATCCCATACTTTAATGAAGTCCAATCGTAAGCTTCCGAGCAAAGTGGGACAATAGATGAAACTGGAGAATCAAGCAACTAAAATAGAAGGTTTCACAATCATAAACTTAATAACACAAAATTTGAACTCAGTTACGTTTGTTAATTAGCGCCATCTAGCGGATGGTCTTTGAAGCTACAGAATGTGTAGCAAAGTCGCAACCCATGTGTTCTGTTAAAGTGGCAATGCAGCTGTTTATTAAAATGTCTTTTTACAGCACACCACTTGTACGAATAAAAATGATTTCACTGCATGTGCTATTTATAAGCGTTATCTACTATAAGTGCTTTGTACCTATATTTCTTACGAAAAAATATTAATGTATTAGAAAATTCACTGTGGAGCAATTCTGCTAAGTGGGAAGCAGCTCTGTTAGTTGGGCATGAATTCCGGCAACTGTTATCGATTATGGCAGATAAGAGCTACCCCCGATATTATCAGTCGCATTCACGATAGTCGAACGTCTCTAGCATGCTCATGGCACATCCCTAGCGCTTTATACTGGTTGCTTTTTTGTTGGTTGTTGTTGTTGTTAGTTGAAAAATACAATTAAAAATTGATTTAATATTTAAATATTCATCAGACTAAGGTAAGTGCAAATAGCGGCACATTGTGAGCACAAAAAACATAGCAAATGTGAAAATGCTAGTGAAAACGTGCTATAAGATCCGTTTGAAAATAGCGCGTCACAAGTGTGCGTGTGTGTAAAAATGCGCTAACGTACGAGATAAGTACACAACTGCAACGGTTAAAGCATTTTCCATAGTCAGTATTTGCAAATAAATAATTTTCTTAAACGTTTTCTATCAAACACTAGACAACAACAAAGCGGCAGGCGGCGGCGGCAAAAATACTGAAGAAGCACAAAAAAAAGAAAATTTTGCAAGGTGTTTGTGTGTGTGTGACAACGACAAGCGACGACTTTGCTGCTTCTGGTGCGTGCGCGCTGTCGCAAGGAACCAACACACACGCACATTAAGAACTGCAAAGGTATTGGTGTATCCTTTGGCATTTCTGCGAGCTTGGTTGAACGTGCAAGAGAAAAGTCGCTTTTACCAAATAATAAACAAGTACTTGGGAAGTTGATTTAAAAAAAAACTAAAGCACATAAAACAAAATGGAAAAGAGAATAGAATTGGAGAGACGCGCCCGCAAAGCGAACCAGGTAAGTCATTTGTTACTTATTGTTAAAGAATATTGATACGAAGACAAGAAAAAAAATTAAACAGAGCAAAGCCCCATCCAGAAAAACGCGCAAATTGTAATTTCTTGTTATTTTGTGATAAAACAAAATTGTTCATAACATTGCTTCTGTCGGGTGAGTACCCCGCAAGAACAACAGCAACAGAAACTACGCCATCATGTAAATCTAGTTTCAATTTGCGCCGATGCCGTCGACGCCATAAAAAAAAAGAGCGCAAAATCACTGAAAGAAGCGGCGAATAACATCCATCGTTGAAAAAAAAAAATTGATCGCCATAAGCAAATTCACACATATGTATTATTATTGTATGTACATGCGCTATTCTCTTGAGTGTGTGTATATGTGTGTCGCGAGCAGTGTTGCCATGTGCGCACATTTTTGCGCCTTTGCTTTGTTCAAAGACTGCACAAATTCTAATTATTTCATTCAATGATGTAAATGTTTGCCGTACGTCTGTGTGTGAGCAAGTATATTAATTTGGGTTTTGTTTTATGAAAACTAATAGTTGCTGATCGCGACACGCATAAAACGGAGAAGCGCACCTCAAAAATCGCCAGCTGGCAATGCTGCTGTAAATTTTAGTTGTTGCTTCTGCCGGCCTTCAATTGTGACAAACATTGCAATAAGCAAGCATACTTATGTATGTATGCATATGTGTATGTGTATATAAATGCATGTGTGTGTCACGCTGCTTGTTGTAATTTCAGGTTATTTGATACCAAAATGTATCTATAACAACATTATAGCGCGCGCATCATTCACATGTACGCAACAACGCCAAGAATCGCATACAAAGGCATAAACACACATTCACACAAACAAAGACTTGCCACACATACACAACAAGAAACGTGTATGCACATAATAATCGACACATTCTCGCCAATGCCGATGGGTCGCCAGCTTTGGCTATAGCTGCTTCTGTTGCTGCTGAGAGGTGTACACACAGCCATATTGACTGCGCAGTCATAAATACCCTCACACTCGTGGTCGCAGGCTAGACTCTTTACAATGCAAAAAAAAACCGGCCGCCCCAAACGGTACATGCACTGTTTACATGCACTTTTCCCCCAAGATATGCGCTCTCACCCAAAACAAGAATTGCGAAAAGGAGCAGGCAAACCTGTCTTTTTTTGTGTGTGGCACTTCTGCTGATTAATAAACATGCGCTCTGGCAAGGCCTACTCAATCAGGCACCAACACCCCACCCCCACCCAAGCAAAACACGCCTGTTCGTGCTGCACACAGAGACGCCCAACTACAAATACGCACACAAATAGTAAATTCACATACAAAGTCAAAGCTAAGCCGATATGCACACGCTTAAAAGCTTAAGCAGCGTACGAATGAATGTATGAGTGTGGGGGGCACTCAATTAACTATTGGTGTATGCGTGCTCTTGTGCATGTAACTGTCCAGCGAAACAGATGGGAGAGAGGCTTTAAATGTTGACAATTATTGTTGTCATTTATAACAAACATGAATACAAATGTAAATTTACAGTGCATAAGTATGTAAATGTATAACAACTGAAATATTCAAGAAAACAATCAAAACTTGTCGTTTGGTGCTTTCCACGCATATTTAAAACGTCCACCTCAACGCTCTTAATACCCCAAAAAAAAAATATTCGCCTACTGTGCTTCTTTTGCTCTTTGGCACAATGACTTTAAGCGTCAGTGTATGTCAACATATTGTTGTTGTGGTGGCTTGTGGCTGCCGGCTTGTTTCATTCCACAAATTACAGGACTTATGCTGTTTTCCTTTACATTCCTTCAAGCATTATTTCATTCCGTTTCATTTGTTGTTATTGCCCTCACGCTCTAAGAGCGCTGCCATGTTATCAGTACTTTCTCCTTGTGCTGTTCTTTTATTGCCCATTTTCGCGCATTCCGTTTTGTGGCGCGTACGTCACACGTACACGCACACATATGCACGACGTCTGAAAAAATGCTATTACATAAACGCGTTGCCACTTTTTTATCTCCAGCTGCTGCTGGGTGAGCAATTTGTTAAACAATTTCTGTCTCATCACATCTATTGTTTTAAACATTGTTTTATTTTGTTGCTTTAATGCGCCATTTGTGTGCAAGATTTTTGCAGTTAAAAAAAATGCTTTGCGTTTGATCGATTTTTGCGTATGTATTGTTTCTCATTTTGAGTTTTTTCTTTTGCGCTTGTTCCGCCACACGTTCACACAGACATGGCGGACTGTCAGGTTCGCAACTAGGGATGGCAAGATTAATCGAATGAAAGGAAATAATCGATTAATTTTGGCCAAGAAACGATTAAATTATATGATTTTTTTTATTTTTATTAATTGATTATTAATCGAGTAATGAGTAAATAATCGCAATTTTTTTAATAATTATACTTTTTAGCAAAAATTTTTGCAAACTAAGATTGTATTCATGAATCTAAGAAAACCAGATTGCGCATTCGCTGTGTCAAAATAAAAATCTACTGCGCATCTACGTCACAGTAGACTGCAGCTGTGGCGCGCAGTTTGAATTTAATGGAATTTGTGTGTAAAAGGCAGTCTTATTTAAAACAACATTCTTGACTGAAAAAATTGTTTTTTGACCCTGCCAACACAGTCAACGCTTTGGGTATGTTCCCTGTGAAGTCCCTTTGCAATGAGCAAAGCTTGGTGGTTGTTTGTTTTAAAGATATTGTGGAGCTTAAGGGCTGTTTACTCTTGACCTAACTTAACTTAACGTAACGCAACTTAACTTAAAAGGAATGTATGCGTTTACTCTTGACTTAACGTAACTTAAGAAATCAGTGTCAAACAAAGAAAAATAAACAGCTCGGCTTATTTTGAAAAAATTTATTATGGATGAAGTTGCAGTAGCATTTAGAGTTGAGGACAACACGTCCTCGCTTTCAAATAATGTTGGCAGCGACTCCTCTGATCGCCTTTCACAGATATCAACTTTAACAAACAAACATATCAATGCAAAAACCAATTCAACAATTTTTATCAATATACTAACCATTGCAAACAAGTTCTTTGGCAATTGCAGCCCAAATTTCTCTTTGTTAAATTATATTTTTTAAGTCTTTTGACTTGTTATCATACAACAAACTATGATTTTCAACTAAAATAATTAGCTTGTGCTCATCCATTTGAATATTTGACTTTGTAAACGTTTTGTAAAGAGCGTTTAACGTTTTCCATCACAGTTTTTGATCAGCTGTTTGATTTTCACGATAATCAACACTGTTAACAACATTAAAAGAACTTAACGGTTAAATGAATCTGCAAAACCTTTTGTATTAATCATTTTGGTTTCACATCAAAATAATTAAATTTTTAATTTGAAAATCACATTTAATTTTTGTAAAATGTTGATTTTAGTGTACTCTATTATTTAAAAATTAAATAAATATATGTAAAACATAAACAAATATGAAAAAAAAATTAATCAAGTAATTACTCGATTAATTGCTCAAATTGCGATTAATTGCAATTATTATTTTTTTTTTCTTGCGATTAATCATTTGATAGATTAATCGATTATTTCAAAAATGTTGCCATCCCTATTCGCAACACGCTGAATACACAGACAGTGTGGCCAAACCGTCTAACATTAAATATCCCCATTTCCGTTTGAAAATTGTTTGATAAAAATACTAATACGATTTAAGGATGTAAATTTCTACTTTTTAACACGTATTGTATATAAAGTTATTGCAAAAACCTGCTTATTTAATAATCACTTATTAACCCTCTAAAATAAAAACAGATCACAGAACTGAATCTGGACAACTGCAGGAGTACAAGTATCGTTGGCCTTACAGATGAATATACCTCCTTGGAATCATTAAGTTTGATCAATGTGGGCCTTACTACACTTAAGGGTTTTCCCAAGTTGCCTAATCTGAAAAAATTGGAGCTATCTGATAATAGAATTTCCAATGGACTAAACTATCTGATGACCAGCCCAAAGTTACAATACCTCAATTTGTCTGGTAACAAAATCAAAGATTTGGAAACGTTGAAACCATTGGAGGAATTTAAAAACTTGGCGGTTTTGGATTTATTCAATAATGATGCTACTCAAGTGGAAAACTATCGTGAAAAAATTTTCAAAATGTTACCATCTTTGAATTTTTTGGATGGGTAAGTGCCAGATTAATTTTATAATAAAGTAATATAAACTAATATATATATATTTTTTTTCAGATTCGATTGCAATGATGAGGAAGTGCAGTCGGATGGTGATGACGATGAGGAGGTCAACGGCAATGACTCCGAAGATGAAGGTGTGTATATAACATTTATATCATGATCCGATTTGCACATTCACAAAATTACAAACTCCTGCTGCTGCAGCTCAAAAGTTGTCTTATCATTGTCCGTCCGTGTTTTACAACTTAGTGGCTCTCAATTTTCAATCACATGTTCGTCACACCATCATGACTGCCAGATAGGATCTGCTCAGTTTTCGTATCATTCACATCTCAACACACAGATTCTGTCGCCTTTCAGATGAGCGCAGTGCCTTCTGTGTAAATGGCTTAGAGATTGATTTAGACGAGCTCGAGGCATTGGAGCAGCGTGTAAAGGCCAAAAAGCGTTTGCAGGAAGCCTCCAAGCCGCCTGCTGATGACTGTGAAGTTGACGAATTAGATGAGTATTTAAAAGAGTTGCAACTGCGAGAGACAGCAGCAAATGCAAGCCAATCTGTGATAGTGGCCAAATGTGATACGAAACAGACCAATAGCAACAACCATCAAAGCATAAATTTCGCAGTCTTACTCTATTGGGTTTTAGCAATATTAAATCTGGCAAATGCCGCCTATTGTAAGCATAATGTATACTGATTTTAATCAAGCCTTATCAATTTGCTTATTGCTTGCAGATCCTGGTGATGATGATGACGGCGAGAACGGCGAAAGTGATGAAAGCGATGAAGAGGACAATGGTGACGTTTCACTGTCGGAGGTATGGTTAAACTGTCATTTACCAATTATTCACAACCAACTCATATCATGAACATTTGCAGGTCTATAATGATGATTTAGAGGAAGACAACTCGGATTGGGAGGAGGGCAAAAGCGGTGGCGATGACGATGAGGATGAAGATTCAGACATCGATGAGGGCGATGGTGAGGCAAATGAATCTGCCGCATCGGTCAATGCCGCCAAGGAAAAGGAAGGTGAAAAACCAGGTGAGTTAAGAAATTATTATATATTTGTATAACATAACCTGATAGCTCATGTTTTTTATGTTTTTTAGATGAGTCGCAAGCCAGGGGCAAGAAGAGAAAGCATGACGGTTAAGCAGCATGATCTACAACTGTATCGTCTTTGAACGTTATACATTTAATTACACAACCAACACACACACACATACACACACATATACATATATACTAAACACAAAATACAGTAACAAAATCACACATCATATTTTGATAAAGCAAAAATTAAAACAAGCATTAAAGTTGAAATAAGAGGACCCCATTAGAAAAAAAAACTATGTTTGTTGTTTTGTTACATTTTAAACTTAATATTCTGAACTCACCCGAAAACCGAAAAAACTAAATGTAATAATCAAAAGAATTATACAAAAAACAAAGATGATATCTTGTAAGTCAATACTAAAACAACCCACAACTATAACACACACATACACAACTATAGCAACCGAACCCAAATGTGTCAGCTCTACAAAAAAAAAAAAAAACAGCAAAAAAGAGTTCCAAAAAAATAATTTTGGCAATTGAATTTGCATTCTGAACACATTGTAAAATTGCTTAGCATTAAGTTTAAAGTTTGTCAGTAAATGATTACAAATGGTAAAATTAAAGAAAAAGAAAAAACAAATAAGAAACATTTGAGCTAAATATTTTACTTAAAAGATCTTACATTGAAACAAACAAAATAAAACTTGCTTCTAGAGTTTTATCTTTTATTTGGTTTTTTTTTTTTTTGTTGCTTCTAATCCGGTTTCGTGTTACAAACAAATTCGACAAGATAATTACTGCTAAGGAGAATTTTTAACTAACTCTTAAGTCATTCCTTTTTGAATATACATAATACATACATACACATAAATAAGTTAAGCGCAATTTTAATTTACTCTATGATTCATTGTTACCCATCTATTCTCTTTACAAACCTTAAATTGAGCAACTTTGTTTAAACTTTAACATACTTTTAAGAACGTAAAATATGTTAGCATACAGATTGTTTTCAATTCTTCAATAGCAGTAGTCACGTGTTTTGATTATCGCAAGTAAAAGAAATACAAAATTTTAGTAAAGGATATATTTTCTTTTTATCATACAATGCAATATGTTTGTTTACGTACAGGCAGATTGTATAAACACCGAAATGCGAAACCGAAATATATAAAATTAAATAATTTTATAATCTCTTGTTTTTATTCAACTGATAGGTAAACGCATACACTTTAAATTAAAGCTATAAATAAAATGTACATGTACAAAATGTATGCAACAGCAACAGTTAAAAAAAAAACCACCGATTCGTCTGCAAAAAATAAGCTCACCCTGTGTAGCGGCTCAAATTAGAACTTATCGGAAAGCTCCAATTGAAAGTGCGATTAATATTAGAACTTCAGTTATCTACACTACTACGTGCTATCGATACCACGGATATCAAAACACTCGATATATTAATACCATACAATAAGTGCACATTAGCCAACACTTTTCATCTCTTGAATATGCGCAAAAGAGGAAGCAAGCGTCGCGCATATGTGGAAGCGGGCGAACAATATTCAGCCAACGCTGACTTACAACGTCGCGACGCTGTCGACGTCTCTTTATTTGACGTCGAATCGTCGCAGCGGCTGGCTGTGTTTGAATATACAATACTAGACAAGTAAACTGCGCTGCCTACTGCATTCTTGGAACAAATTTCACTGTTGGCAGCGACTGAGGAATAAAATTGAACGTCGACGTCGCGACGTTTCTTCCTCGAAGAAGACCAAAATCAAAATAAAAACAAATAAACTATAAAGGGTGCGTGCGCGCCAATTATTTAACAACAATTAGCAAACGAAAGAAACAAAGTGAGTTTCAGTGTATAGTGTATTTGTTATTTGTATGGCAAATTCAGATAAAAGTGGCCAATTTACATACATACATACATACACACACATACATTTGTAGCCCACACATACACACGTATAAGTAGAGTATATCTAATACAAGCAACCGTGTTTCTCGCAGTGCACACACTGAGTGCAGCCATCGAAATGGACAAACTGGATGCCAACCTGGAGCAGCAGTTTGATCTCAATCTGATTGAGGCGGTCAAAATGAATCCCGTTATATACGATCGGTCACATTACAACTACAAGCATTTCGTGCGTAAGGCGCAAACCTGGAAGCAAATCGCAGAAACCCTCGGCGTCAGCGGTAAGTGAAATTTTTGCTTAAAATTCATAATCTTTTCGGTTAAAAACAGGAAACAACGAACCTGCTAACCAAACGCTGTGGCAAGTGAAATTGGTTTGGGTATCTGTCGAGGCTACCGTCGCTGCAAATTGATTAATTCTTAGTACGGGTAGGTGGTGACGAGCAATGGAAGATGGGAAAGGGTTTGCAAAAGGGGTAGAACAGGCTGGCAACAGAGAGACGACATCGTCGACGGAGCTGCAGTAGAAGGCTGCAGCGGGCGTCGGCAGCAAGCGGGCAGCAGCCAAAGCAAGTGTACAGAAACGACACAAAAGTGAGCGGCGACGCAACGGAGACGCGACTGACGATTGTGAAATATCAGGAGCGCAGTGTTCATTGAGAGGGCTGGGCGCGATAATAAGTTCTATATTATTCAAACTCTATTGCACTCAAGCTTAAAGTTTTGACTTTGATAAAGTTAATCAGAGCTTTAAACAGAAAATTGTAGTTTCGTCAAGGAAACTGTCTCACAAACTGTATTATACAGCCCCAAAATGGGCGCCTCTGTTTCGCACCTGGCTGCGCTGTCGACGGTGTGTACGCGCAGTCAACATTTTTGAAGTTGCTGTACTTTTGCGTCGCAGTAGTTGTCTTTGTCGCACACACGCTGCCTGCGCCAGCGTTTATTTTTATACAACTGCTACTGCTGTCGTCGTCGCTGCAGCAGCTGCTTTTGTGGTTCCCTCACATACAGTGTAGGCAACTGACACACAGATGTGAAAAACTCACACACACAGGTACACAGTCAATCGTCGACTAACCGAACAGCTTTCATTTCATGAGTATACCCAGTGTGTATACCAGCAAAAACCTCCCGTCGTCTTTTCCCCCCCTGCTATTAGATAATTTCTTCCTTTATGATATGTATGAAGCGCAAAGAGTTTGAATTTTTGATGGGGCTTTTAAAAATGAATTATGCAAGCAATGTAATTGAAAAAGTTTTGGCGCCAAATTGTTGAATGCAGCAGCAGAAATTGTCAAGACTCTGCCACAGATTCTCTGCCAGGGCCATGCTGCTGGCGTTACCAATACCAGAATCAACTCGTAGTTGTAGTCGACGTCGACAGCAGCAGCGGGAAGTGCTCGGAAGCTGCTGCTGTCGCTGCTGACGTGCCACGGATTCAGCTTCAGCAGCTCAGCTGCTGCTTCTGCCAACAGCTAACGCCGTTTGTTCAACGCTTTCTGCGGGGGCGGGGCGGGCAGGGATGGCGACGACGGCGTTGACGTCTCGCGGTTTGTTTTGGTTTGCAATTTGACGCACATATGCTGACGTCTGGTGGTGGCGTTGCCACCCACCCAAAACAAAGTAGACAACTGGTCTAAAGTAAACAACGTTTTTTTTCTTCTAATGAACGCAACAGTCATGTAACAAGATAACATTTAATATTTAAGGTGTGGTTTGCTTTAATTTGCTGCTTTTTCTTATTTGTTACAGAACAAAAATGTACAAAGCGGTGGAAGAGCTTGCGCGACAAATTTGCGCGGGAAATGAAATTGTGCCAAGAATCGCGCTGGCGCTACTTCAAACAGATGCAATTCCTTGTGGACTCCATACGTCAATATCGCGAATCGCTGCTGGGCAAGTGTGCCAATGGTAGCCAGAATGCCAACCAAGTGGCCGATCCCTCGCAACAGCAGCAGGCACAGCAACAGACTGTTGTTGACCTATTTGCACAGCCCTTTAACGGTAATGCCACCACCTCGGCACAGGCATTGACCCATCCGCATGGTAAGTACATGACTTTATGGTGATGTTAGTTTATGCTTATGGTATAACCATATAATTTTTTCTTTTAGAAATAACTGTTACTGGCGATGCACAGCTTGCCACGGCTGTGGGCAAGGATCAGAAGCCATATTTCTATGAGCCGCCACTAAAGCGTGAACGCAGCGAGGAGGAGCACAGTGACAACATGTTAAACACCATCAAAATTTTCCAAAACAATGTCTCGCAGGCGGTCAGCGCCGAGGATCAGTCGTTTGGCATGGTCGTCACCGATATGCTCAACACGCTGGGCGTGCGGCAAAAGGCCGAGGCCAAGGTACACATCATCAAGTATCTGACGGATATGCAGCTGCTGGCGCAGCATAACAAGTACTAACTGTCGAGCCGCTTGTTACATCACCAGCAGCGGCAATTGCTGCATCTGCTGCAACTGGAAAATGTGCTGGACCCTCGATGGTTACCGTAAGCAGCTACATACAACACCAACACAAACACAAACAAAATGAAAAGAAACATACAAGATCCCAAAACAGGAGCGACCTGTTGTCTAGCAACTAAGTCTTAAAAGTCAAACTAAAGTTTAAAAATTAGCTATTAAACAAAAGAAAAACACACACACTTCACTTAAATGCATATATACATAAGTACATACATAAAAAAAAAACATAAACACATCTTACAATATTGTAAGCACAAATCAAACACATATATAAATGTATATGCTTTGATCTGTCGTAGTCGGCCCCCAATTTAATTCACTTACCCAGTTTAGATGTGTACAAAAAATGCGAAAAAAGAGGAAAAAAAAAATGGTTCTAGTTACATTTATTGTAAAAACAATCGTAAAGTGTGTTTCCCAAATATTTTATAAAACAGCATATTGTATATTTTTGACAACAAAATCGAGTATCATTTAGTTTAAACATGCCATCGGGTTTAGTTTTGTAATTTATATTTAAGTAAAAATGTAATCACAAATATCACGTTATTTTAATTTTTTAAGTTCTCTTGTAATGTGCTGAAATCGATTGAAATTCACGTTAAAAGGCTTTGAGTATGACCCCTTTAAGCATACATAAACACACACAGATTCCGCATATTACATACAATTATGTATCTGCATTATTATATTTCTTTTGATACAAATTCGATTTATCTCTGAACATTTTAAAAACGTTACCACATAACATACGTGTATATTTGCCAACAATATCAAACAATGCGATATTGCTTAGCATTACAAGTTTTCTTAATATTTTAATGTACATGGAATTATTAATTGTGCAATTATTTGCAATAAAAGTATAAATATAAAACAAATGTGTTTACATATGTACATATAAGCATATATACTTGCAGCTGCTGCATATAACACCCGCAACATTTTGAAACATCTGGCAGCCTTGCCAACGTAGTAAACAAACCACAGCTGATAGAATAGTTTCCCTCGCTGTGCCCTTAACAATTTTATATAATGGCCGAAAAAAGTGAAAATCTTGAAACAAAAGAGGCTAACAGCAACACCAAATTAAATGATACATGGGCTGTAAGTATACATCTCTTAAAAATTTACAAAACTAATAGTGTAAAGCACGTAGATACGTCCATGTCATCTGTATAAAGATGAGTACGACGATTGCAGCAGTTTCAAGGCACGCTTTCATCAGTATTTTATACATGGACAAAATACGGATTGTTCGCAATGGCTGACAGATTTTAGGAACTGCGAACGCTACGAGCAGTCAAATGGCAATGATATTGAAGCCGGCGCCGCAGTAATCAAGAGCGAGGAACTGCGAAGGATCACAAGACTGCGGGCACATTACGCCAACGATACTTGGACAAAGCGAAAATCGCCGCCAGAGGATTGGGCGAAGCCGCTGCCGGAATGGTTAGAAAAACGCAACGAAAACACCTATTTAGAGCTTAAGCAAAAGGAGCTGTCCGGCAAGGTGGCGCCACAAGAAGACCAGCGCTCCTTCTGCGCTATCATGTAAAACCTATTAATAAAGAGCCAATGTATTTATATGTGTATTATCTTTCAATGAGAAACATATGGTACACAGGTACAGGCTATATGGCAACGCCAAATCAACAACTGTTTTGCATTGCGCGTGTGTGATAGGGGCTGTGGTTGTTGTTTTTTTTAACTGGCCGTGCCACAAGTTTTGATATACTTATAACCAGGTGCATACGGAAATTTTGCCAATAATGTTAAAAGGCAGCACACTAAAAGTTTTGGATGTAAGAATTCTGCTGAACTACATTGAATCAAGGTCAGCAGGTAAATGTAAATTATATAATCTAATGGATTGGCAACCCTTGCCTTCCATGTGAAATGTAAATCATTCAGTGTACATATACATACAAATATAAATAAATGTTAAATTTATTGTTAAGAACTGTTGTTTGTACGGCGCAGCTTTTTCCGTTGCAGTGGCCAGCAGCAGATTAGAACCCGACAATATAGCGCGAACGGCATCCAACGCTCCTACATAACATTCAGTGACTTTCGCAACAAAAATCGCTCGTACACCAAAAAGGAGCTCGTCGGGTGAGTCATAAAGTCGATAATGAAGATACTAAGAAAATAACCGTATACATTGATCCAACAGTTACTCGATGCAGGACATGTACCGTGTCGTTTCAGACGTTAGCAACTATCACAAGTTTGTACCTTATGTCAAGAAATGCCATGTACACAGCGTCGAAAGTGGCGGCAACGGATTCAAAGCGGATCTAATCGTTGGCTTTCCGCCACTGAATGAGGCATACACATCGCGAGTTACACTGCAGCCGCCTGGTTTAGTCAAATCTGAGTGCCATGATGGCCGACTGTTTAACTACCTCCTCAACGAATGGCGCTTTAGCCCTGGCCTCAAGGACATACCCAACTCGTGTGTGCTGGACTTTAGGGTAGCCTTTGAGTTTAAATCGTTGCTCCATAGTAATATTGCCAACTTATTCTTTGATCTGATATGCGATCAGATGGAGAGCGCGTTCATACTGGAAGTAGGACGACGTAGCGGTCCTCCCTCCATTCGATCGCATGTTCTTAAATCGAAGCGAGATTGACGAATGACCCGCGTTGTGTAGTTGTTTAAGTTTAACATGTATGTATTTAGTTCAAATTACGTTGAAAGAGGCGTTTTATATATTTTTGTTACAACAAATTGTAAATAAATTGATAACACAAGAACAGGGTTTAAGTACTTGAATTTCATAAAAAGTAATACGTAATTAATAGCTTTACATTTATGTATTGTTAACAGTCTCGTTCTTTTTTTTTTTTGGGGAGGTATCGAAAAACAGAACATATAATTTTTCAATGATATTGCAACGTTAAACCTTTAATTGACAGCATCAGTATTAGTTGTAAAACTAAGAATTTATGTTAAATTAAAATTACAATGGAATGGCATCGATTAAGTAGAGAAATTCTCGAAAGTGGCCTACAACGTTACATACTATTCAAACTCGTACTTTTCACACATAGAAATTCGTGTGTTCTATTAAATTAAAATACGTTTATTGCACAAGCTCATATTGCGATATTTTAACACGAAATGCATAAAAAATATTTTAATATTTGAGCCTAAAAATAAGTTTAAACGAATCATTTGTACGAAGGCAAATTAATATAAACTAAGTATATCGCAATATGTTTGCCACAGTATAAACGCATCAGTTATTTAGTTTTAATGGGCAGTAAGTTTTTGAGTTGGAACACTAAGTTACTTATTTTGTTTAAAGAGAAGTGCAAGTGTTCCCAAATATATATCTATGCATCTAACGGTCACTATCTATAACGTTTAATGCTAAGCTCTACAGTTTACTTTATACAAGGGAGTGTGTGTAACAAACTCTACTTAGTTGGAGCAGTAAAAAAAACTCAAATACAATACAAAAGTATTAAGTTCTCAATACGCTTAAATCTTCGAATCAGTTATGGCTTATTCTTAGAGGGTATTTAAGCTACGGCGTGCCAAAGATCACTTTTCGTTAACATTATAATTACTTCAAGTTTTTATATATATATATATATTGTCCAGTGAAATACGCGTGCAACGACTTAAAAAACAATTTGGCTATAGTCATAAATGGTTCAACAAATGGTTATAGATGCTAATATTAGTAACAGCTAATAATGATTATGCAATAGAAGGTATACACGAAGAAGATAGGTACAATTCCTTAACACTAACACTAACTAAAAGTCGTAAACAAATCATTAAGCACATATCGGACGAATACAAGAAAGCATTCACAAAAACTCAAATTCGTTGCAAGTTGCGAGCAAATTCTAACTCTAAAGTGGAAAGGGACGTGGCATAAACGCAACCATTTCAAATGGCTTTTTTTCTTTCAGCGTAGGGTTTAAAAAAATATCACTTGTTTGGGTCTCTTGAGCAGGCGACGTGGCTGCCACGATGCTGCAGCAGCCACCGCCGCCAGCTTTCTTCGTTCTCAGTTGTGTTTGGCCCGCTTGCCAAACATATAACCCTTCCAACGTTCGGCGGTTTGAGCGATCAACGGATCGCTGTCAATTGTGGCCAGCAGCAGCAATTGATTTACATGCGTCGCGTGGTAGTCCCAGCGTGCCAAATTCGGTGCTACGCCCAGACTAAGATGGCGCAGATCGTAGCTGGTGCCAGAACCGGTGTCATACAGAAGCAGCATCTTCTTGAGCGAGTGCATGCCCTGGGCAAAGAGTTTGCCAGCCTCGCGTGCTATTTTACCAGGCGCCGTGCTATTCAGATCATAAAGACCAAGCAGTGAATAGATGAAACCATTAAGCACAAAGGAAGCCGGCGTTGTCGGATATTCCTCGTACCTATTCAAATGAAATGACAGGTTTTTAGTGAATGGCTTCTTGATTGCTTCATCACTTACCAGTAATATTTGTCCATAAATTGCGCCAGAACACCGCCATCGCGCGAACTAATGCGATACGGCTGCAGGCCCAAAGATGCTGCTTTGAGGTAACGCAAATCTCCGCCAGAATGCCAGTAGGCGCGTGCCAGCACTGAAATGGCATGTCCCTGACCCATGGCCGAAATCCAGCCGGGACGCAGCTCAGCAAAGCCGTTGAGATTGCGACGCACCGGGTTCGTCCAGCCACCGGTTTTGAGATCTTGATTTTGCACAAACCACTCGGCTGCATCATAGAAATGCGCCAGATGATCGCTCGTCGAGAGCGTTATGTTATCATAGAAGCCAATGCCGAGAAACGCAACGGACAGAACCTCCAGGTCACTGCGACGCACCTTCAAAGGCGAACGTTTATCGCCCATGACGATGCCCTTCTGCACATCGATGTGCAGATCCCTGGTGATGTGGCGCCACTTGTTAAGTGATCCGCCGCCAAGCCCATAGTAGATGTTGGACTCCTGCACGCTGAGCAGTAGCTCGGCGGCAATGTAGTGCAAATTGTAGCTGTGCTTTGTATCGCGATTGAGGACGGTGACCATCAGACTACTGCTATTGGTCACCAGCAGTAGATCGACGCTGAGCACCAGATCCTGCGTTTGATTCAGCTGCAAGCTAATTGCGCTCTCATAACCAATGGTCGTCTCGAACTGAACGATGCTCGTGTTGAACTTGTGGTGCCAGATGCGTGTCATATTGCTGGTCTTTGGCGTTGTCCAATCGACTTGATTGCCATCGGCGTCCTCGAGGATGTGAACGCGCGGCGCTGGCTCTGTGAGATTTTTGCTGTAGTGTGCCAGCGCAAATTGAGCTATTTGTGTGGGATAAAAGTAGCCACGTTTCTCCCACTGTGTGCTCACTGGAACACCCTCCGCTGCGCTGATGCATTTGACTCGATCCCGCACCTCCACATTGTAGTTCTCAAAGTACATGAACACGCCACGAGGATCGTATTTGCCTTTGGGCAGATTCACCTTGGCATTGCTATGCATCCAATTGAACTTTGCTGGATCGCTGCCGGTGTTGCTCGTCGTAACAGCGCCACTGACGTCAAAGTACTGTCGCAGGAACGAGAATGGCACGTACACCTCATTGGCGTTCTCATCTCGCTTGCAGTGTATGCTGTATTCCTGATTGATGGCACACTCAATGTCCTGGAGTGGAGCTCCCAGCTGCTGCTGCCCAGCAGCAGAGCTGAAGGAGACCGTTTCGCCGGTTTGATGTCTACCCAGCTGACGCACAAAGTCTGGTGAAAAACTGAAGGCTGCACAGCGCATATAAATGCCCAACGTAATGACCATTACCGCCACTGTCAGGAACAGCAGCAACGCTTTCAAATTCAAACGCATTATGAAAAATACCAAGGGTTCCCGCTGCAAGTGATTATAGGAAAGTTTAAATTGCAGATCCAGAAGAGTTTCAAGACTTTACCTTTAGTTTTTGTTGCTTTTGCGTCGTCGGCTCTTTCGGCTGCTGCTGCTGCTGCTGCTGGTCTAGTGTGTGATGATTGTCAAAGGCATCGCTGGATTTTGCGTTGCCGCTGGCATGCGGCGCCAGATACTCGGACATGCAGATTTGTAGCCTGGTCACACTTTTGCGTGCCTTTTTCTTTTAGTTTTTGCAAAACTCTAACGTCATATTCTAAATATATCAAAATAGATACATATGTATCTATGTATGCATGCACGAAGCAACACACTTTTAAGCGTGTTAATGATTTTGTTTTTGCTCAGCTATCTGCATTTTTGCACTGAAGCAATCTTTATAAATAATGCAAGGCACACGCATCTGTAGCCATTTCTATTGATTTTTAGTGGATATTTGTATTTATACAGCAACCGATTGCAAACCACAGCGATAATTATGACAATTTTAATGTTTTTCATTCATTTATGACTTTTTCATAGCACTCGAGCACAACCCACACTAACAACTGACAACTGCAAAAGCAAACACAAACACAACTGCAATGAAGACGAAGAAGAGACATATACCTGTGTTTACACGACAAGTGTATATCACAATAAAGCCTTGTTTTTATTTTGAGGCATCATTTGAAGGGACATTACAAAGTGACTTAAACAATTGTTTTTATCTTTCAAACACAGCACCTTGCTTTGTTTTTTGTCTCAATCACACAATATAATTGCGTTTTTTCCATAAATACTTTAAAGAATGAAATGTACTACAATCGCAGTTATCGCCAGGTAAGTGTCTTGACAGCTGACAAGCGTTGCCACCCTGTTAAAGGGGCTGTTGTCCATTGTAAACAAAACAATTGAAAATATTTGAAAACAACACAAATTCATGGGAATCAATCAAAATTATAAATGAAAACATTAATTATTTAAATAGCAGTTGCTACTTATGTGCAGTTCTGGTGCAGCAACAATGTCATGTGTATATATAACATGGCAGCCCTAATCAGAGATTAATCAATAGCGGCGAATTTTGTTTACAAAATGTTTACCTGAATTCTTATAAAATTGTTTACAATGATTAGATTTAATATACAAAGTAGTGCAATATGCCTCGTGCTATTACTATGCAAATCAGGGCTCGCATACGCATCGAATGGCGACCGCACACAGTTTTTTCACAATTGTCGGCAAAATTGTGAACGCACAAATTGTTCAGCTGGTAAGTAGAACAAAATAAACTTTACAATTGTACCATTAGCTCCAAACTGAAACATTGCAGATGGCTTAGAAATACAGGAGCAGGCCATAAGCTTTTATGGTCAAACGATATTCGATCGCATCTTTGGGTGGAGCTGTGCTGATGAGTGCTCCTATGGCTGTATGTGGCGCACGGTTTTTGCATTTCTAGAACGCGGCTGGCCAATACCGCAGTTTTACGGTAAATGGCCATTTTTGCGATTGTTTGGCATGCAGGAGCCAGCCTCAGTTATATTTTCGATTTTAAATTTTGTAATGCACTTGCGCATGTTGCGCAAATTTCGTTGGTCAGTGCGCCCTGATAGTCCCTGCTACAATCTGGCTCACATTTTCAGTGTGGTAAGAGCTCAAAGTTGTTAACCTTTTCGATAAACTATTTCTGAATGTTCGCTTTCAGGTGTGTATGAATGGCTGGGTTTGGTCAGCCATATTCCACACGAGGGACTTCCCATTAACAGAGCTGATGGACTACGCTTTTGCTTACTCCATTGTATTGTGCACACTGTACTGCATGGTAATGCGTATGCTGCATCGTTATTCTCTATTTCTGCGCGGCGTCATCACATTGGCATTTGCATCTTACTACATCAACTACTTCGCCTACTTAAGTGTAGGCAAGTTCAACTACTCCTTCAATATGAAAGTAAATATTGCTACGGGTGTGCTATCGGCGGTGGGCTGGTTTGTGTGGTGTCATCGAGTGCGCTATCGCCGGCCTTATTATAAGCGCATACTACGCTTTTATGTCCTATTCGCACTAGCCATGGGGCTGGAACTACTTGATTTTCCGCCTATACTATGGGTACTGGATGCTCACTCGCTATGGCATTTAGCGACGGTGCCGTTGGTTTCACTGTACTACGAGTGAGTACCAAAAAATTAATCAAAATGAACAATTTCTTTAAAATACTCAATTTGCAGCTTTATGGTTGAGGATTGTCAGACACTGCGAAAGGAGAAAGCTTTGACGGAATCGTATCCATACTTCAATAAGGATATTTAATCGACGAGTTGCTTGTCTAGCGATGTCCGTCATATTCACATAGTACTGTATTGTAAATTTATTATAAAAAATTCATTATGCTACATTTGGCCACATTGCGATATTGTCACAGGCAGTTTGGGCTTGTTGTTGGGTCCCGTGGGCACATTTTCAATTTTACGCATTATCAGAAGGCCATCTAGCACGCGTCCAAAGACAACATGTTTGCCGTCTAAAAAGTTACACCTCGCACAGGTAATGAAAAACTGGCAACCATTTGTGTCCCTGCCGCTATTTGCCATGGCCAGTAGACCGGGTGAATCGTGCTTTAGAGTAAAATTCTCATCCGCATATGTGTTGCCATAAATGCTTGTTACGCCCGTGCCATCGCCTTGCACAAAGTCTCCGCCTTGTATCATGAAATCCTTGATAACGCGGTGAAAACTGGCACCCTTGTAACCGATGGGCACGCCATCTGGTCGATACTCGCCTGTGCAGAACTGACGAAAGTTTTCTGCGGTTCGAGGAACAGTGTCGGCAAACAGCTCAAAAATCATGCGTCCAATTTCCTTTTTGAAGAAAAGAGATTTTGATAAGCTACCATTATTGTAAGTTATATTGTTAGCAGCTTACGGTTGTGCCCACGGCTATATCAAAGAAAACAACGGGATTGTTTGAGCTTCGAAGTTGCGATTGTATTTGATTCCAATTTGGCATGGTTAACAAAACTTATAATAGAAAATGCAAACGTTTAACAATAAAAGCCGCGAGTTGAGTTTGTTTACGTTTTCCTTCGGTATGTATTGATTAATCGATTAGCTTGGTTACACTCGTGTTTGAGGTATCGATATACATATAAAAGAAGCCGGCTATCGCTTACTTCGTTCAGCTGTTCTCACATGTGGCAGCTGTTTACTTTGTTAAAATTGTGTTCGAATCTACTTAAGCTTTTCGCAACTAATTACCTGGTAGCTACTAATAAGTACAACTCACAATAATTAATTTAAGAAGGACTTCTGCAAGCGGTTAACATACAGGGTAAGTTGTTACGTGTAGTTGTTATTATTATATGTATTGTTATTTTGTCGTGTGTTGTAAAACGCAAACCTCGTATATAAGCCATGTTTCATATTCCGCCCTACCGTTAAGATGAAATTGTTGCGCTTCATATTGTCTCCCATTT
The DNA here is from genome assembly GCA_018152825.1 of Scaptomyza hsui. Classification (NCBI taxonomy): domain Eukaryota; kingdom Metazoa; phylum Arthropoda; class Insecta; order Diptera; family Drosophilidae; genus Scaptomyza; species Scaptomyza hsui. The sequence continues at coordinate 1,345,230 of JAECXO010000044.1, read as the reverse complement.
AATTCTAATATATTAATGGCATGCCTTGTTATGCCTTACGAAATGACGGATTGATACAAAAGTCCCCGATTTATAATTGACTTTAAAGTGTTAAAAATTAGTTGCAATTTAAATGCAATTACCTTGCGTGCAAACCAATTGAGGCTTTCAAATAATGTTACTCTTAACTGTACTTGTTGACTAAAAATCACAAGTTAAAAATAAAAATGCACTCTGTTTAGGTAGATATATGTATTTATAAAAAATGCGCATATCAAATGCTAAGTAAATGTTTATGTTTATAAATAAGTGGTTCTTTGTTCATGAGAGCTTTAACTTAATATGCAATGCATACAATATTAACATATTATTAACGTGTGGTAATAGGAACCCAACAATAAATGAAATTAAATTCAGCAGTGCATCTTAAAAACTATATAAATATGTACTTAAATTCAATTGAGCAAGTTCAAATCGACAGATTTTAGGTACAGGCCTCATTTCAGCTCCTTTCTAATACCGTACAAAAGAAAACTCTATTGCTGTATTTGCATTTTCAATTGCTCGCCTCATCCGTATCCACATCTGAAATGTCCTTCAGCTTTGTAGTATTGTTATGATTGTTTTCTGTTGCCTGCTCAAAATTTTGCTGTATTGTTTTGGGATCCACAACCAAAATGGGCGTACATCCATCCATAAGATGCTCGCTTTGACTCTGAAACTGTTCCCTTGAGATGCTGCGGGTGAAGGAAAACCGCAACGATTTTGTCCTTGTCAGCTTCTTCTTGATTGGTGGCTTGCCCGAGACCACCGGCTCGGAGCTGGTGCGTTCTGTTTCCGGAGTTGGCGGCGCCGAGCTGATTTCCAGCTGTGCATCCCTTAATATTTCCTCGGCAAAGTCCTTGATCTGACTCCATGCATCCAGTATGTCCTTCTCTGTGGCATGCTCGTACGTGACACAGAATCGTATCACATATCGTCCATTAAACTTGGCCGGCGTCATGTGCATCCTTCCAGAGTGATTGATCTGTGCCAGCAACAGATGGTTGGGTTCATCGCCCGTGCTGAAAATAACAAAAAAGTTATTTTCTAGCTTCTTAAGATTTAAATGCGGCTAAACTTACCGCATGCGGAAGCACACCAGACCCAGATGGACATCGTTGCGCACCTCAAAGCGTTCGTCCTTGCGCACAAGCATCTCAAACTTCTTGGCCAAGACCATGTGATTGCGTATGTACTCCTGCAGACCCTTGACGCCATACGTGCGAAAGACAAACCACAGTTTCAGAGCACGGAAACGACGACTCAGTGGTATGCCGTAGTGTCTGTAATCCACGCCATTTATATGCTCATGCCGCAGATACAAGGGATTCACATTCAGAGCGCTCTTCAGTGTCATCACATCGCGTACCCACAGAGCGGAGGCATCAAAGTTGGTGAGCAGCAGTTTGTTTGGATTCGTATTGAAGGAGTCGGCGTACTCCAGTCCCGCGGAGAACACACGCATCTCGGGCAGAATGAAGGAGTTGCCAGCGTAAGCGCCATCCACATGCAACCAAATGCTGGACACCTGACGGCACACCTTGCCAATCTCCGAAATATCATCAAAGGCGCAGCCGCCCGTTGTGCCCACTGTGGCGACCACAAAGAATGGCGTCAAACCCGCATTCACATCGTTCTGTATGGCCTGCTCGAGGAGATCCACACGCATGCGGCCGCGTTCATCCGCATCGATGATGCGCAGCTTCACCAGCGCCATTTTGGTGGCCTTCTCCACGCTGGAGTGCGCCTCGCGACTCGCATACGCAATCAGATTGGGCAGAAAGACGCTATCGTGCACACTGGTCTGACCCTTCAGCTCGCTTATGGCACGGGCACGAGCCGTTATCAGGGACACCAGAACACATTCGGAGGCAGAGCCTTGTAATGCACCGCCGCCCGTGCTGCCGGGTGCATCGGAGACGAAGGCCTTGGGCAGACCCAGAGCCTTGGCATACCAGTTCATCACGATCGTCTCGAGCTCGGCTGCCGCTGGACAACTCGCCCAGCTGAAGCCAATGGAGCCAACGGCACTGCTCAGCATGTCGCCCAAGACGGATGGGAATGAGTTGCCGGATGGAAAGTAGGCAAAGAATTTCGGATGATTCCAGTGCACAACACCTGGCATGATCTTTTGTTCAAAGTCCTCGAGCACATCTTTGAACGATTCGGGCGATTGTGGCGCGTCAGCTGGAAAATAAATAAAGAGTTAGCTCGTTAATAAGCGCTGGAGATGCGCGTGTTTTAAATAATATATGTGTATGTCTAAACAAACACGCTACAGTAGTCTCCCTTTATAATGTTCTAGTTGAATTTAAAGCGTTTTCTGTTGCTGTATCAACTACGACTTAAAGTTCTTAAACCTTAACTAGAGGGAACACTGTATGCATAGTTTATATATATCTTTTAGCACCTATAAAACTGATGCTAAACCAGCGCACATCAATATTTATATTCAATTTGTTATTTTTGGCAGCGTGCGGAAAAGATCAACACACAATCCAAACTTTATCTACTACTTCTCTACCTGAGGTGTGCGTGTGTATGTTCGCATAATTAATTGATTTGTTTAGTTGAACTACAGAGATTGCGGTGTTCGTCAGACGTAAATATTTAGCTTAACTAACTGCGCGCAATTCGGTTGAAATTCGCTTGAAAACCAAAAACTTGATGGCCCAAATTGTGCCCACGCCACAGAGTGAGAAAAAAAAACTGTTTTTTATTTTTATTTATATTTTTTTCACGGTTACTATGTGGGTTTATTGTAGAGAGGTACAAGTCAACTCACATTGTTTGCCTACAATTAGTCAACATGAATCCACAAGTTTTTGAAGAGCCTGTTCAGATGAGTTGTTTTTATCTGTAGTATTTGTTATTGAAATTTTTGTGGATATTTTCTTCTTTTTTTTCGTGAATATTTTGTGCGAAGTGAAATATTTTTTTTTTTTGTTCTTATGCACATGTATTTCCATTTGCTAATTTGTTTAGAAGCCTTAAACTAATTGGTGTTTACAATTCATCACTTGTGCTAATTTTAAGCGATATGCTCAAGAGCCAGTCTGAATGGCAAGATTGTTATAAACAAAATAGTTTTGCATGTACGTAAAACGATGCCAAAATAGCAAATATTTTTTTTTGAATGAAATTTTCATTGGTAATATTCAAATTCCATTGATAAATATATTTACAGATACATCATAAATTTATACACGCGTTGTTTAGAAAGGGTTTGTGAATAATCCATTCAGTCTTAAAAGGTATCCTTTATGTTTCATTACCTGGTAAAAGTTTTTTCAAATATCCAGGATCTAATGTTGGCGCCACATCGCGTTCCTCAATATTGCTGCTATATTGGCATATATAATCAATCACTTCCTTGCCGTATTTACGAAATTCTTCCACATTCATTTTGCTATTGATGTTTGTATATGTTTTTTTTTTTTTTTTTTGTAAAATTTATTTAACACTATGCGGGTAATTGTTAACACCTATATTATTTCTTATTTATTTTTTTGTTACAAAACGAAAAAACTTTATTTCACACTATTTTCCTTGTGTCGATCACTATAATCCGTATTTATCACGTTGTGCTCGTTGCAGCTTCCTTTGCGCGAATGTCTTAACTTTGTTACTGCATTCGTTTTTATATCAAAAGCCGACGCCTGCTCTCCTGAGCGAGCTTTGCCCTCTCTTTTTTTCTCTCTCTTTCGTTGAGCATTAGCACCTGTGCGCGTTGTTGTATTGTAGTATTGACGGTAGTGTCTCGTGATTGTTGTCTTTTTCCCTTTTGCGGCGCTCAAATTACTTGCATTGTACTTTGTCGCCTTTCCCGTCTCTGTCTTCGTCATTGGAAGCTCTGGGAAACCCGCTTCGCCATTTGGTTGAGTCGCTCAAAGCCTCAGTTCTCTTCGCGCTTTTTGTGTGGGCTGCTTGTCTTAGGTGTAGTACAAAAAATTACCTGCCGGGAAACATTTTTGTATTGTGTTTGGCGTAATTATAACATTCAAATTATCGTGCTGCAATTTTGGAGCTGATTCGTGTCTTTATAAATAGCACATAACAGTTTGTACATGTACAGTCGAATTAATTAATATATATCACATATGTACATATATAAATGACTTGCAAATTGGGTAAAATAAAAATTGCTTTAAAGGTATTTAGTTGGAAAAATCAAGATAATACTTCCCATGCTGTTTAACAAAGAGCAACTGTAATTTGGTTGAAATGAACCAGAAAATTTCTAAGTATAGGTTGCATTAAATAGTATTTCACAGAAAAAGAAAACGGTTTAGTCAAATTTGGAAAATTATAAAAAAATTTTCCAGGCAATTTGCCGATACGTATCTAAAACTACAAAAACAAAAGTAAGATATTACTTTTGAATTACAAGTTATTCTTTATCGTTATTTATCACGATTGACAGTAAAAATATTTTATAATTGAATTTATTTTGTATACTGTAACAGCTTTTAGTTAACGTACAATATTCCAATCACAGTTAATTATTAATTCCCCATCATTTAATTATTATTGGGTAATACTCGCATTACCGATATTAACATTATTATACACGTATCCAATGTGCTTTTAATTGATTCAACACGATAGCTGGCACACCCCCCAGCTCCATCGGTTCCAGTTTTACCTCTTTTAATTACTATGGAGTGGAATCGTTTCTTCTTTTCTGTTTTTTGGTCCTCTTCGGGGAACTTTTTTAGATTGCTCAAATTTCCAACTATTAGAGAACAGGTCTGGAATAGGCATTATACAACCTTATACACACAGAAAGTGCCTAACTGATTCTCACTAATCTCTTTCGATGCGTATTTAACTACGGTTGTCAGTTGTTTAATTTATTATTTTTTTTATTTTTGTTGGTGGAAACGGGGAATTACTTTTAGCACATGGGACAAATGTGGCAAATAATTGTGCAAATACAAACGTTGGCCCAATATGCTAACAGTTAACAAGCCAGCTCTCTTTCAAGTCGGATGTACCCGCCAAATGACGAATCACCAGGTGGCAACTGCAGCCAGAGCAGAGCTGTGACGTCGTTGCCACTTCATCGAAACCACCGAAAGAGCAAATCCAATCAAAACAATACTGCCATATTGCACAAATACATAGTATAAGTTTTTAAACGTGCGTGGGTGAGGACGGGCGTGTGTAAATATAAGTACTTGTGCAAGGTAATGAGCGTGAATGCGAGAGCTTTGTTTTCGCATGTGCTAATTGGCTAAGTTAGTGCCAAATGAGTATAATAATTCTATTCAAACCAATCTAGGCTCCAGAGTTCAAGCAGGCAGCTACTAGCTACCCGCCTCCAGACTCGCACCTTATGCATAATCAATCACCCGGCATTTTCAAACAAAAATTTTTGCGTGCGCTTCGCTGATTCATTCGCGCACGCGCCGTACTGTGGGCAAAGTGCGGTCTCCGAGAGGCATTGACAGAGCATGACTTGGCGAATTAGATGGCTTGGCCTGACGATCTGCTTTGTCGGCTTGCTTTGCGCAAAACTTTCATTCACAAGCAAGAAACATTCGGATGACGTCGTGTATCTAAAAATAAATCCCATATTCAGTTTACGCGGTCACACTTCAAATTTGCTCGAGACCCAAACAGCAACCATCCGCCTTCTACATACATTCATACATATACCTAAAAACGTGGGGCCTGGCACTATTACCAAGTTTCGCTGCGTCTGGCCCATTAATTATAAGATATTAGGTAGTTGGCACGGCCAAACACCGATACATTGGAAAAACTTGGGTCATCTTTTGAAATGTTTTGCGTTCTTCTTTGTATTTGAGCATTTGCTTTCGTCATTGTCAAACGGCTTGACAACACACACACTACAACAACAACACGTTCTTCCACTCTACTTTGTATACTTTGCCAAATCATAAGTTTGGCATTTCAACGACTCGATCTGTATGCTAATGTCTCACATTAAATTGCCAAAAGTGTGACAATAGATTTGGCCTGTCCACATTATGATTTATTTAGTTGAGTTTCAATTTGATTGGCGCCAGTAGCTTTGAAATTAATTTGCTTGTTAATTACAGTTTTTACGATAGCTCTAAAGATGCTTTTTTTCAAACATTTCACAAGTCTTGGAAATTTGCTATTGAATTTATTAAACTTCAGAGCCCAATTCTTGGAAGTCGTCTTTTGTGGCTTGAACAACATTTTTGAGTAGAGTTTGTTGATCTATTATGGTTTTTGATAAGTTCTTCGAACTGGCAAATGTTTGTAGAAAAGGTAAAGTTGTAGAATTTGGTATGGGCAAGTTTTAAAAAGAGTTTATTCGCATTACAAATTGTATTAAAAGCTTACTCTTATAAGTTTTGGTTGCGAAACTTCTTACCTTTTACCTCCTACTATGATATAAGCATTTAAAATATGTATTATAAAGATTTTTAAGTCAACCGGTCAACAGAATTATTTTAAAGTCTTGCCACAAAACTCAGCATAAATAATGCAAATATATATTTTATTCATTTATCAAAAACTCACAATGTGTCTAAACTTTTGGTGTCTTTTGATCTGTACTCTTCTTAGTCCAATAGTTCAGGCTAATATTAATAAAAATTCAATGGGTAAAATTGGATACCATGATTACAGTAATATTGTGCGCGATTTAGTCAAGAACTGGGAGTCCCCAATTGTGTATCTGCGCCAGCTGGGCTACTTGTCCAGTGACTATGAGGATACATCGAAAATAAAACCAAACTTGGATGCACTGATGAGTCGCATCGAACAAAACGTACAGCAGCCAGTCCAAGTAGAGGGCCACAAAGACAAGGAGCTTCAAGTTAAAAAGAAGCGAGCGTGTCTGTCCAAGTTAAGGAAGTATCTGCACAAGCCAATAGGGCGACATCAACGTGAGGTGGCTGCCAACCAAACTGTGTATCCCAATGTGGATCAGCTCATGAAGATGGCACAGCAGTTTAGAAAGGTAATGCCACAGCCGCAGACGCAGCCGGTGGACGAGCAAATCAATGCGAAGCAGAATTCAAATAATGAAGTGTTGCAGCGTATAGTTGAAAAAACGAGTCCGAATGCACAGCGCACGCAATGCAAAGGCATGCAACAGATGGGGCCAAAACAAATGTTGCAGCTTTTAAGTGCAAATTCTGTGAAAAGCAGTTTGGGTGGAGTAACGGGAAGTGGGGATAACACCGCGATGAGTATGTATGGCAAATAATCTAAATCTAATGTTAACAACGATAACCATTCGCTTCAATCTAGTCGCCAGAATGCGGCTCAAGCCACAAACAACGTGCAGCCAGGGATTGAAGCGCCGCAATATCTGAACTGGGATGTAGCTAACAAACGACTCAAGGATATCTCGCCTTACGCCAAGGACGCATATGTGGATAAGTTGGTGCAGATCTTTGTCAAGAAGCAGAAAACACTTGACATACTGCAAAACTTAGACAAGCATGAAACCTCAACTCGATAAATCATAATCTATGCACTTTTATTTTGTATTTTACATGTTCCATAATTGGTATTCAGTAAATTGTGTTGACTCATAATCCCCTTTTACTGAAAGTCTGAAAGCAGAATAGGTCATGCCATTAATATTCTGCCAAATACGACGTCATATCCGTGGCATCATCAAATTTGCGTACGCTTACCGTAATCGTAAAAATTATGTTTTGTTTATAAAGCACGAGGCGCAAAAATCACAGGAGTAATTCAGATATATTTAGTGCAGAGCTCGCTGCGTGTGTATGAATTTATGATATTGTCTTTGATCGTAATAACAGGTGCTGTTGTCCAAAATAACAAGATGCCTCAACGAAAGTGAAGAAATTTAATTAGTAACGGGAAGCTATTAGTGTAAACTTTGACATCTGTTCTAATATTATCACGCAGCTCATTTTTCGCACAAAACGTAAAAACGGTATTTTTAGTACTTTTTTCTTATTGAGAAATAGATAAAATTGAAAATTTTAGTGCACAAACTAAATATGTTTGGTGATTAGCCTTACAAATTTAGAAATCATATGTGTGGGGGTAAAAATCTATGTACACCTTGACTTGCTTTCGTTTTTCCAGCTCACCAGTGTGCCCAAATTTCGAGACATTCGGTACCCAGTACTTTGAGTGGCGGTAGATTAATATCGACTTTATCGATTTTAAAACAAATTTATCATCTGTTTTTAAATATCATAAATTGCTCCATTTTGGATGAGTTATAAGTAATTTATATTGTAGCATTCTTTTTAATAAATAACATTTTGGGATAAAACAGCTAGTAAAGTCTTTACCCTGAAAATCTTCGCAGATTTTTTAATAATATTAATACCCTACCTGTATTCAAGAAAAAACACAACTTTAAACGGTGCATAATACGCTTTTTATTATTACATATAGAACTTCGTAAATAGAGCCATTAAGTAGCAACACAGTTTTGAGATGACAGATAAAAATTGAATAGTTATTAATTACTACATATTTGTATGTCTTGTATGGGTTATTTATAAGGACAGAGATCGTTATTGGTAAATTGGTCTAGAATTCAACTAATCGCCACAATTACATTTGCAGCGTGGATTATAAAGTTAAGCATATTTTTGTTGGATTTTATATTTAGTTGTAAACAGTTTAATTTTGGTTATCCCGAGTGGAAGATGACTTTCGAAGTACTTGGGGCGATTTGCGCGGCGATTGCTGCTGTACTGGTATTTGTTGTTGTTGTTGTTGCTGCTGCTGCTGTTGCACATTCACAAAGCCCGTCTCGTTCTCCGGCGATGGCGAGGAGCCAGCACCGGAATTGCGACGTGAAGATGTTGGCCGCACATGGGTGTCAAGGTGTCGGAAACTGTTGCAAGAAACGAAAATACAGTTGAGAAAGTTTTAAAATCATTTGGAGGATTAAAATTACCGTATTGAGCAGTTATTGCCTTTGTCCTCGTTGTTGCTATTGAAGAGAAATGCCAGTGGCCAGGATATCCAGGAGTTGTGATCCACGGAGCTTTGTGTGCGTATTATTGGCGCACTGCCTCGACTAACCACCGGCGAGGGCAGCTCCATGGATAGCTTTGGTGTGCCCGCCTTATTGATAGCCGGATTATAAAGCTTGGGATCACTGACCATGCGCACAAAGAAGGAACGCTTCTGTGCCAGCGTATCCAGTTTCTTGCGATTAATGATCTCGGTGATATCGTCATGCTGCTCCTTCTCCAACAGCTCGTTGGCAAAGTCCACAATGGTATCCCAAGCAAACTCAATATCCTCGGCAGTGGCATTTTGTGCCACGGCACAGAACCGTATGATGTAACGATCATTTACGCTGGCTGGCACCATGTGCAGCTTTCCGGACTCATTAATGGCGCTCAGCAGTTTCTCATTGAGCTTGTCGCTGCCCTTGAGGCGAAAGCAAACCAGTCCCAGCTGCAAATAGACAACAAAAAATGATAAACAAAAAAAAAAAAACAAACCAGTGAAAGGCTTTGCTAGAGATGACTTGACTAGGAGATACCCTTAACCCTAGAATCTTTGCTTTCACTTTCAATGTAATGTTTAAGTTTCCAAATCCAGTTATATTTCATCTTTGTTATTTGTGCAATACAAGAATTTTTGTTTTCGATAACAGATGTTCATATATTAGAAATGAGATAATAACTCAAGACAACAAATATTTCAAATCTGATGTCTCTAGTTGTTATAGTTTCTAATATCGAAGCTTTCTGTTGATGCTGGTCAAGATTATGTATATTTTGTGGTACATATTATCGCACATAGCTATTATACCCTAATTACCTATGTACTTCTTGCGCTCAGTGTATAATATTCGCTTTTGTTAAATTCCAAACAAAACAGTTCAGTTGAAAATGACATTGCGTATACGTAATTTGGCTGCTTTATTACGTGATGTAGAGCTCTTTTTTTGTAAAGAAAAACGCCAATTGAATTAAGTGGCAAGGGAACTGGCCCCAAACAGCTGTCGGTTAGTGCGTCATATATAACTTAACATACCCTGTACTTTTGCAATAAAAGAAAAAGGTCGTAATCGACTGTTGATAAGAGATGAAAAGTGTGCGAAAGTGAATCCTGGACTTTTAAAGGATGCATTCATTGTAAACAGAGTTGGGCTTAGCCGGAAAAATCTACTAACTGTGTACACTTAGATGATTTCAAATAGGATCATCCCTTACAACGTAATATAGGGTATTTCTCAGTCAACTAGTTATGAACAAGATCAATCTGAATTTCAGTTTTTTTCCGTTTGCTCTGCTTTTGAATAAGACTCGTATGCCAATTATGCCAATACAGTTCAGTTAACCGATTTTTGGAATTTGGCACTTGGCGTGCGATTCCGCACGTCTGATTTGGGTTGACGTGAAATAGTGATATTTGGAAATACATAGTTTACAAGCTCTCGCGCAAAAACAGCCAAAACAAATTTCATAATTTGATTTGTGTTAAGTCAAAGTCAATGATATTTGCGTCAGTCGCTGCCAAAACAATTTTTCTCTCAAAAAAAAAAAATAAAAGACGGAAAAAAAGTTGATAAATGTTTAACATGCACAACAATAGGCCAACACACACACACACACACACACCCACACATTTGGATTATAGAAATCACCGCAGATAATAAAAAACTTGTTGTGTATACAAACAAAAAAGTGCTTTGAACTCGTCACATGATTAATTGTTGTAAGCGTCGCAGTTCGAATTGGAATTGGGCGCATTTAATGTAACTCACCTTGACTTGATTACAGATCTCGAAACGTTTATCTTTGAGCACCAGCTCTTCAAAACGCTTGGCCAATTTGATATGCTGGCGTATATAATGCTGTAGTCCGGATATGCCATAAGAGCGTAGAACAAACCTGCAAATATTAAACTGTGACTTAGTACTTAAACTACGACAATCCTCTTGTACCCTAGGTTTCAGAGCATTGATTGTAGAAATTTAGAAAGTGTCAAAATTTTCCGTAATTATCTTTAGTGTACACAAATACGAAAAAATGTGCTAATAAAAAAAGTAATAAGTTTGGTTCAGATACAATACTTCTTAGACACCAGCTTTAAAGTTTCTTGTGAAGCTTGCTTTAACATACAAAATCTGCGATTTCTTATCGATATGAAACCTATCGGCTTCTCTTAGAACCCTGAGCAGTCTAAGAAGGCTAATCGGCTTAACCTTACCTTATCTATTTTTAAAAAGATCGAAAGATGAATAATCATTTACTTTGTTCTGTCTGTAATTGATTTTAACAATTTATTTTGGGTTCTTTTTTGATGACAAATAAATATCATAAGAATAGTATGAATAAAACTTCAAGTCAAGAGTACTTACGGAATGCAAGTCATTACGAGAGGCAGTTTTGAAAATAACTTTTTCAAAATGTTTAAGACAATAAGCTAAAAAATAAGCATGTTATGTTGAGGTGTGCCATTTTTATCTAAACATATTTGGCATCAACTTGTCTTTTCTTTTTTGTTTTTACAACTAAATCGCAAGTAAATAATAAAGGCACATGCTCTATGTGAAGTATACTCAAAGCTAAGCAACAAGTTTGGCACACTCAAAAAAGGCCAATGTATTTGACAATAGTCAACAAAGTCATTTACGCCTGAAACTCAAGGGTCTGCTTTTTTTTTTTTTTTTTGAGCGCTACATACCACAGTTTCAGTGAACGAAAGCGACGGCTGAGTGGAACTCCCCAATGACGATAGTCGATGGCCGCATCCGAGTAGCCGTGCTTGAGATACAGTGGATCGACGACCAGCGCTGATGTCAGACGGATGCGATCGCGCACCCAAAGCGTCGAGCAGTCAAAGTTGGTCAGTAGCCATTTGTTGGGATTCGTATTGAATGAGTCAGCATATTCGATGCCCTGTTTGTGGGGAGCATTAGCGTTTATTAGCATACTGAGCTGTTAGATGACATTCATAATGAACATATTTCTATGTAGATGGTAATAGTGTTTGAAAATAATAACAAACCGTTTACACATAAAATTCAAATGCGCAATTTTTTTTTTTGGTACATGGTTATGGGGATATTTACCTTGAGCAGTGGCTTCAGTTCGGGACAGATGAAGCTGTTGCCGGCATAGGCCGCATCCACATGCAGCCAGACGCAGGGAAACTTCTTGAGCTCGTGCCCAATTTCGGATAGATTATCAAAGGCACAGGAGCCGGTGGTGCCCAGCGTGGTGGACACAAAGAACGGCACCAAGCCCTGCAGCTCATCCTCCTCCATGGCCTCACCAATGGTCTGTCCACGCAGGCTGGCATTCTCGTCCGGCTCGAGAATGCGCAACTTAACAAAACATATCATCGCCGCCTTCTCCACGCAGCTGTGCGCCTCTTTGGAGCAATAGGCCATGAGCTTGGAGAGCAGATGGCCCTCCTCCACGAACGGATGCTGTGCCTTAAGACGCTTCACTGCCTGTGCACGCGCCGCCAGCATTGTGACCAGCACACACTCCGAGGCGGATGTCTGTGCCATCAATGTCAAGCTATAAATCATGGCTAAATTTCAATCGACATTGTGTTTACCTGTATAACACCGCCGCCAGTGCTGCCCTCCCTGAGCGCCAGAAAGTGTTCCGGCAGCCCAATGGCCTTGCCCAGCCAGTCGAGCACAATGGTCTCCAGTTCGGTGCAGGCGGGACTGGCTGCCCACGAGAAACCAATGCAACCGATGCCATCGCCCAGCATGTCGCCTAGTATTGAGGGGAACGAGTTTCCCGCCGGGAAGTAGGCATGGAATCTCGGATGCTGCCAGTGCGTTACGCCTGGCATTATCTTATCCTCAACATCGTTCATTATCCGATCCCAATCCTCTGGCTCTTGTGGCGCTTCAGCTATGAGTTATACAAATGCAAATATATAAATATATCTAAGACATATTTCAGTAAAGTTTTTTTCCTGTTGGGCTAAATAGTTAAAAACAGTTGTATAGAGAATATTTGGTTTTTTATTAACCCGACCGTAAGCTTATTCTTATTTCTATGGAAATATATTTTATACATACAGAAATTAGCTGTATGTGTGTTTTATATCCTTTTAATTGAAAACATAATTAATCAAACAACTTAACTGTGAAATTTTTAAAATAATATAATTTTTTTTTCCCTTTTAACATTTTATGACAAATAATTAACTCCTTAACAAATTAATAATTATTACAATATTTAATAAGGAGTAAAATATCTTAAACACTTTTATTTGTAAAGGGTAGATTTCGTACACAACAATTTTTACAAATTGAGTAAAATCTAAGTATTATGGAAAATTCTCAATTGAAAAATTTGCAAATAGTCTGTAAGAAGAAACATCATCTTTTGAAACTGCTAAAGTGGAAACAGATTCTTGTGTATTTCGAGCCGCTAAATTCCGGCGATCGATAATATTGGCTCTATATTTTTTTATTCCTTAAAAAGCTGATTTTTAAGTTTTAGTACATAAAAATTACTATCTTGTCATTTCTAATGTAGTATTTTCGCCCGTTGAATATAGAAAAGTCGGATCGTGAATATCTGCTCAAGTTTTTGTATACTTGAAAAATGTACTTATTTTGTTAATTTAAAAAAAAATTTGTTCTCGAAATTACGTAAACGTTTTATCTTACTGCCGTAAAATAACAATAGCTGTTGGAACAATTTTGAAATACACCTTACTTCTACGTTTGACTCAAATTTTTTAAAATGTTGCGAATTTCAAAACTTACAACAGTAATAACTTTAAATAAAAACAAACGATTTTTAGTTGTATTCTGGCAAAAAACAATTTATATCTTAAAAATGCGCAGCTTCTTACTTGGTAACAGATGCCTTAGATATCCGGGTTCCACGCTGGGCGTAACGCGTCGTTCGCCCAAGGTTTCCAGATAGTTGCAAATGTATTCAACCATTTCCATGCCACGTTTTCGAAATTCGGTGCTATCCATCTTTTTTATTGCTTTCTTTTTCTTTATTACCGTAAATCTATTTTTGTAAACATGTATTTGAATAATTGTGAATAAAACAATTAATTTTAAGAAAAATTTAAGCACAAAATAAAATCAAGAAATGTTTTGAGATATTTTTAAAGTTAAAAAAAAAACCACCTTATTCACAATAACACTTTACGATGCTAAGAGATTGGATTTATTATTTATATTTATGGCATGCAATTATTTTATTATACGTAATACAAAAAATGTAGATTTTTGTATAAGTTATTTTTTTTCAATTTATTTTATTTTTTTTAACTTCTGTGTAAGTTTTTTTTTTTTTTTTCTTTTTGTACACTGACACTGAACTTTAAACTTTTTAATTTGGTTAATCTTGTAGATTTATTTATAGTTTGTTTGGACGGCACGTAAAGTATTCAAAACCAGCAGCCAAGTTCATTTAGTTAACTGTAAAAAATTGTTTCTTGTTTGTTTTAATTTACAATGTTGCCAGTGAACAATTTGTGGCATAAATAAACTGCAGAGCCTTGAATCGTATTTTGTTTATAATTTAATAGGCTTTTAAACAAGAATCTGCTGGCACGGCAATTAACCGTAATTCGAATGGCTTTGCACCAGTTCACACAAATGTCGTTTGTTGCCACTTTGTTAGTTTATGATGAGCACTAAAAATGGCCTGTTGCAATACTGCCACTTACTGCTAGCCAAGTCGTTATGGCCGCGACTGTGAACCGATGGCCACGGCTTGCAAACCTCAAATGATCCTGTCGCTGCGGTTTGGCCAACAGCTAAGCTCGGTTGTTCGCTTTTCCAGTTGCTATGTGCCACCACAGCAGCTGCCTGTTGGCATGTCTAATGAATGCATACTTCAACAGTTCAAGACGGAGTGGGGTGGTGATGGGCTCCATCTCGGGGGTGGCATGAGCTTGCATCTATAAAGAGGATGTGGTTGCAAATAAATGAAATATTTCCTTCGCACAGTGGCAGCGACGTTATGAAATGCAAGCAAAATTCATGAAAAAAATCTTTCATTTAAATCTTCTACAAAAAAAAGAAGGATTAAATATAAGAATTATTTAATGCACATGCATATATAAAAGTTAAAACAGCAACAGATATTTTCAATACAATAAATTTGTTCAAATTAGTATTGAAAAAAATCGTCCATATTTAAAAACAATAGAAATAAATTATATTTTCAACAGGATGCGTACAAAACTTCTACAAAGTATTTTAAAATATTGTAGTATTTTCTAGTCCTGTTATTTATTGAGCAAAATTATAAAAGATGTCGTCAATTGCGGACATAAACCCGGGTCATATATATTTGAGTGTGTGTGTTGTTAAGTATGCGAGTGTGCGTGAAAGTATGCAGCATTGCTACGAAAAATTTAAGAGAGAGAGTTTCAAAGTTCGACTTACGCAATATTCAATTTATAGAAATGTTAAATGCTCTGCACATTTTAAATCGAATTCAATTTTTCGCAGCTATTTTAAGTAAATTATGTAATGTACTTAACCAAATGTATATAATGTTAATTCAAAGTACGTGTTTTTTCATTGTCACCAGACAAGTCCAACAAGTCACACTCTCCCACCCAAACACACACATTGGAATATCTTGGGGAAAACGCTTTTCCACTTGGCAGGCATTTTGTCCCTTTTGCTTTTGTGCCACACTCATTTTATTAATAACTTCCGCACCAAATAGAATAACACAGGACAACAAAATATCATTAGTAACTGACTTTTGTTTGACAAAAATCTTCTGTTAAGCCGTCCATTCTCAAATTCTATATTTAAATGCATATCTTATTATATTATATGAACAATCATTTGAGAATAAACAAATTGATTGCTTGTTGCGCTGTGTTATTGTACGTAACGTACTTGATAAGAATGGCAAGGATGCCAGAGTTCATAATGATGTTCCCAGTTACGATGATGAGAACGTCATCGTTGTTCTCAATGGGACAGAGTCAGAGCAGTGCCTGTCATTTGGTATTTCGAGGGCATTCCTCGTAACATTCCAAGTTTCCCCCTACATTTTTTTTTTCTATTTCTGCTGCATTGAATCTTAGAATTGTCTGCGTTTCATCTTTCAATAGGACATGCGATAATTGTCTGAATGTGCCTGTGTGGGTGTGTGACACTGGGTCATGACAAGCAACCCACAATCGCAGTTTTGTGAAAAGTTCATTAATAAACTTTCGTTGCTGCTGTCGAATTCAGAGAGCTCTTCCTTTTGCTGTTTCTATGAAATGTTGTTTAGCTTCAACAAGTGGCATGCTACGTTTCGCGATGGTATGAAGAGCAGTACTTGTATGTTAGTGTGTGTGTGTGTGTGTGTGTATCTTGGTTGCTCTCGTTGTCTTCCTGCTCGTTGTCATCCTTGTTGTCTAGAGCCCGACACCAACAGAATTTTATTTAATGGGAAATTTCTGCTGCAGCCGCGCGCATTTAATTGCTGGAGAAATGCTTTTTTATTGACTTTTGCTTGAAGTCCTCTTCACGCGCAATTCCCAAAGACTGTAATGGAAACGTGAATACGCTTTCAAGTTTGGCGAATCTTTTCTAATTTTGTTTTTAGTAAAACTTGTTGCAGATAGTTGTTTTCAAGAAAAAGAATGATGTGAATAAAATGAAAAGGATCAATACGATAATAAGATGGTTTCTGACAAGTTAATATGATGTAATGCAGGGTTTACCAAAATGACCATAGCTGAACCTTATTTTTATTTACTTCTACGGTTTGTGTGGGTTTCTTTTTTAGCGCGTGTCCTTTGCCTCATAATGCTGCAATTATTCAATTTGCACCGACTGTCGTGGCAATAACTGCGCAAGACAGTTTATGAGTGGATGGATGGGCTCCTCCAGAAGCAAGCTCTAGTACAGCCAGCATAGTATATTCCGGTTCAAGGTTGTCGCTTTGGGGCATACAAAAATTCGTACACTAATCAAGTTGCATAGTTAATGGTTTCATCAAATGCTTTTAGGTTGACAAAATGATGAACTATCGCAAGGGGGAGAACGTGGAGCAGGAGCTGAGCAAAACGGATTTACCCTTCGAGAATTGCATGCCGCACAAGGACTTTCTATGGATGCATGTAAGAAGCATTTGTAAATGGATCCAACTCTAGCCCAGATTAGCACATTCCAATCTCAATCAATAGGTCAAGGGCGGCACCAAGGTCAGCAATGTCATTGAATTTGCTCAGGCGGCGCTGGACAAAGGCGAATACCGCAGTCTGGTGTGGAGTGGTTCCGGCGGTGGTGTTGTCAAGACCATATCCTGTGCTGAGATTCTCAAACGCAGTCATCCGCTCTATCAAGTTACCCGAATGCGCTATACCAGGTAAATTTTTGCAGTGATAAAAATAATTGAAGTTACTTAATCTATATTGCCTGTAGTGTCGAGGAGCACTGGAAGCCACAAATGGATGGCCTGGAGGAACTTATTGTCACACGCCAAATACCCACTTTGCACATACTCATGAGCTTGGACGAGCTGCCCGACAGCATCGAGGGGTTTGTAATAACGCTATTGCGTTTATATAAATACCATTCATATAATAAAATTGATTTTGTGTACTTTCAGACTACAAAAACCGAATACAAACAGTGCGTTCTGGCCGCATGATGAGCTGTCTGCATCTAAACCAGCTGCAGCCACCGGTGGACGCACAAATAAACGTCCAAGATTTGGGCGCAATAAGCCACAACAACAACAACAACCAACGCAAGCCAAGCCTGTCATTGACAGTGCTATCAGCGGAGAAGGCTAATTGCAGTTTACTTACCTGATCTTATCAATAAAACAATATTTACAAACACTTTATATATATTTATTTACACTTTATACTATATATTTTTTGTGATGTTAAATAGCTGAGTGTGCTTTAATTTTACATGCGCTTCAAAGTATCCTAAAAATGGTAAGAACTCTCAAATATTAAAAAAAATGCTCCAGATGATAGTGATAAAGATGCTTGAATAATAAATTGTACAAAATTTAGTATTTTTGTCAGCTTGAGGGTAGGGTATTCAAAATGTAAACACACTCACATTGTTCAGTGTGATAAGAGAGACACTGATAGGCTAAATTGTAGTAAAGTTAAGCTAGCATTGTTATTGTTTATTTACTTGCTTAGATAACCATGCGAGAATCTAATCTGTTCGCGCACATTGATTGCCTTTAATCAGCAACAGCTGAGAGCAGAAATGGCTCAGTGCTAAAAATGCTGCGACTTGGACGAGTCTTGCGATCGGTTGCATTGCAACAGCAAAAGCGCTGCCAGAGTAGCAATCAAATTCCAAGTGTTGGAGATGAGCTGCCCGAGCGTTGTGATGTGTTGATCATTGGTGGCGGTGGAATGGGCGCCTCCTCGGCCTATTGGCTCAAGTGCAAGGCGCAGCAAAAGAAACTCAGCGTGCTGGTTGTGGAGCGGGATGCGTGTGTGAGTTTGTCAGCAAGCTATTTAGGAAATTACATTAAATATCTGAATATTGAACCAACAACCAACAGTATACGAGTGCATCCACGGTGCTGTCTGTGGGCGGTGTGCGTCAACAGTTCTCGCTGGCGGAAAATATACAAATGTCGCTGTTTGGCTACGATTTCATTTCAAACTGTCGCAGTCACTTGGGCGATGTTGATCTGAACTTCCGGCCACATGGTTATCTCATCATGGCCAGTGCCAAGGGCGCCGAAGTATTGGCACGTAACTCCAAGCTACAGAACGAGTTGGGTGCTCGCAATGAGCTGCTTGGTGCCGAGGCACTGCGTCGACGCTTCCCTTGGTTGTCCACCGAGGGCATTGAGCTGGGCTGCTATGGCGTCGACAAGGAAGGCTGGTTCGATCCCTGGGCCCTGCTCATGGGCTTTAAGAAGCAGGCGCGCACACTTGGCGCACAGTTTGCAAATGGTGAGGTGAAGGGTTTTGAGTGGAATCCAGCTGGAGCACTCTCCGGCGCTGTGGTGGCCTCTGCGGATGGCACACAGCGCACTGTGCAGTTTGATACTTGCGTGTTGGCTGCGGGAGCGCATTCTGGGCAGGTGGCGCGACTGGCCAAGATTGGCACGGGCGAGGACTTGCTGCGTGTGCCGCTGCCCGTTGAGCCGCGAAAGCGTTACGTTTACGTCTTCAATACCCAGGGTGCGAATTGCCCGGGACTTGCCACACCTTTAACCATTGATCCCAATGGCACGTACTTTCGACGCGATGGCTTAGGCGGTAATTTCCTGTGCGGTCGCAGTCCAGCGGATGATGAGGAGCCCGATTGCGATACACTTGACGTGGACCATGGCTACTTTGAGTCGAATGTGTGGCCAACATTGGCCAGTCGTGTGCCCGCCTTTGAATCTATCAAAGTGCAGAGCAGCTGGGCCGGCTACTATGACCACAATACGTTCGATGCAAACGGCATTATTGGTCGACATCCACACTACAGGAATCTGTACATAGCAGCGGGTTTCAGTGGCCATGGCATACAACAGACGCCAGCAGTGGGACGCGCCATAGCAGAGCACATTTTGGATGGCAAATATAAGACATTGGATCTGGGTCGTTTGGGTTTTGAGCGTTTGGTGGCACAACAGCGCATGCTGGAGGTGAATATTGTGTAAGCTAGAAACCCATTTGATTGGATTGCTATTTCAATTTTATTGTAATGGTTCTTGTTTGTATATAGTTTTTGATAGTAAACTTCACGTATTAGTTTTGGTACAACTGCGTTTCCATTTTATATATATGTATATATAATTTCCGTTTTCTTTTTCTTTTTTTGTTTTTTTTTTGGCTTCGGTAACAAAATTTGGAGTGTATGGTCGTGTGTTTTTGCTTGTGTGTCTACATATAATTTATTTAAATTAAGAATTTTAACATAATCGTAATTATAACGTAACGGAATTAAGTGGGAAAACTGTATAATTGTCTGAATTTGCCATTTGTTCATTTCATAGAGCATAATACGTATATAATTGTCGATTGCACTACATACACAAAAGTTTTCAAATGAGTCCTAATTCACACTTTTAACGACGGGCCCACTATTTGTTCTTGCTGTATCCCAAAAAACATAATGATGCCTATGTCGTTGAATCTAATGCAAGCTATTAGTAAATACAATATATATTATAAATATGTTTAAGTGAGTTGTGTATGAATGACTGCGTTTTGTCCGTCAATAATTTCTTATGCTGTATGGTTTCTTTTTTTCTTGTTGTTGTTGTTGTTGTGGTTTTTTATTGTTTGTTGCTGTTGTTGCTGTTCGCTTAAGCCTCACTTTCGCCGGGTGCTGTGTTCTCCTCCTCGTTGATGGGCACAATTAGATTCTCCTTGGACATGAGATTGTATTTTGTGACGAAATGTGTAAATCGGTGGCATAGATACGTCTCCGTCTCAAACTCATCGAAGATGCGACGATGATGAAAGTATGCGTGCGAGAAGATGCGATAAACACGCCGACAAACCGAGCCCAGCTTGGTCACCGACGACTCTTTGATGGAAACTCTGTGGGTGAGTATAACACTTGACTCATTATGTGGCAAGATGCTTTGCGTGGACAATCTAACATACCTGCTTGGAAAATATTTGTTGCTATTAAGCAAACAAGCGGCGCCGTCCAGTGTGTGGCGCGTATAATCAATGGCGGGGCACTCCTTTGGCGTTTTATGTGCCGCACACAAGAATATCCATTGATCGGTGGCCGTCATTTGCGTGCACGTCGACGGTGAGCATTGTTTCTGCAGCCGTACGGCCAAACCATTCAATTCCATACAAAACTGCCGCAAATGCTCGTACTTCCAAACGCCCTCATCCTGTGCCTCAGGCATTGTCAATATGAGTTCAACATTCGAGGGATCCCGCTTGATCATCTGCTGTATATACTGCTGCACAGCCAATGTGCTGTCCATTTCTTCCAGCGGCTCATCGGGCCAGCGACAGAAATCCTATTTTTTTTTTGTTGTTGTTGTTGTATATGATAAAGAGCGAAAGTTGCAGGCGTCCAATGTTATTTCACATATGTATGTGTATATAAAACATACCTTTGATTTTGTGCCTGGCCGATTCCTACGCAATATTGTCGAGCCGTCAGCCATCTTCATGTTTCACCTTGCCTCAGCCGGAAGGTAGGAACAAAACAACGCACGCACACACACACACGAGCACACACACGCACACCTCTGTCTACGCTTTCGGGGCCAGTTGTGTAGACCACGAAACTTTGAAAAGGTGGTACTAGGCTACCAGAAAGCAAACGCTCTACAAGTCTAAAGCTAAATGCAGCTTGTTGGGGTTCAGAATAAACGTCAACAGCTATTTTTGTTTACACATTTCCCATTTAATTAATTATAAATTGAGCTAAAACACTTCGCTTTGTGCGAGAGAAAATTTTTTGACACAACTGCTACATACATACATGTAGGGTTGGGCTATCGATAGCCCGGCTAGATTGTAGTTCCTTGGCAACCCTGCTCGCAAGTAGCTGTTTAATGCAGCCCTCGCACTGTGTACATATGTCGATATCGTTATCGATTATCAGTCCCAGTCGTCATCATCAGTCAGCTTGCAAAATCTACACAAATTGGAATTGCGTGTTATTATTATTGCCATTAATACGATCTTAGTTATTTAATAAGTGCACAATCGAGTTTATAAACTAACAAGCTGCAATAATGTCCTACGCGTATTTGTTCAAATATATTATCATTGGCGACACTGGTGAGTGCTGGCTGCTGGCTAATTCCTTATGTGTGTGTGAAAATTTCGTGCGATTATCATACGAAATTGTTCAGTAACAACAAAACAAAGGCAAAGAAACTACAAACTGCGTTGTGTGTCATTTAGTGTTTGACCTTTGGCTGCAGCTGAACTCTAGCTTAACCAAAAGTCAATTGCTGTTGTCAGATGCCTTATCCTGCAGTATGCTTGTCTGCTGGCTGTGGGCGAGACCAACTACTCAGCAAGGAAAAATCAATAAAACCATAACAACGCGGGCATTACTCCACACTGCTGAAGTTAACATTGGGGGGGTTTCTGTGTGTGGCAGAAGCTCCCGTATGTTACAGCCCTGCTGTTGCTCGCCGCTGACTCAACTGCTGCTTACCTCCCCCCACATTTAACCCCCTTTTTCTCCTGTTGTACTTGTATTTATTTAGCATATTGTTTGGTGCTGAGTAAATGATTTAAAGGGACATACTCAAATAACGGATCATCGATTTCTGATTCGCTTATCAGCACAGCGAATATGTAAACATGTGTAGGCATATGCTTGTAAGCTTATGATTTATAGTTATCGAACAGCTGTTGCTTTTATATTGACTAGAAAAACAGAAGATTTTCAAGTTATTATGTTATTCGCAAAAAAAGGGATTTCTGAATTATTCCGAAATTTGGGTTAATACTTTAGTCGATGAAAGGATTGAGTTACAGTCAAAAAACCGTTTCAGTTTTTAATCTTTAACCCAAAGATGAAAAGTTCGTTTCTGCATGTAGATGGTCAAAGCTTTCAGCATAAGTAAAGCTTTGCATGTTTTGTTGGTTTTTGCCATCATAAGCATCTGTGTAGTTGCTTATTTAGTTACGCTTTGTGAAATTAACTGAAGAAAACTTTCACTTTACCGTTTTAAGTTTCATAAGCTAAAATTACTAAATACGTTTTGTTTCTTTGCTTTCTGCCTATCTCCTCAGGTGTTGGAAAATCATGTCTGTTGCTGCAGTTCACGGACAAGCGCTTTCAACCGGTGCACGATCTGACAATTGGCGTTGAGTTTGGTGCACGCATGATTACCATCGATGGCAAACAAATCAAACTGCAAATCTGGGACACAGCCGGCCAAGAGGCTTTCAGGTGCATATGCGCAAACCGAAACAAACAGTTTTTCTATATTGTAAAATATTTATTAAATTGTATCACACATGCAGATCAATTACACGATCGTACTATCGTGGTGCGGCTGGCGCATTGCTTGTCTATGACATCACGAGGCGTGAGACATTCAACCACTTAACCACATGGCTGGAGGATGCGCGCCAGCACTCAAACTCAAATATGGTGATAATGCTGATTGGCAACAAGAGCGATTTGGACTCAAGGCGTGAGGTGAAAAAGGAGGAGGGCGAGGCATTTGCACGCGAGCATGGCCTTGTGTTCATGGAGACGTCGGCGCGCACAGCCGCCAATGTTGAGGAGGCTTTCATAAATACAGCCAAAGAGATATACGAAAAGATACAGGAGGGTGTATTCGACATTAACAATGAGGTATAACAATTAAACATTGATTTTAGTAGCATTATTGTAAATTGTAAAATTTTTCGCTGCAGGCAAATGGCATAAAAATCGGGCAACAGGCAACGCCCACAAATCCAGCGCTGCCCGGCTCCGGCGGTGCCGGTGGTGCAGTTAACAGCGGTTGCTGCTAGGAATTAACGACTGTTTGCCGATGCCTGCACTTTGGGTAGCCGTAGCCAATAACCGATAGCCGCTTCTGTAAAAGCTACTAGTGACTAACTCTTAGAAGGTAGTGGAAGCAGACTTATTGTTTTAATTTTTTTATTTACAGCAAATTAATATCCGTAATAAATTTAGCGGCAAAACTAGTAAACCACAATTACTGAACAGATTTCAGCACTAAGCGTAATTTAAAAAAAACCGATAACATAATGATATAATTATATGAACACTTTGTTCGCTGAAAATGTCAAAAACCATAAAAAAAAACCTAAAAAATATACCAAAACATAAAATACAGTTTTAAATAAACTAAAGATCAACAATTTGTGTATGTAAAATGTGTCGTGCGTGATTTCTAAATTTTGTAATTTATAACATTGATACGTATTTAATGTGCAAATATTTTTGTGTACACTTAGTTAGTTTGCTAGTTACATTTTGGAAGAGCAGCAATTATGAATGGAATGTAATATATACTATACAAACATACAACAAACAAGAATTCCTCTCATGGTGATTTGTTTTGCAATGAATCACCGTCCCGTTAGTGCTGGCTGCTGATTTTCTTATACATACACATTATACAAATATGTATTGACGTTTTGTTTTTTTGGACGCATTTGCCTTGTTTTTGTGAATTTGCATAACATACTATAATATTATATACAGACATGCATAAAATTTAAATAAATATTACATAAGTTAAAAACATAATTATTGTACAAAAAAAAAAAAAAATAAAATAAATAAATAAATCGTGGTGATAACGCTTAATCAATTCGATGATGTCGCCGACAATTACGAAGTTTACATAATTAAATAAAAGCCGAAATAAACTTACAACAAACAAGACATGAAATCAAATTATTTATAAACATTTGTATTTGCCAGACCCAAAGCAGAATAATATAATTAATATACACACAATAAATATTATAAAAATACAAACTGATTTTCTTATATTGTTCCAAATCTAAAGGGTGGGAATTGAAAAAGCGCATTGCCTTTAAAATGTTTAATTATATTTATTATTTGAATAATGTTTCCTATATATGTATACATATGTTAAAGATTATTTAATTGATGTTTGTAAACAGTTTAGAATTGCCATTTTATTTAATATTTTTATTTATTTGCTAAATGTTGTGCTATACGCTAAAAAAATGTTGTTTTTTTTTTTTCGTGTTTTTGTTTGAAACATCAACTACATAGGCTAAAGTTGTTTATATGTATGTAGATGCTGTAACTTGGCGTTAGTTAGTATTTTGTTTTTCCTAAATTAATATGTGCTTCATAGTAATATAACACTAGATGCGTAGGCTTAATTGTTTTCAGTGCGCTACTTGAATTTCTTAATTGTTTCATAATACTTGATCTGTTTCGGTTTTTGTTAAATGACAAACTATGAAAAATGTTAAATTGTTGCTAACCATTTGCAATGCGGGTGCTACTATTTTTAAATATCGTTATCATTTTTTTCATAAAAAAGTTTTTCTTAATCAGGAGCTATGTATTTAATTGCTAATCATGTAAATTTGCGATTTTGAAGACTGTGAGTTAAGTTGATTGCAAAATTGTCTTTTAAGTTATTGCATACGTTACATAGATTATTATTGGTATTGGTATTAGTATTTCTTCCAAATTGTTGGAAATTATTTATGTATGGTTTTACAACATTTAAAAACTATTCGTTAATAAAGAAGACAGTTTGGGGAACCCGTTTTGCTCATGGCAGTGATGCACTGCATTGATATAAATTTTATTTTATTGGTATATGTTGGTTATGGTTATTTAGAATATGTTTTATCGGAGTATAGTACAATGTAGTGTTGTCCTAGCGCGTTAACTAACTAATATTGTTCTTAAGAATAAGTTTTCAAGTCAATTGGTTGCTTACATGCGAATAACTTTGCAATTAATTAATTATTTATCTACTAATTCGCTCTGAGTTTTTGTTTTATAGCTGCAACAGCATTTGACATAAGAAACTTGATAACATTTAATGCTAGTCCATTATTATTTAGTTGTAGTTAGGCCACAGTGCTGCTTAATTGCACTAAGTTTTAGTCAATTGTAGTACCTTGAATTATATGTTTGTTTGTGAATTTTGTTTGTTTTTTTTTTTTTTTGTGTGTGTTGTTTATATTTGTAAGTAACCTAATGTAAAACTTGAGCTTTTTTAGTCTCTGAGACATCACTATCACTCTCCTTAGTTGCTTTCTTCTCACAAAACTCAATCATATACGAACAGACGCCGGAGAGTGCTATAAATATGCCCGCAAAATAGAATGAGTCGTCCCATCTGCAAGTACACAAAAAACCAACATAAAATAACTAACGTTTCAAAATTGAATGACAATTGTTTAACATACCTGCCCGTAAATTCATAGATAGCACCTGCTATGGGCGGACCAGCAATCATGCCAACGCCCTGCACCAGCAGCACCAAACCGTAGGCACAAGTGAAATCATCCAAATCAACAAGACTGACCAGAATGCTGGGCGTATATGAAAATGAGCTGGCAAATGTGAAGCCAAAGATGACGCACATCGTCATCAGTCCATTGTAGCTGGTTATCAACATGGGCATAAAAAACACCGAAGCACCACAAACTACAAAAATGTAAATAAAAAAACATAAGTTGCAATTTCTTTTTTCGTATTATTTTCAGTCACTTACCCAGCATGCATAATGAGTAGCAAATGTTGATGTTCATCCAGGGCGAATCGCCCAAATATCCCAGGCCAATCATGCCCACAGTTTGCGCAATGCCAATTGCAGATATGAGAACAGCGCTAACGCTCACCTCGTAGCCATATTGCTTCATGTAATCGGGCAGATAAAGATAGGGTATGATGAACCTGTGAAACATGTGTGTTTTATTAGATGATTAGCATTGAGTGTTGTAAGTCAAGATAACGAACGCTACGTCTATTAACAAAATTTGTTCGAGTTTCGTAATCACCATTACAAATTTACAAATTGCGACTATATGCGCTTGATTTTTTAAGATGATTATAAACTAATTTATATGGGTACACTTCAAAAAGTTCCACTTTTAGCAGTCAAGTCAGAATGCCTGAATTACTGAGCTTTAGTTTTCTGACTTAAGATTCGGACTCAGCTGAGATTTAGGGTAATGAATGATTGCTTTATAGATTGAATACCCCAATGAATGCGCGAACTTATGGGACACATAATTTTTTGTATACTACAATTCTATATTTTGAGATGTTGCCAAAAGTTTGTGCGACATTTGTACTTGACAGTTTTCGACTTGTTGCGCAAATGAAGACCTTTCATAAATACTTACCAAATAAACAAAAACAATGTGGATAGATTGAAAAGCGCAAACTTATTATCCAAAAAGAGCGAAAAATCAAAGGCCGACTTCATGGTGTCCACAAAGCTTTCATACCAGGACTGTAAAGATACGAGATACAACAAATTTATGATTAATTTTGAGTCGAAATTGGGCAATACGGAAATAAAATGCTGTCTGAATGAACGCTAATCAGTTTGCTATTGTAAACACACACTTCAGCTAGTACGTATGTATGTGTATGTCTATTTTTATGTACATATGTATATAGCATATTTATTTATTTATTTGTAGAGCGCCGATAATCGTGCCTTGAGTCCAATATGTAGCAGCTGTTGTTGTCAAGCGTGCGTAGCTTGGACTTGGACTCGGACACGCCTGATAAGTTGATTATTTACTAAACATGGAAGATTCGCTCAGTTGTGATCTATACAGTAGCCACATATTTATATTATCAATCTTTAAAAATAAAGCAACTAGTTTGTTTCCATACCCTGAAACCATTGAAAATGGGTAGTTGCCAATAGAATTACTAATCAATTAAATTATTTTTGGAAAATAGTCGTAGTGACTATATAGTTCACTGGTAAAAATGTATGATATTTAATGATTACGATTACAAATAATCAAAAATAATGTAAAATTACCATACATTTTTAAAAATAATGGAAAATTATTTTCAACAGCATATTTAATAAATTCTTTCTCTAAATAGTCTTAAATAGTCTAAAATAATTGAAAATAATAAAAAAAAAGTTAAAATAATGGAAAATAATCACACCACTTAAAATTATTATTTTCCATGATTTTCAATTATTTTTAAAAATTTATGTTTATTTTACAAACCGAAACCGAAAATAATCGCAAAATTAATCATTAATTCAACTATTGAAACTGAATTAATAATCATTATTTAACAGGTATGGGTAAAAGACACAAGAAATCATTGTCTGGCAGTCCTTCCGTCTGTATGAATGCGTTGATCTTAAAAACTTTACGAGTTTGAGATACTCGCTTTTCCATGAAAACTTTCCCATAATATTAATAAATTTTAAAATTTTGATTGTACATGATCCATACAGTAGCCATTTATTTATTTAATCTAAAAAAGATAGAAACTAGCTTGTTTCCATGCCCTGAAACCATTGAAAATGTAAATGTTGATGATGTTCAAAACTTTACGAGTTTGAAAACTATGAAAACTTTCCCATAATGTGAATAAATTGTTAAGTTTTGTGAAGCACCGAAAATATCGTAGATTAAAACTCACGGAAGCATTGTCATGCGTGGAAAGAATTGTCAATTTGGGACTCAGGGTATCTCCAAATCGAGCTGCTGTTTTTCTAGAGATACTTACATCTTCTTCCTCCTTGGCAATGGTTGTCATCGAGTTGCGATAGATGTTGGGGCAGGAGGAGGCACGCAAGCGATACCGATGCGTATTGAGCATGGCGCCACGATAGTGGATGGAGTTGCGATGTATACGCATGTCCTTCAGGTAGTTCGAGTTCCTAATGGAGATGTTGCGGCGCAGATTCGAGCGATGCTGGCTGGGTTTCTTGGAGCGGGACAGACGCCGTATGCCCGTAATGCTGTCCAAACGCGCCCGCCTCAAAGCCAATTCGCTGTTCTGATCCTGCTCGGGAATGGCAATCACTGTGGGCTGTTTTTGCGGCTGCCGCGGATGCTGGTCGAGCAGGGAGAACGTCTCCTCCTTGACGGACATGTAATACGTGTGCATGTCATCGCTCAATATGTCCACCGAGTTGTGGCGCAAGCCGTTGATCTTCAAGTTGGACATGGAGGGCGTATTGTGCTTGCCAAACATGTTCTCATTGAGGGAATACCGCGAGCTGGCATAGTTCGGCTCGTTGTGCTTCTGGGTGATGTAGCCCTCGTCGGAGGAACGCATCGAGCCGTTCGGCGTGCCATCAACTGTGGAACGTTTCTCCGACGGCGACAGCGTCTCTATCGATGCCAAGTAGCACTTCTTGGCCGCCTCCGCCACTTCGGGCGGAATGCCACCCATCAGGGTATCATCCGGCGAGCCAAGAATGGGCGCCGTGGGCCCGTAGGCAGCTGCGCCGGAAGACATGGATAGGAGATTGTCGCGCGAGGGTGCCTCGGCTCCCTCCTTGTGCCGCAGCGAGCGTCGGCTCAAGCTCTTCACCTCACAAATGCTGTCCAGCTCCTGGGCGCTGAGAAAGGTGGGCAAAAATAGTTCGCTGCGATATCTCTTCAATACCGAATCGAGAGGATCATCGATTTGCTGATTGGCCTCCGTGTTGTTCTTGGTGACCAATGTGTCCAGCACAGCCTCCTTGGTAATGCCCGTGTCCAGCAGCTTTTTGATCTCCTCGAGACACACGCTGGAATTGGAGAACGTGGTCACACTCTGTGAACGGCTTTCCAGCCGATTCTCCTCGATCAGCCAGTCGGGATCGCGCATCAAGGCGCCACAGACGCAGGCGTTCAGCATGGTGCCGCCCAAGATTAAGGTGGCGCCTCGCCACCCATACGAATCCACCAAATACTGCGTGAGACGGGCGTAGACAAAGGTGCCAATGCCTGTGCCCGAGGCTCCGATGCCGGTGGCAAAGCTCCGCTTCTTGTCAAACCAGAAGGCAATCGATACCACAGCCGTGACGTAGCCAATGCCCAAGCCCAGGCCGCTGATGATGCCAAATGTGATCATTAGCATTTCAATGGAGTTGCACACCGAGGAGAGGGCAAATCCAAAGGCGGAGACTAGGCCACCCAGTATGGTCATCTTGCGGCAGCCGTACTTATCCACCAGATTCGACCAGATGGGACCCATCAGCAGCGGCACCGAGAAAAACAATGAACTAATCCACGCCGTCTTCGATGGCGACTCCCCAAAGTAGGCCAGCAGTTCCGTATTGATCAGCCCGAAGGAGAAGGAGAGGCCATCCCAAATGAGCGAGA
Organism: Scaptomyza hsui; assembly: GCA_018152825.1. Taxonomy (NCBI): domain Eukaryota; kingdom Metazoa; phylum Arthropoda; class Insecta; order Diptera; family Drosophilidae; genus Scaptomyza; species Scaptomyza hsui. The sequence continues at coordinate 1,315,554 of JAECXO010000044.1, read as the reverse complement.
CCATTAGCGAGGCAAAGACCACAACCCAGCCATATCCACCATCGGGCATCTTGGGTGTCTTCTTCTCTGTGCTATTGGAATCGATGGAATCGCCAGATGATTCATTCGATATCAAACGCTTCCGCTTCTTCACCTGGCTGCCATTCATCAGACTGCTCAAAGTGCCATCCCCCCCAACTCCATCCGCAATGGCAATAACACTACTGCGCACCGCCCGACTGTGTCCGGCGCCATCTCCTCCACTCAGCTCCTCCACGGACAGATTGCAGAAGGTCACCTCCGGGAAGAGGTCATGTTTGATGGCCTTGTGCAGCGGCGTGTTGGCGGGCGCTGGCAGCACTGGTTGGCCAATGCTGCCATTCAGTTTATTGCTACTTGTATTCACATTAATATTATTATTGTTTTCATTGGCATCTGCAGCGCTGTTCTTGTTGTTGTTGGAGCTTTTGCTGTCACTCTGTGTTGTTGCTGTTGGCTTGGCCATTTTGTCTTGGGCTCTACTTGTAATTTGTATTTTTTTAATTTGTTTATAAAAATTTGCACTTGTTGTTGCAATTAATTGTGAACACACACAGTTACATAGATTTTTCAGCAAAAATGTTTAAATATTTCCTTTTAAGTAGCTGTGGACTAGGTGGATTTGGGTTTTGGATTGCAAACGTTTTGTCCTAATCCGATTTCCAAATGATCAACACTGAAAAAGAAAAACAAATTAATCTATTTAATATTGCTGTTAATTAAATGCTTTAATGATCTTGAATAAATGTTTTCGTGATGGAAAAAAAGTTTTTTACTTTGGTCACACCTTTCTAAGCCTGCAGTTAAGCAACATTAATATCCATTAACAGTAAAAGATAATTCTTCCGATTTCCCATTTACATACATCTGTTATTTTAACAATAATATTTCAAATTTTACAAATTTATTTCTCGCAATTAAAAATTTGACTTTATATTTATCATCTATGAAAGTTTCATTGAAGATTTCGAAGATTAAAGGGAAATTTCTTAATATGCTTTCATAAACGTCTTCGGTTTTTCCTGGTCACCTAGACTAGAGCTTTCTTACTGGTTTTAATAACATTATTTATTATTTAATTTTCAGTGTTTTAACTTTACTACAGTTTATAGAAGATTCTGTTTTTTTATATTTTTAAATTATTTTTTTTCTGACCATGATTTGATTAATTAAAACCATTTTAATAATGCCTCATAATACATATGTATATGTAAAATATTGGTAGTACGTTTGCTGATTTTAACGTTACATAAGTTGTACTTACACGCGAAGCATTGAACTAAAATAAACAAGAAATCAGCATCCGCAAAAAATTCGATTAGACACAATCTAAATTAGCCATAACACTTTGTTGTGTATTGAGTTGTGTTTTCTTCTTGTTTGTTTGCAAACAATTTGTGTTTGTTGCCACTGTTACAACACCAATAATAATAACAACAACACATTTCTCTCGAAAATTCGCGCATAAACTGTTTTGTCGAATTGGCAATTTCCTTTGACGAAAATTATTTCGCCAATCGTCTTCAACTTGACCCCATATAAATAGCTAAAGAGCAAATAGCGCAAATGGCTTTTTTGAGGTTCTTTCTCTTTCTCTCTTTTTCTCTTCCTCGGTTTTTATATGCGTCACAGAGCCAAACAACAGCTGATTTTGTTGAATATCGTAAATATGAATTCAAACTGAAAATATGGTTTTTTTGTTGTTTGTATAGCGTTATTTACGTTTTTCGCATTTGGCACTCAAAGTGCCCGTCTGCATTTATTTATAGACCACCATAGAGTCTATAAGAAGGCGGCCAAAATGACTTGTGATTTTGAGGCCATCACACATATGGCATAAATATTGTTGCAAAGCCAGCTAGCTAATAATAATTATAATGGGGAAATTGAAATGTTGTATAATATATCATCGTTAATTTCAAACACGAACTGTGAAAAGTTTTGTTTGAAGCTCTTAAAAAATATATCGTTATACGCCGCTGTTTCTACAGAAATAGAATATATGTTTCAGCACTTATCATACAAAAACTGTCTGATAAAAATTTAATTGAATACTTAAAACGAAGGTGCTATTTTCAATTAGTTTTTGAGCTTCCAACAATTGTTAAGGAGCGTGATGTGTTTATCCAGTTAGATAAAAAAAAAACAAATAAAATAATTATTTGAGCAATTGTGCTGCAAACTTATTTTATATACTGTGATTGAAAAAAAAAAAAAACGGACACATTTAAAAATGCGTGATTTTGCTTACTCAATCAAGATTACAAGCTATTTCGGTTATGTTATGACAAATTGTGCCAATGACAAGTGAGATGGCCGACTAGGAGATACCCTGCACTCTTGTTTTTATGAATGCACTTTTGCATGCTTGAATAAGCTTAAATTTTTTATTTGATTTTTAACCGCTGTCGTTGAAATATTTACAGATTAACAATATTTTATTTTTAATGTCTGAAGAAAGTTCTGCATTAAAAAAGTTTAAGGTTTGATTTTTATCGATAACATGTGTATATTGGAAATCGCAAAAGTTATTAATAATTTACGGCAAAATTGACCTGCGCGTGATATACAAGACCAAAAGGACATGTCCAAATTGACTCGATGGCTGATCCATAATACACCTATTTATGTGATTTTCCGACTCTTAACCAATTTCTTACCCATTTCATGAGTTCAGAGTTTAACAAGTAAGAAGGCTCAAGACGAGATTTCCCGACTTGATGATACCCTGTGATTAAACTTCAATCTGCGATATCTCTGGAGTTTCTCAACCGATTTCGATGAAATTTTCACAGAATTTCATTATTTTGTATTATGTATGTTTCTTAAAGACATTTCACATTCAAGTTCAAGATTTTATTGATATCGATCACATGTGTATATCGGAATCGGAAAGAGTTAGTTTAGACGAGCTTATGTTCCAAATCTGAAGTAACTAGCTCTTACAGTCTCTGAGATCGACTGCACAAAACCATTATACATTTTTTTGTTACCCATTTTATGAGTTCAGGGTATAAAAAGACATGGAAGGCATGTTATTGATGAATGATTGTAATTAACGTAGGGCTTACCTTTTATCTTCACACGCTGTCGTTGTTGCAGTCGCAGTTTTTCCTAATGTTGTCTCGACTCAACAGCAAGAAACACGAAAAAAAAGTTTAAATGGTTTGCAATGAACCACTCCGGAACTTGTCGTTTAGAACTTGAACAGTGGACCTTGAAATTGAAATTGTTGTTTGTTTTTATAGTTATAAGATTTTTGGTTGTTATTGTGATTGTCGTCACTGTCACTGCCACCAATTAATTCGCCATAATTGCACAAATCTTCAGTTATATTCAATTCGCTTAAAGTGCGTTGTGGTTGGGCCAAGTGTTTATTCAGCGTGGCGGTTCTATTGAAAATTCTTAGACGCGGATCGCGCGGAATATAATGTAGAAACACTTTATTCGATTTGCTGCTGTTGTTGTAAGTACGTGGATTGTTATTGTTGCTATTATCAAACGTTGTTGAAGACTTGTTGTTTTTAATGGAGCTGCTAACGGATGTTGTTGTTGCTGCTGCTGCTGATGCTGCTGCTGTTGTCTTGGTTGGGGATGGTCTTTTAGTGGCACGATAAAGTGACTTTAACCAAAAGTCATTCATTAAGAATTTTAACGTATTTAACACAAACCAGCAGGAAAACAATTGAGCAATTTTTGGCTGCAAATCAAGTTGGCTGCCTTTCTTATAGTAGTTGTTATTTTTGCAGTTGTAGCTGCCAGTTAACGTTTTTAACCCGGACACGAACATGCGGCACTTCGAGTTAGTTAAACGAATGCACAGAGAAAAAAACACAAGCGGGAAAAAACCAAAAACAAAATCAAATTAAACTAACCAAACAGAGTTTAGAAACTGTTCGATTGAACGATTCACGAAACGTAACAATGACAATAACGGTAACTCAACGCGTGTCAAGTGCGCGGCGCATTTTGCGGCACGTTTTTCGCAAACATATTGTCGTATGGATGAAATTTCACAGAGGGGTTGCGGCACACGCGGCGTATGATAAATGTGAATGGTTTTTGTTTTCGTAGGCTTGCAACTTAATCGCAATATTGTTGTTGCTGCTCTCGTTGCGTGGTGTTGATGATGATTTATGTTTGTTGTTGTACTCGATTAGCAGCTGATGCCGCTCGTTAAGCCACAGTCTCTGCTGCAATTGAAAAGAGATAGAAAAAGAGAGGAGAGAGAGAGATATTAGTTACGATTTGTAGTAGGCGCTTTAATAAATGATTCCCAACTGATAAGTGTCAAGGTCTTAAAGTCCACCTCCAGACCATTAATCATATATGTATACAGATATCTCAAAATTGGGTCAACAGCACTAAAAATAAATCACTGTATCTTGTGAATTAACAAACAATGCAAAATATTTCTATTTATTTGTCGCATGACATTTCATAAAAGATAAAAAATAACAATTGCAGTATTGTTGCATTAATTCTTGGTTACTTAGTTTTTTTTATAAGATTTTTACTATTAAGTAGAACTAGTTTTGTTTGGAATTAAGCTCGAAACACAAAAGAAATTACAGAGACTCTGAAATAAATTGTAGTTCAACCATTTTTGTGCACTTATCAATGATAGCAGCTATTTGAGAACACACTCAATCTATTTGTCGTCGAATGGCTAAACAAAACGTCGCGAACAGTGCCAAGTTCAATGCTCGATAGGCAATGCATTTTATTATATACTCGTTGTATTTATGTACACTTAAATTGACAAAGTAAACAAAGCAAAGCGCATTTATAAATAATGGGGGAGGGGGGGATTTGTGTTTAGAATAAAGCGAATAGGAATTGATATTTAAACTAGCCATTAAAACTATGTTGCTTATCAAATGTCAATTTGAGTCTTGAAGAGCTGATAAGCAACAAACTCTTTATACAACACATTTGTATTAAAGTGTGTCGTAAAAATAGCGTTAAGTTTATTATCTTTATAATACAATTTGGCAATAGAGCTTAAAATTAACTGATAAGTTGATTACTTTTCGATTTGGCTACAATCCCAGACACGAGCCTTTTAAATGTTTTGTAAGTGTCCACAACTAAACGACTTTCACTGCATTATACAATTATCAATTCAATGTGGTTATCTGTTGTTGGTTTTGCGGAAGCGCACGTTCGTCTACAATATATATATTTCATAAGTATAGTTCAGTATGTTGCCAGACTATCCTAATCTTTTGTTTCATTAGCATTAGTAGATATACCTCTGGCAGAACCTTTGATGCGCCTGTTGGTATGCTCTAGTTTTTGGCAAACACGTTTTCGCTTAATATCGAACAGAAAAATTAAAGAAATTGTATTTGAAATTTAAAACACAGTCATAACTTCGCGTACACAGCGCCGAAATAAAACAATTGCTTGAAGGCCACATGGTTAAACACTCAGTGGATAAATATTCATTTTCCAAAACGCGTCGTTTATTTAGTTACTGGACTGCAGTCGCCGACAGTTCTGTGGCTCGTTGGCTGGCAGACTAATGATTGAGTTTTAAGATTCGGCGACAAGAGCCTCGGGCAGCGAAGAAGAAACGAATCGGAAAAGAACAAACAACAGAATAGAACATAACGAAATGAAACCGACAAACGTCAGGCGGGGCAAAAACTCGCATCTGTAATCGCGGCAATCGTTTGCCTTAATCTAATAAATTTCTTATCAGTGAGCGTCGTGCATACGAGCACTATTATTACTTACACACACACACACACACATGGTCTGTATGTATGCAAGTGTATGGTTATCGCACTACCTGCCCCACACGCGGCCACTTGACATCCCCGTCGCGATGGCCGTCAAGAAGGCAGACTTTTGTGATGGGTTTATCTCTTATTTGAATGCCCTGTAGCATTTACATAAACGAGTCTATATTGTGTTGTATAATGTTTTACAGGGTACGTGAAAAACCTTAAGGCTTTATCTATGCTTGGCAAGTTGTCAGTGATTTATAATATTTACAGCAGAAACTTAACAGCAATGCGACAGTTTTAACTCAAAGCCTTGGCATCAAAAATTTGTTCAATAAACACAGTATTCTATTCATTATGAAGAAATGCATTTGAAAATTCTGTTGAACTAATCTAGTTAATTACTTGGTGCAACAACAAAAAGAAACATCCGACATTTCAAGTACAATTTTTTTTAATAATTGTGCCAAGTACTTAATTAGTATAAAGTGTAGTATATGGTTTTATGGATTTGCTCTGATAAACCAAATATGCGTGATAAACACCAAATATTTTCATTGTCGTTAATTACCAGAGCTAATCAAGTTGTATTATTCCATTAATGTGCGTGTGTGTGTGTGTGTGACTGATACCAATATAAAGTGGATTGATGCTGACCTACACCAGTTTAATTTGGGTTTTATTTTTTTGCTGTTTAACTGTGATAGTCCAATTGTTTTATGATGCCAAACAAAGTCTTTAAACTTAGAATTAGGCCAACACAATTAACTTCTAAGCAATGTCATTCACTTTGTGGCGTAGTTAGCCACATTCGTATGTACGTTCATTCAGTTTTATTGGCCTTGTTCGCAAGTTTCCATAAGGGGTATATGTTTATTTGCATAGCTCTTCAAACAAAAAGTCTCATCGCAAGCAAAAGTTCTCAATAAAAATCAATTGTCATTATGCAGAAGCCGATTACAAATGTAAGCATTGAATTCAATTGTTTGTATTCAGTGCTCAGAAACTAGATTCTAATTGAATCAATTGCGATCTGATTTTGGTTTTATGTATTTGACTTTTGTTCTAAGAAACGTAATCTAGTAATTAAGTTTAAGTTTAAGTTTATATTTCTAATGCGGATCCTTTGTCTTTAATTCTTTTGTTAGTTACTTAAGGACAATGTTAAAATCAATTTTCCCAAATCAAGTGTTTACTTAGAGGCGTGTAAATATTTCAGTCAAATAGTTATCAGTTGCTTACACGCCTCGATTGTTATGAATGAATTCACTAGGCAAAGGTGAAGTTTGAGATTGTCTGCTTTCTAAGCTGTCACTATCCGATTCCCTCTTACACAGCAAATAGCTGACCGTTTAATTGCTCTGCGGTAAGGGTAATACTTATATGGCTGGCTAACCCCAAGCAACTTGGCTTTTAATGCAATGCGAATCGTTAATTGATTTGCGGTTTTTGGTTTCCAATTTCAACTAGCATAAGAGACAAAGCAATTTTCTTAAGTACCTGAAGCAAATATAATTATTATCTTATTTTTGGTTATATTTACAGCAACAAGGACTTCAAAACTGCACGAATATTTAATCAATCGACACATTGTTTAAACATAGAAGTTAAGCACAGAGATGTTCAAAGCAAACACTCTAATCTGCAGCTCTTGTTTATGGCAAAGTCAGGCAATCTAAATATTTGTATATCCTTAGTGGTTAAATCGAGCTTTGTGGATTTTTCTCTGCTTTACAGGACCATTTTAAAGCTTGTTTCTCAATTGTTTTTTTTTTTACCGCAAGGAAATGAAAGAGATGAAATAGTGACTTTGTCTCTCTCTCTCTTTCTCTTCCTCCCTTCTTCATTTTCCTTTGTTTCTTTTATCTGTTTGGTTTGCTTATTTTAGTAACTTGTGCTGTCAACTTCTTTGTAACACTATGCAACTCTAAAAACCTTTTTTTCAAAAAAAAAAAAAATTAAGTTAGAAAATTACCGACTTTGTTATACTCTGATACCAGTGTATTTACAGCAGAATTTAGTGAGTGTCAGTTTTGAGTTTCGAAGATAATATTTCTTTTGCATTCTTCTTCTGGAACAAAACTAAACCTTAACTGCGAAATATAAGGATTGGCCATTCCAAGTTCTTCTCTCTTGCTTACCTTCGAATATTAGGGTATACTGGGTCACTGCCAAACAAGTGCACACAAAACAAGGTGTGTCACTGTTGCAAAGTCAAATGCTCACAATAAACATATACAGCCACTCAATCATTCACACACAAACACACTCACACATACTATATAGGAGCGGCAAGCTTTGTCGTTGATGTTTATATTGCTGCTGCGTTTTGCAGCACTGACAAATAGCAACAGTAAAGTGCAGAAGAGGACAACGGTGCATGCTCTCTTGGTCTTATAAAGCATTTTCGGAATTTTTTTCTGTAACACCCAAAGTACAAGAGAGAGAAAATGGAATGAAAGAAGAGAATGGAGGAAGCGTTCGTGCGCTAAAGGATAATTTATGCTTTCTGCCTTTAACTTGACAAAGTTTGTGGCCGCACATGCAAAGGGCGCTTAATATTGATTTTTTTTTTTTTTTTTTTTTGGTGTGTGTTTCAATACGTATGTGTATGAATATGTGTGTGCTGTGCATATAAAATGAGATTTGCTGTTGAGATGATTCTCCATGTTGGCCTCGTTGCCTTTTGAGGCAAAATGTAAAACTTAATACATGAAAAGTTCCATATCAGCTTTCAAGGATAATGTTTGAAGTGCAGTGCATGAGGTAATCCCATGTTTACATTTATGTAGAGCATTCCATTAAAGTTTCTTGTCTTAATATTAGATTTTGTACACATTTTAAAAACAATTCAAAGTTTTTAGCACAGCTGTAAGCTAATTGAAGGTCGCCAATAAAATCATAAGGTGGCATTAAATTTGCTTTTGCACGCAAAACGTCAGAGCAGTGAAAAGGTTAAAACCAAAAATGCAATTAGCTTAAATGCAAATGCGGAAAATTTGCAAATTTAATCCACTTCACGCTCTATGAATTGCTTAAAAGTCAGTATATAAGATATATTTGTATTACAGATATGGAGAAGGGAAAGTATAAGTTAAGCAATAATTTTATTTTAAAGTTATTTTTAGACTTTTAAATTGTCCGGTGAAGCGTTGAAAAATAAATAAAACCATTTTAATCAAGTTAAATTTACGATTGACATTCATCCAAATCAAATTGCATAAATGAATATTCAGTTTTTGCTATATGTCAATTTGAAAATATAATTCAAACGTTACTAATTAGATTAGGTTGATTTATCAAACTGGTTTAGTATTAAAATAGCAACGGAAATTACGTAGCGTGTGTGGAACAAGTTTTTAACGGTATGTACTAACAAAATTAAAAGATAAAAATGAAAATAATTTCTAAGGTCACATTAAGCGCTCATAAGTTTTTAGAGGGGCGAGACAACAGCCATTTGTAGATTATCTTTAGAGGGTAGGACAAAGCAGACAACAAGGACCAAGGACTCAAGAAGCCCCGCGGCAAGGACAAGTGGCATATGATGTAATTACGAAAAAGAAAACAAGCTACGCCATAAACGTTAAAAAGTCAAAGACGACTACAAAATGCTGATCATGTGACAACTTTGTTTTTCAATACACAATTGATCCACTTACTTGGCAAAAATGTATCCGCTTGCGATAAAATTTAACGATTGCGCAGCAAAACAAACAAACATATGCAATACTCTACTTATATGATGAAGTTTGTGTTGTTGTTTGCTCTTGTTGAGCAGCCAACTCGTCTTGAAATCAATTCATTACTGACTGACGATGCGTCTCGACACTCTCAAAGACAAACTCTTGATTGAGATATGTATACATACAATGTATTTATATAACGATATGTATGTATGTCACTGCACGTCTTGTGCACTCACCCTCTCAATTCTATATACCCTACCATCGATCTATCCCGCTCTGGCATAAGAACACAGAGAGCATGCTCGTATCTCGTTCTTTGTTTTTAAATGCTCTACAACAGCATTTTCAACCACTAAAACTATGTGATGCAGCATAACCATGGATAGCTCTTTGTTTTGCCTTTGCCAGTGGAAAGTTACCAGTTGACAAATTATAAATGCCCCCTTCGTTGAGTTGTGCGTGTGTTTCTACACTAACTTTAACACTCAGCTGTATTGTCACGTTGCCTTACACATGTGTGTGTGTTTGAGTGTGTGTGACTCACACTTTTTTCGTTCCAGTTAAAGTGAAAGTAAATCCAAAAAGAGTATTCAGGCAGCGTACTCTATCCATTGCATAATGCATTTTTGTTTTCTCGGTAAGTACTGTCGAAAACAAAGAGAAAATAATAGGTTCTCTACGCATAAAGCAGGCAATAGATAACACTCCTAACTAATTCGGATTGATATTGTTGATAAAATATAAATATCATTTGTATCTAAAGATTACTTTAACTTGGCAGGGATGCAGGTTTTTAAGTTTTCACAACTTTGACATTTTAAGTGCATGCGAATGCTGTTTTGCACTTTGTTCACTTCGCACGTTTGATAGCAACAAAAGCATTGCTTTGTGCAAGTGTTTTCTTTGCATGCCCCCATTCATTTTACTGCTACATAGTAGCTTATGCAAATGGGCATGCGATAAGCACGTGGGTCGAACGAACCCTTAAATCCTCATGCGAAAGCTTTAATTTTAACAATCTGGGTGAAAATGTTTCCGTGTGTCCTTCGGCAATGTAGCAAAGAAAAAGTTGAAATTCAGAAATTGCATGTTTAATTCATGCGCGAAAAGTTGTTTTAATCAGTTTAATATGCATATATATAAATTATAATTCATTACGAAAATGTTGTTATAAAGTATAATTGATGATGCTTTTGCTTACAGTTGCCAGAGCCGAATGCTATGCCTTATTATTCTTATGCAATGTTTAGTTTATGATTTAGCGCCTACGCATTAACGTACAACGATGGCGCACTAGATAAGATAAGTCTAGTTTATAATATACAAGTTCACATATTATCAGAACTTGTTTTAATGAGTGTCACGAGACAACAGACTGCTTCAAGATATTATCAAACAAGTTTTCTCTCCCGTCAGCAGTTCACTGACTGCATAATCGTATCTTTGAACTTAATTAGTGCATGCCCCGCTGTGATTTTAGCTGCATGGCATTCAATAAAGCTTCCACTCTATCTGTAATCTCTGTTCAATTTGTCTGTACAGACTAAAGCCCATGTTAAAGCCTCGAGGTCGTGCACATTCTCACCTACAACATCATTATCATAAACATTATTCTCACATGACATTAGAATGCGTCTCACGCAGCTGCTGCAAACCGGTTTGGGGAATAATTTTATTGATTTTTTGTGTTTTTATTTCTTATTCGCAGTAGTATGAATGCATATATGTACAGGTATGTGCAGGTATATATGTGTGTGTGTGTGTGTGTGATATATTTATAGCACCGGTTTTGTATTCACAATGTAATCAGCTGTTTGCCTTTTCATACTGACACACATTGTGGCTACCTAAATTCATGTACTCTTACAAGGGTATAATGGTTTTATCACGAATAATGAGGCGCAGTGAGTAAATCATTTCTAAAAAAATATAAAATATTATTATAAACACATGTTTTCTTTATATTAGACAGGTCATGTAAGTTTAAATAGGTACACATTTTTTTTTTTTGCTGTGATATTTTCTTTCCAAGTTGCAAACCGAAACTAAATCTGTTTAGAACCAAACCTTCTTGTTCGAATAGACCCTACTTTATCTGGGCTGTCCGACTTTGGAATCAGTTACCACCTTATTTGAAAACAATTAGTAGCGCACCACTGTTTCACAATAAATTAAAAAGTTATTTAAAAAATCAAAATAGACATATGTATATTACCGAAATTTTAAATTAATTTATAAGAATAAATGTTTTAAATGTGTTGAATTATTTGCTTTTTAATGTGATTTGTTTAGTATTTTAAATTAAATGTAAAATCCGATTGTGACTAGTGCATTAATTTAAAAGTGTATAACCACTAGGAATATTTTAATAAATACAAATACAAATAAATTAGTGTTCGTGTCTTTTTGTAAGGAAGAGGAGGGTATTAAGTTGTCGAACATTCGCCATTTAAATGTTCTTTTCTTGTTTGCATAAAAGCTTTACCGAATTTATCATCAGCTATACAGCTGTTTTAAAATTTGTTTTCTCGTAGAATTCGTATTTGCAATATTTTTCATCTGGTACAATAAATAATAAAATGTTTAAATATGCCTGTCAGCTGTTTGTAAGAAACAGTTTTTACAAATCTCATATTATTATTCACTGGAGCAACTTAACGAATATGTAATTTAAAAGCTCTTTTGACATTTTCAGCAATAATAAACTAAAAAAAAAACATGTTTTCTTGAAGCCAGTTCTAAGTAATTGGCTTCTAAGTGCATTACGCCATCGAAATGCAAAGACTTCGGCCAAGGACAGCGACAATCAGTGGCCGGAGAATGGTTTTCGATTACAATAAATCAAATTTGCAGAAACCATCAAAGTGTCTGCAACCATAGCTAAAACAGTCAACAGACTCTTATGTATACACATCTGCATAAATCCATCCATATATCCACACGTACATACATACATATATATGGATGTTTGTATGTATATGTGTGTATGTGAATGTGAATGTGCCAAACATGTCATCCGACTCTGAGTTGGGCCAGATCGGTGGGAGGTGCTCTCCAGACAAAAACAATAAAACTCAAATGTTGGGCACAAAGGGACCGACAAAATGGCGGCGCGTAATGTATATATATGTATGTATGTGTGTCTGTATGTGAGAATGCGTGTGTGTGTGTGCCTGTAACTGTGCTACGCGGTTTCCTATTCCTGAGTTTGGCTTATGCAAATAGCCTGGCCCAAATGGCACTACACAAAAGACCTGTTTTACAGCAGACTCTTTGTCGCGGCCAATTTAGTGAGTTTTCTGTGACCAAGGCCATAATAATTCCCCACAAAGCAGAGTTTGTGGCTTTTTCAATTAATTTAGCTTAAATTTGATATCAATTAATTAAATTGTTTTGACTAAGATTAAAGGCTTTAACTTAAAAACTGTCTAGTCGTTTGATATATTAACACATATTAACATGAATTAAAAGTCATTGTAGGGTTGCCAATACTATTACATATTGCATTTGTTTGATTAAGGATTCTATTAGCAGTTTTTGTCCATGTTGAATTTTTTATTTACCGAAAAACCATATTATCCTCAATTACTAAGTTATATTAACGTACTTATTTTTAACCCATAGCTTAGTCGATTTTTCGTGTGAACTTGACGTGTCTAAGAGCTTTTTAGCTTATCAGCTAAGTTTTTTTTTTGTTTTTTTATATTACTGAAGTTTAACTTTACAAAAATTTACATGTTTCTAGCTTAATGCATTGCAATTGCACCTGCCATAAAATAAATTTAAAAAAAAAATGAAAACAGTTTTTTGCGTCTTAAAATTTTAATTTATCAGGGCCCACGAGGCAATGACGCAAAATATTGAAAAAATATAATATTTTTAAATAAAATGTTCCCCAGTACAGAACTAAAAATAGATAGCAAATGATTTCAAAGACATTTATGAACGACAAAATAATAACAAATGCGTCGGTCAACAAGTATTATTCATGCGGTATGTCTATAATGTACAGCTTTATAAATATATACATATGCATGCACATACATAATTATCTATGTATGTATGTATGTATATATCTGCCTATCTGTTAAAAGCACATGTGTTGATGTCAACACAACCTCAATAAGTCTTTTCACGGAATTATACAGCAAATATATATGTATACAAGGGCAATGCGCCCTCCGATAACATTTGAGATATTATTTAAAGCTCAAGTGCTTACGGTAAAAAAAATTTTTGTGGTTTTTTTTTTAACGCACCTGTCCTCAGTCAAGTCAAAGTTATATCCACGTTGCTGCCGCATCCGTGATTTGAATTAAGCTAAAATACAACCATATTGCGCTGCTTTCTTCTTGTTCAATACGTAAACTCTAACAGTTTACATTTTTGGTCAATTGACAACGATTTCTTTTTTTTCCTTCTTTTATTTTAATTGGCATCCAGTCTTTTTATGAATAAACAAAATGAAAAGCACTTTTTTTATTTCTCTCTTGAGTTTGTTTACGGTTCGCACAGTGGGCACAGGGCGTCAAGCAATGTGATGAAAATATTAAAGCTTTAAAGGGCTAGCCTTTGTGTTTTTGTTGGTGCTTATTAGTGTTCGTTCTCGTTTTTTCTTTTATTATTTGCTATTGTCAACTTAATGCTTCGCGTTTGTGTTATGTAAATGTACAAAAATATGTAGGTCTATTTGCTATAATTTATCGCACAGTTTGTTTCACGCTTGAACGTTTGACATAATTTCTTCTTGTTTTGCTTATTTAATTGCATTTTCTTCTTTGTGTTCTGATTTTTGTTTTGAAGCAGTTACAAAAACACAGCCGAACAGTGTGAGGGAGTTTCGATTTTTCTGCACAATGCGTAAGTGGGCGGGTTGGGGAGGGTATTTGGGTAATTACAGCAACGCCAAGCAACGCAAGTTCACAAATTCAAAAAGTTGTAGTTTTTCGACGTAGAAATAAACAAATGCGCCCACTAACAACACATACACACGCCTTAACGCACACAGCGATAATGGAAGAAAAAAGACAGCAGGCAGTCAAGCACGCACGTAAAGTGTACAATTGACACACAAATATTGGGAAGGCGTATAATGGGTTCAGACAAATCAGTAGATTCTTGTTTTATTTATAACTTAGCAAGTCCACACGAAGCCGAATGAGACACAATCTTTACGAATATTGTAATTGGTTTGAAAATTTAAAACCTACTTCTTCCGCACACACGACCGTTCAATTCCACCACTATTAACAGTTATGAGCAATGCAGTTTTTGTTCAACATTGTGCTCAAATGTTGCTGTTATTGGGCTGTTCCCGTCAAGCGAACTGTTAAACGATTTACGCTCAGAGAGTGGTTGGTGCTGTTGCTAAGGCAGTGGTGTAGGGCAAACAGTTTTGGGGGTAACGCCATTAAATATCATTAAAACCGATGCTTATTAAAACTTAACAACGTTTTTAAATGTTCCTTGACTTCAATAATGTATACGAAGTAGCAAATTATTGTTTATTCGCTATAAGCGGCAACATCTTGGAATGACAAAAAAAATTCACTTAGCAGAGTCACTGCCCATTTCTCCCAGAACTTTGCCTTAACAGTTCTCGCTCAGTTTCGCAGTTAACAGCACACGACCAGTGTGTACACACCAAGTGTTTACGCTATCTAACAATAGCGCGCAAACTCGAAATTTCATTTCTACTATACATGTTGATGATTTGTTTATTAAAGACAAATATCAATACAAATGAAATTAATGGTTTTTAAAAAGAAAAAAATAACAACGAATATTGATTGTAATTAAAAAATATTTGTATTGTTATTATTATGTTACAATTTATTACTCTATCTATATCTATTAAACAATTGTTTTAAGCACGCGCTAGGAACAGGAATCGCTATCAGCACCTTCCGCTTCGTCAGCTGTAAAAGAGACAGATAAGAGAAATAGAGTTATTTAATAAATTCAAACTGCACTGGTCATAATAGTAATGCCAATGGCTTAGTTAACATCAATCAAATGTCCACTAATAATTCAAGACATCCGTTTGCCTATCAATGAAAACAACGCCATTTCATTTTCGTTATCGTCAATACTTACAAAGTATTTGGAGTCCAAACATTAATGCAAAGCCCGCCAGTGCAGCAACATATGCCCGCCAGCCAGCATGATTCTGTGTAAGGATCTCAAAGAACACAACATAGAGCAATGTGCCTGAAGCAATTCCCTGCAAGATTCCCGAGGCAACACTTGGCTGATTTGCATCAGCCTGCTGACTTATGCCAATGCCCACACCAATGCCAATGGGCGTCACAATTGAGAACGTTATTAGATAGATAATTGCCAAAGTGGTTTTGGTTCGAGCCACCAACAATTCCATGCCCACACAAAAGGCCAGCACCAATTTGTGAGCGGCGACGGCGGCAAACATGAACCACACAGTTCCCACGCTGCCCTCCAGCCCAATGGCCATGCCCTCAAAGAGTTCATGCAGCGACAAAGCCAGTATAATTCCCAAACCACGCATCGAGGATCCACTGTTACCATCAACGGGCATGTGACTGTGTCCATGACCGGACTCACAATGCGCTGCAGGTTGCTTTGAAGCAGTGTTCTTTATTGCTTCCTCTCTCCGCCGAGTGCTACGCATGAGAACACTATGCCTCAGGCTATGTCCCCGCTCGAACGCTTCACTGGCTAACGACTCCTTGCGGCTTAGCTTCTGTTGATGGCGTTGCATAACCGAATGCATTAACTCATCCAGAGCGTACATCATGAAGAAACCGGTGCAGAGCAGCATTTCGGGCAGAGCAAAGGGCGTGTCATCCAAAATGCCACAATGCTGCAGTTGCTCAACCACTTCAATCACCTCCGGCAGCATGTGCAAGAAGGTGGTGCAGAAAAGCACACCACCACCAAAGTAGATGAGACAGCGCACCGCTGTGGAGGCGCGCGTCTCCTCCGGATCCTTTTTCGTCCACTTGAAGCAGCGATCTAGCATATAGGGCAAACTTCCACAAATCACTGTCACCACAATTAGAGCCACCATTGCCACAATTTTGGCAACCAGCAAACCACGCTGATCCACCATTATTGTTTCGCTTTCTTTTGACATTTCTACTGCCGTCGATGTCTGTTTTCCGCACATCTTTGCACCACCGAATGCAAGCTAAAAGTGCGAATAAATCGTTTGTGTTGCTAGCACTTATACCGGCCATATCAGTTAGTTATAAATTAAATATCGCAGCACTGATTGACAGCAGAAATTATGATCGCCTGGGAAGCAGATAAGACGAGCAGACTTCCAGACTGGGAACTCTGGTGATCAAGCTTTCAATTTTAATGTTTGAAATTGTAGTGATTAGCTTAAGCAAACTTAATCATAGCAGGTTTTGCTTAAACATTTATATATTATTAATTTTCACAAATTTTCAAAGTCTTCAATATGTTCCGTAGTCTTAAAGGTTTAAGGACAGTACGTCCATCATTAAGAAGAGTGCTATGCTCTCCATATGTCGAGCGAAATTTTAAGTCACTTCCCCTCAAGGATGTCGAGCCAAAGACGCAAGAAATTGCCATGCCAGATGTAATGGCTGTCCGTGATTACAAATACAAAGAAGGCCATGTATACCATGGGTTCCTGTGCGAGCGCGTCGAAGGCGTTCCCGAATTCGAGCTTGTGTCATGCACCTTGCGTCATTTGAAGACTGGAACCGAGTTTTGGTATATCGACCGGAACGACGCCAATAATGTATTTTCAATCAATTTTCGGACTCCGCCCATCAACAACCGGGGTCTCTCGCACGTGTTGGAGCACATCGCTTTGGACGGCTCAAACAAATTTCCGATTCGAGATCCTTTCTTTAAAATGCTTAATAGATCAGTTGCGACAAATCAGAATGCTATGGCTACGACAGATCTTACAAATTTCATATTTGCTTCCAGAAATGAGGTCGATTTCAGAAATTTACAGCGCATTTATTTAGACTGCGCTTTTGCGTAAGTCATTAAAGTAGAGTTTTGTTTTTTTCAGACTGTACTTTATTTAATTTTCCTCTCTTATAGGGCCGCTCTGAGTCATTCGATTTTTGTACAAGAAGGATGGCGAGTTGAGCACAAGGATGTGCACGATCGGAGCTCAGAGCTTGTGATAAAGGGTGTCGTCTATAACGAAATGATTGGAATATTTTCGGATAACGCCCGAATCTTCAGAAGACACCTTTTACAAAACTTACTGCCAGATACGGCATACCACTTTATAGCTGGCGGGGATCCTTTAGAGATTCCCGATTTAAAGCACTCCGACTTACTTGAGTACTATAAGAAATACTATCATCCGAGCAACGGTCGCATATTTTGTTACGGCTCCTTTGACGCAATGCAACCTCTCGAATATATCGATAGAGAATATTTTTCTCACAAAGAAGCCATAGATACTTCCTTCAGCCACATACCACCGCATCCGCGTTGGACAAAACCCCGCCACATACACGTCCCCTGCAGGCGTGATAGTCTGGGCGGACCTTTAGAGAGGCAAAATCAAATTGGCATTGCTCTGCTGATGTGCGATCGGACCGATGTTCAGGGTACCTTTGAAATGAATGTACTAGCTGATCTTTTGATCAGCGGTCCTAACGCTGCCTTCTACAAGGGTCTGATTGAGCCAAACTTCTCTGGTGGCTTTAACAAAAATACTGGCTATTTCCTTAGATGCAGGGATACGTATTTTCTTGTAGGTTTGCAGGACCTCAGGGTTGAAGACTTTGCTAAATTTAATGAGCTTTATGACCAAACTGTACGTAAAATCGTTAAGGAAGGGTTTGAGCCTGAGCATGTAGAGAGTGTTCTGCACAATCAGGAATTGGTAGTAAGGCATCAGGGCCCCGACTTTGGATGCTTTGTGTTTTACGCCTCAATGTCACTGTGGAATCATAAAGGTGATGTTGTTTCCAATTTGCGTGTCATGGATAATATTGCCAAGCTGCGGCAGAGCCTTAAAGAAAACAAGCGCTATTTGCAGCAAATGGTTGAAAAATATTTTCTTAACAATCCGCATAAGCTTACAATCTCGATGTCTGCTGATGAATCGTATGAGAAGAATTTCCAGAAGGCTGAAGCAGAGGTGCTGCATCAAAAAATCAAAAACCTTGGTCCTGATGACTTCGAAGAGATCTATCAGAATGGGCTCAAGTTGGAAGCGGAACAAAATGCTATCGAAAATACGAGTTGTTTACCATGTCTTACCCTCAAAGATGTACAGGAACCTCTGAAAATTCCCAAAATAATGGATGAGATCATCGAAGGTGTTCCAATACAGCTGTGTAAGGTGCCCACCAATGGAATAACCTATTTTTACTCCTTTCTAAATACTACGGGACTGAATAAAGAGGATGCCTTGCTTTTGCCATTATTTTGCGACGTTGTTCAAAACTGTGGAACAGTCAATCATAACTTCCGTGAATTTGACAATCTGGTCCATTCGAAAACAGCCGGAATAGATTTTAAGGTTAAGGTCATTGAAAATGTAAAGGACTACAAACAATATCGAATGGGTATGCTAATGACGACATATGCTCTCGATAAGAACGTTCCCGATATGTTTGCATTGTGTGAGGATTTGATGCTTAACTTAAGGATTGCAGATTCAGATCGTCTTAGGATGATGATCAAGAAATATATATCAAAATTGACAGTGAACATCCTGGTTTCTGGACACTTGTACGCCATAATGGGTGCCTCTGCTCTGGTCAGCGATGCGGCCGAACTGAAATCCCAGTTACAAGGGGTCGATCACATAATCTTTATGAAAAAGTACACCAAGGAACATAGCACGCAAGAAATTCGCGATAAACTGAGTTATATTGGTTCGAAGGTTTTCAACAAGGCTAACATGCATGTTGCCATAAATAGCTCGGAAGCTCACCAACCAACCGTTCTTAAGCACTACCAGAGTTTCTTGGATAAACTTCCATGTCTCGAGAAGATGCAAAACAAAGCAGACTTACATTTGCTGGAGCCAGGCTTCAAACATTATGTTCTGGATATACCTGTCAACTACTGCTCAAAAGCTTTTTACGCGGTTCCCTATTTGCATGAGGATCACCCTGTATTGCGAATTCTAGCAAAGCTCCTATCAGCCAAGTATCTCTTGCGTGTGGTGCGAGATCAAAATGGTGCCTATGGCACGAATGCCAGATGTGGTTACGATGGTCTCTTCACATTCAATAGCTATCGTGATCCCCACTCCATCAAGACACTAGAGACATTTGACAACACCTACGAGTTTCTGCAGGATTTGGGTGACGAGTTGAATGAAGAAATGCTGCTCGAGGCGAAGTTGGGAGTGCTGCAGTTGGTGGACTGGCCAATACCTCCTGGTGAAACCGGATTGGATTACTTTAATGTAAGAGTTTCGGTGGAGGAATATAGGAAATATCGCGCAAGAGTCTTGTCTGTAACTATCGACGAGCTACGAGCTGTTGTTGAGAAATATTTTAGGGAGGAACCAAAACATTTTGGCAAATGTATTTTAGGACCAAAAAGATGAATAGGCAAAAACTATTAATGCAAAATATTTGCCTTGTTAGATGTTATCAATATGTTACTTTCGTCAATATAAACTTCTTTACTTGAAATAAATTTTCAAAGTGGTCTGTGAAAATTCAAGCAATATATTTTTATCGTTATTCTAAGTATATTCTATATTTTTGAACGATTCGATTGAGGTTAAAAACTGTTACGATCGTAAAAGAGTCATAGTGGTTTCTGGTTCAAGATGTCCTCATGTCACTACTAAGGCAATATTTTTGGATTTCTTCAAGGGCATACAAATGAGCTTTTGCCTGAGGCTTCAACAACTGCAAAAAAGTTAGGGCTTATTATAAGAGAATGCAAATACTTTGCCTTAACACTTACCTGCAATTTGCAAACCAAACATGAGCACGAAGCCACCCAAGGAGCATAGAAATATGCGCCAGCCAGCATGATTTTTGGACACAATCTCAAAGTAGACCACATAGAGCAATGTACCACAGGCAATGCCCTGCAGGATGCCAGCTGGAATGCTTGGTGTATTCGCGCTGGAAGTTTCCGTGACTGCAATCCCAATGCCCACACCAATAGGTGTTACTATTGAGAACACCACCAGATATATGACGGCAATAAGCCAGCGAGTATGCGCCATCATAATCTCCATGCCAATGCAGAAGGCCAGAACCAGTTTGTGAGCAGCAATGGCGCCGCACATGAACCACACCGTATCCACGCTCTCCTCGAGCCCAATGGCCATGCCTCCAAAGAGTTCGTGCAGCGATAGCGCCACTATAATGCCCAGTCCACGCAGCCAGTTTGGCTGCTCCGGTTCCACTTGCACTTCCACAACTTGTAGCTGCTTGTCCTTGCTCTGCTCCAGATTAAGTTCTAGTTGCAGTTGCATTGCCTGTCGCTTTCGCCGCTGCCTTCGTCCTACCACAAAGTACATGACCTCCTCAATGGCATACATGAGAAAGAAGCCGGTGCACATCAGCATCTCGGGCAGAGCGAAAGGGGTCGGTGCCAGCATGTGGCACTCCTGCAAGGCACTCACAACGCCAACCACAGCCGGCAGGATGTGAATGAATGTGGTAGCAATAAGAACACCGCCACCAAAGTTCAGCAGGCAGCGGACGGCGAGGAAGTCGCGGGCATTACTCTTTGTCCGGCTGGTCCACTTGAACCAGCGATTTAGCACATAGGGTAAGAAGCAGAAGATTAATGTGACCAACAGCAGGACCACAATAACCACAATTTTGGCTACCAGTAATTTATGATCGTTCATGGCGCCGACTGCAATACAAGTTTTCTAATTGAAATGATATCTAAACTTGCCCTATTTATACCTTTTGGCATGGTTTTTCTTGCAATTATTTTAAAAGTACTCGATTTAGGTAGGAAAGCTCATAAGTATTGCCTTAAACTTAAATAATTGAGTTTAATATTGTATTTTCAAATGCTACAGTAAAACTTGTAAAAAACGGCTCCGTAATACGAATAAATTTCTCATACATTTCAATTTTAGGACATATAAAAAATAAAGTTAAAAAACAAGTCCAGTCGAAAAATTCCATAGTTAACAATAAACTTCATTAATTTAATCTTTTTATGTATTAATGCTTTAGGCGAGAACATAAATATGTAATTTAGTAGTTTATCTTTATCAAGTCAAATCTTCACTAGAATGTTTCTTGAAAATTTTTTTCTAATGTCAAACAAAGTTTCTTGCAATTTTAAATTTAATTCTGAAAAATATAAATAAGAATTTTAAGATGCAATAGCATTATTTCCAAACAGGAAGGGATACACAGAAAAACACGACAAAAATAATTTTTATATTATAAAAATTACAGTTTCTTATAGTGTAGTTTTACTTTAGTGAAACCTGAAATTTCAACAGAGATAGCAGCTTCGTTACATGTTCAGGTGTCATGTGGCAAGCATTTGAACTACAAAGTCCCGTCCGACTTGCTGTTGAAAATTCAGGTTGATATCTCTAAAGTGTAAAAAGGCCTAAATCACAACACATGTGTTTGTAGTATTATACACTTTTCTGAAAAAATTTTCAGAGCTGATATCTCCCTAGTAAAAAATTAATTTATATCAAATAGATAACAATAGCAATCAAATTATTAATAGCACAATCACACCACGAGTAAAGTGAAAAGCAAGAACGTTTTGTCGAGAGTTCGACGAGAGAATACTCTTAAATTAGGAGACAACTTTATTAAGCTAGCTAGCAATTGCCACTTTTTTAAAAATCTAATAAAATTTAACAAACTGATTGGGGCTAACTTTCTTGCTTTCAAAGTTTCTGAGTATCCAAATAGAGAGAAAGATTCGCCAAAATCTACTGGACTGTTGTTGGTGACAAGAAAATACATTGTATGAGGATCGAATAAAATTTTTTTCTTTCTGTTACAAACATTTGCACGATTTTAATATACCCTATTTACCCACCTTTAAGGGGCTCAGGGTACAATAACCATCCAAAACTGACAAGGGGCTGTCCGACTGAAATTTCATAGTAAAAAGCTTTTAAGTTTTGTTGCTAACGGGAACTTAACGTTCGCCAGTTCCATATCGTGTTGAGGCTTACACTAAAATCCCGTTGTTTACTGGCTGAAATTTCAGACTGATAACTTTTAGTGATAGCAAAATGTACTCAGACACTTTATGTATTTTACCTGAAGTGTTTGCACTTACCACCCAATGGTTTATTGTTACACAATGTTTATTGAAATAAATAAATAAATCTCAGTGTGTTTTTATTATTTTATTAATCCGTAATAGTTTACTGTAAAAATTATGATTTTTGCTTTAATATCATTTAATATTATTGTAATTGTATTTAAATATATATGCTTTAAAAGTAATTACTATGACTTGAGCGTTGAATTAATTATTTATTGAATTTATTTTTAAAAATGTTTAAGTACACAATTGTGATGTGAAGTGATATTCATATTTATATTGGTATTGATTATTATATGGCAGCCAGAAAGTTGACTCGTTAAACATGGTTCTGTCTCAAAGGTTGTTTATTAAGTTAATGTGAACATTAACGGATTGTCATTATTTTAACGTTATATTTGCAATGTTTTGTCACCAGGGACTCTCGCACAATACTTGGGGGCAGCGTATTCGGCACTGTCGTTCTAAAGTCATTTCTTAACGTCGTCTAATTTAGACGATTCCATGATGAAAATTCGATATTTAATGTATGCATGATGTGTATATGATATGTTTCCTTTTGTTCTTTTAAATTCATTCGCCGTCGTCCTCTCTTCTCTCAATCCCTATCTCAATTCCTCTTTCTCTTCTCTACACGCAGTCACAGGCCCTTGTCGTAATAGTAATTGTAGTTTTGTATGTTCATTAACAATTTCTAGTTACACAGCAGCAGAAATAAAGCCAGCAGCATCCACATTTGACCCACTCGGTCCCATCACGACTGCTTCGGATGCTGCACGGGTGGCGGTGGTGCGGGCTTAAAGCATTGCAACAGAAACGCAGTGTAGACAACGAATGCTAATGCCAGTGCTATCAAAGCGTACATGAATATGTTCAGTTCCGGTTGGCGGAAACGATTCTTGCGCAGCCACTCGAGCACCTCATCCTCTGACAGCAAATCGCCTGTAAAAAACAAAATGAGATAAACATGTCAAAAATAATAATTATACTCATTGTCTATGTGCTCATATATGAAAAAGTTGAAGGAACTTTCACGACCTTGAGTGATTGAGATGTTTCGATTTGAAACTAACCTCTATATATGCTAGGAAAGCGACGTCGGAAGTAGACCATTGCTGGCAGTTTTGTAACACCCCATTTTTTGGCATAACGCGAATCAGCCATTTTCACAAATGTTATATCTAAATTGTCCGTTTCGCTGTCAATGTTTTCCAGTTTTTCCAACGACGCAACGCTATCCGGTTGATTGTGCTCATCTAAATGAAAGCAAAGTATTAGGCTTACAATTTGAAAGTTTTCCCTATTTATTTTATGCTTACAAAAGAACACAGATATAAATTCGTTTTCTTCGAGCAGTTTGTCAAGCATTTTACGATTGACCTCCTCGATTTCGTTTTTAATTTCGAATACATCTTGCGATGTTAGCCAGGTGATGACCTTATCATGCTGATGCATATCACCATCATACAGCACGGGCACTTGTTTTCTGTAATTACAAACAGTTTTAAAACACTAAAGTCACACTAAAGCTAAAGATTTAACTTACCGGAAATATACCAGCGAAGGTATATTGACAACTTCATACTTTTTGGCAGCCTCAACACTGGCAATCTTAACAAAGTCAATGCCAAACATATCGGCCTCTCCATCGATTTCCTCAAGATCCTCAAGTATTTCCTCGCATTCAGCACAATCCTCATCATCTACATTTTATATATATATTTTTTACAGTGCACAAATATTATTTATGACATGAGAAATACTTACAAAAGAAAACAACAAGCAAAGTTGATTCAGCCATTAGGCGATCCAACATACGTTCATTCACTTCCTCAATTTCATCGGCCAACTCGCGATTATCATCGTCAATTAACCACTCAAGCACAGACTGTTCATTCTGTAGATCGCCCTCGAAGAGCAGCGGATTGCCATTGCTAAGAAATGAATAGAAAGTTTTAGTTAAACTTTAGCTACATTTTATATTGCACAAAAACTACCGAAAGTAGACCAGAGCTGGAAACGTTTTGATGGAATAACGCTTGGCCAGCTGAGGATCTTGAATTTTAACCATATGTATTCCAAAAACATCGCATTCATCATCAATCAGTTCAAGGCCTTCCAGTATCTGATCACAGATATTACAGTTGATTTTGTCTGTCGTAATAGAAAATAAGTTATTAGAAAAAAACTCATACGATTTGTAATATAGCATATGCTTTGTGGTAAATAAGTTAGAGAGGCACGCAGGTAGTTGGTATAGAGAAAACGCCAAAAGAAAAGGTATTCGCGCCCAAACTAAATTACAAACGATTCGCAACACATTAGGCAAACTTGACGAAAAACACCGAAATTATAAGGTGGGCATTTAGTTTGGTCGATAATACGTTTATAAGAAGCCTGGTTTAGTATAAGAGTTTTTAGAAGAGAACAGTTTCGTTAGGCATAACAGAGTAGAGTAATAGTTTATCTGGTTAAAGAGCTCGAAGGAAAACATGCGCTTTTTTGGCAGTTGCGATTTGTACACACGAAATACGGAATACCTTGTTTTTGGATACGTTTTCTTTTACGTGAAATGTAGCTTTGTACGAATTGGCTGGATGAGTATTTTGTGGTAGTGGTCAGGTTGCTTTCTTTAAGACTAGAGGGTGAGCAGAAACTTCGACAATAAGCGGGTGGCTTGCCCTTGCGCTCAGTCGGTACTGAGTTGAGTTTGTGTGGTGGGATTTTATAATTTTGGATTGGTTTTTGGTGTTGTGGTGCAGAGAGCGATATGTTGTGTTGTGGTCGTGCAGTGGTGTTGGTGGAGTGCCAGGGGATATAATTGATATTGTGTGATATTATGAGCAGTGTTTTTGATTGGGATGTAGGTAGGAATTACTTACAGAAATATACGGCTAGATATTGTGTTTCCTCGACCATAGTTTCGAGCATTTGACGTGTGATCAGCTCAATACGATCTTCAGTTTTTTGTGTTATGAGCCATTGTAGGACCTCTTCTTCCTCACTGAGTTCACCTGAAGGTTCAGAAAGTTAAGGTTATAATAGCTGGATATAGTTTTTTGCAGTTAACTTACCCTCAAAAACATTTGGTATGCCGCCCTCAAAGTAGACAAGAGCCGGATATTCGTGCACGCCATAGCCATCGGCCACGGAGAAGTCTCGCGTCTTGACAAAAGTTATGCCATGTTTATCGCAATCATCGTCGATATTCTCTAGTTCCTCCAGCACTTTGGTGCACTGTTCGCACCCATCGGCATCTAGGAGAACGGTGATTTGGGGGGAATAGGGGGAAATGCATATTATAACAAAGAGTGCACACTTAACAAGTGGGGCAACGAAGAAACACTACGAGCAAGCACTACACTAAGCACAAAGTTGGGAAACAGACTGGAGATTGTATGTGTATATAGAAAGAAGCAAAGTACAAACAACATAGAAGGTTGCACAGCGCAGACAAAGTAAGACAAAGAGAAATTGAAACAGATAAGGATTGTGTAAAAGAAAGTTCAATGTGTTTTTGGGGTAGGGCTCTGAAGTTTTGTGGTGCGCTACAGCATAATAAGACGGGTAAGACATTCCCATACAAGTAGAGGTGTATGTACATATGTGTGTGGGGTTGTATGTGTGTGTGTGTGTGTGTTTTGTGGTATTGTGCGTGGTTAAACATTATTGGACTCATTCCATACTGGTGGCTATACAAAAGTTATAAAATTTGTCACATATTTGTGCGCTACCATCATCATGTTTGGCCGTGGCATCTGTTGCTCCACCATCGCCACCACCACCAGCACCACCGGCTTCGCCGGCAGCTGCTGCTGCCTCAGGATCGCTGCCAAAGGCGGCGGCAGCACTGGCGGTGCCGCCATCCTGTTGTTGCTGCTCGCGCTCCTTTTTCAGACGCGCCTTGCGCACCGCTTTCGAATTGCATAAATCACACTTCGTTTTGTTCCCTACGTTTTTTGTATTACGTGTAGTTTTTTTTTTGTTTCAATTTTTTTTTTTTTTAAATAGAAATATAAATGTGGTAAAAAGTCTTTTTGGTTAGATACAGTTGAGCGCTCAAATAAATATAGTAGCTTAAGTATAACGTTTTGATTTGTTACGAAAATTCCTTAAAATTAATTTCACTGCAAACTGTTTGCGCAAAAGAATGAGCATAACTTATACCAAGTACTTCCATTATGTATTTCAACATTTAACACGTGGTTGGGAATGAGACAAATAAGAAACAACTTTCAATGCGCTGGAAAGTATGCCATAGTTTTTTGTACTTGATATAATATAATGTCACCAAACCGATTGCAGCTATAAAACGATTGATAAACTTAACAAATGTATAAGCTTAGTACTTGTTAAATTGTGTATCAGACGTTGTGGTTTTGATTGAACTTACAGAAATAAACAGCAATGGAGCCAGACTCTTCGATTAATTGAACGAGTCTTTCGCCTTCGAGATCTTCAATAACATCTCCACTTGGATCCTTTTGCGTAAGCAACCAAGATAGGATCTGTTCTTCTTCATAAAGATCACCTATTAAAAAATATTTATTAGAAATAATAGTGTATTTTAAGCTTTTGTTTAGTACATACCGGCGTATATTACTGGCTCCTTCGATGTTGGCTTAAAGAAAACAATGGCTGGCAGTGCGAAAACTCCGTATTCCTTGGCCATTTGCTTATCATCGATCTTGACGAAATCAATGCCCGCCTTATCTGCATCATCATCAATGTGCTCCACCTCAGCCAGTACGCGTGGACACTGTTTGCATTCATCGCTGTCTGTAAATAGATTAACATAAATAACAGCTCACACTTTCTTATACCTATTGTTACTCACAGAATATCACCGCCACATAATCAGAATTCTTGCGTATTTTCTCAAACATCTTGCGATTAACCTGCTCGATATGATCTGTCATCTCCATATTGGACGGACTTGTTAGCCAATCGAGTACTTCCTCCTCATCATCAATATCGCCATCGTAGTTAATGTATTTTCCCTTCCGGAAATAAGTTAGACCAGGTGGATTTCGATAGCCATATTTCTTGGCCATTAGCTTGTCGTGCATCTTTACAATGTAAATGCCATATTCGGCAGCTTCGTCGTCGATAAGTTCAATGTGTCGAAGAACACGTGGAGAATCGGGGTCGTCCTCTTTGTCTGAAAATATTTTGATACATATAAGTTTGATTCAACCTGACCTAAGACTGTTTGCGAAAAATTTATACAATTTTGTTTGATTTTTGCTTTTTGTTGGGCAGTTACAGTTTTTAGTGGGCGCGCATTTTCATACTTTCTTAAGTACATACTCAATATAATATTGAGCTTTATTTTATTTTATTGTATTTTAAGATCTTTATTCTTAGGATACCTTACAGTTTTGCATACTTACAGAATATAACCGCTAAAAAGTCTTTGATGCCTATATATTCAATTAGTTGTTCTCGATTAATAAGTTCAATGCTCTGATCGGCCTTTTGCTCCAATATCCAATTGAATACCTCATCATTTTTTTCCAAATTACCTGTATATCAAAAATAATTATTTTTGTAATAAAATGCTTATAATTGGATTTAATGCATTTTCTTGGCTGTAGTTTTGAACATACCTGTTTGCTGCAGTTTGTCAATCAATCAATATTGGTGTTCTTTTATAACCTAAGTAATCAAATTTCCATTTTATTTTTCAGTATCTTTTTCACCTTTTCCCGCCAAATTGTATGGAGCTAGTACCAGTTAGAAGCAAATATGTGGCTGACAATGTTTTTAAAAATAATGCAAAATCTCTAATGGCTATAAATTCTTCAAAACTGTTTTAGAATAAGAGCCGCTGGCGAGTATTGAAATCATTTTAATGCTTTTAACAGAAACAACCAAATAATATAAGTTTTGATTCTCTTTTCTTTTTTGTATTTGTGCGAACGCTTAAGTATATAAGAAACCTAATTTTGAGGTTTTATTTTTATTCATGTAAAATTTACATTTAATTCGTTGCGTTTTATAATTTTACAAAAAAATGTTCAGTTATTACATATGTATATAAATATATAAATAGTTTGTTTAAAAAGAGTTAATAAAACTTTAACAAATACATTGCTTGAGTTTTCCTTTTTTTTTTTTCTTTACAGCTGCTGTTCAACAACAAATAATTAAAAATTCTTACAAAAGAAATGTGACTTTCAGTGAAAAAAGTTTACAAAATAAGCTAATGAAAATAAAAATAGAATTCGATATTTTGCAAACATCGAAAACAAATCGCTAACAGTGAGCCCAAACTGGCTCTCAGAAGAGAATAAAAAAACGGTATGGCGAGCATTTTGCGAGGCCAGTGTGTACAAATCTACTGAGAGATTCGACAGCCATTTATAATATGCAGAATACGAACTGTATAATGAATATTAGCGGATTTTGTTACATTTGAAATATGCGCTTGGTTTCTTGTGTTAAGTTATTAAAAATATACAAGTATGCATGACATTTCTGTACAATTTGCTAGGTAAATAGTATAAGTGTTTTGTAGTTTGATCGTCTCTTAACACATTGTAAAATTGTTTAAAAAATATGTTGTTTTTTGTTTTGTTTTTATATTA
Organism: Scaptomyza hsui; assembly: GCA_018152825.1. Taxonomy (NCBI): domain Eukaryota; kingdom Metazoa; phylum Arthropoda; class Insecta; order Diptera; family Drosophilidae; genus Scaptomyza; species Scaptomyza hsui. Next base: position 1,286,304 of record JAECXO010000044.1, on the reverse strand, counting down.
GCTACATACATAAATGTAAATTGTATATTGTAACAAAAAGTAGTAAGTAGTATCAAAAGATGTACGCTCAGTTATTGACGATATTTAGTATGTAGTGTTAATTAAGAAATTTTGTTTGCTAAACATATACCTGAAGCTCTGAAAAAGTTGATATATATTTGAATTTGTTAATAGTAAGTTGTGGTGTTGCAGTAATTGCTTAATATTTGAACAAAGTTTTGTTTGCGCAATTGAAATCCATTGACAAAATGCAACAAATTTTAGTTTAGTTTAGTTTAGTTTATAGTTTAAGTTTTACAGACAGGCAGCCTCAACAGAGAAAAGTGCAAAAGTACCAAAAGTTACGTTAAGCGAATAGTTATTTGTAGTTTGAGTTGCGTGCCACAATTATTATTAATCATAATCATAATAACAATGCTGGCCAGTTGGTCTTCAACTTGCTTGTACCGCTGCAGTACATGTGGAACAAAAAGTAACAGTTCGAGAAATTCTCTTTCATACATTTACATTTGATCAAGTGTCGCCGAACGTATGAATAATATTTGATATTAAAGTAACGCATTTCATCTCCAGTCAAACCCATTCTCAATGGACAGTGTAGCTCAAGATTTAGTTATAAAATACACAACCAGATGAGTTAAGTTGTTGTTGTTGTTGGTGTCTTTTCGGATGCATGTTGCACTTACAAAGTAATGATTATGACAATCACAAACAAAATCACACATTACAATTTATAATTAAATACATATATATTTTATATTTGCCTGTTGTTCAAGGTTTTTACAGCAGAGTTTTTTTAGTTCTTAGTTTTATGCGTGTTTTGCTTTGTTTTTGTCGTTTTAGTTTTTTCTTTTGTTTTTTGTTGATTTTGGCAACATGACAACACTGAGTATACGTGCTACTTTAACTATTGCATATTATTAAATCATACAATCATTGATTTGCTTTTAATTCATAATTCAGTTTAAAAATGTTGCCTTACTCCCACAGAGAGATATCCTGAAAAATGAGGTCATACAAATTTTTTAGTCGATTTTGGAAAAAATTATTGCCTGCAAGACACAAAAAAGAGAAGAGAGAGAGAAATATACAAATCAAATTACAACCAGATATGTATGTCTGTATTTGTGTGTTGGATGGGTGGTGTGTGTGCACAACAACATTTGCATTTATAACATAATGAATCAAAACTGAACAATCTGAATGTATATGTATACTAGTTTGTGTCTTACAATTTTGACAAACAAAAATAACATGATTTATGTACTGGTTCTTTTCTCAATATCTTGAGGGGAAACGCGACGTACCGGTTTTAACGTTCACCTTATTGCCCGACTTCTTCGACGACTTCTTTGTCTTCTCCACCTCAAGTGATTCATCATCGTCCTGCTGCTGCAGCTTGGGGATAGGTTTCTTAGCCGCTTGGCCTGATCGCTTGTTTGCATAGGACACCTTCACCAATGGCACATCATCATCATCATCGTCGTCGTTGTCGTCATCGTCGCTCTGTTTGGTTGGCTTTTTGTGTGCGAGGGGCTTGGCTGCAGGTTTGCTTGGAGTGCTCGATGTGGAGGCAAATTTAAAATTGCCACTTTGACGTTTGCTCGATTCACCATCGCTGTGTCCGATGCGTTGGGCCGTCATTTTAGGAACTTTCGTTGACTTCTCCAATTTGGTTGGACAGCATTGGAATGGTTTGTAATCGTTGGGCAGAAAACTGTTGCCGCGCTTAGCTGAATGGCCGTCGTGACCCAATCCAACATAGAAACATTCGTCATCTGTGTGAGCAAACAAACAAAAACATTTTGTCAGATTGTTTTAGTTCTTAATTTTGGTTTTTTTTTTTTTTTTTTTAAGAAATCGCTAACAAGAAAGTTCATTGCGAGATTATCAATAGTAAACAAAAGTGCATATAGAATAGGCGAGAAATACGAAATAAAAGTCGTAAAAGATGCTTTTATTTTTCAACACGTTCAAAATTACCACAAAGAGCAGTTAGTACGATTTTTATAGTCTTTTTTTTTTTTGCTTTAATTTTTTGCATATATATATATTGATAAATTGATTTCTTTCTAAAGTATAAAAGCGTGCTTTATGAATGAACAACATTTTAAAATCGTATTAAAATAAATTTTGCTATTCAACTAATAACTGACAAAATGCTTTTGATGCTGACTGTACAGGTTTTAAATCCTAATTTAGTTTTGTACTAGAGTTCAATGTTTGTATCGTTGTACATTTTTTGTAATTGTTTTTAAAATTACTTCATATATTGTTTGACTTTTTCACGTTGCACAAAGACGCCTTTGGTTTTGGTTGTATAAATATTTAGCAGAACGGTTTCGATATTAATTATAAATAACAGATAAAAATGATTGCTTAAGTATTAAGAGAATATAATTATATCAATATTCAAAATAATGAAGTTATTAACAAACTCTTGTTTATATTATTTTGTTGTTTTTGAAGAAATGATTAAATTAACAAATTTTAATTTAAAATAATTTTTTTAAATTTTTTTCAAAACATTGTGTCAGCTATGATTTTTGCATTATTTTGTATTTTTTAATTTTTACACCAAATTTGTTCATTTTTATTGAAGTTATTGGATTATGAACTTCATACAAGATTTTTGGTACCTCGAAGCATTGGAAAGGTCTTAAAACATTCACAAGGGAAAACATTGACGTGACTTTAAGTGTCTTTTGTTGTGTGTGTGTTGTAAATCTCCAATTTCTTTTGTTATTTCTTTTGTAATTCTGTTGTCATATGGGTGTAGATGAATTTCTTTATCACAAAAGCTATGAGCAACACATTAAGAAAATTACGAGTTGATGCTTTTGTTACCTTTGTGAAATGTATTTTTAGAAATCCTTTTACCCAGTTCTGTAGATATACAATTAATGTTGTGTGCGTTATTTTGGAGTATTTAAGTTGGTTTTTGGGCTTTATTTTGCAGGTCAGGGAGGATATCACAACAATAAACAACTTCAGTTAGTGCGGAAATGGCAACTCACATTCACGAATTACCTATTTCATCTATAAGATGACCCGCGCAAAGATCAGAAAGTCGATGTATCGTTCTGCCTTTGGCTTTATGCTTATATATTTGCTTGCTGATGTCTTCTTCTTCGTCAATGTCATCTTTTTTATCGTCATCGTCATCGTCATCGTCATTATTATCGTCATCGTCATCGTCATTGTCATCGTCATCGTCGTCATCATCGTTTTCACCATCTTCTTCATCGTCGTCGTCGTCATCGTCGTCGTTAACGTCATTACCTTCGTTATTGTCATCATCCTCGTTTTCGTCGTCATCGTCATTGTCATTTTCGTCTTCATCCTCGTTCTCGTCGTCTTCGTCATCGTCATCGTCTTCGTCATTATCATCGTCATCCTCATCGTCATCATCATCGTCATCCTTATCGTCATCGTTATCGTCATCGTTGTTGTCATCGTCATCGTTATCGTCATCATTATCGTTATCGTCATCGTTATCATCTTCGTCATCGTCGTCGTCATCGTCATCGTCATCATCATTATCGTCGTCATCGTCTGCGTTATCATCATCATCATCGTCATTGTTATCGTCATTATCATCGTTATCGTCGTCGTCGTCGTCGTCGTCATCGTCATCGTCATCGTCATCGTCATCGTTTTCGTCATTATCATCGTTGTCGTCGTTGTTGTCATTATCGTCGTCGTCGTCGTCATCATCATCGTCATTATTATCATCATCGTCATTATCATCATCATCATCATCATCATCGTTGTCATTATCGTTATCGTTTTCGTCGTCGTTATCGTCATCGTTATCGTCGTCGTTATCGTTATCGTCGTCGTCTTCGTCATCATCGTCGTCGCCATTGTCATCGTCAACGCGCGAATGTTTTCGTAATTTTTGATTTCGGATTGTTTGTTGTAGGCGTTTTAGTTTTGCCCTCTTATCCAGATCACTATCTTTTGGATAGCTCAACTTAACAATTTTTTCATCACTTCCATCGTCATCGTTGCCTATTGTATGTATCATATATATCAAAAGTATTCATTACGTTTTGCACTTTTAAAATGGCTATAAACGGGTAGAATGATATTTGGATATATCCGACTTGCTTGGGTTTTGATATGCAATCTCTTTTGGCCAAGATGTTGTGGGCTCAACTGATTTGATACTGAATGTTTGGCTTATGAGCGTGAATTAGAAAGCAGAGAGAACATTTGAAACAAGAACGCTTACTCTTTTGATTGATTAACCACTGCAGCACACGATTTTCGTTTTTGAGATTACCTAAAAATAAATAGTTAAGATTACAAATGCACCCAAGAGATTTTGTTTGTGTGTCTCGGCTTACCATCATACATGATCGGAACGCCTGTCTCGTAGTAGACTAAAGCAGGGAATGCGAAAATGCCAATTTCATGAGCCAGCTTAACATCATTCGATTTGACAAACTGAATGCCATGCTTATCGGTATCGTCATCGATATTTTCCAGTTCTTCCAAAATTCCAGGGCATGTTTCGCACTCATCATCGTCTGTCAATATAAATAATTTATCATTTTGTTTGCTTTAAATATATATAAATTGTATAAAAGAACGCACAGAAGTAAACAGCGAGATGTTCAACATCGTTGATCAACACTTGCAGCGTTTTCCGATCGACCGATTCGATGACATCAGCAGTCGATTCATGCAAATCGATAACCCACTCCAGAATTTCCTCTTCCTTCATCAGATCCCCTTCAAAATAATGTTTAAATATACATATTTGAAAAAGTTCATCATACAATTTATAATGACTCTTTGCCAAATTACTTACCGGTGTAAATTGTTCTAAACTTATGTCTATAAAATGCAAGCGCCGGCAAACCGGGCAAATCGTATTCCTTATCAATATCGTCATCGGATGTCTTTACAAAGTCGATGTCTTTTTCCTCGCATTCGTCATCGATGTTCTCCAGTTCGTTGAGGATCTTCTGTGCCTTTTTATCCCCCTCCGCATCTGTAAAGGAAGGACAATATTTGTAATGATAAAGGTTATTTTGCGATCATTAATTAACTTACAGAAAAACACGACAACGTGGTCGTTTTCGGCCAAAATCTTATCCAACATTTTAACATTGACCTCCTCGATTTTGCCGGGAATCTCAAGGGTTTCGTCATCGGTGATCCAGGCCAAGACTTCATCCTCGTCGTCCAAATCGCCCATAAAGTGCAATGGATCACGATTCCTGAAGAACACCAATCGTGGATACGACTTGACGTTATATTTCTTAGCGACGCCCGTATCCTCAGTGGTAACAAATATGATGCCAGCCTCATCCAACTCATCGTCAATGCTTTCCAACGCCAACAAAGTGCGATCGCAGGCCTCGCCTGGCTCGCAGGGACCCGTAAAGAACACAACAACATATTCATGCTCATTGATCAGATTAACGAGAATCTCGTCGGTGACCTCCTCAATAGTTGCAGTCTTCTTCTGCACCAGCAGCCACTCAAGGACCTCATCCTCGTTCATCAGATCACCCTCATACAGGGCGGGTATCTTGTTCTCAAAGTATATTAGCGCGGGCAAATGATCGAGACCATATTCCTTAGCTTCGGCAGCATTATCGATGCGTACAATGACGATGCCTTCCTTTTCGAGTTCATCATCAATGTTCTCAAGTTCGTTCAAAATTCGCATATCCTGTTTGTCTTCCTTGTCATCTGCAAATGCAATTTATTTTATGATTTGATGTTCAACTCGAAAATATCTGATTACTTACAGAAAATAACTGCCAAATGTTCCGTGTTCTCGACCAATTTGTCTTTCATTTCATCGGTGACCTCGGGAATTTCCGAATAACGTTTCTGATGCACCAGCCAACCAAGCAGCTCATCTTCTTTCATCAGATCACCCTCGTAGATATGTGGAATACCACGTTCAAAGAGTACAATCGAAGGTATCTCATCGATACCCCATTCTTTGGCTTCTTTATCGTCATCGATCTTCACGAATGCAATATCGTTCTGATCGCACTCATCGTCGATGTTTTCCAATTCTGCGAGGATTTTCTGTGATTTCTTTTGATCTTTGTCATCTGTGAAAAGTTTGTAATCAAATATAATTAACGGGCTCTTACGGAAAGGAGCGAGAATGAGGAAAGATAATTTTGGACTTTAAAAGTTTCAAGACTCTGAATACTAAAAAGCTCTCTACTTGCAACTATTTTCATACTGTAACCTGTTTTTCAATAAAGTATATATTCCTAACTTTGAATTATCCTGAAAACACTCGAAAGTTTGTAAATTAGTTGTTTTTTTAGGATTAGTTAAAGCGTTTTTAAATTAACATATTTAATAAGCACATCGAGCAGCTTTTGTTGGGTTACGACTATATCGATGACACTTAGACACACCCTGGTTTTACAAAATACAACATTGACATATTTATATAGTATATATAAAGGAACTATACAGTTGCGATGGGATATCCAGTTTTTGTATGGGGGACTTTGTGAAAAATCACTTACAGAACAGCACAGCAACATGTGGCATTTTTTCAATGATTAAATCCAGCATTTCATCGGTTATATCTTCGATTTGATCGGAACTTGTTTGATCTTCGAGCCATTTTAAAAGCTTTTCCTCATCCTCCAAATTGCCCTCGTATATAGTTGGAATGCCTTTTTCAAAGTATATCAGTTTAGGAACTTTATTGATGCCATATTCTACGGCCTCCTCGGGATTGTCGATTTTCACGAAAGTAATGCCCAAAGCGTCGCATTCATCGTCAATGTTCTCAAGTTCTTCTAGCACCTTTTGGGATTTCTTGTCGTTGTTGTCGTCTGCAAAACACTTCAGATGAGCTAAATGCGCCAAACGTTTATTGTGGACAATCTTATATATATTTACAGAACAGCACTGCAATGACGCGTCCTTCTTTAATCATTGTATCGAGCATTTCATCGGTGACATCCTCGATCTCATCATGTTCCAACTGTCCCAACAACCATTTCAGTATCTGTTCCTCATCCATGAGATCGCCATCGTAAACGTTTGGAATTTCTTTTTCAAAATATACAATTGCCGGAACCTACAAATGCAATATCAATCAATGTTGTGGATTTGCGGGACTTAGACGTATTGTGTGTTTTCGTACCGAATCAATTCCGTAATCGGATGCCGCCTTCACATCATCGATTTTAACAAACTGAATGCCATGCTTATCGCAGTCATCGTCGATTTGTTCTAGCTCTTCCAACACGGTCATCGAATCATCATTGCCATGATCATCTGTAGATGATGATATGTGGATATTGGATATGATGTGCTCCCATTAAATATCGAACATAATACATACAGAATAGCACAACCAAATTATCGATATTGCTTATCAGCGTTGATAGCGTCTTGGAGGTAACATCCTCGATAACATCGTCCTCATCACCGGTCGATTTATTTTGCACCAGCCACTCCAAGACATCCTCCTCACGCTGCAGTTCACCTGCGGCACAGACACAGTTCGATAATTAAGAACAATTAAGAACAATCAAACGATTTGTTCTAACGTTTTGTATATGGATTGAATGATTGGATGTATGTGAGGAATGTGGGGAGCAACGTCTACGTTTTAGGTTCATTTTGGTATTCTGTACCTTCATAGATGATCGGAGTCTGGTGGCGATAATAGACCAATGCCGGCAGATTGCCCAAGTTGTACTCATCTGCCAATGCCTCGTCGTGTATTTTAACAAAACCAATGCCAAGTTGGTCGGCCTCATCGTCGATATTCTCCAATTCTTGCAAGGCCTTGGCACATTTGCGGCACTGCTGTTTATCTGATGGACAATGTTGCAAAGATTAGATTTTTGGCATCTGTAACTCATCTCAATCAAAGGTTGACATTAGACTTGACTTTTGGTTTTGGTTTTTTTATTTTTGTTTTTTTTTTTTTTTTGGATAGCACAGCAAACATTCTTTTAGTATTGTATATTATTTTCGAAGATCGTGCTAAAATTGGTTGGGTTTGGAGCTGTATTGGGCTGTTCTGGAGAAGGGTATTACAAGTATACTAAACACAGTTTATTTATTGTTTAATTTAGTACCATTGCCGTGTAAAACCATAAGGTTAGGGTTAATCGCATGCAAAACAGGAATAGAATACTAAGAGCTCAGAGCAATTGCAAATTGTATTGAAAACCTCATTAGACCGACGAAACAAATCGTTTGTATACAATATCTCAAAGAGCTATTATAATTATTCTTCTTGTTTACAACCTGTTGCAAAATGCGCCCCTGCAACTAAAACCAAAACACGAACAATCGAAATTATACAAAGGAAACGGTAATTGACATTTGCTTATACATAGATATAAGGCATGGGAAAAAGTTCTCTAGATATTTATTCGCTACTTTTGCTTTTGTAAAAGCTTGCTCTCTTTTGTCATTTGTATTTCGCTTGCGATATTTATCAGTTTTGCTTTGCATGATTCTTTACCAAGCTTTCGCTGTGGCATGCGCTACGTATACGTAATATTCTCTATCACAATTTAAACTATTTATTTAACAAGTTGGCAACATTAGATTTGATACATCAACATCCTTTAAATACTTGAACGTATTTATATTTGATGAATTTCTCGAATTTATATACTAAAACGCTACATACATGTATCAAAAATTAAGAAATATTAAATTATTTTATCTATCTTTATTTTTACCATTATGTTTAAATAGTACTTTTAGCCTTGCCAAGTATTCAATAATATTACTTAGCTGTCAAAAATAAAAATAAGAAATTATTTATTCATTAAATGTTTATATACTTCAATGATACATATTTATCTACTTCATAGGCAATAAAAAATATTATTACAACTATTTTATAAAACTTTTTATTTAAGCGTTTTGCTGTTTATGTCTATCTACTTGAAGCCTTGAAACTAATAATATATATTTTAATTGTTATAAATGAAAATCCAACGAAATTTAAAGCAAAACAAGTAAATAGGCTCTAGTAGAGATTTCCCGACTAGGAGATACCCTGAACTCTATACTTAACGCGCACAGTCATTGTCTGTATCCATCTGTGACTAAACTTCAATTTTTAATTTCTCTGGCATTTCTCAACCGATTTCGATGAAAAAAACGTGTTTCACATTTTCAATATTTAAGATTTTACTGTTATCGATCACATGTGTATATCGGAAACGGTCACAATCGGTAATCGGAAATAAACTTATACTGCCTAGGACTAAGATGAGCTTATGCTCAAAATCTGGAGCCCCTAGCTCTTATAGTCTCAGAGATCGACGGACATGGCTATATCAAATCGGCTGTTGATGCTGATCAAGAATATATATTCTTTATAGGGTCGGAGATGCTTCCTTCTGCCTGTTACATTTTATGGGTTCAGGGTATAAAAATGTCAGCTAACAACGAACAAAAAATTCGATAATAAATTTCAATGGAGCTATTTTCAGTGGGTGAGTGGGTTTCGTCAAGGTGGCAAGGCCATAGAATGACAAATACACAAACAGAAATACATATATATTATATTCATTTACATATTACTGTGGAGCGCCAATGACTAAACATGTTTATGTTTATCGTTTTGACAGGTTTTTCTGAAAACTTGCATTTAGTATGTGAAATGCATTAATGAATTTGCCGCAGACTTGGGCAAATACTAAAAATAGTGCAAGTCAGTCGGCTAGTCAACGCACACTTGCACAGAATACATGTACAACTAAATCTGTTCATACATACATACATATATATTTATTATGTAAAATTGCATTTGGCTGCAACTAAAGAGCTGCCCATAATGACATCCATGCCGGCTCGTGTGTGCCAGCATCTTGATGTATTGCTGTATGCTTAAGCAATTAAAACTGCTGTCTGTCTGCAGTTTGAAGAAAACAGACAAAATAAAAATAAAAAAAACAAGCATACAATTAAATGTATTGCACTTTTAGATATCCTTTTAACGGTTTTAGACAGTCGGCCTTTCGTTTCTTAAACTGCGTTTAGCATTCAAATAGTTTGAAAACACTTAAAGTATGATCTACAGACTTTTGCCTTAGGCAATATATTCTTAGGTTTTTATAGTTCTTTGTATTTATTTCCCAATAAGTGTCGTTTTCGATTTAACAGAATTTGGTCAAAATACACAAGTAAACAACTGTTTTGATGGTGACTTCAAATCACTTCTTGAGGGATTAAAAAGACTTATCAACAACAAATAGTTCCAATTTGTACACATATTTGATTTCTTGCCCTTTAAATACACTTTCACAGGGTATGGCAAAGAGATTCCACCAAAGTTGTGTGCGTTTGTCGATGCGCTTAGGAAATTTCGACAAAAGACAAAACAATGGATGCAGAACAGAAGAAGGCAGAATATCTTGTACTTGTCTCACCTACATGCTGATCATCTCTATGCAAAGACCTTTGTGCGCTGTCTGCGCTTTATAAAAATACATGTAGTATTTATATATATGTACATATACATATACAAACAGACAAAAACATACAATGTATGCGTGTGTGTGTGTGTGTATGTGCGTTTACCTACATATATGCACGCGCGTATACAGTTAGTTGTCTGAAAATTGAGCAAAAATAACAGCAACGAAAAAATCATTTTGTTGGCCAACCAACTGCTTGAGTTTCTATTTATAAACCAAAAATTGTAGGTGGCTCTGATGTGTTGAAAAATACAAAAAAAAAAAAAGACAGCAACAACAAAAAAGAGCTTAAAACAAAAACAAATAAATAAACTTGCTACACTTTGGTGTTGCTGCCCTTACCGTCCCACCCCCTGCCATAAGGCCAATAGGTTTATTTTCTCTACAGAATTGTTCATTTCCTTTGTTTCACAAACTGTGGCCAAGATATTTCCATCTAATACCAAGCATGACTATATTCGTAGTGATGCTGATCTGTTCCAAAACCTCCAAAAATTCGGTACAAAATTGATAAAACTGCCAGATGCACCGACAAACAAACTGATGGTTACACGAATTTTGAGATGTGCGTGTGTTTGTTGCTGTCGCTGTCGCTGTTGCTTTTGATGTGTTTTCTCTAATACTCGGTCGCCGGGCTACAAACACAGTCTGGCGCTGAGCCCAGACACTCATGTGTAAACGCTGCTTCTTCTTCTTTATGCAGTTCCTGTTGTTGTTAATTTATTTTTATACGTATACGTAATACATTTATATATGTACTTTTTTTTTTTTTTTTCTTGAGGCGTTTGCGAGAAATCTTTTTATTGTTGTTACAAACTTTAACAAGTAAGAACGGCTTTGAAAACAAAAATTTTTCAAACTTTGGGTAATTTAGAACTCCTACCAGTCGAATGAATGAAATTTATACATATAATTTCATATTGTTTATATATCAAATAAATTTTTTTCTAATAAAAAAAAAAAAAAAGATCTGAAGTGCCATGAAAAATTTTTAAAGTGTTTTTTGCTCCTGAAATTAATAAAATGTTTGCTACTACATTTTTTCACACAGCAATATTAATGTTCTGTACTACAATTAGAAGTAATAACCTGGTGTTTCTTAAGTTTAAGTGAAAGTTTATAGAAATTTTTCTTCAAATGTATATATATTATTTTATATCTTTGAAAATATTTAATGAAAAACTTGATTGCTCATTTCGCCCATTAAATAAAATTAGTTTCGCTACAACAATTAAGTTAAGAAGGCGTTTAATGCGGGCATTTAAATACAGGGCATATATTATATATGAGAGCATACAGTTAAAGAGGTTTTTTTTTTACATATTTACATATGCGTATAAGATATTTACATATAGATATTGGGGCGTTACGTGACGGCGTTTGTGAGGTTTTTGTGCATATGTAGTAATTTACTGTTGTTTTTTGTTGCAAAATTGATTGATTTGGGGTAAAAATAATACTAAATTGGGAAAGTTTGGTTTTAATTGGAAAGTGGGTTGAGTGAGGGGGGCACAAGTCAAAGGCAACCCATTAACATATGCACAAACTTACCCATTACCCTGGGTGGGCATGTTTCATGATCAGGACCTGTTATCGTTTGAATAGATACAACGCATACATATAGAAATATATTTACTTGTGTAAATATGCTTAAAAATTTCTGGGGCAATAATAACCGCCAGCCGTTATGTATGTAATATACAAAAATATATATAGTATTAAGTATAGTATATATTTAGTTAAGATGCCGCCGTAGTTTGCTTATGTTAGTTACAATAGAGTACAATAAAGTTAATTGTAAGATAATATATATAGTTTAAGTATATACATAAAAAGGTAAAATAGTATTTGTAGTTTGTACCTAATTTGTATGAATTTTAGTCACAAGAGAGCTTTAATTGTTTTTTTTTTTTTTTTTGTTTCGCTTCATTTTAATATGTTTTCTTTGAACGCTAAAAACTGCAACTGCTTGGAAGTAAACATAATCAAAATATTCGACCAATAAAAATAAGAAATCATAGTTAAAGATAGAAAACAGAAAGAAGATTGTCTGAAGCAAAGAATGATTTGTACTCACAGAATAGCACGGCAACAAAATCTGTATCCTCGATGATCTTGAGCAAAATCTTAGCGTTGACTTCCTCGATGCGGTCTGGAAGATCCATGGCCTCGAGCGAGGTTAGAAAATCGAGAACGCCCTCCTCATCCATAAGATCACCATCATAGATAATGGGCTCCTTTTCCCTAATAATTGGTTGATCCAGATGCATCACATTAAAAATGCAACTTTGAAATAATGTCGCTTTGCTTGGGTGTTTTGTTTACCTGAAGTAAGTGAGCGCCGGGAAGTTCTTGATGCCATATTGTTTGGCTAGTCGTTTGTCGTTTATTTTCACAAAATCCACACCGAACGAATCAGTGTCATCGTCGATTTTTTCGAGTTCCGCTAAAACCTTATCACAGGTTACACAGCTTCGTGCATCTGTAAGCAATTAAACAAATGTTGATAGTACATATAAAACATAATAATTATTTTTCAGCTTGTTTGTCAGTGATAGAGATTCTCGGAAAGTGCATAAAGATACCAACATGAATTGACGGCTAACAACTGTCGCGTGTGACGCCAAATGCCGCGGCGATTATTCATAGCGATACAGGATGCATCATCGGTAACGCAGCCCCGCACACCCCTCTTACATACTAGAGAGCAAGAACCGCTAATGGCATTCTGGGGCCCAGCGCCCCAGGCTAGTGAATGAAATGACAGCAGCAGCAGAGATTTGCATTGGCTTTATTATTATCGTATATGGCTTATAGGGTATATACGCACACATGCAAATCAGTATATATATGTATATATATGGTAAACTATTAATGTGTGCACAACTGCCAACAGAATTTTGGTAAATTAATTCATAAAAACTTTTGCAGTCACTAATAGGGAAATGAATTGTACCACAAAATACTGTTTGCCAATGTGTTGGCGGCATCGGTTTTGGGTGGTTGCATGCCCCTATATTATACAATCTATATGATGTACATCAACTACATCCAATTCACAAATTTATTGCCACTTTTGTTGTTGCTTTTATTTTCACTACACAAAAGTAAATAAGTTTAACATTTGTTCATTTGTTTTCTTCATTGTGTTCAGCAGTTAAAAGCAGTTTTCCCTGGTTTTTAAAACATGCATATGCGTATGTAAATATTTGAACTTAATTTCTTGCGTATACACAGGTATAAGTATTAGGTTTAATGGCTTTTTATGGGCGTTAAATCCATGGAACAGATGCCCTGGCCATATTACGTATACGCATTATTTGATTTGGCTCAAATGGATTTCACTTATATTCGCTTACAGGTTGCCGAATAGCATTTACTTGAACAAATAAACAATTTTTTGTTAGCTGCATACATATATATATGTAGATGTTTAATGTGAATTGCATGCGAATTTCCAATTTCAATTAGCTGCCATTTGCGTAGGCTTTTCTCATACGATTTTTTCGGGTTTTTGAGCTTTTCGTTGAATTTTCATGTGCATAAATAAATTCAGTGTCAACAAAAAAACATTATGGACAAATTTTCAAGTGCGCAAGCGCTCATTTTTGACCAGTCAATGCCATTATGAATTTATTTATTTTCGTACATTAACTAATGAACTTGATAAATTTAGAATAAATTCAAGTTGATTTTTAATTTACTTGTGTTTATTGTTCTTTCTGAGAGTAACAATATCCACGGTCCGAAGGCGATTGTCGTTTGGAAAAATGTCTTAACATAGCTATTTTTAAGCTGATAAATTATTAGCATGCGGCGTTTTGTTTATGCGAGTTAAGCAATCATTTTATATATTTTGATATGCTAACAAATTATTCGATTAAAATCTTTAATGGCAGCACATTAAAAAAATCAGTGCTTGGCAGTGAAGAAAGTAAACTTAACTGTTTAAAGAATTTGAGAATTTTTTTTTGAAAAACGTGCCTCTTATTTTTGCCAGCTAATTGGATCGGGGCAATAACTGGCTAAGAAAGCCATTTACTGGCCAATTTTTGACATGCGTTTGCGCCAAATATCGAGAATCCAAAGCCACAAAAACAACTCTGACGACACAAACACACACAGCGAAATATATATTGCAGAAAGCACTGAAATAAAAAGAAAAACAACGGCAATTTCTCACAGCCAAAGCGATTGCTGCTCATAAACAGAACGCAAAGATACCGCAGGGGAAAAATAGAAACGAAAAGCGAAAAAAACGAACAGAGTCTACAAGTAAAACAAAAAAAAATGAACCGAAAGAAAATCTCGAGACATTTCGTACAACGAAATTTTTCACATATTTTCACTTGTATGCGAATTTTTAGAATTTTCACTAGAGAAAATTTATATAATATGGCTTCTGTTACTATTTCGAGTCGCACGGCCATTGTGCGTTGAAGAAGATTAAATCGAATGGTTATCGCTGTGCCCGGATCTCACATATATCTTGCTCATTACTAGCACGCATGCATACACAAACACACACATGTGTGTGTGTGTGTGTGTGTGTGTACTTACACCAGAAAACGGCAACGTAATCCTTGTCGGCCAAGAGCTTCTCCAACTGCTTGGCATTGACCTCCTCGATGACGGCCTCTGGCTCTAGCGGCGGCGGCGCCGCTGCTGCTGGCTGCGATCCTTTCTTGTTAGCGCAATTCACATATCCGGGAAAACTTAGTGCCAGTAACGTACACACGAGCAATGTCAGAGTTTTTATTCGCGTGAAAGTCATCTTTCGATTTCCTTCAGTACGTTTTAATCAATTACTTTGATTTAGCCGTTGCGACTTTTTTTTAATATTTTATTTAAACTCTTAACTCAAACATGCGTGCTTGTGTGCGAGCGTGAATTTATTTATCTATTTATTTATTTAGTAGTTTCCAAATTCGTCGTTTAGTTGCGTTGTCGTTATTAAAATTTTTGAAAAATTTAGGCACTATTTTTAGTTGAAATCTTATTTTTCGCGTTCACTAATACATATATTTTGTGTATGTACAAGCAAAAATATAAATTGGGTATATATGTAAAAATTAGATTATATATATATTTCTATTAATTGAACGTTTTCCGCGGACTGTACTCTTTTCAGCTTTTAAATTTTGTTCCACTCCGTGCAGAGGTCCGCTCGCAACTGAAAGTCTTTTGGTGAACATTCTGTTCCATTCAAGAGGCCTAGCCGAGCTTTAGGGATCTTATATTTCGGGCGTTTTAGCTTTTTGGCAATAGCTTTCGGAATGAGCGAAAGAGCGAGAAACGATCCGCTGCAATATCGTTTAAAAAGTGTGGTGAAATTTGTTAGTTATTGAGGGAGATCTTCTCATCACCTGCTTTGCGTTGCAATTCTTTGTTTATGCATCTCGACAAACTATATAAACATATACTCGTATATATAGAGACGCTTGGTGGTCTTACGAAACTTCCTGTAAAAACAAAACACGCAAAGTGCTCATGTATTGTATATGTATGCACATCAGTGGCACACTTCTGCGTAAACACAACGAGAAAGAAAGTGTAAAGAGAATTTGTGAAATGCGTAAATGTATCCAAACCGCAACAGCTGCCAGCACATGGCGGAATTAAAGCCAAACAAAATTAAAATTTGTGTCAAAGTTAAACGCGAAATACAAAAACAAAAGCATAGATTTTAAACTTGGAAAGGTTTTGTACATATAAATATCTTAAATACCACATAAAAGTTTATTTACTTATTATTTAATTTGTCATGAAAACTTACTTAATTAATTTTAATTTAAACGTTACTTTTAAAAAAAACCATTTCTCTGGTCATTACAATACTCTTGCAATCGATATAGACAATTCGTAATGCAACAGGGTTTCAACATCGATATGTGCAGAATAAAATTACCAATCGATACTTTTGTGCGCTTTAGTGTGACCGTCTTTGAAAACTAAATTGTGTGATATATTCTCCTTTTCAAGATTCGGCCGCACTGAACACATATCTCTCAATTTTCGTGGGAGGAAGACGTCGTTCTGTGTTCGATTTTGACAACTGATTATTTCGGCCATAAATGCAAGTGCAAACAGCAACAAACAATTGTTGGAATGCGTAGTGCATACAAAAATCACATTTAAAACACAAACAACACGTGTTAGTAATTTAAAATAAAGGCCTAAATTGCTAAAAGTGCAAAAATATAACGCTTCCTGCTTGGAAGTGTATAAAAATCGATAGCATTTGTGAAATTTTAGGTAAAGTGAAAATTTATGAATGCAAAGTGTATTGATTTAACGTGCTTTATATATATTTGGCCTAAAAATGCCCAAGTAAACACAAAGACCCGCCTCACCTTGACCTCGGAAGCATTGCAGAGGCGCCCTAATGACAAACAGCCGTTCGAATACCAAAAACTTAAACACAAGACGAAAATTGTGTTTTCCTTAACATGAGTACGACGCAGTTTTATGTACAATGTCAATAATTTTACAACTGATACAGCTGAAGAGTAGACACATAATAATCGCAGTTCTTTTTCCGTAAGCTTTTTATCGCATATCAATGTGAAGGTGAAAGTTATCAGCTGCTTGAAGCGCTTTGGCAAATTATTGTTGTGGTTGTGTTTCCAGCTATGCGACATTTGTATACTCTTTGCTATTGTCAATTTGCTTTGGTTTTTAAAATTTGGTTTAAGAACGCCCATGTAAAATATTTCCTGTCAAAAAATTAATGCTCATTTTATCTTTAGGGTAAATCAAAATTTATACATAAATATTTGTGCTTAGTTATTTTACTTACTAATAAACAGAAGTGATGGGTTTCCCCATGGGTTTTTACATCTATTTTTTCACTGGACACACATGTCAAGTAATAAGTTGTTTATTATATATTGTTTATATTGTTACGTTTTCCCATGTTTACTTTAAAACCGGCTTTACATTAACATGTGTGGCTGTTTATGATAAATAATTTGTTTATTTTTTTAAAATAAGTTTTACTTCATAGCAGCTGCAGGAAAAACACGTAAGAAGCAACCCTAAACCCTGGATTTTAATCTGTGAATACTTTTGTGTTTCTGACATGATATCGATAAAATGGTTGCAGTTAAATAAATGCTTTCAACTAGTTCGCGTTTCAATTGTCAAGAAACGCATTTTTGAGTTGAGCTTGAATCTGAGCTGTTTATATTTTTAAGCAATTGTGCTTCTAACTTATTTGGTTTTTAAATAATAATCTTTTTCTTTTTTATTCTCCAGCAGGGCGCGTAACAATTTAGCTGTTTTATGTCATTATTACTATGAAATTGGATGAAATAGTCGCATGGTGAGCAATTGTAAAGCTAATTGACACGCAGCTGTGTTTGTTAATTTAAATGTTGCGTTTTATTATTGTGTGTTTGCAGGTACCAGAAACGAATCGGCACCTATGATAAACAAGAATGGGAAAAAACCGTCGAGCAGCGTATCTTGGATGGCTTCAATAGCGTCAATTTAAAGAACACCAAGCTTAAAACAGAACTAATCGATGTGGATCTAGTGCGAGGTACATTATCTAATACGTATAACATGTGACTTTTAAATAACATTCATCAATTGCAATTTACAGGCTCTACATTTCCCAAAGCTAAGCCGAAACAAACTCTACTTACTGTCATTCGTTTGGCCATTTTGCGTTACCTCTTGCTGCCCCTCTACGCACAATGGTGGGTCAAACAGACAACGCCCAACGCCTTCGGCTTCATTCTCTGTCTCTACATCACACAACTGATCAACTGGGCCATATATATACTGCACAGCAATCGCATTGCGCCGCTCGTCTACGACCAAAAAGCAAATGCAACGCTTCTCGATGGTGCTGCAGCTGTCACCGATAAACAGCAGCAGCAGCAGCAACCGTCGCCGGAGGAGAATGCGGATATGCTTAGCGCTCTGCTAATACCATGCGCACTAAGTTTGCTGATTAGTCTGATACACTCGCAGATTGTCGCAACGAATACGGCGCCTGGATCAACCAACAAAAGCAAATTGCGACGGATTTCCATGTGTTCGTTTGGCGAGA
This sequence comes from Scaptomyza hsui, assembly GCA_018152825.1. Classification (NCBI taxonomy): domain Eukaryota; kingdom Metazoa; phylum Arthropoda; class Insecta; order Diptera; family Drosophilidae; genus Scaptomyza; species Scaptomyza hsui. The sequence continues at coordinate 1,267,791 of JAECXO010000044.1, read as the reverse complement.
AAAGCAATGCGCCCAGGGAGCAGCGTATGCGACGACGCAAGAAGTTTGTGCGGCAAGTTGAAAGTTTAAAACAAGTGTTTTTCCGATTACTCAATATTTTTTTTTGCAGATTACGTCAATCCGAAACGGACATTTCACAACCCACTAGCAATCATTCATTAAATGCACGACGTGCCAAATTGACGTCTTTAAGCACTGAGGCAAGTAGCTCAGAGCCGAAGCCTTGTAATTGTGCTCCAGTTGCCAGTGAGGATACCCTTCCCAGCACAACTGCCATACCCATACTACATCATCAAGCAGCAGCGGCTGATAGCACGACACTCACCGAGCCGCTGTATGATCTCAAGCAGGTGGCGGGAAGTCCACATAAGAAGCGCAATGTCAATTGGCACACACCGATTCAAATCTATGCCACATTCGATGAGAACGAACTGCCCTCGTCCAGCATCGAGCTAAAAAACGTAGCTGGGCCAAGTGGTGCAAGGCTGGAGCCCAATTATGGGGCGCGTCGCAGCATTGGCGAGGACGATGGCTTTGAGAGTCTGAACAACAAGAGCTCCAGCGGCGAGGATAACAATCATTCACCCAATCTAGCCGCTGCCAGCAGTAGCAACCCACCAGCGGTTATTAATCCGGCAAGCCATCTGCGCTTGCGTCTTAATGTGAGCAGCAGCAGCACCACCACAATCACCAACAGCACCACCAATAACAACGGCAATGCGCCAGCAAACACAGACAAACTTTCCCGTGATTCAACCAGCAGCTGTGCAGAGTCGGATGAGTGCGACGATGCGGACATCATATCGAGTCCAGCGTCTGCAGGCACACAGGAGTGCAATACATCAGCCACCGATTGGTTGGGCGTCACAACCAACAGCGACGATTGCAGCTATACATCAGAACTCGAACAATCAGATGACGGCTATCAGCATCAGCCATGCAGCGACGAGGAGATGCCTGACTTGGACATTACACCCACAACCATCCTCAATCCGCACAGCAGTTTGGATCGCAGTGAGTTGTCTACTTTTCAAGAGACTAGGAGTTATTCATGATTTTTATTGCCTTTGCCAGTTAGCTGCACCATTTGGGATCAGCGCGATGCAAAGAAAGCACAAATGTCAGTTCTGGAGATTGCCTCCTGCATTATTGAGCGCGTTGATTCACTTGGAGTGACCAACGATTATATATACATAGGCGTCTTTTTCTCCTTTCTACTGACGCTGATACCAAACTTCTGTCGACTGTGCGAGGTACGTGTTTTGAATTGCAAACGGCAGTTGGGCGATAATAAATCAAAATTTTGTTGCTTGCTTGCAGATCACAATAGATGCGGATAAGGCCAACGAGATAAGCTATTTCTATATGCCGCAGCTGTTGTGGGAAAAGTCATCGTCCTCGGTATTCACACTCTTGGGCTTTGCCTTTGGCGATTCGCAGTGGGAACGTACTGTGCTGGCATTGGGCTTTGTGCAACGCCTTTGCCTCACGCTCATACTGTTTATCATCTTTGCTGTGGCGGAGCGGACCTTTAAGCAACGGTAAACTGTGCAAAATAACATTGGAATTTGTTGTTTTATGTCTAATGTTTGTTTTTTTTTCCCCGTTTTAGATTTCTGTATGCCAAACTCTTTTCGCATCTGACTTCTTCACGTCGCGCTCGCAAATCGAATCTGCCTCATTTTCGTCTCAACAAGGTGCGCAACATCAAGACCTGGCTAAGTGTGCGCTCCTACTTGAAGGTAACCGACCATTAATACTCTTCTATGCAATCAAACTAATCTGTGTGTATTTTTAAATATTATAGAAACGCGGACCGCAGCGCTCAGTGGATATTATTGTGTCTGCGGCATTTATAGTAACATTGCTGTTGCTGGCTTTTCTCAGCGTTGAGTGGCTTAAGGATTCGGTTAATTTACACACACATCTAACATTGGAGGCGCTCATTTGGTCGGTTACAATTGGCATCTATTTGCTGCGCTACATGACGCTGGGCCAAAAGATACAGCATAAATATCGCAGTGTCTCGGTGCTTATAACCGAACAAATTAATTTGTATTTGCAAATCGAACAAAAACCTAAAAAGAAGGAGGAACTAATGGTCTCAAATAGCGTACTAAAGTTGGCAGCCGATCTACTGAAGGAGCTCGAAACGCCATTCAAGATCTCTGGTCTCAGTGCCAATCCATATCTGTTCACCACCATCAAGGTGGTCATCCTATCGGCGCTATCGGGCGTGCTAAGCGAGGTGCTTGGCTTTAAGTTGAAACTTCACAAAATTAAGATTAAGTAAGCAAAAACCAAAACAACACACAAGTTTGATATCGAACTGAAGCACAGAATAAAGCGGTATCGATGGCGCTGGCGAATATAATATTTTTGTAGTTAATTATTTTTTGGAAATGCTTTGAAATATTCTACATTACCTAAATCTAAGTTAAATAAAATTATATATTTAAGTGAAATTGAATAGATAAATTAATTAAGTATGCCAATGTTTATGTTTGTCATGTGATTATTTTATAGAAGCGTTAAATACCTATATTATAACAATTACTAGTAATTATTAATAATTCCTGTATGTTAACATGTAACATGTACGTATCTGATAGAAGTTAGAGCGTCGTGCACAATCAAGTAATGAAATGTTCACAGAACCGCTTAGGGTAGCAACTATCGTCGTTCTCTTAATTGTGGAAACAAACTAATTGTGTTATCAACTCACAAGTTCAATTTAAAACAACATCTAAATAATGTGTTGCAGCTAATAAATGTACCAATTTAAAAAATTCTTGAATTTGTTTGAATTTATTTTCCGTTATTTTATAAGCACTTAGAAATTGTATAAAGTAAACTTAAGCAATAGATGGCGCTTTTCACTATACATTTTTCGTACAATGTTTCCAGACATTTTAATGGGTTTACAAATATTGACAACAGGTGGCGCTAAGCGTTTGACAGCTGATCGTGAATCCGGTGTGACCAGCAGTTTTGCATACACCGCCTCACCTGACGTAACAGCGGCGGTTCGCTGATCTTTACCCCAACGACTTCCACTAAATTACTGCCATATTTATCCGCGCCGACATCATGCTTAAGCTCCAACTGACCCAAATGCTGCGGCATTCCCTTAGCAGCCAACTGAGGCGCAGCCAGACCCGTTTTATCCACGTTGGCGATGCGAATGTGCTGACAAGCGAAGTTGATAAGCAGTCATCAGAATACAAGGTAGAAATAGCGCTACACATGAACACACACATTTAAACACTTGTTCCTAACAACGTTTTCAGGATAATGCCAACGAAATGAGCAAACTGGTCACCCAGCTGCGCAATCTGACCAGCCAAGTTCTAACAGGTGGCGGCGCAAAGGCAAGTGAGCGCCACACTTCGCGAGGCAAGCTGCTGGCAAGAGAGCGCATTAATCTGTTGCTGGACAAGGGATCGCCCTTTCTCGAGCTCAGCACGTTGGCCGGACACGAGCTCTATGGCGATGAGGTGGTCAACTCGGGCGGCATTGTTACCGGCGTGGGACGTGTCTGCGGGTAAGATAATAATAATATGGGCAAATTAATATTGTTGTCAATTTTATGCTCTCATCCACCTTTCACAGCACCGAGTGCGTTGTGGTGGCCAATGATGCAACCGTTAAGGGCGGCAGCTACTATCCCATCACGGTCAAGAAGCATTTAAGGGCACAGGAAATTGCGCAGGAGAATCGCTTGCCCTGCATTTATTTAGTCGATTCGGGTGGTGCAAATCTGCCCCGCCAAGCGGAGGTGTTTCCCGACAAGCTGCATTTTGGACGCATATTCTACAACCAAGCGAACTTGTCGGCGCAGGGCATACCACAAATTGCCGTGGTCATGGGCAGCTGCACCGCTGGAGGCGCCTATGTGCCGGCCATGGCCGACGAAAGCATCATTGTAAAGCGACAGGGAACCATCTTTCTGGCCGGTCCCCCGCTTGTGAAGGCGGCGACAGGCGAAGAGGTTTCTGCCGAGGATCTGGGTGGCGCTGATCTGCATTGCAAGACATCTGGCGTGACGGATCACTACGCCGTGGACGATGAGCACGCGCTGTACTTGGCCCGCCAGATAGTCAGCAATTTAAATACAGAGGCGACAAATTCGTACAGCGATCAGTTGCTCCACTCTAGCCAGCAGAGTTTCCGTGTGTCCACGCAGTTTGGTTCCTCTGTTGTGGAGGAGCCGCGGTACGATCCCAGTGAGCTGTATGGCATTGTTGGTCCCAATCTGACAAAGAGTTTCGATGTGCGCGAGGTGATTGCGCGCATTGTGGATGGAAGTCGGTTTACGGAATTCAAGAAACTGTACGGAGAGACGCTAGTTTGTGGCTTTGCCAAACTCTATGGCCGCACCGTTGGCATTGTGGGCAACAATGGTGTCCTCTTCTCGGAGAGCGCACTTAAAGGCGCACATTTTATCCAGCTGTGTGCGCAGCGCAAGATTCCACTTGTCTTTCTGCAGAACATAACAGGTGGGTGGTTGACTGTTATACTTGTGATTCAACTTGTAGTTGAACTTTTTCTCTCTAGGCTTCATGGTGGGTCGCGATGCGGAGGCAAATGGAATTGCCAAGAATGGCGCTAAAATGGTCACTGCCGTTGCCTGTGCCAATGTGCCCAAGTTTACGGTTGTAATCGGTGGCTCCTATGGCGCTGGCAACTATGGAATGTGCGGACGAGCATATTCGCCCAGATTTATGTACATGTGGCCCAATTCACGCATCTCTGTGATGGGCGGCACTCAGGCAGCCAATGTGTTGGCCCAGATCACCGAGGATCAGCGCAAGCGTGCCGGCAAGGAGTTCAGTGAGGAGGAGGCTCAGAAAATTAAGCAGCCCATTGTGGAGATGTTCGAAAGGGAGGGTTCGCCGTACTACAGCACAGCACGCTTGTGGGATGATGGCATCATTGATCCGGCAAATACGCGTCAAGTGCTGGGTTTGAGTTTGAAGGCGGCCCTTAATAATGCTGGACATGATACAAAGTTTGGTGTTTTCCGCATGTAAAAATGATTGTATGGGAGATTTTGTGCATTTGTGAGCATTTAATGTTCAAACTGTTGAAACTGTTGCATTTATTAGTGTTAAGTCAAATTTTGTTCTTGTAAATTGATCTGTGTTTTTTGTAAACAAACTAGGGCGTGGCCCGGGAAACTTTTAAAATTAAATAAAAACTCGATAACTGTAATTTAAAAGAAATATCCACCTATCGTATCGCCGGCGTTACATTGTATTGCGTTGCCAACACTAAACAAACTGGCTTGCCTAACACTGGACTGCAGTCGACAACACTACGTGAAAACGGTTCGTCATAGAATTTGAGATATCTTAGTCGTTAATTACGTTGATATATTATAAAGTACGGCTTAAAATAGCCACTTACCTAAATATCATATAAATAGGTGAGTGATTAACGGCAACTTAAAAAAGCAATGGCATCAGCATAGAAGCCTGTCTCCAAGTGTATGTGCGTGTGAGTGCGTGCGTAATGGTGAATGTTGCGGCTTCGGCGTTTTTCGCTTCTACTTTTGAGTGTGTGCAATGGTAAAATCTAGAAGTAGCGTGAGCAGAAAAGAAAGTTCAACGGCAAAAAATGCGAGAGTTGCTCGTGGATGTGGCGATTTTAAAATAGCTTTGCCGAAAACTTCAAGTGCACACTTGAGCACTAAAGTATGAGAAAATATCTGTACATGCTGCGCAGTGTGTGTGTATGTAAGACTCTGTTGTACGCATTTAAATGTCGCCGTGTTGCAGGCGCGTCTGCCTCCTTCATGTGTGTGTGTGTGTGTGAAACCAAAAATAAAATGTATGCGTGTTGGTCCCTGCACGTCTGTATGTATGTATGCTGTGCGCTTGCAACAGGAACAGACACAAAAATTCCACTGCCGCATTGCAATTACAAAATCATCAAGAGGCCTTTGCTACTAATCTGCTGAGTTGATGCCGTTACCTTTTTGCCACTCACATTTCCACCTGCCACTAACAAAAAAAAAAAAAATGCATTTGCAGCCCGAGTGGCGTTGCCATATATTTTTGTCCATTTCCTGTGGCCAGGTGTTGTTGCTGTGTTGCTTCAGTTTCTGCCAATACCAATTTATTAGCATGACGTCATCGCCAGAATGTCAACTTGTTTTGCGGTCTGTGTGTCAACCCCCGCACATTGTTGTCCAATCTACGTTTGCATATGTGTGCTTAACAGATTCAGGCCTTGGCTTATGTCTTTTAGCTGGCTACTATTATTTTATTGGCTTCATTAGAAATGCTGAGCTAGCGACATTGACACTGACGCCAACGCCGATGCTCACAAAACTTGCCGGTATTTTCACACATTTACAGATCAGTTTACACACACACACACATGCCAGTTTGTGTGTGTGCGTATTCGTTGTTGCTTGCATATACATTTGTGATCGATTAATGTCGAGCGCCTGGCGATAATCTGCACATCGATGTCGATATTTATATCGTGCCGCCAATGTTTAATATATATTATGAGTATTTCGCCCTCTGTTCTAGTTGCGCTTAATTAGTTGGCAACGACGTGCCGTTTGCCACAACTTCCGTTGCAACTCGAATACACTCACATAAGCATGTTTGTGCAACAATCAGAGGCAAACGCCCCCGCACACACACACACACACACACACACACTAATCATTAACCATCAACACGGCAAACAAAACAAACCCCTTATAATGAGTTTTCCAACTTGTTGTATATTTGGGGCAGTTTTGCCTGCCATAGTTGGCGCACTTCAATCAATAAACAACAACATCAGCAATTGCAACAGCAACAACAATACGGAACACAAGAACAAAAACTCACTTACATTTGTATGAAGTTCCGGCTATTGCCCCAACTTCAGTTCTGTATCACAGCGCGCCCTTTTTGTTCTCTGTTAACAAATATATTTAGGGGTATATAAAATGTTTTGTTTTTTGTTTCTTGACGTAAAACACAATACCTCTGGATTATGAATAGTTCACAGATTTATGAAATGGTTATACTTGCCTTGGACGCAGAGTATTGGGAAGCCGAGAAAGTCAGACTGTAGGGTTTTTACGGTTTTTTTTCTTTGGGTTCAATGCACTTGCCACACTAAGCTACAACGTGGCAAAACTCTATACACACACAAACAAACACACATTAACGTTTACTTGGCCTGATATTTATAGGTACATTTTGGTGGTCGGCTAATTTAATTTTCTTTATCGAAGTGTTCTTCTTGGTGTGTGTGTGTGTGTTGTTGGTGCCCACGTTGTGGCATTGGTCATGATATATATACATATATTTTTTTCATCTCTTTCTGCTCTTGATAATGCCAAATGCCTATAACGCTGACGCAGCTGCAGGCGTCGACTATGCAGTGACTAACAGCCGCTGACTGCTGACGGCTCAAGAAGCATCGACATCGGCAGCGAAGCGTTGACAAACCAAACCGCCCAACAGACGCAGCAGCAGCGGCAACAGCAGCAACAACAACAGCCGCCGCAGTCTCAGTCCAAGTTCATTGTTCGTTGGCTCCAGTCTCGCACGGATTGCGCTACTATCGCCGTACACAACATAATTTGCTTGTGCGTTGTTGTTTCTTGTTGTTGCTGCTTGTGCATTTTTTCATTGCAATTTTAATTTTGCGTGATTGTGTCTTGGCGGATTGTGTTTTGTTGTATGTCGCTTGCATTTTTTACGCTCTCGTTATTTTACGCTCAGCTTAAAAGCATTTACCAGTAGCAATAAGTTATCCTCCATTTGAATAGAATAATGCGCATCTAAACGCATAATTCAGTAAAATTGTTTAGGCCAAAACAGGCTAAATGGATGAGTTGACAATTTCCAACAAGTATTTTATACGGATGTTTTCAGGGATTGATCTATAAAGAGACTCTTGGTTATTTTATTTATTCGCCCAACACATTTCTTGAAGTTAATTCCCATAATATTTGAACTAAATTTTTGTGTAGGATGATTGTCAAGTAGGCCTTGATCTTTGCTTACTTGAAAGCAATCGTTAGTTTGTTTCATTTCATTAAATGTAATACGTCGTTTTGTTAAATTAATTTAAAAAAGAAGACACCGACCTTCAAAACCTAAACATTTAACCGTATATATTTTGTGACGAATTAATTCAAAATGAGTGAGTAATAAACCCGTATGAACTAATCCAGTTGTCATTTGGCTCTTGGGCCATTTGTATAAAACATTTGGCGAGCTGATAAAACAATTAAAAGTTAAAACAGCGGACGCGGCTTTCATGTTCGTGCTAATAATGAGCAACTACATGCCACACATGCTGCATGCCACATGCCGCAGTTGTTGCATTTGATTGTTGTTTTGTGTGTGATTAGCGTGATCTTGATATTGAGGCACGCACATCTGTGACGCTTCAATGCACACAAAAACTAAACCAAAAGTTAAAAATTAAAAAAATAAAAATAAATAAAAAATAGAGACAATTATAAGTCAGTCCGTCGTAATTACCGGCATTAGGCACACCCACACACACACTCTCCATTTATGTATTGTTCGAAGCTAAATTATAAAATACACTTTCTTCATTTCGTGCTTGGTATTTGCAGCGGCGAGCAACTACAATTTGAACAGCAAGAGAACCGAATACATAGATATGGCTGTTAACGTATACTCCACAAATGTGACGTCCGAGAATTTGTCGCGTCATGACATGCTGGCCTGGGTGAACGATTGCCTGCAATCGCAATTCTCCAAAATTGAGGAACTGTGCACGGGTAAGTCTCCCCCTGATGAGATCGCCCATTTAATTTTTAACCGTATTTTGTCTATATTTAGGTGCCGCTTACTGTCAGTTCATGGACATGTTGTTCCCAAATTCAGTGCCCGTCAAGCGTGTCAAATTTCGTACGAATCTGGAGCATGAGTACATACAGAACTTTAAGATCTTGCAAGCGGGTTTTAAAAAGATGTCTGTCGATAAGGTACATTTTATACATGTATCATTAGTTTCTTGTATATTTACCCGTTTTAGTTTGTTCGATTTATGTTTTTTAACACCAAAGTTTTGCACACTTACAAAGTTAATTCTATAATAGCTCAATGCTGTGTGTGTTGCGATAATCTCTTACGAAACAAGAATTCAAGTTAAGCAAATTAAATTTTGTTATTTTGTTGATTATTGTTGAAAGAGTTCATAAAGTAAGACATTTTGTTCCTTAATTAGTATGTATATTAATGTTCTTATCATAACGAAACTTCTTTGAGTCAGAGTGGAGACAATTATTGAAATCGCAACATGCTTTACTGCACACACTGTTTAAAAGTTTATCTTAAATACTATGTGCGTAACTAACTGACATTTCCGTTACAAATCAACGAAACAACAACAACGATGCATGGCAAACAACAACAATAACAACAACAACAACTACAACAACAGATAATACCAGTTGATAAACTTATTAAGGGACGTTTCCAAGACAATTTTGAGTTCCTGCAGTGGTTCAAGAAATTCTTTGATGCCAATTATGATGGACGTGAATACGATCCATTGGCCCAACGTGGCGGCGTCAAGCTGGGCAATGGAGGCAGCCACACCGGCAGTGGTGTGGGCAGCAGCAACAATGATCTCCATCTGATGCATCGCCGACCGCAGCAGCAGCATCAGCAGCAGCAGCAGCAGCATCACCCTCAGCCATCGCTGCAACAACAGCATCAACAGCACGTGGTCAACAATAGTCGCATGTCAGCATTGCGCATCCAATCGGGTATGGGCTCGACAAAAGATTGGTGATGATATTAACGAAGCAGCTGGTTACGGTTTCGTTTACTATCATTTGGCAATTCTGGTTATGTGTGTGGGGGCACGAAACCAACGTGAAGCACGCAAAAGAAGCGTAGGCTTCAATCAAAGACCAACAAACAAACAACGAGAAATCACCAAGCTACCGAAAATGGCTTAGGCAACTCTTGTGGCTATTGTGTACCCATCCCAGCACCCTGACGCACAACACAACACACTCCAACACTTGCACCCAACACACACACACACACACACACGCACGCACACACACATTGTATTTTGAGTTGTTTTAATGTCTTTGTTTTAGTGTGCACATTTCTCATACTATTTGGTTACATTTTCATTTTGTTCTATTTAAAATGTCTTGGTTGTGTTTTTCTCACTTCATTCAACAAACACTGCATATTCTCTTTCTCTCACACTATTTTCTTTTAGATAATACCCATTGACAAATTGATAAAGGGTCGATTCCAAGATAATTTCGAATTTTTGCAATGGTTCAAAAAGTTCTTTGATGCGAATTACGATGGCAGAGATTATGATGCGAGCGCCGTACGGGACGGTGCGCCCATGGGCTTTGGCGCCGGTGCTGGTAAATCCCTGCCTGGCACAAGCAGCGGTGGCGTTGCCAGCTCCTACAGGCGAGTGCCAACGGCGGCCCCAGTACGACCAGCAGCAACAACAACGACAGCCACAAAGCCCAGTAGGTCCTTTTGGTTTTGGTTTTGGTTTAGTTTGCAGTCCACACAAACCACATCATCATCCCTATCATTATCAAACATTTTTGTACATACATTGACATTTGTATATTTGTTTATATTTCGCATTTATTTAATCTATAATTTAACAAAACTGAATGCACAATCTACATATGTAATGACAACACAACAAAGCGAGACTTGAACGCAAGCCATTTGACGTGCTTCACGTTTGTTAAATCTGAATATGTTAGTTTATGTTATGGCATTACCGTAATTCTCCTATTTTTATCCAATCCAAGCAGTCTCTAAGGTGCCGCCACGCACAAACAATGCGACGCCGCCGAATAGAATGATCGCCGGCACCACGGGAGCTGTGAGGAAGAACGAAGCGGTTGGAGCGGCATCCAATCACCAGATCGAAGAGCTGTCTAATCAGGTTAGTCCAGAAATATGTCAATCTGCAAAACAACTTTTAAAGTAGTATGTTCTTGTTCTTGATCACAGGTAATGGATATGCGTTTAAATCTGGAGGGCCTGGAGAAAGAGCGCGATTTTTACTTCTCTAAGCTGCGCGACATTGAAATACTGTAAGTTCAACGCTAACAATTTATTGCTTTTGATAGTAATTCAAAATTATTTTTTTTTTTAAACTCACAGTTGCCAGGAAGCCGATGAGGCTGAACCAGCACAGCTGATTCAAAAGATTTTGGACATACTATATGCAACTGAGGTAAGCGAGAGAGTCTTGTCCAATTAAACAACTTGCATAATCGAATGTGTTTTGACACCACAGGATGGCTTTGCGCCACCAGACGATGCACCACCAGAGGACGAAGAGTACTAAACAAAGTCAACAGCTCTCGATAAACAGTTTGCTGCAAACATATTCAAAATCGAACGGAAACATTTAAAACAATTTGCTACGCTAAACTTAATCTAAGCTGAAAAATTCTAAAGAAAACTATATAAGGAACCAACCACTAACCAACGAGAATCAACAATACAAATGCAAAGACAAACATACACTACATACCACATACCACAAAAAAACACACAACATAGGATCGCGTTAAAACACTGATAAAAGTATTGAATAACAAGTAATTTACATGATATATCACACATGTACATTAGTTATTAACAATTCAAACAAAGATTAATATATTTCGGATTAGTAATTATGTATTGTAAAGATTTACTAAATGGCGATTAGCAGCTCCCGACTGAACACGAATTTTTGAACATACAAAAAGCGTTAAAACTGCTCAATTTTGTTTAAGAGACAAATCTGCGTTATGTTATGCCCGGCATTTAATATTGAAAGCACCTAAGCAATTAACTTACAGCAAACTAATTTGTGTTCAGTCGGTTCCTGCTATTGCTGTTTGGTATACTTATTGTGCATCATACTGCATCCAAATAATCTGTAGTAGAAAAAATAATACAAAAATCAAAACTAAAGTGTGGGTAAAAGTAACTTACAGAAAGACTTTATGTGAAACACAAATTGTTAAAGAGAACCTTCAAATTAAATTAATAACAATTTGTTTTTTTTTTTTGTTTCGATTATGTTTTTGTTGTGTCGGAGTCAAAGCAATGTGCGATTGTATTTATAAACAAATGAATTTATAATTTTTAAAACCCTAAACTTTTCATTGACTTTCGTCGTTATTGAGTGTGTTGCGTTGTAAACCAGTCGGAAATTGTAATATGTGAAGTACTCGTAGTTCTGTAGATGAGATGCATTTTGTATTTTCAATTTGTTTAAAATAACAACAGCAAACAAAACCATGCAAATGCATAACACTATGAATATAGTAGTATTTAAGCCATTTTTTGCTCTCAACTCATTTTTTTAGTTCTTTAATTTATGTGTAAAAATCTGAACGTTTAAAAACTAAATAAAAACAAAAGCGACTTTCTAATTTCTAAAACTATTGATTGATTGATTTAATTAGGATTTACCCTTTGCATAAAATTTTGGGTTTTTTTGTCCACTCGACTTTTTTATTTGAGCACAAACCGCTGTAAATATTTTGTTGAAGCTTGAAAAATCATTATAATTGAATATACACATAAACATATATATTTACACGTATTATGCATTACATATATCTCATAAAATATGTTATTGGGCTGCAAAAGCATTTCTTTATGGGTGTATAAATATCGTTCTATAATCTAGAATAAAACATGTGTTGCTTGATTCAAAATTGATCTCGTGCATTTCTCATTTAATCATATATACATATATGCTACAAAATGCTTTTTATTTAACTTAAAGCTAAGCTAAATTATTTAACAGCGCTCTGGATTTGAGGCTGCTTGTGAGTTCCATCGCAGAAGGGTCGATGCGTGGTTTGCTTGCAATTGCACAGCCAATAATCGCCCGATTTCTCAACCTTAAAGCGTATTGGCCTGGAGGTAAATAGTAAGAAGTAAATATATATTTTTGGTATGTGTAAAAATGTATCGACTTACCTGAGCTTAATTTTAAGAAATTCATTTTTATGAGTTCCATCGCACAGGGGCTGCGATTTGGACTTGCCGCACAGACACCAGCTGTAGGTTTTATCTATGAAAGTTGCAACATGTGTGTTGTTGATTATATAAACATGTTTGTTACTTTGATTATTTCTCAACACAGTGCAAACTTACCTTTATCTAGGTGGAGTTTGAATGGCCGCTTGTCAAATATGGCACCATTTTCCTTTTGCGAGTTGGCCGTTTGTTTATCCTCAAGTAAATTTTTGGGTATCGTTTTTGCTGTGGAGGCTTCATTGCCGCTCGATTTCGCGCTCGAGCTATAGCAAATCTGCTAAAAGAATATAGGAAAATGTTGTGATTTGGGTAAAGACTTTTTACATGTGTTTACCATGGTACCTTAAAAAGCCTGGGCGCACGAAAGCTATTTCTGAGTATAATTGACATTTTAATAAAATATTTACTATTGAATGCTGAAATTAAGAGCTGACCTAATCAGCTGTTCGCTATTTCAGTGTGTACCTAACCAAAGAAGATTAAATCATTTATGGCTCCTTTTAATGTTGGGTAAAAGTTTAGTATTTAAATACCAAACCAAATACTGAATAAATGAAAGGTCGAACTTGTTAATACCCTGAAATTGTGGTACTCTATCGTTCAATCAAATCTTAAATACAGGCAAAAAATGAAAAAATAAATATAATTATTATAATAATTATAATAGCGTTTGCAGTCAAGGTCGTCTGCCCCCACTTTTATTTCACAATAAACTAAAAGTCCGTCAACTGATAAGACATATACTACAAATCTACAAAGGCGACAAATATGACAGAAAGAAGCTGATATGATTTTGATGCGTCTGGAATAGAAATAAATTTAACGTAACGCTTCTAAGCTTTATCTCCATACACAATCATTTAACAAAATAGAAATACTAAAAAACCAGTTTGGTTCTGTTTTTTACCTTTACGTAAGGTAGATACTTAAGATAAGCAGTCAAACAGACGAATCGTTTATCAAACGACCACGTTAAAATATAATTAAAGCTAAAATTGTGTGAAAATAACATAATGCACTTATGCGTTTTGTCTTTATTTAAAATACTAAGAAAAGCTTATTTATTCTAAAATTCATCGTTGAATGGATAGTACTGATGGTTGGACATGCCACTAAATGGAACTGTGCGCACACCCGTATGATATTTCTCCATGGCGGCCATATCCTCCGGCGTCAGCTCAAAATCGAAACAATTAAAGTTCTCAGTAATGCGCTTTTTATTCGATGACTTTGGCAACGGCACAACGCCTATTTGTATCAGGTAACGCAGGCAAATCTGCGCGGTAGTGTGACCATATTTTTTGGCCAACTGTTGCGCACGCTCATCATACAAGAATGGTGGCCACTGCCTTGCCGGCTGTGGACGGGCCAGCGGACAGTAGGCGCAGATCACAATGCCATGCTCCTTGGCATGGGCACGCAGTTTCTGCTGCTGAAATGCCGGATGACACTCCACCTGATTGACGACGGGCTTGATGCGGCAGTTCTGTAGCACTCGCTCCGTTTGTGATGCATTGAAATTGGACAGGCCAATGCTGCGGGTAAGTCCCAAGTCCACAAGTTTTTCCATTTCACGCCACGTATCCAAATAATCGACATTGGTTAGCTCTAGTGTCCCATGAACATTGTTGTCGTTGTGGAACTTCTGGCCAATTGGCAAATGCATTAAATACAAATCAACGTAGTCCAGACCCAAGTTAGTCAGACTTAGCCGAAAGGCACGCTCAACAATCTCCGGATCATGATGTATGCCGCCCAACTTGGTTGTCACAAAGATCTCGTCGCGCTTTATAACACCCTCAGCGATCTTCTTTTGTATTGCCCGGCCCACCTCCTGTTCGTTCTCATAGACGAAGGCGGTGTCTATGTGTCTGTAGCCAACGTCGATGGCGTCACATGTCGCTTGATACGCTTCCGATTCGAATGATTTCCAGGTGCCCAGGCCTAGGATGGGCATTTCTGTGCCATTGTTTAACTTAATTTTTGGCGCTAGTTTTGCCATGTTTTTTTGATAATTGACGGCAAATTAAATTCCTACTTGGTTTATTGACGCGTTTTCAGCTTTGCTTTCGATCGACAGCACAATCCGTTCCAGCACGTCCAAGGTTTGGTGAGCAACTAACTAGCTTATTTCTGTCAGCCGGTGATTCAGCAGTTGGTTCGCATTTTTTAAAAGCCCACATCTCTTTAAAATACCCTGTACACAAGTGCCAGAAACGTATTGGTGCATTTAACAGCCAGACTTCGTGATACTGAAACTTATATAAAATTTGTTGATGGGTAATAAAAATTATAGTGTAGTAAAATATGATACATATAGGAATATCAAGAAAGGTTAAGAGTAACATGAGTAAGAGCTATAACAGCAACAGCACGTACTAGAAACGAAAACGCAAAGGGTATCTTTAAGCACACTTCTATTAAACGGTTTTTTTTCTGGTTTTGTTGAGTCATGCCATGAGCTCACAGCTGACGCTGTGTTTTTTCCCTTCCGCACGAAAGCTTTCGCTCTCGAGCTTTTTGACGCGCTAAAGAAATTAAACTTAAATTGAAAATTCGATTTTCTATTTGCATTGTTTTTTTTTGCTAACACATAACATTTTATTTGAATATAAGTTAAAGCTGAAAATGTAAGACATTTAAAGTTACAATGTGTCCATATGCTTTGGTTGCTTGTAACATATAAGGATTATTGTTAAATTTTTTGTAGATTTGCATAAATTTGTTTTGATTTGGCTATAAATGGTTAAAAGAGCTGTTCCTTGAACTTGACAAATATGCTATATGCAATTACTTTAATATATACGTTTTATTGTATTTAATGTTGCCTTTCATTTGGCATTCTAATTAATATTTATTGGTGTGTTTTCTTACTGTGAGCTCCGATGAGCATTTTTTATTTCATTGAATCTTGTCTATTTTTGTTTTATGAACTATGTTTTTTTGTTGGTGTTGTATTCTTACTGTGAGCTCCGCTGAGCATTTGTCATTAAAATTATACTATTTTAATTATTCATAATTAAAGGGGTGCTCAACATACACATTTAAATATGATTGAGTCAAATTGTCAATATTGTATTCGTTAGACATGTAAACATTGATTTGAACATTTATTTAGATGGTTTGAACATTTACTGCAGTTTTCACAGGCTTTACTCTAAATTTTTTTTTAAAGTTTTGAGTGCCTGGTATGGTAAGACAGAGGTATATATGTACGTATAGCTATAGCTTGGTTCTCAATACCTGATTCATACAAGTTTATGCAAAGTGCAAAAAATAAGAATATCGGAACAATAAAAATGTTATGTTAATGTAAATTAGAGTCGTAGAGATTCTTTAAGGATTGTCAAATTGAATCACAATTTAAAATTGGAAGTTTTCTACTTAAGTTTGTTGGTACATACGTATTTATTTATCTAAAAGTAATAGCTTTACTTTAATTTTTAGATTTGTTTTCCTTATTTAGAAATACTACAAAATATATTTATGTGTATATCTGTATATCCAAATATTTGACACAAAAAGTTTTGAAAAGCTTACACTAGATTTTTGGGCAAGCATAATTGGTATTCTTATTATTATATACCCGTTCCATTTAGTCAACGTCTTGGTCTACATCGGAATAAACATGTTTGCTACATACAATATTTAGAAAAAGTTTACATATCGGAAAATTGTTGTTTTTACAGATTCTACAACTATTGTTAATTTGCAATTTTAAATGGACGATTGCGACAGAAATTCCCCATTTTATTTGGTAAATAAAGTAATTAAAGGCTTGAAATCTTTTTGAAAAATTCCTTCACTTACTTAAAATATTGGTGTCATTTGCGATGTTTTGTAAATCAATTCAAACTTGATCAACTATTAACTAATAAGTTCGTACAAATTTTATGGGAGAAACCACTGAACTCGTATCTTGTTGGTTATTGTGAAAAAGTTGGGTGTGATGTACGAGAATTATAATAGATGGTGCGAAAGTTTATTACTACATATATCTATTTACTACGATTTATGGTTTGGTAGGGTATAGTTGCCTACGTAGAGGTTCGTGTCTAAGTGGTATATCGTTGTTTGAGAGACCTTCTTGGGAGAGGAGTTGGTTTCGATTTCGATAAGTACTACAATGCCTAACAATAAATATAAATAAGTTAACTACCACTGTCATACACATTTTTACTTATAGATTAAATCAAGAACTGCCCTTTATAAGACCTCCAGAAGAGTTTAGAACCTTAGGTAGAAGACACAGAATTTATAGGGTTCTGTGGGTTCTCGTTTAATGTTATTTTTATTAAATATGTACATTTCGAATGAAGCCATTTATTTGGTTTTGTACATATTCTACAACTAATAAGGTCCCTCTCCAGTGTTTTTTATTTTTTATGCTTTTACGTAGCATATTTTTGTTTTATAATTTATATTCAACTTAACCAAAATTATAGTAATTTTGTTGTACAAAACAAAACATCTGAAATAACTGAACATAAATAGATAATTATATTTTATTTTATTATCGATTTTTGATCATTAATTAAACATATGTAAATAAATGAAAAAGTAAAATTTACATAAATGTCTTACTACTACTACATTTTAGCTTATATATATATATATATATAAAATAGCTAGTCTCAACTAGATTTGATTACATGGTTAAGTCGCTTAATTTAATGACATGCCAATTATTCGTATAAGTTTATTGTGTTTTTTACTTTTTTTTTTGTATTAAAAAAATAGATTTTACATTAATGAAATATTTCGTTTGACTTGAAATGGATATTCGTATTCATCTTATATATTTCTATTGTTCGTTAGTAAAGTAGTAGGAAATAGGTTTAGTGCATTATGTTTTGTTGTTGTTGTTGCTTCCTCTAAATGTATAGTATCACACATGCCCATTTGTTTCTTTCTTTGTAACGTTCATTGGGCTTGGGAATTTGGTTTCCCCACCAGTCCTCCCCATAGCCAAATGTTTTGTAAATTTTTGGTACCAAAGCAAAAAATGTTCTTGTTGTTTTTGTTTCTGTTCGTTTTGGAAAGCTGAGATAGTTAATTTCTATGTTGTTTTTTTAACATATATGTATATTCGCCAAGCTTATATAAATTTTTACTTATTTTGTGGCTAAAATGAATAAAGTAAGCTTATTAGTTTTTGTGGGTTCTCGGCTCTTAGTTTAGTAGAATGCACTGGTTGGTCGCTAAAAGGGTAGCTAAAAATAACTCAGATAAGCTCATAACTGTGCGGTTTATTACACTTTTTATAGGGCTTTGTTAAACCCGTTCAAAACTCATTATAGACACTAAATACGAGCTAGATTTAAGAGACTATTACACGACATGACGTTTGTATAATTTAATTTACTTTAATTTATTGTAGTTCAATTAAGCTTCCTGGTGGGTTCCACCTTCTGTGACATGGCGGTTAAAACACGCTGATTGTCAATCACACGAAAACAGCTGATGTATGAACGAACCTCGCCCTCGCTTTTTGGTGACGGTGGCTCCAGTCCTGAAATTCATAGAGTAGATATTATTAGTCGATAACTTTTAAGTAATGTGGTTTTTTGTACAAAATTTCTTATGAGCTTTGCTCAGTAGCGGATTTAACAGTAGGCTTAGTAGGCTGTAGCCTAGGGCGGCAAATTCTCTTAATTGTGTATTCACTAATTCGCTAAGAAACAGTTATGCACTTTTTTACAAGTACATATGTATACAGAAAAAAAAGTTTAAGGATTTTGGTGTCAGTTTAATCTCGAAAGCGGGATAAATAAATCAAGTCGAACGTACTTAAATGTAAGTCTAACGTACTGAATACCAATATTCAATCCGATTTTAGCTTAAGATTTAAGTATATATACATGAAGAGAGTAAAAAACTATCTTCGATAGGCTTTGAGTCAAGAAAAGTTAAGCCCTTTAGCTCTTTTATCAATGGATTCAAAAGTAGTGACGTACGACGATATAATCAATGATTTTGCCAATTTAAAGACCCTCAAAAAGTTATTGTAATGCATTAAATACTAACAGGTAATGAGTACACTAAAAAAATATATCAACTATCCAGGAATGCACAGTTATTTTGTAAGCTTTGTTCATAATAAAGGATTTGATTTATGTTATTGTGAACTAATGTATCGAATTTCAGAGGTCAATCGATGCGCAAAAAATTGAAAAGCCTACAGGCAAATCTGTAAATCCGCCACTGGCTTTGCCATATTTAAAATGGAAAAGTTGTGTGGCATTAGGCTTTCGTCTTTCTTGTAAAAGTGATATTTATAGCTAGTGTTTTTGGTTTATGATGTAAACTTACCCAAGCTCCGAGAACGACAGAAGCGTATGGTGCGCATTGTTTGGGCCATCATGTGCATTTTCTCAAAGTTGACAAGCCCATCGAGGCTGGTCTTGTTGCCCTCGTGTGCAAAGGTCATGTCCTTGAGCAGCAGCGGCATAAATGGAATCAGCGGCGGCTGCAGTTTGCCCACGAAAACACGATAGGCGCGATGATTGCGACTGGGATCGATGAGTGCCTCAAACTCTTGGTAGATCTTGCGAAATTTCGATGGTATCTTCTCCCAGGTTTGATGCAGTCGAGTAACGGCCATGTTTGACAGACCCATGACAACCGCAAAGAAGGCATTTAGATTTTGATACTCCTTGCAACTGTGTACCAAAGTTTAGTTATTATTATTCAATTGTGATGGTTTAAGTATTCAACACTTACTAAGCGGCCAGCTTGATGAATTTACGCACGAGGGCCACACGTTTGCCGAGACTTGGCGTGGACACCAGCTCGGTAACAATCCAGTATTGCACCTCATTGAAGCGCCTCAGAAACACATCTAAATTGGCTGTAATCTGTACGTGAAGAGTTAGCATTAGTAAGAAACTTTCTAGAAGCTTTAATTGCATGAGAGGCCTTCAGAGTTTAGGCCGAAAGCTCGTGCCAAAACTTAATTTGCAGCTACATGACAAATGCCAGGACTCGTAAATAGTTGACAGCAAAACTTTTGGCCCCGTGGGTGAGATTTCTGCCTGCACTTTTAGCCTAATTAGCCCAATGGCTTCTTAAACTTCTGCCAAACAATGCAACGAGCCGCAGGCACTTTTATTGCGTGATCCTGCGAATGTGTACACTTGTAGAAAATTTGCTCTACCAATAAATATTTTATAAGCTTTTACACAGAAAAAATTCTTTAAATTATATTAAAAATATACTATTTTTCCTTTCTACGAAAACACACACACAGGACAATAATATATTGTATTAACTGGTTCATGACGAATTCATGAGACAATGCTGAAACTTGATTTGCATATTAATCGAATTTTTACCTTGCCAAAATGATGTCTGCCAAAGGTGTGATACAGCAGCTCGTACTCGTGCACAGCCCAGAACAAATCCCATTCAAAGATTGTGATGTGATAGGCAATCTCCTTGGTGCTCAAGAGTTCCAAATCAATGTCAACACCATCTGTTGGACACTCCTGCTCCGGCAACTGTGTCTGCACAAAAAATACACAATTGTTAGGTGACACTCACAAAAAGGATACTAGTTCTAGTTGGGCTTACCAATGCGTCAAGATGATCCTTAACAGACACAAACAAACGGCCATTGAGCGTTAGGCCGGTGGGTATGCTGACATCGTTATCCTTGAACACAGAACGTTCTCCATTCGATTTAACCTCAACGAGAATCAGGTCGTCGGGTCCACGATTCAATTGCAGTTTGTCAGCTGCACAGGCTTTGATTAGCTCCGCCGTGGTGTGCATGGGAAATCGCAGGGTGCAATATGTGTGGTCCGCACAATACACACGGAATATGACTGCAAAAACAAGCAGAAGCGGCAAATAAACATAATTGCATCATTTAAGGATAGTTAGCTGCACTTACTGTCATCGTCTGGTCGAATGACTGTCTTTGAGGGTGTCGTATTGCCGCTAAAAAGGCAAATCGGTTGTCCATTTGTTGGCAGCTTCCACTTTTGGCCAGCATTTTGGTTGCGATCCTCCTGATAGCGTGCCATTTGGGTAAGCACATTGTGTATGATGCTCGTCTCCTCATTCAAATCTGGATCGGCTTCCACCTCGGCGGCCAGATCTTCGATGAAATCGCACACGCTTGGCTCCTCGAAGGCGGCGTGTCGTACTGCCATGACCCACTTTTGCATGAATTGAATGACGCGCTTCTTAAAGTTGACGATGTATTCGCGATCCTCGGGCGTTTGGGCCTCGTTGTGCGCGTCACAATGAAAGGTGCACAGCGGTTAAGGACTTGTGTAACCAAATCTCAAAGTTGCCTAACAAACACACGCTACTTCTTGACGTTTCGTATCCTGCAAATCTGTTGCTTTGGCACGCACACGCACAAAACCTGAATTCGTTTTGGGTGGAAGGGTCAGCAAGTTGGTGCTTTTTAAGCACATCACGTATTCCAATGCAGATTGGAGATTAGTTTCAAGCATCATTGAACCCCACTTTCACCCCTCGAACAGCTTCTGTTGCTACCGCTGCACTACACATTGCCAAATTGTTGACCCAATGTCGAAGGACTCTGTTATTATGTAGACATGCTTGTGTGTATGTGTGTGTGTGTAGACCATTTTCAACTTGGATGTGGCTTTTGTTTTCTGAAGTTTGCTTCTAAGGGAAGTGTATCACTTCGTTAGTTCTATTTACAATACCCTTGTTTAAGGTTTCAATTATTTGGTCATTGAGTTCCTTAAAATACCGAGCTTTTAATAATAGTAATGAACCCTTCTCAAGCATCTAAGACGTGGAAATCAGCTAACTATATCTAGCAATATCACAATTGATATGTTCTCTTAAGTTATCATATCATTTGAATATATAATTTTCTTTTGTAAGGGCATAAAAACTTCAGCACTCTCAAACACATTATTCTTTGTTAGTGGGTTTTTTTTTTTACTTATGACATTTTTGCAGTCACGAACCTGACTTCATCCTCTACCCATGTGTGTGGGCGTGGTCGTGTGGTGTGTGGGTGTATGTGTATGTATATGTGGTTTGCATGCTGCCAACACTTAAACTGTCGTTGTGGATATGTTTGTTGACCTCCCCCTACTTACACCTCATCTACTAACCCACCCAGTGGAGAACGTGACTCCTGCGCTTGTGTTGGTCTATAGTCAAGTGCTTAATAGACTGCGGTGGAAATGGGCATGGCTGTGCGTTTACATTTTTAAGGGAGCATTTGTGGGGGCTGGCTAAGGAGCGCTCTTTAATATGGCCGAGTTTCCAGTTGCTGTTAAGCTTCAGCGCGTGGCCAGCATGCAAAAGATGCGGATCAAGAAATTCAATTAAATCTTGTATAATTTTATTTGCTTCAATTGGGGTATAAATCAAATCATAAAGTTTTTATTGAAAGCAACCTAACAAAACCCTCATCAGCGGTGTTTCGCAATGTGTGATGCAAGTATGGGGAAAAAGACTCGAAATAACTTTAATTCCCTGAAGACATTGGATAATTCTTTCGGGAAACGAAGGAAGTATCAAATTTTATGAGGGAATGAGACAGGAACAAAGTTAAAGAACCCATAGACATACATACGTCTAATTTGATGTAAGCAATCAAATTTTTGATTTAGTTTGTTTTTAAAAAGGATATTAATTGGCCAATTCATCGACGAGCTGCACAACCGGCATAAATACGATATGCGTGAGCAGAAAATCATCCAGGAAGGGATCCATGCCGCTGACCGTCTGTCCCAGTCGCGTCTCAAGCAAGTGTTCGAGCATCTTGTTTGGTGTCCCCGACATCACGGTATATCTGTTGATATATTGTATGAAATTGCAGTCACGTTTAAACAAACAATAAAAACGCTATTAAGCTGAAGCGGTTGATTTTAATTAAAATTAACGCGTGCACATTAAGTATTTGTTGTACAATTTTCACTCACTTGAATGCTGAATGCTGTCCA
The DNA here is from genome assembly GCA_018152825.1 of Scaptomyza hsui. Taxonomy (NCBI): domain Eukaryota; kingdom Metazoa; phylum Arthropoda; class Insecta; order Diptera; family Drosophilidae; genus Scaptomyza; species Scaptomyza hsui. Next base: position 1,244,810 of record JAECXO010000044.1, on the reverse strand, counting down.
CGTTGTTTAGCCACACGCTCGAGCACTAAAACATCCTTCCCATGCTCCTGCAATCTCAGTGTATTGGCCTCAACATCACGCAGGATGCGATTAAAGTGCTCCTTATCCACGCGTAGCAGATGACAATTGTTCTCTTTCAAAACGATTGTGGCAGCTCTGAAAACGTAAGTATATTTATATGTAGTACATTCAAAGTTATTTGCCAATTTGACAAAGTCTTAATCAAATCCTGAAATTGAAAATTCTGAGAACTCTCAACAACAAATTGGTGACGAACTTTTCGGGTTGGCTGCAAACTTTTAATGAATCAGTTTGGATAAAATGCATTTTGTTAATTACATTTTGCCAAACTGTTGACAAATTTCCAGCACTTATTTCTTCCAACTTTCAACCCCTTAATTTTTCGAAAATTTGCATAAATGCAATTGACACATTTTTCGGCTGTAGCGAACAAAATTTAATTTCCCATGCAGACCGAATATCAAACTGTTTAATAAACTCAATCTATGAAAGTTGGATGAATGCCAGCGTAAACAAAAAAGCGGCTTTAAGGCAGAATTTTAATATTTACCCTGTGGTTGGTTTTTGCATATTTTTGTGAAAGGTAAATAAAATATTTTAATTACATTGAATTCAGTGTTTTTTTAAACGATTTTTAAGTGGTTCTGTAAAAGCTTTTCATCATTTATTTATTTATGATAGCTTAAAAGCCGGACTTAATTTCCTTCAGCTTCTTTTTGTTGAAAAAATACGATAATTATATTACCGAATATTGAAAATAATGAATAAACCACCAAAATAAATGCAGTGGCAAATGCTTTTTTTTATTTGTCATGTGTTTTCAGTAGTAATTGGATAAATGTTGTTAACAGAAACTTTTCCTATCCATACCTTGATACCTGTCTGTCTGGATGAACAAAACATTATTCGACAAACTAATAATTTTTAAAGTCTTAAGTGTCTAGCTTCAAGAGTGTCAGAAAAAATTTGGTGTTCACATAGACGGACGGAAAGGCAGCATATTGCAGAAAACCAATATTGGTGCTTGTGGCAACTTGACCAAGAGCTGCTGAAAATGATATTTTTGACTGTAAATACTGAAGAGGTAAGTGCCACTTTCTGGAAGTAGTTAAGTTTCACAAGTAGCTCCTTTTCTTTTGCTTGAATATATCACAGTCCTTGAAAACGTTAGGCTTGGATCAATAAAAATATGTATGATGTAGATGCTTAGCCAATGTCAATAGCAAACTTTCCGTTTTCAATATTTTGTTTCAATTTTCAATTGTTTGCTATAAATGCCAAACAATGGTGCTGTTATCAAGCATTTTTGCGGCTGTTGTGCTCTTGTTATCCTAGTACAGTGGCAACAAAGTGTCTAATACTATTATACGGCAGCAATTGTTGAATCTTTTGCGCCCATTGTTGTGCTTGGCCAAGTGCAAAAGTGTGTGGCCCTTATTGTAAATACATATATTTAGCCATTGTAAGTTGCTTAAAAGCAAAGTAAAGAGTAGCTGCCTAACATATAGATAAAGCGAATTGTTGATGGTTTGTGTTTTTGCTTGCTTCTAGCTGTCTAAAAAGTTTTATCTCGAAACAACTTTTTGCCAAAACAAACTGACAGTTTAAAATGTTGTGCACTCTGTTAAAAGGGGAAACGAATTTTAAATGTATTCACCCGGATCACTGAGTGCAAAGAGTTTATGCAGTTACTAGCAGTTACCTACCTGGGTGCGTCGTTAATCAAAGCCAATTTGCCAAAATCATCGCCAGTCTTCAGTGTAGCAACGGTCCCTTTGCCATGTATCACAACATCCACAGATCCTTTGAGTAGTATGTACCAGGAGCGGCCTTCGTCGCCTTGATTGAATACTATGGTTTGTGTTGTTGACATTTATGTAATGAGAAGCGTAAAGTGGATAAACTGTAAAAACCGATTACAACGCTAAGAGCTTCTTTTTTTCTACGAATTTTGTAAAATAATTAGCTTCAGTTGCGGCAAATTCAATTAAAACAAAAAATTGCATTATGTTTGCTTTAATTAACCTCTGCAGAAAGTATTTTGCGCAGCTTTATCGATATCCATTTAAAATGTAAGCTTGACTTTTACGTTACGCATATTAAACTTGCTGTTTGTGTCTTTTAGCACATAATCAACTGTTTTATCAAAATAATATATGTACTTACATATGGTGCCCGCCTGTGCGTGGGCTTCAAATACAATTATTGAGGATAGCTCACGCTTAATGCTCGTCGATAGATGGGAGAGGGCTGCTATATGCACAAGTTCCTCAAATACCAACTCCAACTCCTCGGGTGTGCGCTCATGTGAACTGTGGATAAACCATACGCACATACATATATATAAATTTGATTATAGGCAAATAGGAACAGTTGTGGTTTCTCTCTGGTATTCGACATTGTAACTAATTGGCAGACCAAAGGCAAATATCAATCATACGCACTGTTTGCATGTGTGTGCAAGGCAAAATTAGCATAAGGCTGTGTGTTTGTGTGTGTGTGTTTTGTGGCTACAGCCGACAATTGCCAGTTTAGCTTAAAGCATTATTAATGTTGCATACATTTGTGCGTACGAGTTGTTTGTTCATACATAATGGCATAGTTGCTATAAATAATTAATATTGCACTTACGGCTTGCGCAATATCATGCGCAATGTGGCATCCGGACCACGTTGAAATAGTGCACTTAATGCCTCACGTATGTGCTCATTAGCTGCACTCAGATCCTCAGCAGCAGGTATGCCCGCAGCGGGTGCTCCGCCCTCCTCGTCCAAGCGAAATCGATACAGAAAGCATTTATCCTTGAACGGCTGCTCCTTGTTAACTGCAACAAATGTGAAACAATGTGTTAAAATGCCTTCAATGCGTTAATTGCCACAATAATTGCCCCGCAAAATGAGTGAGTAAGTGAAGTAAAATCAACCACACTCTCCCACATGCCCTTCACTCACCATGTGTCAGTACGCCTTCCTCAAGCAACGCCTGCCACATGCCCGCCGCCTGGGCTCGAGTGTGCACAATGGGCGCTAAGTTGACCAGCCAATCCACAAGCTCTGTTCCAGGTGCACACTTGCGTATTAACTTGCCCGAAACCTGAACAAAGAAAGCAATGCGATACAATTGATGGTGTTGGCTTTGTGTAACTTTCTACATAAAAGAGTTTTCTTACCTTACGGTCCTTCAAACAGCTTGAATTGTCGACCACTAATAATGTTCGCAGCGCCCAGCCCATGCGGTTCATAGCAGGACTCGGCGTCTGATATTTGAAAAAAAAAAGAGTGTGGATTATTAAATGTATTAATAATATATAATGTATAATATTCCATCTTCGAATCTAATGCGTACATTTATTGTCATCAAGAGCCTTTATGCTTACTCATTTGGCAAACATTAACGTTTGTCTGCCCTTTATTTTCTTACTCTTAAATAGTTTAATGTATCAATTTCATAGGATCAATAAATTATTAAATGCACGATGAAAACATTTAAATCCGAATTTAATTTACAATTTTAATTTAAAATTGGCTTTTAATGTTTCCAAAGCTATATATCTCTTATTGCTTGCTCTATCAAACTGCTTCTATTAGTGTGCAAGTCATCTCTGTTTAATAAATAATACAAAAGACTGAGCTGCATTGATAAATGGTTCAATCAATCAACGTGCAAGTTTTTGTTAATAGAAAATTAACTATATTTTCGAGAAGTTCAAGTGACACAGGCTCAATGTCAACTGAGGTCCTGACACTGTATTTATTTACAATTGCCATGTGTTTGTGTGTGTCGGTGATATATTGCTCCAGCACACACACACACATACACAGAGCGTCTGTCCAAATTGCTTACCTCGGTAATGGGTAATGCTGGATTTGGGTGATCCGGACTCAGTGGGCGTTTTGTGGGCGATGTGGCTGCTGCAGGCTGTACGCCAGGACCAAAACCTGATAGTATTGAATATGAAAACGTATATTTATTAATTAATTAGGTCAATTATTATCTAAAATAGTTTTTACAAATTAATTGTAAATGCAAATAATTTGCTGCTTTAACAATGATAAATGTGGTTAATATTAATTATAACATACCATTCTTTATTTTGCAATTTGTAATAATGTCATTCATCAACTCTTTGTTTTTCTGCAATTACAAATAGATAATAGGTTAGCTACAAGCTTATTGCCATTGTTGTTGCCGTTATTATTTATATACATATTTATAAAGAAATGTGTTATTGTTGCAAATGCGGATGACGCGTACATTGCTCATTTCAAATGCCGTTGATTGTGGACGCTGCTGACGCTGCACACGACGCCGCAATTTGACAGCAGCGGAAGTGGCGCCAGCTTCTATTGTTATTGTTGCTGCTGTTGAAGCTGGCGTTAAGAGCTGCTGCTTGTCGCTGTCACTGTGGCGTCTGTAGCGCAGCAGCATACAAAGTGCCGCCTCATCGCTGGCCACAACTTGGCCAGAACGACGCTGGAATTGGCGTTGCTGCCTCTCGAGCTGTCGCAATTGTTGTGGTTGCCCAGCTGACATTTGCACACACTTTCACTTTAGACGCTGTGGAATTTCTTTGCACATTATTTTCTTTTTCTGTTTTTTTTTTCGAGAGAGAGAGAGTCGCAAGCCGATACAGGTAATTCCTGTCAAATGGTGTCGCGCGCACTGATAAGCTGGGTACTTGGGGCGCTGTTGGGGAACGTTTTGTTACTGCATGTTTCATTTGTTTTGTTTCGCCTTATCAGGCAGCACTTGTTAGGGTTGCCAAGGCGCTCGACAAACGTTGCGCTATAAATAGCTGCTCATTTGCTCATTGTCGTGACGTTTTCATAAACAATCAGGGCTGAGCTCAAGGGCAAGGGCAAGGGCAAGGGCAAGAGCGAGGGTAAGTGGGAAGCGGTCGTGCCCGCATGGCAAAGAAATGTTCTATGCTTTTTCATTGACGCTTGGCAACACTTGGCGCACAACTGATAAGCGTTTGCGTTGGCGTCTACGCTAATTAAAACCATTCCATTTATCAAAACGCACAGCAGGGACCAATTGGCGCGAATGGCGACAATTCTCGTTAGATATAATGAACTCAATCATTAGGTTATTCATTAGTGGAAGCAAGCGAGTTGGAGCAGCAAGTCTCTTTGCCTTTTCAGTACAATAGAATGCTTCGACAATAATAATAATAATGCTGTCGCTTTGACGCCTGCTCGGCCAAAAAGTAGGACAATTCAGTTAGCCATATTGTCTGGAAGAAGGAAAGCTGCTTACTTGAAGGCCAATCTTGTCCAAGCCTTTTGTTTATATGTTATTTGGGAAAGGCGGTTTTGATATTGGGAATAGCCAAGATGGTAAAGTTATTTTAATGTGAAAAAAAAAAGAGAAAACATGAGATATTCGGAGGTAGAATGCAAAAGAACTGCAATTGAGCCACAGGCAAAGTATAAATCAATTATAAAAACAAAGTAAATAAACTTTATTTTCTGTTTGAGAGCCAAAATGCGTTTTGTTTCTGAAAATCACCTTTTAAATCATGAAGAAAAGCTGCAAGAGGTTTTAAAACAACTTCAAACTCGAAAATTGATATATTGAAGTAAAATGCAGAATAAACAAATCAATATTCATAGATTTAGTAGAATATATATGTGTAATAATATGTTAAGTTGTCAGTTATATGCAATAAACGCGAACGCAGCATTAGAAGGGCTCGTAGTTTGTGTGGAAAACACAATTATTTCAATTACACACACCCGCATATTACAACAGTTGTTGCCAGGGGCTGGCTGCGGAAATAAGTACCGGCAGTTTGTGGCGCAGCACGCAGCTTTTTGGCAAATTGCATTTGATAAACGAAATGCGAAATTTGAAATTTATGTGACTGCTGCTCAATTTGCAACTCAATTAGTTGTTCCATAAATCCATAAACAGGACTCGGAGGTTTTGAGAAACCAATCGATTTAACATAAATGATATTTTCATATAATTTGGCACATTTTATGAGCCTTAATACATTGCATAATTCCCCACAGGCAATAAATGTATGGTCTGCAGCGTGTAAAATAATTCCTGCCTGGCACACATATGGTATACGTAATGCACAGTCCATAAATAATTTGTGTACATATAATAGAAATGCGCAACGGCATTCGGCATGCCCCAGCTGAGCAACCTGCAGCACCATTGCATGTTGCGTTTGTTGGACAAGCGCTTTATTTATTTATTTATTTATGTGCAAGCACAACTGCATGTGCAAGTTGAACTTAGAACAAGAAGCACACATACATTAAATGACATAATAATTGCATGTGTCATGCGAGATGAATAAGAACCTTAAAAAGTACATACATACATATATGTATGTGTATGTATTTTATTATATAAGAAACAGCTGAATCTCATACAGTTACACTTAAAGGATTACTTGAATAAATACGAATACGAAGTGTAATTACTCAACTTAATGCAACTTAAGTAGCTGTAGGCCTTATTTAAAATTCTTCAATGTCTAGCTTGAGCTTTAACATGTTAAGCAAAGAAGCTTTTGTGCTTTTGCACCTACGTATCAATCAGATTGGCAGCTAAAAACAATACAAAGCTATTTTCATATTTCAACACACACGAAATAGATATTGAGGGTCGGTACTTCTTTAAGTGCTAGTTCCTTAGATTTAAAATAAAATAATAAAATAAAGCATTTCACACAAATTGCATTAGGCATGTTCTTATTTTTGCATGTAAGCGAAGTGTATTTAAGCTTTGTCACACCTTAATTAACTTTTTTTTCTGCTTGCTGCCACTTTGGCTGTGAAAATAAATATTTGCACGCAATGCAAACAATTCTCAGGCACTTGCTCAGGCGCTGCACTTTCCGCCTTTCTCGGCACATGTGCCGAATCAACAAAATACTGTCCTAGCAAAAGTAAAAGCTTCGTTTAAATCAATAAATTGTTTCAAAATAGCTAAACAATTCTTAAACTTACTTACTTAAACTTTGTAAAAACAAGAACTCTCTATTTTGACCGAAGAATAGCTTCAAACTGCTAAATTTGCACCCCATTTTGTTTTTAAATTGATGATTCTGCTTACACACCAGCATAAAACGTAAGATTCGTTGATGGTGTGTGTTTAGCGTTCTCAATAACACACACACACACACATAGTTGATTGTAAAACTTGCAGTGACAACTCTTCGGGTAATATATTTTCAATTTAAACCGATTTTATCGCCATTTACCAGGAGCTGCAACAGCAAGAATTGCAACACTTTTTATGGGACAACCTTTAACTGCAAGTGTGTGTGCCACCAGGGTTCATTTTTGCACAGTGCGTATACGTAATAAATGTTTGCCCTGCGTGATGCAGCTACTTTGTTATCTACCCCCCGCCCAGCCGACAGCCAGGAGCCATCAGGCACGTTGCACACAAGTGACTACACTCTCTACTATGTGGGTTAGCCAATGTGGCAACAATTTTAGGTAACTTTCCTCTTTATTTGCTTTATTTCCAAAAAGTAAATATGCATTCATTCATCATGTGTGCGCGTGTGTGTTGGCTTATACCTTTTGTGCGTGCTCGCATTCAATGTTCGAGTGTTGCTGCCCCCAAGGGGCAACTTCGGTGTGTGTGGCAAGCCCTAAAAATGGAATCTTCTTTCTGTAAACTGGCAACAATGTCAGTCTGTGGTTGCCATCAAACATTTTGTATTTTGACATTGACAAATTCTGCCAAATTCTGTGGCTTTCATTTCGGCTACAATCTAATGTTAATATAATGGTTTTTGATTGTAATAATGAATTTAAGCTAGTTACCGGTAAATAAACTTCCAAAATAGCCAATTTGAATAGAATTTAATTTGTTTGCTTTAAATATACTAAAAGCCCTCACTCATTGAATTCCTGTACATATAAATTCGTAATTAATTAGTTGCGTCCTTTCAGTGAAACAAAAACCTGTTACGCATTATTATTGATTAGCATTAATGAATAATGCATTCGATTAGGCCCCCGGCCGACTAATCATAAGACTTTAATTCAATTTGGTAATTGAACAAAATACACACAGAAAAGCCATAATAAATAACGACAACAATCCGTCGACAATTTGACTAACGCTTTTAGGCTTAAAATGTTTGGCATATGTTGATGTCCTGAGGGTTGATTTGGCCTGGTTACGTCGCTTGGCGGTCGCATCATTAATTGTTAATTGAAATTTTAATTAAATATCTTGACAATGACGTTAAATACCGCAAATGTTCGGCCTTCCTTAGTTTCAAAAGTTTAGCACACAGCTGCTCATTAGCAACGCTCTCCTATCTATGTATGTGTGTCGGTGTGCGAGTGTGTTTGTGTGTTTAAGATAAGCATCGACACTGACGTCCCAGCCATTTTATAAATATAATGACACAAGCTGCATAAAGCTCGAAAACTAAATACAAAGTCACTCTGAACAATTACAGTTGAGTTTGAATCCCATCCGAAATAATTCCAGTAACAATTGCTTTAATATTTTTCACACAACACTGCGAATGTTGCCTTCTTTGGCGCTAGCTTTAATAAAGTGTCATTTCAAATCAGTGTCATTGTACTTGAGGCAATTGAATTTTAGTACAATATTATTATACATACATATACATACATATATATAAAAAATAATTTACCTCCCAGATGAGTCGAAAATCCTGCTGTTCGACGCGCAACAGCTCGCAGGTTGTCTTCGTCACTACGGTGCTGTCCCGGGGCAGGTCGTGTAGTATTGATTCGCCAAATGTGGCACCCACGCCAAGATTACATAAAGTGACGGAGCTCTGCAAAGAAGATAAAGTGGTAGAAGCAGGTGGTTAGCAAGGGCGTGATAAATTGGTGTGTGGCAGGGTACAAGTTAAAAGCTACTCAAGTTTAGTTCCAGCTGTAGATTAAACATTTGGCGGTTAAAGTTGGCTTACAGCCAGCCCCAGTCGGAAGCTGACTTTGCCCGCTTGTGTGTTTACATTTCAGAGAGACAGATAAAGATAAAGAGGAGAGAGAAAGAGAGAGAGTGTCCTGGGTCGGTATGTGCTAATTGCTCAATGTGCCACAATTTGTTTGAATGCCTTGTGCCAGATTGTTGGCAAACATTTGCTTACATGCTGTAATCGCTTCATTGCACACAAGTTTTGCCAATAATTTTCAAACGGAAGCTGTCAACTTCTCAGAACCGGAAATGCTGTGACAGCCTAAAAACCAATTTCATCGGCACTTAGTTACCCCTCTTAGTTGCCTACAATCATAGAAATGCACAAACTAACAAACAGTCTGCAAGAGGCGCCATCCAACCGCAACATTGCAATGACATTTCATTTTCCATTTATGCATATCTGCCTTTTATGCCCTGTTCCTAAAACACAAAAATGGGGATTTTTACAGCTTCTTATCTCTTTTGCAAGTTAGAAGCATTAGAAATGTAATCGAATTGCCTTAAGCAAGATACACCATTAGCATTTAACTATGATTACGTGAATATGTAAGCAAAGTTCATGAGTCTTTAGATCTTGTAAGCCTATTATTATTTAATACCATGTAAGTCTCATGTACATATGAAACATTTTTTTATTTAGTTAAGTGCTGCTTTTTTCTATTCATGTCAACTTACATTATTGTTGCAGAAATATACAACTATATTATAATACACACTATTATTATTTAGTCTTCTAAAACAACCAATTAAAATAGAAATTAACTCAGCTTCTATGAAAAGCGCATTAAATATCTCAAGATTTTCCAAAGTAGTATCAACCAGTTGAGCATTGCTCATTAGTTGGATTTTCTTCTGGTTTTTTTTTTCTAAGTTTGCATCTGCGGTTTGTGCTGTTTGCATGCGCTGTTTGTTGCTGTTTGCGTTCGCTTTCCCAGAACACAACTTTGGGGCAGCACCCGAGGGCCCAGCCTCATTTCAGTTGGCTTAAGTCGGTCTCCGGGCTGTGGATCTGAGGCAGCGCATCTAATTGGCTTAACAAGACTTACACACGACCGCAAAATTGTTAAACTCGCATTAGTCGACAGCGAGTGTGCGTGTGTGTGTGTGTTGGTGTGTGTATTGGTGTGCAACTATGTGTGAGAGCTGATGCTTTCTTTACAGTTATTACACATGCAGCGGGCTTGGCATCAAAGACTTAAGATCCGCTATAAAACATAATTTAATTATTTCTGCGCGCTGTAATTACAATTGTTGTCTTTTTGTTGGTCAAGTGCTGACTCGAATTTCTCGCGTCCCATTTAAACATTTCATTAACTTGGCTTGATTTATTACGACTTTTGTTTTGACAAGCCACCATTTCCCGCATTTTAGCTGCTTGACCTGCTTTGGCGGCTAAAACGCCATAAATTTTGATTGCTTTCTAATGGTTGTTGCCGCCGCACGGGGCCAAGAAGAGATTTTCGGTAAATATTTAGATAAGATCTCTTAGGTGTTTATAGAATCGATCCACATGTTGCGAACCACAATATAAACATCATTTAAAATTAAGTACGAAACCATTTTAATTGAAATTTTATCAATAAAAATCGAAAACTAAACAGATTGAAATGCGTTCAAAAGAAATATATTTTGTTTACCTGACTAAATTTTATTTGCCTACGAACTGCGATTTATTTTAAAACATATTAAATAGAACGTTAATTTTATATTGAGCAAATAATAATTATTCCATGCTGTTTTTTATTATTATGTAATTCTCTTGCAATTTCCGGTTGGCTTTGTGCTTTTCTGCCTTTGGTTAAATTCACAGCAGGTATATTTTTTGCTTGTGGCTTTTTTTCCATGGTGACTTTTTTAATTTCCGTTTCAGCTTTGCGTTGGGTTATCCTTAAAATACCCTTTAAAATAGTTAAAGAGATATTTCTAGTGTTGACAGCTATAATTTATCGATTATTGAAAAAAGTTTCAAGTATTCCTCTTACATTTTGAATATAGAAAATGATTTCGAGTAGTTCTGTTTACGAGGTATTCTTTATTCGAGCACTATTTATCCTTTTTCTGTGTTTTAATAGATTTTCTCTATTATCACAATTTGCCAGCGCACAGTTCTTTAGCATTAAGCCTGTTGTGGGCTAATCCCATTGATGGTTTGTGCTAGAATCAATGTCCTCTTGAGCTGAACTGGTTCCGTTTGAATGGATGTTGGGCATTGTGCTTGTTAATTGGAAATTAATGCAAAGAAAGTGCACAGCAATAGCTGCACATTTTACAGTTTATTAAAGAGGTTTATGCTGGCTTGTAATATAGAAACGACAATCTAATTCTGACATATTTTTGTCTAAAGAGTATTTTGGTTGATAGAACCCTTACTTACTCTCTCCGAGTAAAGAGCAATGTTAGTAAAAAGAAGACCTGTTTATACCAGCCGGCAGTTGCATTGACTCTTTGATTTCCGCTTACAATCTATATTTAAAAAATTTTTATTGGTCTTAAATAAATTGATAGTTAGTAACTACTCTGTAAATTAAATTCGTTATGCAAAACATGCTTGAAACAAATATGAGCACATTTTATTATCAGTCCAAGATATCAAAAGAAGTCTTTTTCTTTGTATCAAAATGCTTTAATAAGCAAACGGTGGCACTTGACAAACATTCGAACACACTTATAGTCGTAGCTTATATATATAAAGATATCTATATCTGAAACAGACTTAAATGTGAGCACGTACATTTTACACACTTTTTGTACTCGTAAATGCAATGCAATGTTTTACCTTTGCATAATGTCGCGTTGATTGCTCCACATTATACGTACAACTGCGTCGAAATAACATTTTTTTTTCCTCCCTATTTCTCTTTGCTTTTTGCCGTATCTTTTTTAGTATAATTTTATGAATTTTTTATGTGGTTCATTTACGAAGTATTTTTTTAGTTTTGTAACATATTTTGCATTTTTCTTGTTGTTGCCAAATTTAAATCCCGATAACAAACAGCAGCAGCAAGCAAATGTGTTTCTTATTGTATTTTTCGTGTGTGTTGTTTTGAATGAAATCGCAAAACGTGTGTGCGCTGCTTTTGGGCCAAACTAAATAATTGGGTTTGTGCTTGTTTGGTTTGGCCAAGTGATAAATGAGGTACAGGCGTGACCAGCGCCAGCAAATGTTTAGTGGCTAACAACAACAGCACGACAACACCAATAACATAAGTTAACATTTGCATGCAATACTTTTTGGTCATGTAACTGAATTTTAGTTATAATTAAAAATAGCCAAAAAATGTTTTTAAGTGCGTACCACTTTCAATTTTTTATTTTTTAGCTAGCTAGGCACGGTATGTAAATAAAATGACGAACACTAACAACACGTTGCAAGATGTGCAAGTTGTGCAACCGCGCGGCGACGCGTCGTAAACTGAACTGAAGTTTGGAATTGACGCCGTCACACGGCAGAGTTTAAATTAGCAACAACGGCGACATAACCCTCAGTTATGTACACAAGTGTGTGTTTGTGTTGTGTGTGTGCGAGTGTGAACGAGTGTGTGCTTATGTTTGTCTTTGTGTTCTTCTTTGTGCAACGCGGCTGGAAGTTGCTGAAGTGTGGCAGCAACAATGGCAGCAGCTACAGCTTGTTGTGGCATGTCGCAAATTGGAGCAGAAACATCAACCGCAGCAGCCCCAATCAGCCATGCAAAGTATGCATATCTCATATCTCGAATGGTCAGTAGCAACAATAACATAGCACAAACACGCAAAACAAACAAATTTGCAAACAAAGTTGTCAACAGTATTTCATTTTTTTTTTTTTTGTAAGCTTAGCTTGCATGCTTTTGTTGTTGTTGTTGTGTGCAGCTTTCACTACTCTTACAGGTAACAGCATAATAGCAACTGCAACCTATCCACTAACATAACCCGGTCACTTCACCTCCCCCTCGCAGCTAACTGACCAAGTGTCCGACTGGTGTTGCTGCTGCGCTTGAAGAATTTAACATGCGCACATGAGCAACACTTCCGTTTCTGGCTGCAGCTGTTGTTGTTGTTATTAAAACTAATTTTTTTTTCTGCCGGTTGTGGGAGAAAGAGGCGTGACTGTGGCTAAGCTTTAATAGGCATTGTTCTTGCTAATGGAAAATTTAATGATTTTTATTATAAATTGTTTCAATGCATACAAGTCGGGGCGGAGGGAGACAACAACTTCCACGTGGATCGACATGTTATTATTTATAATCACTTAACAATTTGCTACTTTCTAGTTGTTTTTTTTTATACATTTGTCTCGACATTTTCACTATATTTATTTTTATTTTAATTAAACTTTTTTTTTAAGTTTTCTGCTTCACTAAAGTCAATTAAAAGTTAATTAATTGATAACTTTTAATTAATTTATAAATATTTCACAGCAATTGAACAGTAAGTCTCATTGTCAAAAAGTCTTCCTCTAATTGGCATTTGGCTTATTAAAGTTGCATACTTGGTCGAAGGTGTTGCCAATGTTTAGGTTGAAACAAGGTTGAACAACCTGCCCTTTTAACTGTTTGCTGCGTGTTTTTATTTGGAAGCTATTTCTCATTTCGTTTTTCAATCTCTAGTTGGCAAGTGGCTTATGAGTTCAACGCAAAACAAAACCAAAAGCAATGGCAACAAATGTTTGAGACTAGTAATTAATTTTGTGTTCAGCCCGTTTCAGTGAAGGTGAAGCACAACTTGAAGCGGGTCGACAAAACGAGTCAATGACTGTTCACAATATGTAAGAAGAGAGATGGGGCTAAAATATTTCATTACTGAGCTGCGTGTATCCGTAAGATACTTGCTACCCGTGCACATTTTTTGCATAAGCCACACGGGATCGTTTTAAATGATAATTTATTAAACAAATACAACCAACCGCCTCACAAAAAAAATGTGTTGTGAATATTTCTATATATAGCAAATGAAGTGTAGCGCTATTTAATTATTTATATTTTTGTATCATTGAAAATTAAATAATGTCGTTGGATGCTTTTGTCGATTTAATTGTGGGTAATCATTTGTGGTTTACAGCTGCAAATTAAATAATTATATACACACGTGTTTGATATGTACATCATAGCGTTTTATATGTTTGGGGTAAATAATGATACCGTGTTATATGTAATTATTGGTCAAGAGATACTCTGTAAGGTTCAGTAATTCTTTTATTGATTCTCTTTTCAATAAAAAATGTAAAATTTAATATTAAGTTCAAATATATTTATTTATATTTACATTTTAATATTTTATACAACCTCGCAAACAAACTTATTTAATTTATCTGCGTGCGAATTGAAAAAGTTATCGCAGACCGCAAAACGTGTGAAATTATTTTTAATAACACTGACAGTTGGACCGTTAGAAAATGGCACATTAAATTACGGGTTTCCACACCTTTAGTTAAAGAAAAAGTTAAATAAAGTTTTAAGTTCTTGCACATGCCTAATTTTCCACGAGTTGCATGTTGTGATGTCATTAAATACAAAACAACTTTTTGCATTGCATTTTACTTATACCTAGAGAAATATTTAATTATTCAAATTTTGTTCACCTACAATTTCCTGTTAACCTAACTTTGTGAATGCTTGTGAAATTCAGCTTAAAATCAATGAGAAATATGCAAACAGCGAAATTTCAGCTACAAGCTCAAACGAAATTTTCAATTCTTTACAAAAACGAAAGCTTAACCTCAACTATGCAAATGCCTTATCATGTGCACATGTATGAACATGCATGAGAAACTCTGTGGCTGAGATTTAAAGCGACCAAAACTTTGCATACTAGAATGTTTTGGGTGGAACAAGATAAGATGCATAAAATAGTTTTGCATCTTCGGTTTAAATCATTCGGTGCCAATTCGAATGTAAATAACACAAATAATAGTTGAAGCGGAAATTCTGCACAGTTAAACCAAGGAGAATTTTTTTCCCTATAAACTTTGAGCACAACGGAAAAAGAAAAATGCGATAAGAAAATGACTAAAAGAAAATATTGTTTTACACAGATTTAGTTAGACTCAGTGATAAATAAAGCGGTGGAAAGAATAATAAACTTTACGAATTCATTTGTTTGGTAGTATTAGGTTAATAATGTAAAAAGTAGAAAAATTGCAGTCATTCACAACCGACTAAAGAATAATAAGTTTAATAATGAGAAGAACACTTTAGTTTGACGTAACCTTCAGGTTTCAGGAAATAAAAATCATAGATACATATTTGTAAGTATTGCTGGTATTAGAGTATTCCACAGTCGATTGCTTCCGACTGCAACGTTTTCACTTGTTTTCCTTTTCATTTGCTTAACATTTTTCTTTACAACCTTATGAACGAAAAATAAAGTAAAATAATGAGTATTATATTTAAAGACTCTTTAGGAATGTGTAAACATTTGATAAGCGCCTAAACATACCGCTAATCTAAAAGTACCTAAGAGATATGTCCATCCTAACTATTTCATAACATAAGCCAATATAGAGTATTTTCTTATCAAAATAAATAAATGTGTAGCGTTAAATAGATTACTTGTTGGCATTTGGTTATTTGCTAAATATAACTAAAATTGTACACAAAGATTTTCTGTTTTTATACCCTTATCCATAAAATGGGTTAAAGGGACAATGGATTGTGCAAATGTATTCTGTACAACTCCTTCAAGCTCAAATATAAATCGATTACAATAAAATTCTGAATTTGGAAAACCTAGAAATTGTTTCACGAACTATAGACAAAATAATAAAATTCTTTAAAATTTGCTTCGAAATCGGATGAGAAACACTTGAGATATTAAATAACATATAAGTTTAGTCATCAAGCACCATGGGTCAATGACCCTAATGCTGTCCGTCCGTCCGTACGAACGCAACTTTTTTCAACACCCTTTACTTTAGAGACTTAAACTTTGCAAGTCTTTGTCCATGTCTGCGTTAGACAATTTGGAAATCGATAACAAGTTGAGTTGATACACTTTGAGGTGCAAATCGATAAAACACACAAATTTTTAGGAAACGCCTACCCAGTCCCCCAACTTTTTCAGACTGGAATGCCCTGCTCAACTTTAAAGTTATAGTTTCGAACTAAAGAGGAAAGAGCCGATGACATCCGACAAGGATTTATTATTCCTTATTCCTTCCACCTTACGAACAAACTATTTACCACATGTTTAAATGCTGGTATCCAAGTATTTCGTAGTTGGTTACAACCAACAGCAAACATTTCACCTGTTTTTTTCTTTTGTTTACTCTAATTATACAATTGTTTATTATATGCACACATAAAACACAAACAATGACAAAAACAGGCTGCTATCCCTCTCGTTAAATGTAATTAGAAATGCGTGTTAATGTGACCACAGCGACAACAATTTCGTCGCATGACAACATAGCTCAAAACACGTTTACCTTTTTTTTCTAAGCTAAACTCGTTCCACACGAACAAAAATGCCGCCAACTGTACCCAAAACAAACGATTTGGGATCGTAGATAAGAGGTATATCGGTCTTTTCACATACTGTGAACTTAAAGTTCTTAATCAGTTGGGCCAGGCCAACTCGTGCCTGCATTTGGCCAAAACGCATGCCAACACAATTTCTAGGACCATCGCCAAAAGGCAACCATTCGACTGAGTCACGAGCTGTCACTTTCTCTGCTGAGAATCGGTCAGGATCGAATTTCTCTGGTTCAGGGTAGAAGTCTTCATCTCGATGATACGCAGCTGCTGGCAGTATAACCTGAGTTCCTTTTTCAATAACGTATTTCGGATTACCGGGCACAACATAATCATTGAGAGCTTTTCGTTCGAGAAATGGCACAATCGTATACATGCGGAGAGTTTCTGTTGCAACAAACACAGAAGCATATTAGTTTAAAAAATCTAACATTTATTAAAAAACTCACCCGATATAACCTGATCCAAATATCGCATGGCCTTAATACTTTCGTAGGTTAGTTTTCCATCATGTTGCTGCAGAACATTATTAATATCTTCCCTCAACCTATCTTGAATATCGGTATGCTGGGCTAGTTCATACAAGCCATAGCTCATTGTTGAAGAGGAGGTCTCAAAACCAGCAATGGAGAATACAAAAACTTGAGCTGCCAGCTCACCAATATCCAGCCCTTTGACAACTTCACCATTATCCATTGTGAAACTTCCTTTTTGTTTAAGTTCTATAAGCATTTCCATAAAGTCATTGCGTTTGATATTTTCCTTTTCTCTGTGGGCAATGGTTTCCTTAACCAGTCCCATGAAGAACTCATGAATATCATCTGGAACCATACGCATTCTCAACTTTCGTGCCAGATTAGGAAAACTAAAATGGACAGCTGTCAGTAATGGTCCATGGCGCAACTCGGTGAGTGCTTTTCTGGACATAGTGCGGAAGTCAGATTCGGGAATACGAAGAGTGTTGCATTCGATTCCAAAGGCGCATGTTCCTATAACATCTGTGGTAAAACGAGCCATCAGATCTTTGATTTCGATTATTGCACCTCCAGACTTGGCGGGCACTTCATCCAACATTACACGAACAAATTCCTCAGACACTTTAATGACTGTTGGGAACATGAACTTCATTTTGCCAGATGTGAAGGTGGGCGATAGTTTTTGACGCATCTCTTTCCAACGTTTGCCATCCAAATTGAAGAGATGTCCAGTAAGTGGATCGTCGCGTTCATTGTGAAACTGTCCGCGGTCAGCGAAATTCGTGAAATCTCTGATTAAAATATTCTTTGCCAGTTTGACATCCATAATAAAAGCACTTCGCTTTTGCAGAAAGTTAAAGCCCACAAATGGATGACCAGTATGCCGAAACTTATTGTAATATTTTTCAAGAACATCGTGAAGCACACGGTTCTTTCTAAATCCGACCAGGTTTCCATAAAATGGATGGGGTGGTTCTTGGGGTATTCCACGATTCTTCCAATAATTCATGTTCTTGTGCAATAGATATGCAACCAACGCTGATATAGCGATCAGCAAATATATTAAAAACATCATTTTGTGTTCTACTTTCAACGACTTCTTGTTTAACACTGAGCGCAATCAAGGTCCGCAGAACGTATTTTATTTCAAATCGGTATTGTTCTAAGTGACGGAGATAGTTGAAAACCAATTTATAGAGCTGCATTTTATTGTTGATTGTTAATTTCATAGCTGTTATAACATATTTTAAATTTGTTTTATAGTTCAACTTAAAAACAAGTAAAAACGTTGCAGTCGGACGCAACCGACTGCGGAATACTTTGATACCAGTAAAAGAACGGTTGATAAGGGGGAATGCAGGGGCGAAGGAGGGGCCGGTAAACACGCCAGCTATCATGACCAAATGGACTTAGCCAAAAACGTAAAACAACCCAAGGCAAATTTTTGAATCAAATGTTTTTAACTGTCACCATCTATCTTCCTACCAAGTTTGGGGCCACCAAAACTTTAAAGATAAGCCGATTCATTTAAAAGGCGGGGGCAGGTGGGCGTGGCATCCAAAATTTTGATGCATTTTTTGGGGAACCGTCTATCTTCACAAAAATTTGGGGCTCTAGCCAAAAAGATAACACAGGCGTTCATTTTAGAAGGATGGGGCGGAAAGGGGGCGTGGCATCCAAATTTTGATGAGATTGTAAAACCACTATCTTGACACAAAATTTGGTGGCTCTAGCCCAAAAATAGTGAAAACTATAGGCGTTTCCAATTTTATGGGAAGGGGGATGGGGGCGGAATCAGGGGCGTGGCATCCAAAATTTTGAATTACTTGACACAAAAGGTGCCAGCCCAAAAAAAAAAAGCGTTTCATTTCAAGGGGGGGGGGAAGGGGGGGGGTCATCCAAAATTTTGATGCAGTTTTTTCAGGGACATGACTAGCTATCTGCGTGCAAAATTTGGTAGCTCTAGCTGTAAGAATGTGAGAAATATTTGGTTTTATCGGTTTTCAGTTATCGAATTTATCGATTTCCCAGCCTCCTAGTAGGCGTGGCACCCAATCTTGACACTTTATCTGTCTCGCCTATAGACAAACATAATTGCAAAGTTTCAAGTCTCTAGCTTTACGGGTGTCGAAAAAAGTTGCGTTCATACGGACAGACGGACACCATGACGGACATTGCACAAAACCAATATACTATGAGACCTTCGGTATAAAGGTATAAAAACTTTGCGATTTGCATACTTTTTTTTCTGCTCATGAACGTATCTTGACAAAAACTCAAAACCGGAATTGAGAGTCAAACTTTTTTGGTGCGTAAAAGCTTTTAAGTGTTGGTATAACACTAAAAACAATAGTAAATAACACGGTTGAATTACGTTTGATTTTGTCAAAATAGGAGCCAAAGCTTAATAATTAAATTTTAAATTCCTAAGAAGTCACTAGTAAGGAAATCTCGATTGGGAGATACCCTAAACCCAATCTTTCAGTTTTTGTTGTGTTCAATCTTCTATTTCTATGGTGTTTCTCAATCAATTTTGATACAATTTTCGCTGATTTTCACTATCTTGTATTTAGTTTTTAAAACACCTTTCACATTTTATAAATTCACTATATTATTAATATCGATGTGCATATGTATATCGGAAAAGAAAATAGTAATCGATAATTGGAAACAAACTTGAACAGTTTAAAACTTAGGTGAGCTTATAATATGGACTCTAGATTCTTGTGTCTGTAACTCTTATAGTCTCTGAGATCGACGAGTTTATACAGTCAGAGGCACAGAAAGATAGACGGACATGGTAATATCGACTCTGTTGTTGTTGCTAATCAAGAATACATACTTCATTAGGTCGGAGATGCTTCTTTCTGTATGTTACATACATTTGAACAAACCCATTTCATGGGTTGAGATAATATTCATACAATGTAGATAATTTATTATTATTATACAGGAGCATTACTTAATTACCTATTGAATGGTTAATAAAACATTTTTATTTTTAGTGATGCATTATTTTTGATTTATACATGATAAAGTGTATATTCATTTTGTTATGCTGTGTGTTACGCATAAAGGGAAGCATATCCGACCCCATAAAGTATTTATATTCCTGATCAGCATCGCGATTTGAGATGCTATTGCCATGTCCGTCTGTCCGTATTTTCTATGCAAACTACTAGTTACTCAGTTTTAGAGCAATCGAGCTGAAACTTTGATCGGATCACTTTATCATATAGCTTTCATGTTATGAAAATAAACAAGTGTATAAAATTTTCAGCCTGCCGAAGATAGCTTCCTTACCAATTCATCTTATTTTAAAAATAGATAAAATCGTGTTAGGTAAAAGTTCAAAACAGGTTAAAGTCAATCGCCTCTAGCTAAAAAAAACAAGTAAGAAGGCTCTACTCGAGATTTCCCGACTATGAGATACCCCGAATTCTATACCTTAACGCGCACTGTCATTGTCTGTGTGCATCTGTGACTAAACTTTAATCTTCGATATCTCTAGTGTTTCTCAACCGATTTCGGTGAAATTTTCAGGAAAATTCTATCGTTACCCATTATTTCAACCCCCATTTCTACATTTTCCAAATTTGAGATTTTTTTGTAATCGATTACATGTGTATATCGGAAACAGAAATAGCTATCGAAAATCGGAAACAAATTTGTACTGCCTAGGACTTAGGTGAGCTTATGTGCAAAATCTCTAGCTCTTATAATCTCTGAGATCGACGCGTTCATACATACAGACGGACAGACGGACATGGCTATATCAACTCGGCTGTTGATGCTGATCAAGAATATATATAATTTATAGGGTCGGAGATGCTTCCTTCTGCCTGTTACATACTTTTGCACAAAACCATTATAACCCTTTTACCCATTTCATGGGTTCGGGGTATAAAAAGATAGCGAAGATCAGGTTAAATCTTTTTCATATTTATTAATTTGTTCAACAAAAAGGGTTGGTTTTTATTGAACAGCAAATTACAGCTTATATCTCATCAATTTAGTTTTAAACACGCTCCACTCTCATATAAATGCCGCCAACTGTACCCAAAACAAACGATTTGGGATCGTAGATAAGAGGTATATCGGTCTTTTCACATACTGTGAACTTGAAGTTCTTAATCAGCTGGGCCAGGCCAACTCGTGTCTGCATTTGGCCAAAACGCATGCCAACACAATTTCTAGGACCATCGCCAAAAGGCAACCATTCGACTGAGTCACGAGCTGCCACTTTCTCTGCTGAGAATCGGTCAGGATCGAATTTCTGTGGCTCGGGATAAAAGTCTTCATCTAGATGATACGCAGCTGCTGGCAGTATAATTTCAGTTCCTTTTTCAATAACGTATTTCGGATTTCCCGGCACAACATAATCGTTAAGAGCTTTGCGCACAAGGAATGGCACAATCGTATATAGGCGGAGAGTTTCTGTAGAGACAAACACAGAAGAATATAATCTTCAACTTCAAACCCAGCGATGTTTAACAAACTCACCCGATATAACCTGATCCAAATATCGCATGGCCTTAATACTTTCATAGGTCAGTTTTCCATCATGTTGCTGCAGAACATTATTAATATCTTCCCTCAACTTATCTTGAATATCGGTATGCTGGGCTAGTTCATACAAGCCATAGCTCATTGTTGAAGAGGAGGTCTCGAAGCCAGCCAAGTAAAATACAAAAACTTGAGCTGCCAGCTCACCAACGTCAAGTCCTGTGACCACTTCACCGTTGTCCATTGTGAAACTACCTTTTTGTTTAAGTTCTATGAGCATTTCCATAAAGTCATTGCGTTTGATGTTTTCCTTTTCTCTGTATGCAATTGTTTCCTTAACAAGTCCCATGAAGAACTCGTGAACATCATCTGGAATCATACGCATTCTCAACTTTCGTGCCAGATTAGGAAAACTGAAGTGAATAGCCGTTAGCAAAGGTCCATGACGCATTTCGGTAAAAGATTTCTGACCCATTTTACGGAAGTCAGATTCGGGAGTACGAAGAGTACAACATTCGATTCCAAAAGCGCATGTTCCTATAACATCTGTGGTAAAACGGGCCATTAAATCTTTGATTTCGATAATAGCACCTCCAGATTTTGAGGGCACGTTTTCAAGCATAACACGAACAAATTCCTCAGACACTTTGATGACTGTTGGAAACATGAACTTCATTTTGCCAGATGTGAAGGTGGGCGATAGTTTTTGACGCATCTCTTTCCAACGTTTGCCATCCAAATTGAAGAGATGTCCAGTAAGTGGATCGTCACGTTCATTGTAAAACTGTCCGCGGTCAGCGAAATTCGTGAAGTCTTTAATAAGAACATTCTTCGCCAGCTTAATGTCCATTACAAAGGCGCTTCGTTTTTGCAAAAAGTGGAAACCAACAAATGGATGACCAGTATGCCGAAACTTATTGTAATATTTTTCAAGAATATCGTGAAGCACTCGATTCTTTCTAAATCCGACCAGGTTTCCATAGAATAGATGGGGTGGATCTTGGGGTATTCCACGATTCTTCCAATAATTCATGTTCTGGTGCAATAGATATGCGACCAACGCTGATATAGCGATCAGCAAATATATTAAAAACATCATTTTGTGTTCTGCTTTCAACGACTTCTTGTTTAACACTGAGCGCAATCGATGTCCGCAGCGCGTATTTTATTTTAAATCGGTATCAGAAATATCAGCGTGAATCGACAATAGCTTATTGACGGAGATAGTTGTTTATCAGTTTGTAGAGCTGCAGTCTCTTTTCGAAAAATAATATGATAACTGTTATTTCATATTTAAACCTAATTTTATACCTAAGCTTAATCTATTTTTACTAGCCATTTTAATTAGCTAGAAAAAAGCTTTTCAACTTGAATATACTTTATTTTTGCTCTTTACGTTAATGAATGAAATCAAAAACCTGAATTGAGAGACAAATGTTTTGGTGCGTAAAAGCTTTTTAATGCTGATGAAACTCTGACAACAAAAGAGACCGCCACGGTTAAATTACACTGACTTTTTAATTCTTTTAATTTTTATATTTAAAACCATTGATTTTACAAAATTGAAACAATATTTATAAAATATCTTTAGTTTAATTTTGTAATAGTAGGCGGATGTCTTTAATAATGCACATTGGTATTCAATTGTATTTTCAGTGTTAAACTAAAGGGTTATATCTTTTCAAACTTTGACTTTCGATCGCTACAAACAACTGGATTTGGATATCCTTTTGGTATTAATACATTTTCTAATATCGCTATTTACTAAAGATTTAAGTAATTACGAGTCTTTGACTTCGGTTAAGTATTAAATATTGAAAAAAATAAGCTAAAAGCACTGGCAGATAGCTTTGACAGTACGTTCTAATTTATTTAATTCTAAATTTAAATAAAACATATACAACAAGTAAGAAGGCTCTAGTCGAGATTTCCCGACTAGGAGATACCCCGAACCCTGTACATAACGCGTACAGTCATTGTCTGTATGCATCTGTGACTAAACTTCAATCTTCGATATCTCTTGTGTTTCTTAACCGATTTTGATGAAATTTTCAGAAAAGTTATATCGTTACCAATTATTTCAACCCCCATTTTTTTATTTTCCAAATTCGAGATTTTTTGTAATCGATCACATGTGTATATCGGAAACTAGAATAGTTATCGATAATTCAAAACAAACTTATTCCGCTCATGGTATAGGAGAACTTATATTCAAAATTTGAAGTCTCTAGCTCTTATAGTCTCTGAGATCTACGCGTTCATACATACAGACGGACGGACAGACGGACGGACGGACGGACGGACGGACAGACGGACATGGCTATATCGACTCGGCTGTTGATGCTGATCAAGAATATATACACTTTATAGGGTCGGAGATGCTTCCTTCTGCCTGTTACATACTTTTGCACAAAACATTATACCCCTTTTACCCATTTTATGGGTTAGGGGTATGAAAAGATAAATGCTTCACAAGGCAGTTTTTGCTTGACAAATACATAAGTATTTATATTTTGTGTGCATCGTTATGTACACGACCTACACTAATTTTTGTTTAAGTAATAATAGGTATAACCTTATTATACTTTGATACCGAAGGTCTCATAGCATATTGGTTTTGTGCAATGTCCGTCATGGTGTCTGTCCTTCCGTCTGTCCGTCCGTCGTCTGTATGAACGCAACTTTTTTGGACACCCGTAAAGCTAGAGACTTGAAACTTTGCAATTATGTTTGTCTACAGCCGGGTCAGATAAAGTGTCAAGATTGGGTTGCCACGCCTATTAGGAGGCTGGGAAATCGATAGAATCGATAACTGAAAACCGATAAAATCACGTTCCTGAAAAAACTGCATCCAAATTTTGGATGCCACGCCTACTCCCTCCGCCCCTATCCTCCCTGCTCCTTAAATTGGAAACGCCTATAGTTTTCACATTTTTTGGGCTAGAGCCACCAAATTTTGTGTCAAGATAGGGTAGTAAAGTTTTCCAACAAACTGCATCAAAAATTTGGATGCCACGCCCACACCTTCCGCCCCCCACCACCTGCCGTTGTTAAAACGGTTATGCGTGTGTCCTCCACCCAAGCCACCCGCCTTATAAAATTGGAAACGGCTATATCCTTACCAGTTTTTGAGCTAGAGCCACCAAACTTGGTAGGAAAATAAATGGTGACAGCTATAAACATTTGATTCAAAAATTTGGATGCCACACCCACCTCAGCTGCCCACCTTGTAAATTTGGACTGCAACGTTTTTACTTGTTTTTTCTTATACAATGATTTACAAATTTAATGATCGATTTTTCTTAATTTGATTTTATTTTAATATTTATATTTTAATTAAAAAAATAGGTGTTTTACAATTAAGTAAATATTATTGCAATAAAGGGTTATATTTATCGCCAGTATCTATCCAAAATATCACGAAGATCAGATCAAACCTTTATTATTTTTATTCAATTTTTGTTTGACAAAAAGTCTTTCGTACCTACATATATGTACGTACATACAAAGATGAACTGGTAGCGCATTGTACATATAATATATATAATATAATATATACACACGTGCTCCAACAGCAGTGACAACAATGCAAAACTTATAACACGGAAACACCAAACTTATATATTCATCGTTGTTATTTTAAACACGCTCCACCCTTATATAAATGCCGCCAACTGTGCCCAACACAAATGATCTGGGATCAAAAGTAAGAGGTATATCGGTTTTATCACATACTGTGAACTTGAAGTTCTTAATCAGTTGGGCCAGGCCAATTCGTGTTTGCATTTGGCCAAAACGCATGCCAACACAATTTCTAGGTCCATCACCAAAAGGCAACCATTCGACTGACTCACGAGCTGCCATTTTCTCTGCTGTGAATCGGTCAGGATCGAATTTCTCTGGTTCAGGATAGAAGTCTTCATCTCGATGATACGCAGCTGCTGGCAGTATAACTTGAGTTCCTTTTTCAATAACGTATTTCGGATTACCGGGCACAACATAATCATTGAGAGCTTTTCGTTCGAGGAATGGCACAAGAGTGTAAAGGCGAAGAGTTTCTATAGACACAACAAAAAATGTATGTTAGGATATGATTAATAGCTCTTCTTATTTGCTTGACTCACCTGATATAACTTGATCCACGTATCGCATGGCCTTAATACTTTCATAGGTCAGTTTTCCATCATGTTGCTGCAGAACATTATTAATATCTTCCCTCAACTTATCTTGAATATCGGTATGCTGGGCTAGTTCATACAAGCCATAGCTCATTGTTGAAGAGGAGGTCTCGAAGCCAGCCAAGTAAAATACAAAAACTTGAGCTGCCAGCTCACCAACGTCAAGTCCTGTGACCACTTCACCGTTGTCCATTGTGAAACTACCTTTTTGTTTAAGTTCTATGAGCATTTCCATAAAGTCATTGCGTTTGATGTTTTCCTTTTCTCTGTATGCAATTGTTTCCTTAACAAGTCCCATGAAGAACTCGTGAACATCATCTGGAATCATACGCATTCTCAACTTTCGTGCCAGATTAGGAAAACTGAAGTGAATAGCCGTTAGCAAAGGTCCATGACGCATTTCGGTAAAAGATTTCTGACCCATTTTACGGAAGTCAGATTCGGGAGTACGAAGAGTACAACATTCGATTCCAAAAGCGCATGTTCCTATAACATCTGTGGTAAAACGGGCCATCAAATCTTTGATTTCGATAATGGCACCTCCAGATTTTGCGGGCACGTTTTCAAGCATAACACGAACAAATTCCTCAGACACTTTGATGACTGTTGGAAACATGAACTTCATTTTGCCAGATGTGAAGGTGGGCGATAGTTTTTGACGCATCTCTTTCCAACGTTTGCCATCCAAATTGAAGAGATGTCCAGTAAGTGGATCGTCGCGTTCATTGTGAAACTGTCCGCGGTCAGCGAAATTCGTGAAGTCTTTAATGAGAACATTCTTCGCCAGCTTAATGTCCATTATAAAGGCACTTCGTTTTTGCAAAAAGTTAAAGCCCACAAATGGATGACCAGTATGCCGAAATTTGTTGTAGTATTGATGCAAGATATCGTGGATCACACGATTCTTTCTAAATCCGACCAGGTTTCCGTAAAATGGATGAGGCGCGTTCTTGGGGTATGCCGCGATTCTTCCAATAATTCATGTTTTGGTGCAGGAGATATGCGACCAACGCTGATATGGCAATCAGCAAATATATAATAAACAACATTTTGTGTTCAGTTCTTTTCGGCTGATCAGTAAACACTGGATGAAAACAAGTTTGGTAGCGCTGTTTTATTCGGATTTTTTTTTAGCAGCAACGACGCTTTGCCGAGTAGTTATAGCTTATTATCAGCATGATTCAGCAAGAATATTCGCTGCTCATGTTTGCATTTAGCGTGTTCATGGGGGAATACTGCACTGCTGTGTAGACTAAGTTGATAAGTGTTAAGATAAGAGCCGACTGTAGACTTATGCTTAGAGTCATACTGACTTGGCACGCTGCCCGCTCGTATTTTTCTCGTGGTTGGTGTTTTTCATTTAAATACAGAGCAGGTACAAACCGCGTTTGTCTATTTATATTCTTTTAACCATATTGTTAAGGCTACAAAATGTTATAGCTTTATTTAAATACAAAGTGATAAGCAAAAATGCAAAAAGCATTATAAGTTTACTAAATGAACTGACAACTTTGTTGTAACTAAACACAAAGTAACATTTAAATAATGGCTTATAATTGAGTTAGGGATAAGGATTTCCGCTATCTGGAATGTGGCAAGCGCGTGCTAGATTAAATTTCAATCATCGATATCTTCAGTGTGAGTCTTTAACACTTAGAGGATAATTGCTCTGCAGATTTTATGATTATGCTTGTGATAATCTTTTGCTCACTTTTCTTCTAAAGTGCACACTTTGTTAGTTAACAGAATTATTGGCACTGCTGGTGTTGCTTTGAGCTCTTGGTGTAAAATGCAGGACACTTTCACTGCTTGTCCTTGTGCTCTTAACTGACAGCAACAGGCGTTCAGCGTGTGCGGCTTAAGCCGTATCTCTTAATGCCAACAAATATGTATTGTATATTGTCCAGTTAACACTTATTTAATTATGTGCGTTGCATTCTATTTTCAGAATCTGCTCAAAGGGATTTTAAATGGAGTTGAATGTTTAATAAGTGTTCAATTATCAATGGCATTTGGGATGTGTTTTACTTAACAGTTTCCCCTGCCCATCCACATGCCAACCATACAATTTAAAATGCTTTGACTTGCAACAAAATGCAACTCTTTAAGTTGACCTTGAGCTGTCACCCTCGCCCTACTTCTTAGATATCCAACTGCAGAGTCCATGTGAATTTGTTGCTGACGAACAAAGGAAACAAAAAAAACTCAACCAAGCACAAGAAAGCGACTTTGTTATCCGTTGCCATAATGAATGCATAAGTTAAACAAAAAGAATGCATTCTTCAAGAATTTGCCATACGATAAAGGGCCAGAAGGGGGCGAGAAGGGGGAAGCAAAGCTAGACTGCACTTATGCGCTAAATAAAAATGCAAATCTAAATGTAACATAAGAGCTGCACTATACGAATGTGGGCAAAAGCCGGGCGTGCACAAAAGCGTTTCTAGCAAATTTAGAAAAAGCATTACAGTAATTTTTAAGAGTGGTTGACTAAGAAATGCCTTCTAAATAAATGGTATATCACTAAATTGTATGTCTTAAGCTATATATATAAAGAGCCTACCAAAAATAATATTTATTTATGATTAACTATGTTGTCATAAATGTATTGAAATAAAAAAGTAAATAATACTAAATAATGAGTATTATGAGTGATTTCCTAATTGTTCTTCATTGTTATACAAAAAAAAGATATATTTAATAAAAAAGAATTTGTGTCTTTACCTTGAAGATTGTTATCTGTTAAAAAAAAAAAAGCTACAAAATTTTTGGATTGGATTGTAATGAAAGGATCCGATGAAATAAGACGTGTATATTAGTGTGGCTTGGGCAAAAGCCTCCTAGGTAAGAAAACCTATAGACCTAGGAAGTTAAATTAGCATGGATAGCTCGTATCATGTTTCGCAGCTACAGGGTATTAAAAGTTGTTGCTACTGTATTTGCAACGCATCTGCCTCTGCGTATTTACAACTGCAACTGTTTTTTTTTTTTTTGTTGCTCTTGCCAGATAGACGCGCAGCTGATTTGATGCTGTCGTCTTTTGTTGTTGACTTAGTTGCTGTCAAGGTGCTGGCAAACAGACAAACAATTGCTTCCAACAATTCTTCATGGCACAGCTCTTCTGTCTATCTTCCGGCCCCTACCTCTTCAAGTCTAAAGCTGAGCAGCGTTGCTAATTACGCAAGCGCAGGCTCCAGCATCTCTGTGGATTCATGTAAACAGCCAGCTAATTGTTTGGGAGAGGGACTGAGCTGAGACTGTAGGAGCTGTTGAGACCGCTGCGAAGACAGCTCTTTTAAATGCAAATACCAGAAGAAAGGGTCCAACATCTTAGCCTGAGCCAAATCAAGGTGTATGTGAGCGTATGTGTCTGTCAGTCACTGTTTGTCCCACTGTCTTATGCATAAATTAGTTTTGTTTGTGTCTGGCAGCTACCCCCGAGCAGTCACTTTAAGCAGATTGTAAATTGTGAATGGGGAGTAGTGCGCATTTCCTGTATATGTATGTATGTTGGAAGCGTGAGTTTCAGGTCTGCACTCCCAGAGCTGTTTCTTATATTTTGTTGACAAAACGACGTGGCAGCATGAAGACACAAGAAAGTGCCACATTATGTAAATTTCAAAGCAAAATCACAATAAGAAATCCGCATCATGTAAGAAGAAGTGATTACCCATTTCGACTGCCAAGACATGCTCAAAAGGCAAAGGCTCAAGGGCAGGCCATACCTTTTTATTACAATATACTCCCATATGATCACACACACACACACACACAACACACACACAAAAAAAAGGGGCGAATGCAGCTGTTTTGTGGCTTAAGGGAAAGGGAAATGGTAAAGGTAAATCCGACTCGAAGTCAAGTCAAGCAATTGTTGTCCAAATTGGATGGCGTTGGCTGCCTCAATAACAACAATAACCATAAAATAAAATACCTAAAAAAAAAAAGAAAATCCGCTCTGTGCGTGTGTGCTATATATATTTATTTTGATTTTTTTGTGCCAAGTATTTTGTCAGTTGCATGCGCCAGCCAAGTCAGGCAAGTCAGAAAGTCGGTGAGGCAGGAAATTTGAAGTTGCCTTCCTTCCTCCCTTCCGGTTGCCCATGCAGACGAGCCCAATGAATTTGCAAAATCATAATCAGCTCAAATCGATTGATATTAGCTGTAAATGACGCTCAAATATTTCGGTTGTAATGAGCAAATAATGATACACTTATACAGCCTAACCGATAATGCTCGATGCCATTTTGTTTTCAATTTTAAACCGTATTTATTTTGGAAGTTGTTTGACCCAACAAATAATTAGCTGTCAAACCATCCATTTGGGGTGAAGGACGCGTTGTCAGATTGGTGGTTTAAAAATTGTCAGGATATGAAATAAATGGCAGCAACAGCTGTGACAGTCGTTCAACTTGTTGCCCTGACAAGTTCATCGCCTGAAATGCTGATTGATTTCCATCCCAGCGCTCGCGACATGTGCGCAGCTCTGATTGTTTGACATGATGACAACCATGATGGGATTGGAATTGCGAATGGAGCATGGGAATGGGAATGGGGATGACGTGTGTGCGTGCTATTTGTGACAGATGCAGAGAGGGCGAATGACAGGCAGCCCATGCGGCGGCTACTTAATATTGATTTGATGTTGATTCAATTTACTCCATTTGTGCAAACAATGCATGCAACTACTATTTCAAGTATAGGACATACGTGTACACTGTACACTGATGTATGCACATACATATACAATATTATTTATGAACTGTTACAGTCTACTATATGCAGTACATAAACTGATTGACAGATTCATTGGGCATTAAGCACATCTGACGAATGACTGAGTGACTGACTGACTGTCTGTCTGTTTGACTGAGTGAGTGAGCAGTTCAGGGTCGACTCTAATATGCCCAACAAATTGCCCAGCCGACCCAGCAAACTGCGTTAGCCGAGTTCAACCGAGACCGGACATTTGCCTGACAAATGATGATTTATGTTGCTGCCCCCCAGCTGCAAAATGATGACAAAAACCATAACAAAGTGTGCAATCTCTACTGCTACAAAGCAAAGCAGAGCAACTTTCTGGGTTATTGGGTGATAAAAACGTCGATTTTAAATTGTATAGTAACACAAGTGAGAGACGCGTGTGCGCTTGATAAACCTACTCTAAGGCAATGTGTCGTCGGAAATGGGAAAGCTAAATGTAAAAATAAAGACTTGCCAAAGGGACTAGAATGTCAGAGAAGCGGTGTGGCAAGGGCTTAAACAAATAGTTACAAACTCGTTTAAATTGAATTATTATCGTACAAAAGAGAATGAAAGTTAGGAGAACTTTAGATGACAGAGCTTAGATAAAGAGTGAGATTTTTTATTATCCGGGATCTTTAAACTTGGTTAGGCACTATGATTTACTTAAAACGAGGACATCATATAAAGTTAAATATACTAAATAGTTAAAAATATTTTGATTTTACCAATGACCTTTTGTTTATTTTTCGAAAGTTAAAAATTGTTTTATTTAGTCTTTATTTGGATGAAATGTGTGTATCTTATTTCCACAGCTCTCTAAGTTTTCAAGTGTTGCAAATTATAAGTTAAAGCTGAAACAAAAAACTACTTTGAATATTCGACTGAATAACCCGAACTTAAAAAGCAAACCCCAAAAATTAGCAAGGACCTCAAAAGAATGTAAATTTTATAAATTTTTGGGCAATAACAATCATTTTACTGAACTCGGGGTATAAAAGGAACTATACCGAAATGCCAGCTAAATGAACTATGTATTTATTATTTGGGCTAAGAATTTGCTGTAATAGAGACGGCAGCCTTTTGGTCAAGAAATGCTCATATGCTCATGCCCATCCTTACCTCTCCACTTCTCAACCCGCCTTGCTCCTTGCAGTCTGCATAGCTCACCACGTTTATTTTCGTTAACTGAAATTTTATTAGGCCATGTTGCGCCGCATCGGACACATAAACATTGTGCGCCATAGGCATAAAAAACCCAAACATATTTCTACAAAATCAAACACGCACACACAAGAATGTTTGGTCAGCAAAAAATCAATATGTTTTGACTGTGCCTAAAGCAAACAAGTTCTTTAATTCTGTATCAATCTATACTTCGTTTGGTAAGAAGATGCAGCTTTTATGCCAAGCGCG
Source organism: Scaptomyza hsui (assembly GCA_018152825.1). Taxonomy (NCBI): domain Eukaryota; kingdom Metazoa; phylum Arthropoda; class Insecta; order Diptera; family Drosophilidae; genus Scaptomyza; species Scaptomyza hsui. Next base: position 1,213,085 of record JAECXO010000044.1, on the reverse strand, counting down.
TGGAAAACAACATGCAAAAGAAATTATGTACTTCAAACAATTGGCAACCATGAACAATTATTTTTATTAGCTCAGAAAGTAAGTTTTTGAATATTTTAAAATGTTTATCTCAACTTAGTGATTTTTCTTAATTCAATTGTATGAAAAATTGTCTAAGCAAAAAATTGAATAGATTGAATACTCTTTAAATTCCTATGTTTTAAGAATGCGGCTATAAAAAATTCTGCGCCAACTTGAAAAGTGTCTAAAACTTTTTTATTGGAAAAATACATTGGGGAACAAAATATAATATTCTAAATTATGTCAGTTGAGTATATTATGTTTATAACATGTTTTTTTAAACTATTTTTTATATGTCAAGATTAATTGATTGTTCTAATAAGTATGCTGACAATCGAAAATGAACCGAAAGTGGAAGATAAGTTAATCAAAGCTATTTCAGCTTACTTAAAGCTGGTAAAAAAGCATTACACACCGGCTACATTTGAAGGTAATATTTTGACATGTTTTGTTGCTTGGTTTTTGCTTTCATTCACAATTGTTCTTTTGCTTTTCTTCTTCTTCTCTTGTTGAGGACAAACCTTTTGAAGTTGTCACTGCCAAAGTGGCTCTCCAGGCTACCCAGTCGCTGACTTTTCGCCCCTTTTGCAAATGCGAATTGTATTGGTAAAAAAAAAACAAAAGTTCTCAGTGGAAAAAACAGAAAAAAAAATATGCCAACATCAATTCAGCATACGCATCGCAGCTGAACTTTATTTTCATTTGATAAGTTCTCTTTTTTATTTCAAGCTAACAAATTTTAAAGTCTCCACTGTGCAAATATTGATTTTTTTCATGTCAGAAAGTTTGTTTGCTGGTTTATTTTTTGTTTTCTATCTGCTTTTTCTGGATGTTAAACGAATATTACTTTTCTAAGTTTTAACCAGTAAAAATTTGGACGGGTTTCTTTAATATTTGAAAGTGCTCAAAAAACATTTCAACGACACTGAACTTGACAAATGTTTGGGACAAGGTTAACCAATGCGTCTACACAACGCTTCAGCCTCCCATGCAACTAATTCGAGCTTCGACATTCAACGCCTCCGTGTGTCGTGCCATGTTGCATAAATATTCTCATTGCTACACACTACGCAAAGAGTTCTATGAAATTTCAATCAATTTGTAACATTGCTTTTTCTTTTTTTTTTATAAATTAATCAGAATCACATTAATACTTAAAGAGAACACCTAAAAAGGTTATGTTCATTTCATTTAAATTTGTTTGTTTAGAATATCATTTTTATATCTGTTGAATTTTTAAATGTCTTAGTAGTTGACGTATAAATAGTTTAGTGCACAATTTTTTTTTTCATTGTTCTTGTTGATTTATAATTAATGTTGTTTGTCTTCGCAAGGGTATTTATTCTTCGACAAAATATAATAATGGCTTAACCTTTACGTTATTATTTTTAGCATTTATGGTAATTGCCATCAAATGCTGGGCATTAAGCTTATTGGCATGGAAAGCATCCAGAGAGACACATTTATAAATGTTTTCCTACGTTTGATTGTTGTTGTTTGTAGGCCTCAAACACACACGCGCACACACACACACACACACACTCAGCCGTGTACACACATACACAAATGTATACAAGCAAAATTATGGCAGAATTTTTGATATTTGCATGTGTTGTGGGCGGCATTTATTATTTGTGTTGATTTTTGGGCACGTTTTGAATTTGAGCGTGCGTAAATTTATGAGCAGCACGTTTCATGTTGTTGTTGTTGGTTTTTTTTTTTTTTATTTTTTTGTATCATCCCCTTTGCCCTCTTTATTTGTATTTATTTTTGTTGTTACTCTAATTTGTTAGTATTTGTGTTTGACGGCAACGACAACATAACAACAGCCACAATATAAATTATACACACAATATGTGCACATACATTTGAAAGATTTCCCTGTACGCCTCAGTGTATGAGCTTTTTTTTATCTTTATCACCTTTTTAGCACATTATAAGAATTTGCATAATTTATATAGGAAATATATTTCTCTGCAGTAAATTAAAGTAAATGTGATGAGCTTATCTGAGGGTCCGATAAAGCAAACGTTTGACTCGACTACTTAAGCTTTTAGCACAATTTATAAGTGTCATCTAATAATCAACTTTTGATTATCAATAGAACTTATTTTCATGTCATCTGATGTTTAATTCGAATTTTTTGAATTGTAAATAAATTTAAATTAGACAAAATTTAGTGCAACTTTTTTAATGTACCGCTTGTTAGATTCGAATTCACTTTCAACAAATTCAATTCAAAGTTTTTACCAGCAATTAGCAAACTTTAAATTGCATGCAAAATTTTACAAAACACACAAGTTCACATAAATAAGAGGTAGTCAGAGAGACAGATTGTAACAGACTGGCGAAAAAGGCAAAGAGAGAAGAAGGGACAATAGAGAAAGACAGATTAGCACAGGTGTTAACTTTGAGTTGAATCAACAAAGGGATGCGTTGAAAGTTTGTTTTTATGTTGTTTTTGGGGCTTTCCGAAGAGCAACATGTGCGGGAAAATGTAAAAGTCAAATGGAAATGTCAGTTTTTCAGCAGCGTGCTGCTGCTTTGAGATGTTCAGAATCAAATTAATAAAGATAAATGTATATATATGCACACACGTTCTGACCGAGTATCTTCTGGCTGTTTTTATTGTTTTCTGTGTGAGATAAATAATAATAAAAAGTGCTGTTATATTGATAAGCACGATACACAAACATGGCTATGCATGCCACACCTAGCCACAAACTGTGTGGGGCATGTGGCAATTTTATTGCAGCACGCCCACGCAGACAACAACAGCAGCTCACACAGATACACACACACACACACACATGCATATTTTTACATGCATATAGCCTATTAAAGATTATTAAAAGCGCCTTGATCTTAGATGGTGTTGTGCTGTGGCTCTGGGCTCCACTCGCTTGCCACATTGCTCCCCCCTTCCACCGCCTGCTCCCTTGCAGCACGCACGCAAACTTATTGATCCATAAAAAATATAAAACATGAGCATTATTAGTATTTGATGTGCCTGAGAGAGCAGCATCATCCACTCAACGGGGCTTATGCTCCGGGGCAAATGTGCATGTGCGATGGATACGCCACAGTGCACTTTGACCTTCGCCAAGGTTGTTGCAACAAATGCTTCAACAAATTGGTTTGTTACTTCAGCTCCGGGGGAACACCAGTGAGCATATTTTAATTAGTAATCATCAATTTAAATTAGGAAACTCACATAAATCTAAATATATTTTGATTTCTTTCGATTAGCCAATGATAATATATCTTTATATAGGCAGCTGCATTTTGTTTCAGTTTCCTACCTAACACTAATAATGTTATGCGTCTGATAAAGCAATTGGCCGTTGGGCCATTTATCTTCACCGCCCTTTTGTGTATTCATCTATGCATTTTTATTGACTGGTTGGCTAAGTTATCATCTATCATATCCAAAAAGGCAAGCGTGGACTTTTTCTTTATATAACCTTTAGCCATTTAAAGCAAACCCAATTATTTATTTCTCACTTGATTTCTGTAACCCGAAAATTGATTGACCTGTTTATTATATTGACCAAACTCCATAAATTGATAAAATACTGATTACAAGTATAAAAGCCAGCTAAAGCCAATGGGGAGGGAGTATTCAAATATTTTGTTAGATGGTGCATAAGATATATATATATATAATATACTATCTAAAGTAAAAGTTGATAGATTCATTCATTAAATCTTTTGTGAAATACATTCATTCAACATTTTATGCAATAATGATCAAATTTGACATTTGTTGATTTTATAGCATATCAAACTAGTTTAACATAAGATTAGCATAATTTTTAAATTACTAAGCACAGGTTATCTGTCATTAATTAGCAGAAAAAGAGAGAGTATGTAAGAAATCGTATGCAATCGTATGTTTTTATTTTGTTACTCATGAAGCCGGAAATGTTAATAAATTCCTTGACTACCCACTGTCAGTACGCAAATATATACATACTTAAAACAAGTCGAAACTCATTTGTTTGTTTCGACAAGTTCTTAAACTACCCACGGTCTGACAGCAAAACCAATAGAAGCTATCATAAAAGGCGAGTTCTTATCTCTATATAACTATTGTGTTTTTTGTTTATTTAAGGTAATAATATTGTGGTACTAACCCAGGAAATATTTTAAAATTCCGTATGCAGCTAGTAATCCAATAGTTTATCCAGCTGTTAATATCGTATTTTTAGTTAGCCTTCGTTTAATGAATGGCAGATTACACTAATAAATAATTCACTTGCAATGCGTTTGCCGTTGCATTGAAATCATTGCGTATTTCAGAATGTATGTGTATGTAATTCGGTCAGGCCATAAATTGTTGAAAACAATTACACTTTGTTGCTTTTGTTGTTGCATAAACAATTACAAAATATGTTTACACTTGTTTCGTTGCAGGCAATGCAACTCGTACAGGTATTCGGAGATTGCATATGCAGCCATAATAATTTAACAACTTTATTTTTCGTATCTTTGCGGTTTCTTGTTAACGTTTTCTGGTTTTCGCTTTCTGCTAAATAAATATTTACACACGCATTTCGAGCGCCCGCGATTTTTGCGACGCCCACACTGCGACGACGTTGTTGTTGAAATGAATGGTAATGAAAGACAATGCTTTAAACACTCAAAACACTTGTAAAGTTGACTAAAATGAGATAAGACTAAGCAATAGTTGGGCCTATAACGATACCGATATCGAAGCCAACGCACTTTCATTTACAACGTGCAGAAGAAGAAAAGCGCGCCGGCGCCTCGAACTCGAACTCAAACAGAAACCGCAGACTCGACAGACTCGTCGAGCGAGTTGTGTGTGCACTGTTGGAGCGTTCAGCACGTATTAATTTCTGAAGCGGCAGCAAAAGTATCCAAAAGATACATTCGGTCGCGCACAAACGCATGCACATATACTCGTACACACATACATAAATATACGTATGTAAGCAAATATATATATTTCTGTATGTGGGCTACTTCTACTTTGTCTACGATCGCTATGAGAAGATTAGCGGGGTCCGCAACTTGTTTGACAGAAACTCAAACACACAAAACGTGAGCATATTGCTCTGATTTTGTTTGCATTTACATTTACATTTTCCCAAATACTGTTCGGTTATATGTATATGTATGTAAATAATCTCTTTTAATGAAAAGCGACAAATCGTTGTTATTGCTGTCTCGAGTGGCCAGCAGCTTTGCAGCATTTCTCTGTCTGCATTCTCGCTTATCAAATCCAAGTGGTGTGGTGCATAATCTTTGCAATCAACGTCTGTCAATGACACTAGCTGCAATATTTGATGCTTTTCTCAAGTGCTCAAGTGCAGAGAGGAAGAATAAAATGCAGATGATGAAAGCGATAGTAAAAAGGTGTCGGAAAGTAAGTGGCTTATTTTTAAGCCTTAGCTAAGAACTGAGCTATTCTGTACAGAGAATGTTCTTTATTTTATGGAGCATTCTACTTTGTTATACTATTCCCACCAAGAACCAGCAATTAACTTTTATTCGTCCAAGTTCAAGCTAGTGTAATTGCGCCATAAGCAAGACAATATTCGTTTTCTTTTCCTTTGGTTGTCTTTGATTGCTAGCTTTTTGGCATGGTTTGTGTTCTAAGCTATTAACTGGCAGTTAGTCAGTGTGTAAATGCGTTTAATTAAGGCAAATGATTAGATAAACCAAAGGAAATTGCCAGCTTCTTCCCACTGATTGCCACTAACGAACTGATTGACGAATGACGTTTGATGTTCCTCTTAGCTGTAAATCGTTTTTGATTAATCGTTGTTGTTTTGAGTTTAAACTTTGATTAGCTGAAAATGTTACAGGTTTTCTCAATATGGTAGCCGCTGTATGCAAATGTTTTGCCCATAAAACCGAGTAAACTTGGCTAAGCAGGCAGTTCGCACAGCTCTCAAAGTGTTATTAACTAATTAAAGATTTCCAAATGAGGCCAAACTGCGAGCGACTGAAAAGAAGCCAACCTTTATTTGTGTTTGAATTTGTGTGTGGTATAAATTGTGTGTTGTATGTCTGTCCATTGTAGTATGCGGTTCTTTTTTGGCCAAAAGTTGAATGCTTCCGGCTTTTCGTGAGAGACGGAAATTGCGCACTGCCGCTGCTGCCTCTTCTGTTGCTGCTGCTTGTAGCTTAAAGCCAAAATATTTAAATGAGTTTTTTTTTTTCGTTATCACAGAAATTTCTATTGAACTTCACTGAGATGTTAAACCGCCAGCATTTTTCAAGTTATTGAACTATATCGCCCACAAAAACGCTGTCGTTGACATTTTATGCTTTCACCATGGAAAACTCGTTAAGCACCTACAAAGAATTTGAACTTGGGAAAATTGATGTGCAGTTCGTGTTGGGTGGCCATAAAGGTGTTTAGGTGTAGAGAGAGGAAGTAGCTGGGGGTTGCCTGCCTGCCTAATGATCGTCTAATTATATGTGGGTTAACAATTTTCTATATTTTCATTACGTTTGATGAGTTTAGGTAAGAAAAAAAAAAAAAAAACAACAACAACATGAGCGTAGCTAATTTGATGGCCAGGCGGTGCCGACTATAATTATAACATCATTTTAATTGGAGCCACGTTGTCGGCGTCAACACTGTACAAAGATTAATAGTGTAATTCCAGACGAACCTTGGCAAGACAAGCTAGTCACAACAACAACAACAACAACAACCAGACACAAGTTACAAGCTACATGTTGCAAGCAACTAAGTGAACAATTTTGAAGGACGCAAATGTTTCTGCTGGCCATATTATTTAATTATAACGGTTAACAGGTGCACTTAATTAGTGTGTGTGTGTGTGTGTGTGTGTGTGTGTGGGTGTGTGTGCTGCCTTCAACTTAAGTCAACTTCAAGTGAATTCCCATTTGCTTCCGCCGCTGTACATTCCATTAGATAAAAATTAGCTGCTGCATGCTTCACAGCTATTCCATGAGAGCGCATCATCCACACACTCCCTTTCACACCCCCCCAACCTCACCTTGCGCTTTGTGTCACGTGAGCTGCTACTGTCTGGAAATCCGGCTGTGCGGAACTCACACCAAATGGACGCGGACTGCAAGTCGCACATAAATTTTTAAATTTCAACTCGTGTGATTGTTTATACAATATTTTGATGCAACTCGTAGCAGCTTCCAACTTTAAATTAATTGTGTGGCTATTGATAGCTCTCGCTCTCGGCGTTCCCCTTTTGATTGTTTGTTTGTTTGGTGTGTGCTCAACATTATATTTTTGGCTTTTCCCTTGCATACTTTACGATATATAGAAATTGGGTTTTGCGTGTCGCACGCAACGCTCTTCCATCTAGAAACATCAACTTCAACGCGCGCAAAGTTCATTCATTAAGTTTACCTTGTTTTACTGCCGCTTCTATCTTTTTATAAAGTGTCAAATGCCTTTTTTTTTTGTGTTTCTACTGCTCGTTTTACGGTGCTTCGGAAGATGGCCTAGAGCTTAATAAATATGCATAATTTATGGGCCTGTAATTGCGAGCACTCGCCACCGGCAAATTCTTTCTAATGTTTCTGCCTAAATAAATCAAGTGAAAAATTATGCAAATACGTGTACAGAATTAGGTCATAAACTGCTGGCCTAGACACTGATTGGTAGGCAACCCAACTAGGGCCTCCATTTGATGTTGATTTGATTGGGCTCTATTTAAAGGTTTTTCTAAATCGAATTATAAAATTGATTAAGAATAATGATTTAGGCTTGTTTAAGATTATATGCCCTCGAAGTTAGCAGTGTGCACGTTTTAAAATTTTAAAATATTTTTATCTTTAGCTGACATAAATCTAAGAGCACTATTAAAGCTTGCGAGTGTTCACAAAACGTTTTCGTCACATTTTCACTCGCCGAACATTATGAAAATAAAATGTAAAATGTAAAAAAAATATTTAAAAAATAAAAGCGTTGTTTACCCAAATTAGTTCACTGTACTTTCGGACTGATGGCAACCACAGCGCTGATTAGCTTAGAGCTCATGTTACCGTCAAAACGTCCTTCATTGTCCACTTGCTCATACTAATACTCATATTTCTATGGAACTGCACGGGCACACAAGTACACAAACACACACACACACACACCCATTTATGTACACACACTCACCTGCTTGGCCAGGCGCCCATTTCAATTAGCCAACACCTTGTGGTGGTGGGAAGGGGAATGTACTCGTACTCGAGACCCATCCAAAAAATGAGATCGACCCATGGGCAGAGTGTACGGATAGAGGCTAGCAAAATGGCATCGACAGGCTGTAAAAACGACTGGCCAATATCCGTGCGGAAATTAATGTGCTGTGGCTGTGTGCAGCCAGCACAAAGGTAAAAAAAAAAAAAAAAAAAAACCAAAACGAATTGATGGCAAAAATAGAGAAATGTTATGGTACTGGCGCATGCCAAGGATCTGGATGCAGAATGGCACTGTCAGCAGTTTTGGGCTACATTACAGCCACAGTGCCATATAAACCGCAATTCCAAAGCCACCACACACACACACACACACACACAAAGTAAGCCACATAACCCACTTGGCAATCGAATCGACATATTGAACACACTCATACCCAGAGCTTACGGTACCATTTGCAAGCATGCACAACCATTTTTTTGTGCCTGCAGCCCGCATCCTGGCGATATAATCGCCATCAATTATATTGTTCAAGCCGTGCATTGTTTTTGCATGACATGAAAGCCGCTGCGCTTGTAAACCGGTTGACAATGCCTGCACTTCATAACATATACATATATATATATTTCTCATATATATGAGGGTGCTTACTCACCTTTCCATCGGCATCGGAGTGGGCATGGTAGCGCACCTCCAGTGAACCGCCCAGCACCGCATACCAGAAGCGTCCTTGTTCCCCAGCACGAAAAACTGCACGCAAAAAGAAAGTAAAAAATGAATGCAATTTTATTTAGAAAAAAACAAGAGCATGCAAACCGAAAAGAAAATATTTGACATATTTGTGGTTTAATGCTGTAGGAGCTGTGGGTGGTGGGTGGATTGTGCGATACACATAATTAATGTAATAATGCCACTTACGTGTGACGCCCTTCTCCAGGTCCTCGTAGAAACCGCACATGGCCAACTGCTGCAAGGCTGAGCCGGGAAGGCGACACAACGGCTCCACGCGACGCAAGCGACAGGATATTAGTTCCACATCACGTAAGTTGCGATCACAAGGACTGCAATAAAACGAGAAAAAAACAAAGCACGCAATAAAAACAAAATACAGATTTCGCTTAATCTTTAAAGTTTAACTTAAGTTGCAAAGTACCTAAAATTTATCTTCGATTAACACACTCTTGACGACTTTATGTTGGATTATTTACTTCATAAAATAATGATTCCACTCAATCTATCCAATTAAAAAATTGCACAGCTTGTATTTAAGTAAATCTCGGCGTATGCCATAGAAAATAATTCTGAACTGCTCAAAAGCTCAAAAGCAAGTTGTAGAGAACTTGATCAATCAGAGCCATGCTGTGTGCGGTTGGACAATAGAGCCTAATAAACTGCGTAAAAGAAGAAGTGAACTAAACCCACAGGGAATGCGAATGAGAATGAGTATTTGCAGTTTTTAAATGAGTGCCATTCAATGTGCTGGCTGCTGCTGCTGCTGTGTTGTATTTGTATTTGTTTCATGACTGCCAGTGGACAAGGCCACGCGCAACAACAATGCGATGTCAGATGAAAAAAATAGCCATCCAAAGAAATGCAAATGAAAATGGCAAACAAAAATAAAAAGAGAGAGAAAAATATATAAATACAACAATGCTGAAAATTAAAAAGAATTGAATGTCGTTTGGAATTGGCGGGTGCTTAAATTAAATATGCAAATAATAAGTTTGCTTCCTTTTCTGTAATTTTTTTTGTATTTTTAAAAATTAAAATGCACAAGCAAATAGTAGTAAAGAAACGTCCTGATGAAGAGCAGCCACGTTTCCGGAAACGGAAGCTCTACCTAAAGCAGAAGAATAAGTGAAAGTCAAGTAGAGAAAGCAACTAATTGCCAAGAGTTCAACTTTAGGCAAGCTTTATTTTGGCCAGCCCTTGCTTCTTTCTGAAATCAAAATTTTTCTCTTAAAGCTGGGCTTGCTTATTAATGCATCTTTCTCTGACCAGTTTAGTCAGACTTGGCATTATAAATGCCCTTGATAGAATATGTACGAAATGGTAAAAGAGACGAAAATTTGGACTGAAATGTATGTATTTTTAGGTTAATTAAAAATGCCATAAAATAGCCAGATGTGAAACAGGCAAATTCCGCTCTAAATTAAAATCAACAAAGCCGTTTTGACTGCATACTCAGATGTGTATGTGTGTGTGTGTGGGGTGTATGGGTGCGCGGGAGTGTGTAAGATTGTGTGCTACTTTAATATTGTAGTGTCTACTTTTTGGCGCAGCTGAAGGTGAATGGGAGCTCAAGAGAAGAAGGAGAGAGAGTTGGAGGTGAGTTTTCTTTGCCCGCACTCATACATAATTTATAGTCCGTGTTGTGTATGGGCCCTCAGCGACTGGGCGTTGTTGCTGGTTGTTGCTGTCGTTAACCAAACAGCGTCACGGCTAAGTGCCAAGTCTGCTGAACGTACATACATACATACTGGAGGATGCCATATAGGGAAATGGCCGCCCGGGCTGGCAAAAAAAAGCAGGAAGCAAGTTTTGGGTGAGGCCCGCAAGGCGTCCTGTTGTTTATTATAATAGCATTTTGTGGTTTCTACCAAATGTAAAGCTGTTTTTTTATAATTGTCCTGTGGTGAATGAAAACTGCCAGACAAACAAAAGTAACTTTAATTTTAAACATGCACAAAGCTTCCGTCGAGTGGCACACGTGTGGCATATGATAAATATGCTCAATACAAATACCCGACTCAGGATAAAATACTATGTACTTGAGACTAGAACAACTTTGTAAGCCAACATCATCAATATCAATTGTTAACCGCCTGTGTGCCTGTTCTAGTTGAACTGATTACTCTTTACCTTTCTCTTAAAGCTTTTGATAAGCTGAATTAGCGCATTACGAGCTCAAGATGTGCTTGCGTGACTTTGGAAGCGGCATCCATTAATTTGGACCCGAAATTAAATCATTTATTTTGTGGCAAATGCGGTGCGACAATTCCGACAATCTGACAGTGTTTTATCGCACATCGTTACTTGGCTAAAATGCAAATGAAGTTGGCGACCGAAAAAAGTGCATTAAATTTCGCATGAAATGGCAGAATAAAAGGTTCCCATATATTTAAACGGCAAATGAAGGTGTAGATGAGATAATCAGGGAACAGGTACAGTCTAAATAAATGTTTGTAAATATCACAATATCTTCATCTTTTCTGACAGAAATAAAGTTACAGCATAGAATTTCGCTGCAATTGAGCTGTTTAAAGCGATATTGTTTCAGGCATAGTGCGATTTACAATGCAACAAAAAAAGAGCCAAACTAATGCTGAAAAAACAAATATTTGCTGGATATACAGAAACCGTCGCAAAATCACAAAACAAACACTCTGATAAATGTGTGTGTTTGCAAGCTCAAAGCCCTATTGCTCTTGACCTTTTTGCTAGTTGTTGACCCTGTATGCTGGCATTTTTGGGCAGGTTGCGAGTATGGACGCTCTATTCGATGTTCATGCTAAGCCGCCAGCGGGCAAGTTCTGATTGATTGCGAGGGCGTGTGCCAGTCACGCCCTTGATAGCAGTTTATTGCAGCTATTTTAGGGCATGCAAGCGATTTTCAGTAAAATTTAAGTCAGCTGCTGCCCAAACATTGTACCACTTGAGCTAATGATGCTTTCTACTCTTTAAGTTTAAAATAAGAGAGGAGAAGAAAACACTTTTTTGCTTTTCTATTTTGATTCACTATTCGTCCATTTGGAGCTGTGTTAGACTACTGCAAATAGCTCGTAATGAGCACAATTTTCGCTTGGGTGCGGCCCTTAAAAATTCAATCCCACCAATTTCAATTCAAGCTATGCGCCAGCTCTCCACTTTGAGCTGCTTCACTGCGCTAATCAACTGGAAAGGACCTCAGCAGGTCCTTGCCTCAGGGTTGGAGGGACTTCAAAAGTGACCAGCAGCTTTTGTAGCATAATTGCATTTGGCTAAAAATCGAGCTTTAAATGCCATTGTACAAGCAATGTATTAAAGCGAATAATTTGTAGCCAGCCGTGTCCTGCATTTGAATTTAGATTTGCCTGGTAACTGCTGCGTTAAAGGATAAATTAACGGAAGGACACAGCTGTTGCCTTTTGACAAACGAATGTTGAGCATGATATAAACATTTCAAATGTAACACAAGAATTTCTTATGTTCTGTCTGCGTGCGTCTGTTTGTACAAGAGAGAATACTTGAACAGGAAAAAAAGAACAGCAATAATTTTAATGTTCACTTTTTGCATGTGAGCTCTAAATTTAATTTAGATGAGACCAGCTTTAATTATGATTTTATTTCTTTATCTTCGAAATAAATGGTAATTTGTTGAAGACAAACTTTTGAAACTTTTTGAGAAATTGCTTTCATGCTTCACAAAGTATGAAAAATAAAACTTTGTGGGCAATTAAATTATTTTTGCAGTTAATGAAAGCATTAAAGTAGAAAATCTTTTTCTTGAATTATTTATATTTTTTTGATATTATTTAAATGGCCTTTCAATACAATTTTGTTTATTTGCTACAACTTGAACCCATTAATAATATTTTATACAGAAAGCAGCATTAAGACTTGTCCCTCCTGATCCATAAAAGAGTTACTATCAAATTATATACATATATCTCTTGCTAATAACAGTAAAGAACCAAATTTTAAAAATTTGACTTTTTCTTTTGATCCTGTGACAGATAACTTATAATTTGCTAAATTATAAGAAGATTGGCAAGGTAACGCCAGGTATTGTCGCTTTAAAATTTAGTCAAGCACGCAGTAGCAAGTGCTTGAATATCTTTACACACACACACGCACAAACAATAACTTTACGAGCATTTTTTATCATTCATTTAAATAGGTGAAGCTTCTCGACTAAAGTCTTCTAAATTGTTTTTAAATATTTGTATTTGTGAAATCATTTACACAACACTCCAGGCTTGCAAATTGTTCATACTCTTAAAAAGTTGTATATTTTTCAAACTTTTTAAAAGTTGTATATCTTTTATCTTTGTATAGTTATACTTTCTTTTTTTTTCTGTTACTCTTAAAAAGAGGTTTCCTTTTTACATACCGTTTGTCCATAGCTGTTATCCATTCCATCGCCATTTTGATATATTTTTATTACCACTTTTTGTTTTTAATATTATTAAACTGTGAATGCCGCGTCAATTTTGAAGTTTCGTTGAGTTAAAAACTTGAATTAAAATTGATGCAACTGAGCAAGCCACAACTTTTTTTTTTTGGTTTAGACTAATACAAATGTAAGGAGCCCGAAATGTTTGTCCTTGTCCACAGAGCTGTTAAATTGTTGTTGATGTTGTTTTTGTTGGCAAATAAATGTTGCATTTCAATGCCCGTGTAAAAGGTAAACGCAAAGAAAAAAGTGAAAACGATGGCAAAAGTTGTGGCCCTCCGAGAAGCTGATTGTAAACAGTTTGCACTCAACGTGGCTTTCAATTTATAATTCCTTTGAATACTGCAGACAACACCAAGTAAGACATTGTTGTTGTTACTTTGATTTTTTTTGCGAGAAAACGCGCGCGATTTTCCACAGAAAGTACTTTAATATAAATTAAAACTGAAAGGTGCAACCGAAAGGAACAAATACGGATTTACAAATGAAATTTAATGCGATTTAAATTCGATTCGTTATTCGTTGGCCATTTCATCATATGGCTTAAACGCACCGCACCAACATAGCTCCCATTCGCTGTCTACTTGCCGCTCCGCAGCTGTAAATGAAGATGTCAAATTACATTTAAGAGTTAGTTAAGTGTGGAAATAAAGTCACAAAAACTATAAAGCTACTTTTACAGTTTACAAATCAAGCTAATAGGAAGCTATTGTTAGCGTTGTTACAGTTACAGATAAAGGGCTAAAATCTATGGCTTACAACAGCCGATGTAGCTACGAATTTGTTTTACTATATTTGTTTAGTTTGCTACAAAATGAAAACCAATCTAGTACACATTGCTTTTGTTGTTAGTAATTCTTTAAGGGATTCAAAGGGTTTTCGACTCCCCTATGTGTGTTAGTGTGTGTGTGCTAATGTGCCTTGTTGCCCACTGCTGACAGCTGTCCTGACGGCTTAATGCATGTGGGCCCTAAACAAAGCAAATGTTGCGCATGAGATTTCCATATGTGTATATGTCAGCGTGTTATCACAATTGTCTGAACATGTATAGAATTATCACAAAAAAAAAAAAAAAAAAGGCGCTGACGTACAATTTGACGTTGTTTTTGACGCATGCCTAATATTGTATAAAAAGTTCGGATTGCAAGCTGTTCAGAAACTTTACAAACTAATTCATAAAAGCTGTAGCAGTAAATTCCGTTATAAACTTTAGTTCTTCCATTTTGTAATGTCATACTTGAAAAACACACTTAACTACGCTTGTATTTTAGAATTTCTTTTGTTCATTTGTAAGTGCCAAGAGTAATCAGTCACAATGTTCCTTAGCTATATTGCCTTGCATGTGCACTAAAAAAAACAAAACACGGAGCCCTAAATTGCAATTAAAGTTTGTACATAGTACCCGTAAAAAATGCGCTACTTCATGATCATCTTTCCGATATTTCTCAACCGATTTTGATATAGTTCCACATTTTACGGATGTCCGATTAAATTTTGTGAAATAAAAAGTTTCTTAGATAAATAAAGAAACAAGCCTTAGCTTTAGCTAGGTTATCAAAAAGAAACATGTTTTTTACTGTTAATAATAATTAAATAATATTAAATAATAATGGATGGTTAAATTGATTTGTTTTGCAACAATTTTTTTTGCAATGTTTCTTTCATATTAAAGATTCATTTCTCTAACTCACCCCTAAACTCAATCCGTGTTGGCAAACTTATGCGCCTGTGAGTGTGCTATAGAAATTTCAACTTTTTATGTGGATAACAATTGGTTGTATCACATGACGAATTGTGAAGTGAACTATTGTGTTTTCATGAATATAGCATAAAGGTTTTCGAATTCGATATTGATAGGTTTTTTGCTATTGTTGTACCTGTGTGCATTGCAGCGTATTACCTTATCATTGTTTTGAGCTGTGTGGGTGTAGTTGGATAAGAGCCTTATCAAGCGCATGGTTCGATATGAGAAACGAAAACAGAAAAACAAGAACAGAAACAGAGCCAGAAAACTAAACCAATTGTCTGACATGTTGCTGATGGATTTGGTATAGTTTTCGTTATGTGCGGTTAGGCAACGGAAAATGCAATTAGTGCGAGTTCAACAGCTGTTCTATGTAACTTGCACTTCATGTTTACCCAGTCAAGTTTTAAGCAAAAAACTTACTGTAATTAAACTTTCAAGTGGAGAAATGAAGTAAGTTTCTTACTAATTGAACTGGCAAGAAATCGAAGCCAAATGATTAAAGACGTGGCAAGAACTTAAGAATACTTACGTGGCAATATCTCGATCCGGTTTACTTTGCGACTGCTCATTGGCCAGAGCCGGTAGGTGTAATAGATAGTGAATAAGATAATCAGGAGTGAAAAGCAACAAAGCCGCAAACTTAAATCGTTTATAAAGCGGCAATACACCTCGTCCAACATTAATGACTAAAGTCTAAAAAACTTAGGTAATTATCAAAAATATATTTCTAAGTACAAGGATTATCTATGTTGCTAATAAAGAGTCTAATAAATTGTAGGCTGGTTAGTACTTGGCAAATGCATAAAAAGTGCGTGCATAATAATAGTATATGGTATATATGGATTAAGTTAAAGGGGAATGCTATTTTATGTACAGCTTTTATTTGAGCATATTTTTATATGTTTGTTTACCGATTGACTGATTCTATTATTATTTATTTATTGTATTTATCAACACTTCAATTCACGTTCTTTGCACACGTTCGTTGGGTTCGAGAGATGACGACAAACTGAACTTTCACTGACGATTCGCTATGAGAAACTCAACACTCGATTTACACTTTTGATAAATATTTAATTTATTTGTTAAATAAATTTTATTTGAGATTTTTGTGTCTCCATTTGAAAAACTTTTAGGTTCAGTTTCAGAAACTTCCTCGCGTTGCTTTCGCAAGCGCTCGCACGTCCGTTACGTTCCTTAGTCGCGTCGCAACTGTTTTGGCCCGAAAGTCCGAGAGAGAGGAGACACTCTCTCGAAATTCACCATTTATTCGGCTGGTTGGGGAAGAGGAGAGAGAGGCGGAAAAGAAGCATCTGGCCAGGCATACTTCTCCTAACAGGTGAGTTTTCCTTTTGCTGACAGCTGGGTGCTACACGGGTGTGTTTTGGGGGTTGAGGTTGGCCCAGTATGCGGGTGGTGAAAATTACTCATCGTGATGACTGCAGTGTTGACTGCTGCGGTGCGCATTTTGGTTGCCTTTCTTTTTTATTTTTTTTGGTTTTGTTGTGTGCGTGTGTTGCTTTTAATTTTGGCGCGTTTTTAGCAACAAGTTTGGCAGTTCGCACAGTGGCGCCAGACTTTTCTTTTTGGTACATAATAATATCTTTACATTGAAAGTCTGATGTTAAGAGAGGTAGGATTAAAAATAATTAAAATAATAATTTGTTTCACCTTTTTTTTTTCCTTTTTTAAACCGCCGGGCAGAAATGAGTTCTCCTTAGGCTCAAAACAAACCCACAAAAGTTTGGGGCTGATCAAATTATATTTAATGTATGAAAAAATCACTCATTCTTATGGTGTTTCAGGTAAAATTTATTTATTTTTTTTTATTTTGTCTTTACAATATATCGGACTTCATGTTTTCAAAATGTTAAATTATATCTTAAATGTAAAATTATTAAATACACTAGATATTTTCCAAAATTCCCATAAGTATTCAATGAAGCTAAGATCTAAAAATTTTTAGAAATTATTTGGCCTTTGTAATTTAAAGTAATTAAAGTAGAAGTAGAACTAGAAAGGAGAATAATTGAAGAATTTTAAATATCTATGAAAACATGTTGCCGCAACATTCTTTCTCCCTACGTTCTCTTAACGCTGCTTTGCAACAAACTGTTGAGCGCTCATTTGGTGAGTCGACGCATTGACGCAGCACTTCAACAGTTGCTTGTCTGCCTGCCCCTACCTTCGACTAATATAACTGCCACCCCACCATCACTGAGGCACTCGCGTGAATTGCACATAAAATGGAATCGCACTGCGAAACAATCAAAGTGTCAATTAAAATATGCACAACAACAACAACAACAGCAAAGCCCATGAACAACAGAAGCAACTGATGCGAAAAAGGAAGTGTGCGTGTTCTTTATATGGTCACACTGTTTGCTTCCATTAAGCAAACTGACGACAGTTATTAAGAGATGGAACTGGAATTGGACTCATGTGCGTGTCCATTGACCGAATGTGAAAAAAGGTGTGAGCAAAGATGCAAAGTTTCCTTATTCCCCTTTTGCTTTTCTTTTTTTTATTTGCCACGTTTTGGTCCTGTGGTCGGTGCAACAATATTTACAGCACTCACGAGTGCCTTTATTTCCGCATGAATCATTTGACGCTGTGCACACAAATTCCTTGTTTTTATTTTTCATTTGGTTTTTCTTCTATTTGTTTTTTTCACACTCGTAGGCCAGCCGTGTGCGTGTTCTGTAGCATTTTTTATGAGCTGGTGCTGTCGTCGTCGTCGTTCTTTGGTATTTTTCGCTGGCTCTTGGCATTTTGGCAGCTTTAACAAAAGGAATTCCAACGATTTTATGGTCATGAATTTTTGTCCAGTTGAATTGTCGTATTTGGCTAAGACTTGCATGCAAGCTGGGATCAGCATGGATGATGTGATAGCCCGTCTGTCTGGGTTGGCGTTAATTATGATAAATGGACCCTTAATAAACTTGACGATACGAGTTTGAGTCGGTGTCATAAGACCACAATGTTTGCTGGCTGGCCTAGCTGTCAAAGCCAACTTCCGAGCCACGTTAATGCATTTTCTGGTAGTGAAAACTGTGCTAATGGCATTTCCTGTATAGCTCGCCATTAGCACACCAAATGCCCTGAGTTACTCAACTTGTTGTTTGTGTTTTTTTTATTTTTATATTGTTGCTGCTGTAGTTGCTGGTGCACATTGCTCGCATGACATTGTTGTCGTGGCTCTTGCCGTGGAGTTGCAGCTGTGTACATGTACAGGTAAAAGCAACAGAGTCCTGCACAGCTTAGCCAAGTAAGTAGTAAATCGATGAGTCAGTTGCTTTCTGCGCACGTGTCCATCGCCTGATTGCCAGTTGATGTCATTGTGTTATGTGTGTGAGTGTGTTTGTGTGTGTGGCCATAACACTTTACTCGATTCTAGTTGCATTAACGCTAATTCAATCAACGTTTAACGCAAATTGCCTCTTAAACTGAGACCGAACATCTCTGTGAGTATGCGAATTATGGCCTTGTTATTTGATTAGGCCATAAACGTCATTGATAATCGAACAATCAACAATACACCTGCGCACACTAACCAGTGTCTACTACGAGAACATTGCTTATGCCATTTACTACAACCATAACCAACGACAGGGACCGTAAATAATGATTATCTATTTTTTTTTATATATAAAAATATCACGCACTTATAATGGACCTATAAAAAATCTTTGCATTTCCGCCATGAATTTTAAATTTCTGATTTCTTGCGTTTTTCATTAATGATAACTTATCAGTGATGAACGGCTTTTTACCAATCTTATTGTACTGGGGGGTAGCTGTGTGGTTAATTGACAAGGATATGCAATAATATTGATGAAAATTCTAGCACAGAAGCCGTCCTTCACTGTTGAGTCTTATGTTAATCGATATAAATAAAAATCATTAATAATCATTATTGTGATTTTTTTTTTTATTAAATATAATGATTATGGTTTAGCTTTATAAAATTGCACAAAAATAAAGATTATCATTGAAGAGAAACCAAAAAATTAAAATGTAAAACGTAAATCATTAACATGTAATTTTTATAATATAACTTATAATGATTACGGTCCCTGGCTTTTTACCTTTTATAGCATACTTTTATGCGCCGTTTTTTCCATTTATGTCACTTCAGCTGCTTATTTGGCAAGCTTAATTCTGTTTGCTGCTAAAACAAAATACGTTTTTTTTTTTGTATTCAACTATAAACACCCTGAAATGTGGCTTACTTTTATCAGCACGAATTCAAAACATATTCTTAATTAAAACAAAATGCAGCAGTAGAAAGCTCCGTGCATGATTTATTTAGAGCTATTAATAACTAATATATATGACACGGCTTAAATTGTCTAACAAATTGGTTTCTCGCAATTCCTCCAATTTTAATTGCTGTTTTTGCAAGTGGCAAATATTTGTCTTAACATTTTTGACTGTTTGCCAAAGTATGCCTGCTATTTATTATTTTCTGTCAGCGGAAAGTCAGAGGAATGTAAAAGTGCGCATATATTTAATTTATGGGCCACCAAAATAAATAAAATTGTTTTCCATTTTACCATTCACCTGTTTATGGTTAATATATCGGAAATATAATTTAAGCGCAATGTGAGTGTGACCGAAAAATCGGTCGAAAGTAATTGTTCAAAAGTTCAGAGAAAAATCCATTAAAAAATTTCGCAAAAAGTCAACCATCGCAAAACAAAACAATTTTTTAATAAAATTTAACTAAGGATGAACGCAAGCATGTAAGTTTACTCCGCTACTGTTGAGCTTTAGCTGGTACATATATGAAAAGAACAATAATAAACAATCGACTATGTTCTTTCAAGCTTATCAATTATTGCATTGCAAATTTACTTTAAATATGTCACATTTGTAACTCCTTTTGTACTAGAAGAGCATTTATTCTTAGGGCAGATGCTGCGCCTGTCAGTACTTCCTTTTCATGTCTCCATATTATTTATTTATTTTATATACACACAACACATTTTACAAACGTACTTCGTTGCAGCGAATGTACATGCAAATTTTTAAAAGGTTCCTTGAGGTCTCTCACTGGAATCTATTTGATAATGTTATTTTAGTGTATTTTAAGAATTACAAAGCTTCCTTCTAGCTGGCAATTTGTAATAGAAATAAATTATATAGCATAGCTACAAAACTTAAGGCCTATGTGGTTGCACAAATTAGCGTCGCGCCATTCATTAATAGTAATAATGAAAAGAAAAAGCATTACGCATCCGTCATGTGGTGCGGCTGACGCCTGTGCACAGCCGGCAATAATTAACTCGAGTTAATTGCATAAAATGCCAATAAGAAATTTTGCGATATGATGTAATTAATGTTCATGTTGCAATTGGCTGGACGCTAGCAATTCAAATATGCCTTGATATTACATTTTTGACTGCATGTAAATTCAATTTTAAACATGACGTACGAAGTAAATTTGCAAAGACAAGTAAAGTGGACGACTGACCGTTTGCATAGTTTACAGTTTACAGTGTGCACAATTCAATCTAAAAACAATTGCATAAAATTATGCGCAACAGAGCGGGAAATTAGTTTTTTAGTAGCAACATTTGCGCTGTCAACGGTGTCAAGTGTTGCCAGCAATGCCACGCCCCCAAAGAACGCCCTACTACTACTACTACTTCAAAAGCTATTTTTTTAGCTATATGCTACAAACTGGATGCGACAGACGCCGCAACGTTTGTCTTGCTGCATGCAAATGACGACATTTGCCATTTGGCCAAGAGACAGTCGTCTTGTTCTCCCCTTGTGTGTGCGTTTGTGTGTGTGTGAGT
This sequence comes from Scaptomyza hsui, assembly GCA_018152825.1. NCBI lineage: Eukaryota > Metazoa > Arthropoda > Insecta > Diptera > Drosophilidae > Scaptomyza > Scaptomyza hsui. The sequence continues at coordinate 1,192,167 of JAECXO010000044.1, read as the reverse complement.
GCATGATGTTCTTGGCCCACTTGGCGAACTTGTTATTTGTGTAAAGTTGACTTGCTGCCCAGCTTCTTGTTGCTGTGTCTCGATTTTGAGTGCGTTAATTATTGAAGCAATCACAATTTCCACTCTGCCTAGAATCTTGAAAATTCTCTGTTTTTAGTAATCCTAAGCTGCTTACCAAATTAGATGCGCAATTATGTGTACGCCTTGCGCCAAGCCACAGCTGCCAACAGCCACAGACAACGTAGCTGACTACTTTCAAACATTGTTTTTGTAGTTGTTATTGCAAGCCAAGAGTTAATTTTAAAACACTTTTCACAGAGCTCGTTAAGCAGTGCTCCAACTTTTGGCTTATTCAAATGAGTGAAAAAGCATGGCGTTTATTTACTTTTGATTTGCAAAGATTTGTGATTTTTAGCGAATAAATAGGGAATGGCCACTTTTTATGGTTCAGGATATTTTAAATAGCTAAAAAAGATTCGAAAGAGAATGAATGAAAGAGACTAATAATAAATAAAAGATCGCTATAAATTATATCGAAAATCCGTAAAAGGTTATCGATGGCATAGCTTTTAGTTAAAATATTCTAAAGCTACCGGTCAAAACTGCGATTATTTTTCTTTTTGGGTTGCTTTTCAAAATTACTATTCACATTAAAAATCCAATCCGAACAATCTTTATATATTTACATTTTTTTTGTGTTACGCATAAAAATACGCTAACTGTTAAATGGTAAGCTATATCTCGATCCCTTATCTACCGCAAATAAATTGCGTATACGCCACATGTTTGCCCAATCTAATTTAGCAGCCAAAAATCTGCTGGCAGGTTCAATAGCGTTCGACGTTGCCTTTAATGGGTTCTTCGACTGTGTATAAAAAACCAACCCGAAACCCATTCACAGCGGGTGCATTGGACGCTGCCGCATTATCAGCTATTGGCATTGGCATAAAACCAAGCAAACAAAAAGCAAAAACACAAAAGCAATTTACATTCTGTTTACCTTTAGCGCCCTTACCTGCTTCCTTTTCGTTGTTAGCTGGGCATCTGGTGCCTTTGATTTAGCTTTGTGAACAGCAAGATGCTTTTTCACCTGTACAGGTATATTTCGGTAAATGTAGCCAAAGCTATGGCAGGTTTTAATTTTATTTTTCTCACTTCATTTGGGGTTTCAGCTAAATTGTTTGGGATCGCTTCAACACTTTACATACATTTGCATTTACTTCAACCACAACTACAAACAGAACAGAACTCAAGTCAACGCTTTAATAAACGGCCATGGCACCACCGCCCATTTCCCTCCCCCAAAAACTGGATCTCAAACAACTGAACCGTTTCGCCCATTAAAGTGCAAAACGTAGCATACTTTTCTGCGTGCGATACGCAAATGTGCGCCCAACTTTTATGGCCACTTTTCGCAGGTATTTTTGTGCCTGTGTATGTATGTAAGTGTGTGTGAATATGTACTTTGTAGATTTCTTGTCTTGATGCTGATTATTTGCAGCTTATTGCGTTTATGCGACGCTTATCGCATTCGCATGAAAATCGCATTAAGTCTCTTATACTAGGGACTTTGGCAGACCTACGTACATATATTAAATAAGCGTCTGTGATTTTTTTTGCGCTGCTTAACTGTTTGCATAGCTCATTGTGTGGGACGCCTTGTTGTTTGGCTTTGCTTAACTGTTTTCCTGGCAACCATTTGATTAGCCCGCTCAGCCTTGACAAATAAGTAAATATTCTAACGAGGGCTGGCTTTTAAATGAGCTTTATATAATATATATTGGTATATCATTACGTGGTTTTGTAAATATTTGCTTATGTAGTATTAAAAGGGTCCCAATTTCAGCCATTAACTTAGTTTTGTTCTGTACTTTACCGTTATTAGTTATATTATTTAAATTATTTCCTCTTTAAGCATACCACATTTATATAATATAATTGAATACTCTTACAATTAATTGTCAATTGTTGAATCGACCCTCGTGTTTATTTTTGGTTTGGCACAAATTTCAGTCAGTGGTGTGTTTTTGCCTTGTTTGGCTATTTAATCAAGGCCACCAACGTCCGTTAAATGTGTAAATATTTGCCTGAGGCTTGTCCTTACTTCCTACTTAATATATAAACACATTCATCACACACAGTAAATTCAAGGTTAGTTTACTTGGGCCCATATTTGCATAAGCTAAGTTGACGTTTTGGTCGGCGTTTGTCTTGAGCTTATCTTCTTGACCTACTTATCGCGTCATTTATTTATGAGGATTTAATGAAAACATTCTGGCTAAGATATGTAAATTAATTTGAATAATTTGCAGAGCAGCGCTTAGTGTTGGAAATAACAGAAAGCTACTTGCAAAGTTTTATTATTATTTTCATAGCCTTTAAATGAATTTAAAAGTATAAATTTAATTAGGCCATAAATAATGTTGCTAAGATACTAAAAAACTTTTACGGCATACACTAACCTTAAAGCTTTCGTCGAATATGCAATAGTAGTTGAAACTAAATCGAATATTCAAACAATTTTACGAGTGTTTTGTAAAAGTCTCATTAATGAAAATTTGTTTTTTAATTCGTTAAGCCTAAAAGTGATTTTATTTACCATCCCAACGGCCAACGGACACAAAATAAATAAGTAGAAAGACAAGATGTCAAGAAAAGTATTTTGCCAAAGTTGGGTGATATTGCAGACTTTCTAACCCACATTTCAGCTTTCAGCTTTTTGGTCCTAAAATGTATTTTCCACAATGTTTAGGTTCGTTCTTGAAATACTTCTCAATCACATTTCGAAGCTCATCGATTGTTACAGATAGGACGCGTGAACGATACTTTTCATACTCTTGCTGCGATACACCCAAAGTAAAGTAATCCAACCCGATTTCCCCTGGTGCTAATGGCCAGTCCAGCAGCTGCAGCACTCCCAACTTTGCCTCAAATAGCAAATCCCCATCAAACTTTTCACCGGAAGCTTGAAGCCATTTGTAGGTATTATCGAATGCTTCAAGTGTCTTCATCGAATGCGGATCACGATAGCTATAGAAGGTGAATAGTCCATTATAGCCGAGCATAGCGCCTGCGCTATAAGCTCCATTCTGATCTCGCACCACAGGCAACAGATAATTGGCCGCTATTAGCTTGGTCAGAATACGCAATACAGGGTGATCTTCATGTAAATAGGGCACAACGTAGAAAGCCTTCGAGCAGTAGTTGACGGGATAGTTCATAGCATAGTGGTGAATATTGGGCTTAAGCAAACACAATGTAGCCTCGCTGTTCATTTTGTCCAATGCTGGCAGCTTATCCAGGAAACTTTTGTAGTACTCGACTGCTTTTGGTTGGTAAGCCTCCGAACAGTTAATGACAACACGCATGTTGGTCCTGTTGAACACCTTTGAGCCAATATTTTTCAATTTGTCGCGAATTTCTTCCGTGGTATTTTCTTGAGTGTACTTTTTCATAAAGTCTAGGTGATCAAGCCCGGTTAATTGAGATCTTAATTGGGCTGCATTGCTGACCAAGCCACCGGCACCCAACATGGAGTATCTATCTCCGAAAACTTCAACTTTCAAGGCAAACTTAGAAATGTAGTTTTTCACAAGCATTTGGAGACGATCTGTATCTTCGAGCCTAAAGTTTACCATCAACTCTTCGCACAGTGCAAACATATCAGGAACATTCTTATCGAGTGCGTGTGTTGACATCAATATTCCCGTTCGATAGTATTCGTAATCCTTGACATTTTCGATGACCTTAACCTGAAAATTAATCCCGGTAGTTTTCGAACGGACAAGTTTGTCAAATTCGAGAAAACTGTGGTTCACAGTGTCAGTATTTTGAATTAAGTCACAGAACAATGGCACAAGCAAAGCTTCATCTTCATTCAGGCCCGTTGTATTCAAAAAGGAATAAAAGTAGGTTATTCCATTACTCGGCACTTTACACAACTGTGTGGGAACACCTTGAACGAGCTGATCAGTTACACTTGGGTATTTTAGAGGTTCCTTCACATCGTTTAATGTCAGAGTTGGCAAACAATCCGTATTCTCCTCAGCCTTCAAGGACGCTGCCAGCTTGAGACCATTCTGATATATCGCTTCCAGGTCATCAGGTGTTAGATTCTTCACTTTTTTTTAAGCAACTCTTCTTCAGCCACTTTTAGGCTCTTCTCATACGATTCATCAGCAGACATTGTTACTGTGAGCTTATGTTGATTGCTCAAGAAGTATTTTTCTACCTTTTCCTGGAAGTAGTTTTTGTTCTCTTTCAAACTGTTTCGCAGCTTGGCAATCTTTTCCGAGACCCGCATATTGGCCACTACATCGCCTCCGTGACTCCACTCTGACATCGAGTTGAAGAATAAATCCACACCAAAATCAGCGCCCTGATGCCTGACAGACAATTCCAGTTTGTGCAGAATACTTTCTATATGCTGAGGCTCGAAACCTTCTGCAATGACCTTACGCACAGTTTCATCATATAGTTCCACAAACTTGCCAAAGTCTTCAACCCTTAGGTCCTGCAAGCCCACAAGGAAGTATGCATCCCTGCATCTGAGAAGATATCCAGTATTCTTATTGAAGCCACCAGAAAAGTTGGGCTCAATCAGACCCTTGTAGAACGCTGAGTTGGGACCGTTGATTAACAGCTCTGAAAGTACTTTCAGTTCAAAAGTCTCTTGTATATCGGTCTTATCGCACATCAGGGATGCAATGCCAATCTGATTTTGCCTCTCTGGGGAAGCTCCCAAACTATCCAGCCTGCATTTAACGTGGACCTGTCGTGGATTCGACCAGCGTGGATGAGCGGGTATGCGGCTGTAGGAGGTATCTATCGAGCCCTTGCCGGCTAGATATTCCCGGTCGATGAACGCTAGCGTTTTCATTAAGTCGAAGGAGCCGTAACAATATATTCGCGCATTACTTGGATGGTAGTACTTCTTATGGTAGTCAAGTACCTCTGAGTACGTTAGTTTGGGAATCTCTAGCGGAAGACCCCCAGATATAAAGCTGTAGGCCGTATCTGGGAAAAGGTTAAACAAAAGATGTTTTCTAAATATTCGCGAGTTGGCTGCAAATAGTCCAATCATTTCGTTATAAACGACGCCCTTAAGCGTAAGCTCAGAATTGCGGTCATGAAGATTCTTGTGCTCAAGTCGCCAACCTTCTTGTAAAAATTTTAAATAGTCTAGATTGGGCCTGCAACAAGTTAACATATAAGTTAGATAAAACGGGTGTTTTTTATAGCTTACCTAAAAACCGCATCCAAGTAAATGTTCTGTAGATTCCTGAAATCGACATCATTTCTAGAACCAAACACGAAGTAGGTTAGATCGGTCGTTACCTCCGCATTCATATTGGTCGCAACTGAACGATTTAGCATTTTGAAGAAGGGATCCCGAAGTGGAAACTTCTGTGAGCCCAATAAAATAAGGTGTTCCAATACGTGCGCCTTTCCCTTGGAATCGGTAGGTGGAGTCCGAAAATTGATGGAGAACACATTCTTGTTGTCATTACGATCGATATACCAAAACTCTGTGCCAGTGTCAATATGTCGCAGTTTACACGACACTAGCTCAAAGTCCGAGATGAAATCAATGCGCTCACACCGAAAACCATGATATACCTGACCTTCTTTATATTTGTAGCCTCGGTCAGTCATTACATCTGGCATTGAAGGCACATCCTCCGACTTTGGTTTGACATCCTCAGCTGTAAGAGTCTTCAAATTTCGCCTGTTATTTCTAACGTATAGCACTCTTTCAAATGATGGCCGTACAGCCTTTAAGCAATTTAGATTCCTAAACATTTTATTCATAAAAAATTAAGTATTTATTATTTTTGAATTTTTAAATTTTTGTACAGAAACTCCAAAGATATTTGTTTAGGAATATTAAGCAACAGCAAACATATATGACGTATTTCAAGCCTTCGTAGCGCAAATTCCAAACTCTTAACTTAGATTTATTGTGTCATAAATGCTATCTCAATATTAATTTTACCCTTTTATGCTTTTGGGCTAAGCAAACTTACATCCCTAAAGCCATATGAAGTTTATAAAGCTCACAAAAAATTAAATATTAAGCACGAAACTTGTTTTCGAAATTGAGTTGTAAGCAGCTTTTATGGCCGCAACCTGAACCTGAAGTTAAGCCAAGTTAAGGCAAGGGCTGAAAACCATCTAAATGGTCGTTTGTTGGCAGTTGAGGTAAGGCAAAAAGGAGCCGCACAAAAACAAATTCAACGCATTGTTTCGACAGCCGCAATCGACGCAGTTAGACAGCTATAAAATGTCTGATATTATGCAGACTCTAAGCATATTTAAGCAACCGCTATCTATGAGCACAATATTAAAGTTGACACCCTTCGTTTGGTTTTGACTCTTCGTGTCCGGAGTCCGGAGTCCGGACTGCCCGTTGTATTGAGTATTGTACGTGCTGCCATCTGAGCTCTGGCTGCGTGACTTACTAACTGAAGCATAGTTCCATGGGCCGCCTGATGCGCTTTTGATAACTTGTTTTGTGCTCTGCTAACTGACAACTTTTTGTTGTAAGCACTTGTTCTTGTTGTTGTTTGGTCTGACAGAAGGCATGCGGCGTGACTTGGCGACAAGTTGCCGCCATCAGCAGTTTGATAAATAGTTTGTGAGCTGCTACGAAAAACGAATAAGATATCCTTGAATTACACACAAACACACACACGCACATTCCGTGCCTGTCGCCTTTAGTTGAATGAAATTAAAAACAAGTCCAGCGATGCCACAGGTAGATAATACAGACATACCTACGCTGTCACACGGTTGTGAGCCACACATACATACCTACATATAAATGTACTGAAAGCCACATACACTCAACACACACATACACAAACAGGTGTAAAATTTCCCAAGCACCTTTTTTATGCCTGGCACAACATTTTTTTATTCCGAGACTTTAAATTTTTTTTGTGCTGCGAGCGGTTTAAGTTTTTATTTCGTTACGGTTCGCCTCGGTTGTGCCGCATAAAATTTGATGCACTCGAAGGTATGTAATGAAAATGTACATCAAACAACGGCGCACATAAAACTGTCCTGTTGGAATTACAACAAGATTTTACACTCACTGCTTTTGTGAACATTTAAGAGATGGACACCTGTCGCCCTAGAAATAACCAAGGACTTTTCAGGCGTTGCGACATTCCGACTTTGACAATAAGCAAAACGCTGAATATGCTGCCTGCCACAATTTCTCTTGCCTCTCAGGAAAACATATTTAATACTGGCTAAAGTGATAGGTGATTTAAGTAAAATTGTACAAAGAAAAAGCTTATCAGTGAATAAGTCTTAGTATATTAAATCTTGTCATAAGCTTTCAGCGATTTCTTATTTGTTTTCAATCAATTACAAACTGCCTGAGGCAAACATTTCATCCTTTAATCAGTTATTTCAATTCGGAGCTGAATGGCATAACATTTTAATCAATCAATTCTTAATTGGCGCTAAGACATTATTCGTTTTTAAAGAACAAAAGAAATATAACATGTTGAACATTCTTAAACCTTGCAGCTGGTATCCGCAGCTTAACCGCTCGAAGAATGTCAGCTCTTAGAAAGTTGCTATCCATGTTTCGAGTATCACTTTTTCTGCCAGTCCTAATATGCTTTTGTCAATTTAACTGGGCTTTTTTACGCTCTGGAACAAATGTACAAAATCACTCGACTATCAAAAGAGCTACGCGGCGTATACGCAATAATTGAAAGGCCAACAAATTTGTTGCCAATTTGTGGCAATTGACAAGCACTAAACGAATGTGCTCCAGAGTAGCTACAAGTGGATCAGGACATGGGTTGGTGGGTGGACATAGAGTGTGTGCAGTTTTAATGATATATTGAGTGTCACAAAAAGATACAACGAGCTGTAATCGATGTTTACAAAAATTGACCCACAGCCGACTAGGCGGCCATAAATAATTCATTTAGATTAGAGTGAGAGAGACAGGGTATTGAATTACACAGCTTTATCTGTCTAGTGTCTGCGTGTGTCTGTGTTCTGCTGTTTATGGCACCCTAGGGAAATGACGCCTTATGAATGCCATTTTAATATACATAGCGCAAAACAACTTTGACGATATTGTCTGGCAGTTAGTTACTGAGAGAAATCCAAATGGTATTTTTGTGACGTTTGTGTCCCTTTCTATTGATAGACACAAAGTTATTCAAGCTGTTACACGCACACACACACACACTATTCTCAGTATACCATAAATGGCTATATCTAAAAAAAATACACATGCAAATATATTTATATGAGAGTGTGCGTGCGTCATGCCACACGCAAAACTGTTATGGATGTGCACTCAAAACAAAATAATAAAAGCGGCTTAAAAAGAAAAGTTTACCATATCCATTTAATTTGTAAAATTTTATTTTACGATTTCAATCTAAATTTTTCAAGAAAAGCTTTAAAGTATTTTGTTCAAATGTTTTTCATGTTTCGTTCGTTTATCCTAGATATTTTCTATCAGTGTAGTACAGACAACAGCAGGACGACAAAAAAGAGAGATAAACTGATACTATGGGTGGGCGGGTAACGGGAAACGGGTGTTTGGTAGACGTAAATGTATATTTGACGCACCACAAGCATTTATCAAGTGGTTCGCTCAATTTGGCAAATCTAAGCATCTATTGAGCCCATTCATTTGACTCGCTTTTGAGCATTTTATATTGATTTTGCCAACATTATTCTTGCTGTTTTTTTCTTGCTGTAGCCCTTAAAAGTACTAAAGGGGCTTTTTTGTTTTTTGTTGTTTTTTTTTTTTTTTGCGGGTTCCAATCGATTCCAGTTGAAACTTTTGGCACGCTCTGCTAATTAGCTGGGCTCATCATTGACGTCATTTGCATGCAATACTACTTACAACACTCGAATTTCAATCAAAACAATTTACACAAGTTGTTACCGCCCAGACAGACACACCCCCACCGTTTTTAGCCAAAGTTTGAGCCCTTTGTTATGCCATTTCTTATGGCATTTTGTTGCCGTTTTCTCTGTGTGTGTGTGCTTTGGGAGCTTTGGGAGGCAGGAGACAGCTCACCTGGTCGAGCATTTTATTTAAGTTTTCGCATTGTTTAGTCTTATGTATATTTACTTAAAGTGCGGTGGAGGGGTTTTTTTTTTGGTGGGAGGGCTGTTGGCTTACCCGCAACCGTTATTGTTGTATTTGGGCTTACCTTCAACTTTTGTACGCTGCTCTGTTTGCTTTAACATTGAAAAAGTTGAGTTTTTTTTGTATTCGCTGACTCGGACTCATAAAGCGAGAACTTTTCAACTTTTTCAACTGAGGTTTTTATGCCTTTCAGTTTTAACATTGCCATTGCCTAGGTGAGAATAACGCTCAAAGTTTTGCACTCACTTTCTTTATATCATTTCATATACATATATACATACTTTGTATATATGTATACAACAAAAGGTCGATAAACAATTGACAAAGTCGCGTTGCTCTTGACTTGCCGCCATAAATGCCATTTAAAAACTTTTGCATTATAGTTTGCTAGCACTTGCCAGCAAGTGCCATTATAATGTCGCTGATTCATTTCGATGCTTTAGAGACAAACTATCTATTCAACAATGTGGTTGAAAGTGGCGCTCGGTGCACGCTCAATTAAAGCTTGGCAAACTTTACAGAATATAATGTTGTCCTTTAAAGACTGATAATGAGCTAAGAAGTTAACAAACTTTATCTGCAATACTGCAAAAAGTTCGCTTAAGTCGGTTAACTCTTAGAATCAAGACAATGTGACAGGCGCATGATATAAATTTACTCTAAATTCTGTTCTTAATTAGTAACTGACTAAGCATTAATATAACATATAAGAGATGATTGTAAAGTTGAAATGTCTCAAAAAATAGTTATTATTATTATTCCACGAAATATCGTACTTTTTTTTTGAGGATGGTTTGAGAGTTAACATATTTTTATAATTTAGTTAAATGGCTATGGTAAACATTTCAGCCTCCTAAGTCTTATCGTCGTGGCTGTGCCTTAATGGCCAGTCAGGACAAAAGATTTCAATGAATAATGTGATAAATAACCAAATTAGTTACTAAAATAATATTACTATTCTTGATAAACGATAATTACATTTTATAAACAATAACATTTACTCAAAAATGATTAATTTCTCGCCAAACATCACTTATTGTTATTTTTATAGTCTGACGCTAAAAGCAAACAGATATCAATGCTTATCTATAGCAGTATTGGCCAATGATTAGACATGAACGGGAACTAAGTTAACGCGGTTGACGAGTTTACAATCAGTTCGTTTTGCCAACTCAAATCGGCCATTTGTTGGTTACAATTCGATTAAGTTTCCGAAATGTTTGCGTTCATAATTGCACTTTCTATAGCGCTGTCGATATTCCTAGTTACTTCAATCGTGGTAATGATTCGGAGAAAGCAAAAAGCAACTCAAAATGTTGGTTACGTTATTAGCGAGGGAGGTGAGCACTGCGAGAAGTCAAAAATTTCTCAGAATACATTTTAATCTGGGTGCTTATCAGCTTGGGTTTTGCTTTACCTCTTAATAAAACCATTCGTATTTCCTTTGTCTTTTCCACAGCACCAGTAAATAGACCTGGAGTTGTACCCGTTTATCAGTGTCCACCTCCTGCATATCAGACTAATGTTTACCCAGCAACATATGCATATCCAGTGCAAAGCATAAGGTTAGCTGTTTAATCAAGTAAAATGTAATGTAATTTATTTATATAAATACTGGTCTTTTAAGCCATGTACAAATGCAGATGCCAATGCAAATGTCTGGAGTCCAAGCACCACCAGGGTAGGTGGAAATTTCTACAAAATATCGAATAATATTCATATTATTTTGCCATACTCAATTTCTGAAAACAGCGTGGATGCATCTTACCCAGCCATGCAACAGCGTGTCTTGAACCAGCCAGGATCTGATGCGTCTGGGCCAGAACTTACTATGCTTCCCAGCAACATTGAGAAATCTGTCACTCATCAAAGCCACCAAGGAGCCGTCGAGTCAGTCAGTCAAATCTAGGACAATTTTGCCAAAATTCTTTGTAGTGATTGCATATTTATTATTTATTTACACAAATGGTATTTAGTAACTTAAGAAATATGAATTAACGAAACAATTTAAATTTATAGTCATGAAACAAAACATAGATGGTCACACTACAAAATCGATGCTCAACCCGATACTATCGCAATAGCGCTACCAGATCGATTGCATGTTTTCAAATATCTTTGCTACTATTTAATAAATAAATTGATGAGAAATTAAACTATGAAATCTGTGTAAAATAATAAAACAAAACCAATACAACAACTTGTCCGATTATATCTGGCAATTAAACTCAGCTGACTTTTGGTATTTTTCTTATGTCCAATCAAGTAATCGATAACTGTAATCTGGCCACTCTGTTTCACAGCTCTTCGTCGTGCAACTTCTAGATCGAAACTTAAGGTTTCCAGACGCGAAAAACAACGTATTGTTTGTATAGCATATTAAAATTGCAAGCGCAGTGTCGTTTCAATTATATTTAAAACACCTCTAAAAATGTTGGTCAACGAAGCCAGACTAGTTCTGAGCCGCGCCAGCTCCGTGGCAGCACGTCACCAGGTGAGCAGAACCAGCACCCGAGACACCTCCTGTCCTGAGGGGAAAATAAGACAGTGTTGTTATATAAGAATAAATAATAACATTAGTGAACCCAGTTAACAAATGATATAAATGCATCACAGATGTATCGCAATTATCTATTATGTAAACATTTTTGCACTGAGTAATAGGAAAATTTTGTGTTGCGTGACAAGAGCGAACAACTAGATATATACGTACATATATTAATTTTTGTATTTTTTTTCCAGCTGCGTGCAATTAGTAACACAACTCAGTTGGAGCAGCAGGCGCAGCCAAAGGAATCGCAGGAGCCTCAAATCAAGAAATTTGAGATATACCGTTGGAGTCCGGACAATGCCGGCGAAAAACCCTACATGCAGACCTATGAGGTCAACATGCGCGAGTGCGGTCCCATGGTGTTGGATGCCCTCATCAAGATTAAAAACGAAATGGATCCCACACTGACGTTTCGTCGCTCTTGCCGGGAGGGAATTTGTGGCTCGTGTGCCATGAACATTGGCGGCATCAACACCCTGGCCTGCATCAGCAAAATCGATGCAACCAGCTCAAAGCCATTGAAAGTGTATCCTCTGCCACATATGTATGTGGTTCGTGATCTGGTTCCGGACATGAACAACTTTTACGAGCAGTACAAAAACATCCAGCCCTGGCTGCAGCGCAAGTGAGTAATTCGCAGTTGGCTTAAAAGATATAGTATACACTGTACCCATTCAAAAAGTCGTCAGAAACTTAGAAAGGAAACGTCTTCCAGTTGTTTTAAAACCCAAATTTCTTGATATTTGCTGCTTGTTCGAGTTGTTGCTGCAAAATCAAAGCAAAACTTATTTTTATTTCATTACGAATTTTTTCTAGCTGGGTCCAGTGTATATCGAAATTTAAACCGTTTTTAATTATTATCTTATTCGATTAGGAACGAAGCTGGCGAGAAGAAGGGCAGAGCACAGTATTTGCAGTCTGTGGAGGATCGCTCTAAGTTGGATGGCCTGTACGAGTGTATCCTGTGCGCTTGCTGCTCGACATCGTGTCCATCGTACTGGTGGAATGCCGAGAAGTATTTGGGACCGGCTGTTTTAATGCAGGCATATCGCTGGATCATCGACTCGCGTGACGAGAACTCCGTGGAGAGGTTGAGCAAGCTGAAGGATCCCTTCAGTGTGTATCGTTGCCACACGATCATGAATTGCACGCGCACATGTCCCAAGGGTCTGAATCCGGGTCGTGCCATTGCCGAAATCAAGAAATTGCTTTCCGGCTTGGCCACAAAGCCGGCGCCCAAACTGGAGACGGCTGCCCTGCACAAGTAGAGAAATTTTTAATCCGCTTAGCTACTCTTTGTTTGTGAACCCGATCCGTTAACCTATTTGATCGCCACTGGTTGTAGGCCTTAGCAGTAGCAGTCTATAATGATGATAACGTTAGCCAGTGCGCGACAGCTATCCCAACTATTGCTATTTGCTTATAATGTTTATAATTTATTTAAGCTTAAAGTAAACGAAATGTGTTATTAAAGTTTGTAAAGGGAACTTTGTAATCGCAACATTAATTAATTAACTAAATGGTGTATCTATGAAATGCCTTTTTCTAGGGAACTGTGGGCGACGTCTCTTCATTCATTTGTATATCATCGGCAGAGTAAAAGTCCTGGGTAACGGGAATAACACGATCGTTTGTCTCATCGTCCTCCTCATCGTGGCTATCGGTGTCCTCGCTGTCATCGTTGGCTTTGGGGAAATTTATGATAAGTATATAAACATTTTGCTTGCTTGCTATCACGTTAACACTTACCGTCCTCGTCATCGGTCTCCACGCCGGTTATTGTGTGCACCTTGCCCAGTGGTTGCAAATCCGTTGCAGCAGTTTTTAAGGACTCGCGCTTAAGTATTGTAAAAATGTGTAAAAAAAGGACAATTAAAATGCGTGCCAGACATACCCAATTTCTGCGCTCGTCTTCATATCGCTTTGTTTGCACCTCGTCGTCGCAGGTCATATCGAACCAATACCTCGTAGCCACCGATGGCTTGAGATTTGGAAAAAATGGAATCATCGACATACTTTCGAATCTTATTAAGTTTTGGATACGTTAATCGGCGTCTTTTTGTTTGTTGAATTGCTTCTACTTATTTTATATTTTTCTTGCAGAAAGAGCTTACGACAGTCTGGCAACGTTATGAAACATATGAATGTATATCGATTGGTGTACTATCGCTGGCAAAAAGTAGTCGAAACATATGTATTTGTTGTCGCACTGAAAGTTAAAATAAAAAACACACAAATATGATTGAAATAACTTGCAACGACCGTCTGGGCAAAAAGGTAATATAATTGCGCATAAATAACACTTAATAATAACAATAAGCATTTGCAATACAGGTGCGAGTGAAATGCAATCCCGACGACACCGTTGGCGACCTCAAAAAACTGATAGCTGCGCAGACAGGCACAAAACACGAGAAGATTGTTTTGAAAAAGTGGTACACAATCTACAAGGATCCCATTCGCCTATCTGATTGTAATTACAGACTTTTCAAATAATAATAACAATAATTCACACGTGCCTTATTGCAGATGAAATTCATGATGGAATGAACTTGGAACTATATTACCAGTAGTCCGCTGGGCTAAAAAGCAAAAATCATACGAAAAACCTTTTTTACTGTCAACTATTTCAATATAAAAGTATAGATACATTTTTAATAACAAAGAGCTTTTATTTATTGTTTCAGCACAAGGGGCAGACAATGCCATTAATTTAATAAACAGTGAAAATTCTTCTTCAAAACCATCAAATTCGAAGTTCGTTCACCCACAAACAAATATAGATAATAGTAACCAAAGTCGATATCAACAAAATTGTACTTTTTCCATTTTAGTTGTGCAAAAGCCCTTCCAGGAAGCGCGAAACAGATTATTGTTCAAATTTATAAATTGTTGTTGTGTGAAAGAAGGCTCAAGTAAAAAGTTATATTCTCGCATGGCTCTTTTGAAGCCAACTGAGTGACCAAGAACGTTTTGCATGGACCGGAAAAGGTAGTAATCACTTGGTGCCACATCCGGACTATACGGTGGGTGCGATAGAACCTCCCATCTGAGTTCCAGAGCTTCTGGCGAGTCTGCAAGGATGTTGGCGAACGAGCGATTTCTTGGTCAATCGCCTGCTTCAAACGTACCAAATTGAGTGTCTGGTCATAGTTGGGCAGCTCATAGTGAGTGATTCCCTTCCACTAATGCCTTTTCTTGTCGAAAAAACGCAATGGCTTTAAACTTTTGTTTTTATTTGTTAAATGTTTTTGTCTGCGCGGTATGCCATATGTTTTAACTATCGATAGTTAAGAGGGCTGCTGCCAGACCAAGCTATCGCTGTTAAGCTGTTCGATATATCGCTTTCTCAGATTGAATGTTCGAATTTCGAATCATTCGGAGTTTTTTCGTTGCCAGAGTCGGACGTGTTTTTTTGATGCGCAAAGTCTATTTTTAAAGCGTCGCGTCCGCCTGTCAGAAGTAAATTGTGCAAAAGCACATTAAAAGAAAAAACTGTATTATTGTGCTTAACAACGTGAATGCGAAAAAAGTAAGAGATTTCACATTTTCTAACGCCTATGTGTACATGCGTGTGCTTCCAGATAAGTGTTTGTGTGTGTGTGTGTGTGTGTGTTCGCCGCCTTTCCATTTGGCACGCAACAACGACGCCGACAATTGGTGACGCAGTTGCTTAGGGAAAAACTTGTTAGGTTTTTCACACATTTAACCAAAAACGTTTGTTTTGAGCAGACCTTGTACAAAGAGCCTTGCTACGCACTTTATTGATTAACACTGGCAATACGAGTGTATTTGTTTGTTTATGGCGTGGCCACCCTTCGAGTTGGCTTATTTATTTGTGTTGCTGTCTCTGTCTATCTCTCTATGTGTGCAATTTGTAGTGCTTCTTTTTGCCGACTTCTTTTGCATGGCGGCGCACCGGCAAAATATGCGCTGCGTTCTGCAGCTGCTAGTTTTATATTTAGCATTATACTATGCTGCGCTCTCATTGCAGTCTAATTAAAACTCAAGCAATTGCGCTCATTTCCACACGCATTGCATAATTTCTAATGTTAATGTTTTGGGCACTCAAGCATTAAGAAATCGGGGGCACACTCAGCTCACTCAAACTTACACATACATACATATGTATGTATGTATGTAAGCAAGTTTTCGTTTAACTGATTTTGTTGGCCCCCCGCCCATTGTAACTTTGTACACACACATTGTAAACAACCCACGCCCTTAATACGCATACATATACAGGCACACTTATAAACATTGAAAATGCTCGGCATTTATTTATATTCATTCCCCACCGTATCTTAATTGTTTATTGTGTATTCACTTTTTTTTCTGTTTGCAGCAAGCCTTTAAGCAATGGGCGACGAAACTTACCAGATAGAAACCCGCCGGCGATCGCGCTCGAAGACGCCATTCTTGCGCTCCAGCTGCGACCATGAGAACTGCGAGCATGCTGGCGAGGAGGGTCATGTGCATCATGTAAAAAAGAAGTCTTCCGTGGCCCCAAATGTGCAGTGAGTACTTGAAAAAAAAAAAAAAAAAATATGTATGTAATTGAGCATTACACCTAAAAATGTGAGGCGATTAAATTATGTTTCTTATCATTGGCGTTATCGGCCCATCGAAATATGTAGCTGAGAGCAATGAAGAAAATATTTGTTTTGGCAATATATAAAACAACTGCTCAGCGTCATAGATATGTACATATATGGCGCACAATTCCAAACACAAATCATGCACATGGTCAGTTTGTATGTGTGTGTGTGTGACCATGACGTCATTTGCTTGTTATTCACACTCGACGCTACATTTTATTTCGAAATGAGCAACTGAAATATCTTTTCGAATCAGAGATGAGCACGCTGTCACTGTGACTGCAACGTAAGTCACGACATATGCCAAACACAATGAGTTTGCTAATAAGAGTGACCAAATAAAATGTTAATAAATAGCAAAGACTCAACAAAACTATTTAAAAACAGTTTTCGTTCATCTCTAACGCAAATGCGTATGCAAACTGTTGACGAGTTTTTGATATACAGGGTGCACTGTCGTGTGTTGCTTGCTAAGTTGACTTTAGTTTTTTTGGCGGGCAAATTGAATCTAACGTTAGCTTCGCGGCTGGCGTTTTGTTTAATGGATTGCCGCGCTGTTTGGTTGATGACGACATCATGAGAGGAGGTGGAGGCAACTTGACCATGAGAGATTCGTTTTTATGTTGTCGTTGCTTAAAGCCACAAACCAAAAAAAAAAACGAATGAATTGCCGTTGGCTGGGTTTGTGTGTCTGAAGGTCAGACGCGTTTCTATTTGTAAAACATTTACGAGCAACTTTTCGTAGTTTGTTTTGATTCACATTTTTTGTTAATTCCATATGTTAATCTTTTTTTTTTTTTCCTATTTTGCTTCCGCCAACAAATTACTAACTTGTTTACCATTTGCAGAACGATTGTAGAGGAGCACGTGGTGGAAACCCGTACAACTACCAACACCAGCAGCAGCAGCAGCAGCACTCGCAATACCAACAACAAAGCCACGCGCTCAAAAGCATTTACGCATCTAAACTCCGGCTTCTCAAGCGATGAGGCAACACCAGAAGCCAGACGCAAGCTACTCGCTGGGAATGCAGCTGCAGGTGCAGCAGCAACCACCACGTCCACGGTGACAACCATGTTCACCAACACCAGCAAGCGCCTGGGCAATGCGCTGAGCAGCCTTGCAGCTGTGACTTCCACACCACGCAGCCAGTTGGAGACAACACAAAATGTGTTAAACTCAACACATGAGCTGCTGCAGCAGAAGGAGCGCAATACGAGCACTCGCTCCAATGGAAAAACGACAGCCAATTTAAGCGGCGATCATTTGGCCTACATTGAGTACAGAGATGCGGGCGAGTACTGGAAGTAAGTAGCTAAGTACTAAATAATCATGAAAGTAGCTTAATTGATTAATCTCTTCATGCAGCAAAACACCAAAAACGGATTATACGTACTCGGAGTATTCGCCGCATCGTCGTCAACTGGCCCCAGGCATTGTGGCCATGCCAAATATGTCGCGTCGCGGCCTGGCTCATCATAATGAGCGCGTCGATTTCATGGTGCGTCAGAATCCCGCACAGGAGGAGTTCATACGCCGTCGCTATCAGTCCAACTACACGCATTTGAACTACGATTCTGGCGATGAGGTGGACATAACGCAGTTTGGCCAGCAGCAAAATCAGAGCTGGTGGTTCATCCGCCTTATTAGCGTTATTGTCAGCGGCATGAGCAACATTTGGAGGCGCGTTACAAACGCTTCGGAGACAACAGCATATCACAGCTACTACGGCAGACGGCAGAGGCAGGAGCAACACGGAGTTATTGTTGGCAGCTTGTTGAGCTTTATGCGTTATGTTTATATGGGCATTGCATCGGTGCTCAGCCTGGACGCATGGCTGCTGCAATCCAGCAACACGGCGAACAAGTCCAAGAAGCGTTTTCTGCTCTTTCTACTCATTCTGCTGCCCTTGCTTTTGTTAACGGGTGAGTGAATATATTCATTTATAATTTATGTAAAGTTGCATACAGTATAAACGTGTGTGCCTTGACATTGGTCGACTCTGGTCATTAATATGTAAACAAAAAAAAACCAGCTCAAAACACACGTTTATAGTACATTTGAATACTTGGCTAATTGCAACTTTCAACTTTACAGGTGTGTTCTATTATCTACATCCCAATGAAAGTTTCCCGCCAAAATCGCTAACGCTAAACACATTCACACTACCCGAATTGCCCAGTATGCCCGATGTTAGCGCCTATTTGAATGCGGCACAATATGAGTCCCTGCGCACGCAGGCTGTTGAGCAGGCGGTGCGCGTGCGTGATTGGGCCGATGATTATTTGTTGTATTTGAAAACTATCGGACAGAATGTGGCTAACAGGGGCCGTCAATTGTTTCAGTCCAACAACGATGAGGTCTATTACGAGCGTGTTTAATGAACATTTTCAGCAATTTTGCTATCGTTTTGGCTCTGAGCTGCTGCAACAGTTGCTTATCTGAAATTCTTTTTTTACCTAACTGCTCGAAACGTTTGTTAAACATTAATTTTAAACGGCCAAGATCAATTCAAGTACAAATTCAAGCATTTTTTTCGCTCTTCCCCTTAAAAGTATATAAAATTTTTTGTCATTTCATGTTACATATCCAATTATGTATGATCTATGGCTATGCCATTTAGTTTTTTGTTGTTAAAAATTAACAAACCACCCACCTACACATTACTATCACACCCCACACCCCTCACCTCACATCCCCCTCACCCACTTTATGACGCAATATGGAGAAGGATAGAGAGAAATGTGCAGAAATTATTCATTAAAATAAAATCATTCTTTTTGTCAAACAATTGTTGCATCCATTTGTATTTTGGGTCTCTCTATTTTCTGTTATTATTATTAATTTCTAATAATAATTACAAAACTGTTGTTAATTGCGGCCCCAAAACTCATTGTGTGCTACGATTAAATATATTTTTTGTTGTCAAACAACGTTCAATTTATAATTTTTAATTGTTTGCCCTGTAATTGTTCATAAATTATATACATAATAAAAAATGCAAACAATGTCAAAAAACTAAAAAAAAAAGAAGAGAAAGAATATAGTTGTTTTATTTGCCATTTTATTCAACCATACCACGCGATTGCGAGATGAAATGGTAAGTAAAATAATACATAAAGAACGATAATAGATCAATATTAGTTGGCCATTAAACAGAACTCTATCCTTCTGCATTTGTGCTCATTGATGGCGTCGACCCAAAAATAGGAATAACCCTCTTCCTTAACCTGTTCCTTGCAAATGTGGAAGGATATTTATCTGGAGTAGCCAACTAATGTTGCTCTATTTTACAGCTTGGTGGCAGCTGCCTGAGGAGCGTCGTTTGGAACACTTGCAACGCACGGAGGCACTACTGCCTCTGACACTCTTTGCAACACTGCGTGGACATCTGTCGCAGGCCGGCGTTGCAGTAAAGTCGTTGTGGCAGCCCCAGGGTTCGCAGCTGGAAGCGGATGCCATTAGGTTGCAAATGGCACAGGTGCAGCAGGATATGAAAAGAACGCTAACGCCGGAGGAGTATGAGAACATACTGAATCATGTCAACAGCTACGTGCAACAGCTGGTGGAGCTAAAGGTGCAACAACAGAGCAAGCAGCAGCAACAACTGTCTCCGCAACAAATACAAATTATTGTCCAACTATTGCGCGAGAATCTCAAGCAGTTTGCGGAGCAAAAGACGCAGCTAAGTGATCAGCAACTGGCGGATTTGGCGCTGCGTTTGAAGCTTCAGCTGCAACAGTCGGGCGAGTGGCAGGCGGACAATCTACAATTGACACCTGCGCAGCTGGAAGAGATTACGCGTCTAATCAAGGCGGAGTTCAAGCTGGAGGAATCACATTATACGCTGCTGCTGGAACACATTGATATTGGAGCGCTGCTAAAGCGTCTTTTGAGCACACCCGAGTTGGCACAGTTTGTGGATGATCGCATCAATTTGAAGCTACAGCAAAGCCCACAACCAATAGTGGAGGGATCGGGACAACCTGTCGTGGAGCAGCAAATCGACCAACTGAATAGGGAGATAGCATTTATTAAGCTGGCGCTGTCCGACAAGCATGCGGAGAATGCCGATCTGCAGCAGTCCATAAGCAGCCTGAAAGTAACACAAGATGATCTATTGGAGCGCATGCAGCAGCACGAGCTGGCTCAGGATCAGCGCTTTAGCGGCTTGCTTGCTGAAATTGAGAGCAAGCTGGCAGCTCTAAATGAATCACAGTTTGCGCTGCTCAACAACCAAGTGAAGCTGACGCTGGTGGAGATTCTGGGCTTCAAGCAGGCGACGGGTGGCAAGCTGAATGATGTGGATCTGCAGAGTTGGGTGCGCAACATGTTTGTGGCCAAGGACTATCTGGAGCAGCAGCTGCTGGAGCTCAACGAACGCACCAACAACAATATACGTGAGGAAATTGAACGCTCCAGCATTGTGCTGATGAGCGAGATTAGTGAGCGTCTGAAGCAGGAGATACTGCTGGCCTTGGAGGTCAAGCAGAATGCGAGCAGCAGCCAGGCCTTGAAGTTGCACTTGCATGAGGATGAGGTGCGCAGCATTGTAAAATCGGTTTTGGCCGTTTACGATGCGGATAAAACGGGCCTTGTGGACTTTGCGCTGGAGTCAGCGGGTGGGCAAATACTTTCCACACGCTGCACCGAGAGCTATCAGACGAAGTCGGCGCAAATCTCCGTCTTCGGCATACCCCTTTGGTATCCCACCAATACGCCCAGGGTGGCCATTTCCCCCAATGTTCAGCCCGGCGAGTGCTGGGCCTTCCAAGGCTTTCCCGGCTTTTTGGGTACGTAAATGTCGTAATGAAGTAAACAACTATCTGATTGTTTTTATCCGTCTGCAGTTCTAAAGCTTAACTCCATGGTCTACGTCACGGGCTTTACACTGGAGCACATATCCAAGAGTCTTTCGCCCACTGGACGCATCGATTCGGCGCCGCGCAACTTTACCGTTTGGGTAAGTTTCCATTGAAGTTATGTCAACAATTATTAAGTCATGCACATTCTTGCAGGGTCTGGAGCACGAAAAGGATCAAGATCCGGTGCTTTTCGGCGAGTATGAGTATGAGGATAATGCAGCGTCGCTGCAATACTTTGCCGTACAAAATGTGGACATCAAGCGTCCATTCGAGATTGTCGAACTGCGCATCGAGACGAATCATGGCCAGCCGGACTATACGTGTCTATATCGGTTTCGTGTGCACGGCAAACCGCCCGCCGCATAGATTCTCAGATTTACTTGTGTCTTAACCTTAAAGTTTAGTCAGGTGTACATTATAGCAGTGCCTTAAAAAGGAAACTACACAATACTTACAACAACAAGCAACAACTAACAACTACAAAGAACAGTTAAGGCTTACTATAATTATGTTAATAAAAAATGTAAGGCTATAGAACGTAAGTGTTTTTTGTATGAAATTTACTTTTGATAGTGTTTAGAAAGTCTTAAGATTGTATATACTTAAGTAGCTTAGAGCTAAGCTAGTTGTGGACACATTGTTGTCCAGTGTCCAATAATATTTATTTGGATTAAGCATCGGAATCCTTAAAGAACACATAAAGAGAAACCCTATTTAATTGTAAATTGTTTGCCATTTTAAGAGCGTTATAAACTTAATAGTCATAGGCTTATAACTAACTTAAATAAGCCATATACTTGCTATATACATATCTATAATTTACAATACATTTGTATATTTATCTTAAGAAAAATAAGGTTTAAGCACAAATACGGAATAGCTGTAAATGCCATCAAAAATGGAATTGAATTCAAACGAAACACCAGAAAGAAATCTTAAAATCATCTAAATGCCTAATTTAAATATACTTCTATATCTCGAACAAATCATTTAATATATTGTACTATGATAAAAAAGGAACCCAAATATAGTTAATAACTTACCAACGAATTAAACATCATATTATATTAATTGTATGCTATTGTTGTTGCTTTTAAGCACAAACCTAACTTTTAACAATGTCTCTTCTGTTTTTTGTAAAGTTAATTTAAATAAATGAGCTGCACAAATAATTAAAGTTAATTCTCATTAAAATCCATGAACATATTCTCCGTTTGTTTTGTCGCAAGTTGAAAAGTTAAAAAGTGCTTGCAGCACACTTAAAAAGTGGATAAAATGAATTTTTCAATTAATTGTTTTGACTTTGCTCATAATTCATTTTAAGCTCATTAAAAACCTTTTTCTACATTTCAATTAGAGTTGTGATATGCGCCAAGACAATATCCTGACAGGCATTTCAATTCCAATTTCATTTCTTGCACATGTGCAGATTGTTATTTGACAGCATTCCACTTGGCCAAATTAATGCTGCAATTGCAGACAAGACTGCAAAATCTATGTATGTATATGTGTTTAAATATTCGACACACTCGAAGTAACCGGGCCAACCATAAATACGCAATTCGTAGATGAACGCAAATTCACGTTTCGGGCAAAGCAGCTGCAGCAGCAGCAGCCAAAAGGAGCTGCCAAAGGAGTTCATATTTGTAGACGAGGGCAGGCACGCACTTAATTAAAAGCCGCTGCTTTTGCCTGAAACATTAAGGAAACTGACGGACTGACAAACTCCCACGACTGACTGTTATGGTAGACTGACTGACTGAGTGGCTGACAGACTAAATGTTTGGTACATTCTGAGCAAGGAATGGCTTGCAAAATAGATGAAGTTGCACTGCTTAAACTTGTTGAGAGCTATGCAAGGTGGCTGTGAGTTAAAATGCTGTGGCATGGGAACGCGGGAGTTAAGGGACGTGCCTACGGCTCCGTGTTGCTATTTGAGATGACATCGTGCAAGATTTGTTAAGTAAATATATACAGCGGAAAAGTTGTTTTTTAGTTTCTGTAAAATAGTTCTGAATGAAGGATTTTTTTGTATTTAAATACGTGTATTATATTCAACAATATTTTTCTTTATTTTGTATCGTGTTGATGTCCTTTCGTGTCACGAATGTCAAAACGTTTCGTTGTCATCCCTAGTTGCTAGTTAAAGACATTGCTCACATGTTTTGTTCGCTGTGCGTAATTACTGGATGGCATCATCCCCCGCAGACGTTGCACATTCTTTTAACATGTTTATTGCAACCTGTTCTAAGTTAGTGGGACTGAGGAATGGCCAATATACTTAGCAAAAAAAATAGCTAGGAGAAACTTTTTAATTTTTCTTCTTGTTATTGCAGTCGTTATTTATTTGGGCCTCATTAGACCTCTGTTGCGAACCAATGCTCATTAGTTTTTTTTTTCTTTTCTGCGTTTGGCATTTTTTGTTTGCACCTGAGAGGCATGTAGCACGTTTAATTTGTTTACACAAATCTTGCGCTGCGAAAGCCGCAGCCAGTGCCACTTGTTTGACTTGCGCTCAAGACTATACAAACAAACAAACAAAAAAAAATAAGAAGGAAAAAAATCTAAAAAAAAATTGGAAACAACTTTAACTACTCAAAAAGTTTAATGTTTGCGTGTGTAACAATTAAAGAGCCGCTAAAAAATAGTGACTAATGAGAAAAGTTTTAAGGAACAGCATTAAAAATAAAACTGCCTTTTTAAGTTGGTGCAACTTTTATTTTATTTTCTTTTCAAATTTTTTGTTTTTTGCTCCCTGCGCTGTATTGAATTTTTTTATGTGGCTGTTGGCCTTTTGGCTAAAGCTCACAAGTTGCAAAAAGCAGAGAATGTGTGTGAGAGCCATAAAGCGAGTTGGCTAAAACATTGAAATCATTACATAGTTTATTGCTTTGCCTCGCCCGCGCTCCCCCCGCCAACCCACCTACGACTTGCATCACTTAGGCGGCACTTATCAGTGGGCAAAAAATCAGAAACTTTGACACAACTTCAGCTCTAGTTGCTGATAAGCATTGAAGGCGCTTATAATACGAAATACTTTCTCAAAGTATTTTCAATAAGAATATGGGGGAAAAACTTGCCGCGACCTTTATGCGCATTTGGGGAGCTCCAACTGGGGATTCAACAACAGCACGCGATTCACTTTCAGTATGTCTGTTTTGTGTGCCATCGTTATACGCGTTGTTCTAAGCAAATCTGTTGTTTTGTTTACTGATATGTATCTAGAAAAGAAAATGTTTTAATACCCATTAAAAATGGCTCAAAGGGTATGATAAAGTTGTTCAGATTAACCCTCCGTTTACCGCATGGGTCCAGCCAGACCCAATTCATTTTCAACTGAGCAAATCGACTGAAATTTTCTGACTTTTCCTAAATATTTGTTTTCTTCAAATTGCAAAAAGAAATTCCTGGATTCTTGCCATACAAGGATAGATATAAGGACTTTAAAATTTCTATATTTCGAACAAGCTTGTCTTACATTTTTTTTAATATTATTTCACACACAGAGAGATCGGGGTATCTACTAGTCTAGCTTTCATGGCATTAGTCCACTTACCGATATCTTTATTTTTTCTATGGTATCAGCTTACAACTTCTTAATGTATCTCCATAAATGTATAAGTATAGTTTGGACACAAACTTGAAGCATCAATTTTGCGAATAAAAAATTGTAAAGTTACTTTAAAGATACATATTTTAAAGGCAATTCGGAATGTTAAACACTGTTTAATAATACATGCTTAAATTAGTTAGATCCGTTTTTAAAACATGCTGTTCGAAAATAGTTTAGGTTGGAATAGAAGATGCCTCCTTTTAGCCTTTATATCAGCAGATAGCAGAAACCTTTATCATAAAATTAGACTATAAATGCGACGGCTTAAAAGAGTTTGACAACAAGACGGCGCAAATGATGGTTTGGAAAATGGAGTGACGTGCAACAAATGAACATTAGATATGCGCATACATTCAGCGGCTGTGCAAAACTTTTGTTTGACATTTCTTTCTTTGTATGTAAGTGTATGTGTGTTTACAGTTTGTGGTTGTGTATGTGTGATGAAAGTTGGCAACGCTTAGTTAGAGGCATTTGTTTGAGTTGCGTCTGTAATTAAATTTGCTGTTGCTAACTTTAAAATAATTTCACAGGCCGTTAAGTCGAGTTGATCCCAAAGAAAAAAGTACTTTCAAATTGATTTTATGCCATTTTGGCTGGCATTGTGTGGCTCGGTGGCTCACATGAAGCGCCACTAAGCGTGAACTTAGGAAATGTGTTTGCCTTGTGGCCATAATGAAATAAACTTGTCACACATTGTGTCGCAAGCCATTTGGCCATTATGTTTGTTTGTTTGTTTAAATGCCGTAGTCAAATGCAATAAATGTGTTGCCCACAGCTGGCTGACAGGATATTTTCATTGGAAATTAAATTACGCATGAAACTTGTTTACAAATCTGCAAACTTAATCCTTGCTGCCAGTCATTTAGTTAGTCAGTCAGTCAGTCAGTCAGTTACTCAGTTAGTGGGTGGCTTGGGCACACATTAACCTTAATTAAGTGACAAACAACAACCGTTGTCCTTGCGTACCCCGCTGTCCCGTCCTACCCCCGTTGTCACACAGTTCCTTTCCGTTCCTCAAAGTCTTAGTTCATTTACAGGCAATTGAATTTTAATAGGATTTCGCTTTCGGCCCAAGTTTCGTGCTGTTGCCTTACAGTTGCTTCCCCCCTCTCTACCCCTTATGGACCATATGCTTTGGCAGTCGATTGTCAAGTGTCCATTTGCATATTTGTCGTTTCAGTTTTCGCAACTTTTGGGGCTCTTTGGCATTGGGTTTTAGTTTGTTCGCTCGTAATTCAATTTATTTGCAATGCTCGCAAATTTAAGCAGCAAAGTGAAAAGATTTCTCTTAGCAAATTCCATCTTGGCAAATTCTGGGGACAGCGCATTAAAGTTCTGGGCTGTGGTTAAAGCAGCCGCAAGCCAGTTTAACGCCGGCCTTAACGCATCATTTAAGCTGCTGACAACTGGGTAACTGGGGCGGAATGGTGCTATTGTCTATGCGTTGCTCTTAATTAAAGATTAAATGTGCTAAATTGTGCGGCCTTTGACGGCCAAAGTTGGCTTTAATGTCTTTGCTGATTGTTATTGTTGGTTTTTCTATTTTTGGCCAAGAATTCTAGCTGCTTGGTCAATGGACGTTCAAGCGTTCATCCAACTATCAATCAATCAATTACGCTTAGCAGTGCGTCAGGATACTAGAAAGGGGAATGGCAATAGAATCTTGCCTTAAGTTCTGTTTTGTCAGCAAAATTTACGACCAACTTTGCTAACAACAATGAATTGAAATGTAACGCTCTAAAAGCTGAACAACCATCCCCACTCACCCCAAAAAATTCTATATTTATATGTATGTACTTGACACAACTTTAAGCTTTTAGCGATTTTGTGCTGAAGTAAACTTTTTCATTCACAATTGAAAAATACATTTCTGTTGTACAAAATAAGTACAACATGCATCACTATATACGATGGTTTAAGTGGAGCTAAAAATGAGATGAAATTTTACTTTTTACGTATCCAACTCACAGATATAGCTTAAAAATTTGTTTTATTGATACTTATGCCGCTTAAAGCTTTAAAATATGTTCCCAGTAATACCTATAGTTAGGACAAAGGTCACTTTAAACCATTATTTTATTTGTTAGCTAACTGCAATTTTTCGTCTATTATTTATATGCCATGCTGCTGATTTGGCTTTTCAATCAACAGTAATTTTTCATCTTGTTTTTTGCATATACATATATATTATGTCGTTTATACTTAATGGATTTTACACAATATTTACAGCATTTATTATTTACAGTTTGTATTTACTTAACTCACATGCTGTGGCTGCTGGTTTTTGTCTGTCACGCTATTGCCGTAAACTGTACTAAGCTACAAAGTAATTATTTAACTGAATGGTAAACTGAATAGTGTTTTATACTGTCAGCCAGACAGCATGTCCTGCATGGCACAACAAAAGGAATCAGCGCAAACAATTTAAATGAAAATCAACACAAAATATAGAGTACACAGCTTCTTTAATCCTGGCTGTTGACTGTTTACTATTCACTGTTGACAGTCGGTAGATAAAACAACATTCCATTTGCATTTGATATTGTATTAAAATTAAACCAATATTTCCAAGAGGACTTCTTATTCAACAAGCTTTTGCATGCAACAACGGATCTCTGTCACCAAAATACGTTTTACACAAAATCATCATACCCTCTTAAGCCATTTGCAATGAGTAAGAGTATAAGCAAATACTAAAATATGTTAAAAAGACAATCGAATCAAATTTAAATTTGATATTTAAGCACCTTTGACTTGTATCGTAGCTCGTATATTATATACAAAAATTTAGGTTTGAAAGTTTCTCTCTGAGGTAGAGGATATCCGTTTGTGAAGCACTTTTGCAAAGAACAGTCCTCTGCCGTTTTATCAGTGGCGAAAGAGTTATTGCAGCCACATGGCTAAGAGCCGCAGTTGTCACAGTTGCAATGGCCGCCGCATCATTATAGCCCAGTGACGGTACTTAAATACATACATACATACACATACAAAGTATGCGTGGTTTTATATGTATGTATGGCACATATTGCATGGTAAAGTATTTTTCATGGCTGCGGCAAAACTGCTGTTGACACAATTCCACACTGTGATTTTCACTGTGATTTCTGCTGTTGCATTTTATTTACGCGACTGCAATTTATCGAAGTTGCTTTTCGCCTGGCGCTATGCGTCGAATTTTCTTTTTATTCTTATTTCTTTTTTAAGCTCTTTGCACTTGGGCAATGTCACAATTGTTACTGCTGCTACGTTGTACGTGGCTGATGCAATTCCAAGTTGCAGTTACCAATTACAGCATTGTCAAAAGTTTAAACAAGCTACCAATCATTGCAAGAAAGAGAAAGGCAGAGAGGGTAAGGAATGGGGATAACTATTTGCAGTGTGATTAATTGAATCAGCGCGTTCTTTTTATTAGCTTGTCGCACGGATCCCTTCCAGCGCTGCTCTCCCACAGAGAGAGATTCACGAATGTTGTTCGACATGCAGCGTATGCAATAATAAGTACATACATTCAATTTGTGTCATGTTTTGCTCAACACTAAAGCAATTAGTGTGCTAAGCAGAAACAAGCGCTGGCGGCAATGTTTCATGCGGCGTATGCGCAATATTTAAGCATATATTGAATTTGAATTAATAGCACACAATGTTTTAATTGCTTAATTGTTCATTTAATTACAATGATCGAACAGTTCACCACACGCATTCAAATAATTATTAATTAAAACCCCCACAAAGCTGGCAAATAAAAATGTTTGGAAGGCCTTAACTCTAGGCCAGCTCTGGGCATTTTTATTCTTCAAATTAGAGCAGTTCTTATTTGACAGGTCTTTATGAGTCTTTCATTTATTTGGCAATAACATCTGTATCGATTCAATTGCAATTGTAGCTGTGACATTAACACTGATTTATGAGCCAAAAAGCATTGATTGAACCCCTATGTACATAAAATAGATATTGAACAGGTATTAACATTGTGCAAAGGCAAGAAAGAAAAACTACAATTTTGCTGCCTACTCTATACTCTCTACACATACAATAGATACATTTCTGGCCCACAGGAAATTGTGGACTGTATGTTAAAGAACAGGAGGTATCTTTAAATCTCTTAGAATAAAATATTTATATTTGTAGATGAACAATTTCATTCATTAAATACATTCATATATTGATAATAATTGGTAGTCCTTAAAGCTTATTTTTACAACAAATGAATATTTTATTTTATATGGCTTTGGATATTGTCTGTTGGTTATTTGACTGGGTATGTTTTGGAACCGCACTTGTGATTACAGCAATTTATATTTGTTTGTTTTTTGTGCCCACCAATAAAAATGCCGAACATTTGTTTGGTCAATTGTGGTGGCAAGGGGTATGTGGAGTGTTAACATTGCGCATTTTGGTTAATTTAAATGGAAAACCCGTTAATGCAAAGTAAACAAAACAGTTGAATGAAGTGAAACACTCATTGTTTATCCAAGTTAATTGCGTACAGGTGGAGAGCTACCAAAATGTTTGCTTATTTGTTTATGAACCTTTTCATTACAAGGTCGGAGTACGTGCAGAAAGGTGAGCTTCAGGTCATTTGGTCATTTTGTGTGTCTTTGTAGACTGTGCGTGTTGGTTTTTCATGCCCTGAGACCATTAAAAATTGCAAACGAGTACAATAAAGTTATGCAAATATATGTAACAATATATGTAAAAAACCTCTTCTACCCCATATTAAAGGTCTGATATCTCCTAGTTAAGGTTTCTCCTTTTATTTATTTTAATTATGATTAAGCTGGCGATATTTTAATTGAGCTCAATGTATATTTTATAAGCCAAGCACTAAGAGTTTAAGCTTCAGCGACAGCGAAGCCAAATTAGATATTCTCTTCGGGGACATGGCCATGCCACAACCGAGTGGCATGCTTCTTTTTACATATACTATATCTCTTGGCATATCGTAAGATGGTTGCTGCCGCAGGTGCGCTTAGCATGCACTTTAATAAAGTTCTCAAAGAACGCCAAGTAGCAACGCATTGTCTTTCGCTAAGCAAACACCGTGGGCTGCTTCTTAAGTTACTGAAAAACTAATCGACAGAGAAATAGAGAGAAAGAGAGGGAGCGGGAGAAGGGGTGAGAGAAAGAGATCGTTTACTCTAAAACTTCAAAAACATATTGAGTATTAATTAAATAAAATATGCAAAAAAGCTTCCTTACTCTCTTAGCTATCCCGTGTTATAAATAATTCTTATTCATTCTCTTTAAATTAATTGTTCTTTGAAAAATGTTTTATTGAATTTACTGATTCATAATAAATACCGCTTTAGACAGTTTTGTTGTACTACAATTTGTCATTTTGTCAAAAAAAAAAAACAGCTTTGGCCCGTTACCTTTCTTAAAAGCATTTACATATATGGACATATATATATATATATGGCACATAGATTTCTTAACACTTGTCTTTCTTCATTAGAATACTTCTGCATTTCTTTCTGTGGCACTTCTTTTAAGAAGTTTGTATTGATTCTTAATATTTTTAAGCGTTCTAGTATAAATAGCAGCCGATGTCAAGACAGAATAAACTCTTAAATTTCTGTATTAAAGAAACTTTCTCTTAAAATGTAAAATTTTATTTGCCTAAATTAATGATTCGTTTTAGGTTTTAAGTAGTCAATAAGTAGCTCTCTGAGAGATAAGTTAGAATTACTCGCCTTGGGGATTGTTTGGGCTGATATAATGGTGATGAAGATGCCAATGACTTGGCCTTCTACTTGGCCACTTTGCAGCTCAGTGTGGCATAATTGCCATGGCAACCGACAACTGGCAACTGACAACTTGCAGCTGGGTAACTTTAGCATTTTGTCTATAGTTGCAGCCGCTGCTGCTGCTGTTGCTGCTGTTGTTTCAAATTGCTTTTAGTAATCGTCCATAGCTTCTTCGTTCTGCGCTTCTTTTTCCTACCTCTACCTCTAATGGGGCGGCCATTTTTTCTCTTTCATTTTAATTCTTCAACGCGATTCTTAATTGCAGGTTCTTTAAATACGTTTTACTTCTTTCGTTCATTTTTTCTGCTTTTATGTTGGAATTGCAATTAGAGTTTTTCTTTGTAATTGAAATGCGCAAATGATTTGATTTCAAGTTTACGTTTTTAATATTGCACACTTTTCCTTTAAGCGGCCTTATTGTGGGTCATTTTAGCCAGGAGCGAAAAAACTTTTTGAAAACAACGGCAACAACAACAGCAACTACAACAAGAACAATGTTCGATAAAAATGCCTTTTGTTGAAAATGAAAAGTTTTTAGCGAGCTCATTTTTGTGATACAACTGGGTTGCATTTTGTAGTTAGTTTCTGAGAACTTTTCTCTATATAAATGTATGTTTCTTTCTCTCTGTGTGTGTGATAAACTTTGTTTGTCAACTTTTCTTGGCAAACGGGCGAAACTTTCAACATTTTTAACACTCCATTTATACGCTTTATCGCGACAGCCAATTTTTATATATATATTTTATTTCGCGTTTCTATATATATCGAATGTTTATGTGTTTATATAAGCATTACAGCTGCAATCAAAAGTCAATATAAAGATCAAACTACACCAAACTATAAGCAATTTAATGCTGGGTAAAATTGCATTCCTGGCTGAAAATTCCAAATTGCAAACAATTGAATTTTTGTGGTGAATTTTCCATTTGCCTCTGTGTGTTATTTGCTGCTAAATGAATGTTTCGTTTATGCAATAAAATGCCTAAGCTATGTTAATTAAATTAAAAGCATCTTATGCGGTAAGCTGCCCAAAAGTAAATTGGCCTGAAGCACACATACATGCTGCCAATAAATGCAGCATGCAAACAATTTTCGTTGCCGCTTTTCCATTGCATACAAAATCCGGTTTTAGCCCTCACTATGCCATTGACAAGTGTCTGCAGCAGCTTGCAGCAACGTTTGCTCTTTCAATTTGCATAAAGACAATTGCTTTAGGGGGTGGAAGTGGGTGTGGTGTGGTTTGGCTTGGTTTGGTGTCTGTATTTTAGCATTTTAAATATTTACATACGGCCGTATTTGCATTTACAGGCCCTGAGCTTTGTTCTAGTTGCTGACCTCGCCCCCAAAGGGTCTCACTGAGCACTGTCCTTTCGAATTTATAATTGTTATTTAATTTGCATAAACTTAAGACACAACCTTGCTTCGCCCACTCTCTTGACTTGGACTTAACGGAAACACATGTCCAATGAAATGAATCATTTTTATGGTCAGCCTGCCTGCTGAGCTGTCTTGGCTAATTTATAAATCCTTTGGGCTACTTAGAAATGTACAACAATTTATTTTAATATTTATGGCATAACTTTGTGACTTTGTGTTTTTTCTTTGAGAAAAAGGATTAAAGCAAATCATAGTAATAAATAAGGAATATTGTGCCTAATAAAATAGAAGAAAAGCGTTTGACAGTTTTATTAAACTTTGCCCTCAGCCTGTTGGTCTTCTATTAGTAGATTTATTTTTACAGTGTAGTGGGAGGGGAGAGGTGGAAGCTTTAAAACAATTACTAAAGTGATTTGTTTTTTGGGGATGCCCTAAAGGCAAATGCCGTTTTCTGTTTCCAAGAAATTTGTCAAGTTTTCTTCTGCGTCTCAACTTAAAGTGCAAAACGACAAAAAGTATGCTAGACTTTTAAGAATAATTGACCTTGAAATTACCATAAAATTCGTAATGTTATCAGATTGTTTTTTCAAATCTGTCACTAAGTTTTGAGCGCAATTCGACGCATCATTCTTCATTATTGTTTATATTGCGTACATGAGGAAACTAGAATTCATTGGTTTTCAAACCACATTGAATCCCTCTTTCAACCATAAATTAAACACATTTTTCCAGATTTTATCCCCGCCCCACTATTGTATTTGCTAATTTAAATGGCCAATGTAAATGCACATCAATTGTGATTTTACAATTCTGGGAAAACGTATTTTGATATGTTAAAAGGACATGGTTGATTTAAGCTAAATTATTATGGCAATCAAATATGCCAAAACAACAACAATAATATCGACAACAACAATAACCACAAAAATGCCAATGCTGTCAAGCTGTTATGGCCCATAATTTCCACATAGGAGAAAACTGTTGCTGTTGTTGTCATTGGCCAAGTGAAAATATTGCAGGCAATTGACATTTTTCAGATGTCAGCCCACATTGATTTCCGTTTAGCTGGCTGACTTTGGGAGGGAAACAAATCGATTGCGTTGCCATTTATGACATATCTATGCCATATATCATCTATCATATATCACATGTCGCATATTGTACATACATATATCTTCAATCGTTCCAACGACATGTGCCAACTGTTGCGTGTCTGGATTGAAATTAATGTCTATGCATATTTCTAATACTTACACACTTGCTTGCTTGTAAATACGTGAGAAGTGAAGTGTGACAGCGACACTTGATGAATATGAAAATTATTGTTATGCGAGTTTTATGTAAATACTTTATGGCACATGAAATTTTGAAAAGAAATTAGCGTGCATGGAGAAACAAGAAGATGCAAAACGAACAAAAGAGAGAGGAACAGAAGGAGAGAGGCAACTGTTGACAGTTATCCTGACACAAACACGCATTGTCATGTCTAACAAGAGTCAGCATCAGCCTCAGTTTCAGGCTTCACATCGCCTGTCAGTCAGCTTCAGTCAAGTTGGTGTGCGTCCGGACATTTACACATTTACACTTTACACGAAAGTAAAGAAAATATTTGAAACTTGCATGCCTGTGTGCGTTGTTATGTTTTGACTGTTGTTGCACTGTTAACGTTTAATGGATAGCTACTAACTACAACAACAAAACGCCCAAAGGCTTCCAAAATGGAATTTGCACAAAACTGAATCATTTTAATGCAATTTTCACTCACACATAAGCCATACAATAGTTTACAGCGCCTTAACAGTGCGCTCAGCACTTAACAGCACAGCTCAGATTGCCGCTCAGTTGTGCTGTGTTTAGTGTTCACGAACTCATTCATAAAAACCCAACAGAGCGCTTTTCGCGAGAGCCATCGTTCCTTGGAGAGAGTAACAGATTGAGTTGTTGGATGCTGTTGCTTAAATACGCTGTGCACAGCATCTGATGATAACAGTAGGCGACGCAGCTTTGAGACCGAAGTACGGCTAGCAATTTGAATACGTAGCCGCCGCGTGTGACAAAGTTAAAGCGATTGTCCATCAATCATTAAAATCGTCAGTTCGTCAAACAGTCTGTCACCCGATAGAGGGCGTGGATAGTGAGTGCTGAATTTAGCATAACCCACATTTGAAAAGCATCAAATTTAATTATGTTATTAGCAAAAGCCATTTAATGAAAGGCAAACAAATTCCGCAAAAAAAATATTTATATATATATAAGCCTATGTGCGTGTGTGTGTGAGAGTTTTAATTGCAGCTGGAATTTAATCAGTGGGTGAACATGTGCAGCGGAAGTTATTGCAAATTAAACGTAAATCAAATATTGAGCATACGCCCCAGCCGCCAGACATCGAGTTGGCAATGACACTTAAGCTTAACAGTGCTTTGGTGTGTGCGTGCTTGTGTGTGTTTGTGTTCATATATAGTTGTGTGTGTCTGTTCATTGCGCTAATTTCCCACACTTCAAACGTCTGGCAATGAATTTCCGTTTTTTCCTCTTAGGGCTGTTGCTTTGCACTTCACGTTCCACATTCTGATTTCCTGCTTTCTGCAGCTTCTTTTCTGTTTTGCTTTTTTTTTTTGTCTTTTTGCTTTTAGCTTTTCACTTCCGCATTCGCCTCAAGCGAATTGTTTAGCTTCAATTTTTTTTTTTTTTTTTTTTTTTATATATTCGTTAGAATGTTTTGACAAAGGGCGGGCACCCCTCTTTAAAAATATGCAAATTTTTTGTTTTTCAAGATGTATTTGTAAAATACATATATGCCTTAGTTCTAATGTTGTAAAATTATATTCCTCATATCCCATTCCGACCCTATAAATCCCATCAGCACAAAGTCTTTTACTCCTCAAACCACATTTTGTCGCACCTCCATCCTAACAATATTAATTGCCATAATTTTAAACCTTATAAAAATTTTGCACTCTTACAATGATTTTCATTAGAGTTTACCTTCGCAATTGTTTGCAGATAAACACTTTTATGATTTCTGGTTTAATTGGCGAATTTGAGCTCCTGCATCATAGGTCGACTATTCTAGCTCTTGAACAATTCCAACAAAATTTTTCAATTCAAAAAAATGTCAGCCTTGATTCCCCCCCCCCCCCACCCCCCCCTCCTCCCTTTTTATCCAAAATTTAAACCCCTTTTATCGAGTTTTTCCCTCCATTTTTTAGATAAACACTTTAAATTTGAGCTCTGCAGTTGTTAGCTTCAATTCCTTCTAAAAATAATGACTATACATTAATTGCAAGTGGTTTTGATTGTGTGTACTTAAGAAGTGTACAGTAATAGTAGTTGTCGATTCTTCGAAAAAGTAATTACTTTTGAGTGCATTCTGTTTTTGGTTATGTTACGAGTAACCCTTAGTAACCATTAACTTTCTTACCCCTTTTTTAACCGACAAATAAAAAAAACTTGCGTTTTCTAAGAAGTAACAAAATTTATAAACATTTGATATTACATTGGAGAACAGAACTTCCTGGAATTAGAACATTCTACATTTTTAACTAGAACAGTTATGCTCTGTTCTTACGTGACAATTTTAGTAGGAACATTTTTAACAACAAACTGGATTCTTCGTCTCCCGGTGGCTTTAAAGACTAATAATTCGAATTATGCTTAATTTACAATTGCGTCTCTATTAAACTTTGTATGAAGTAGTTTCGATTAAAGTCACTATAAAGTATTTGCATATTTTAATTGACTTTTTTCGAGTTCTTTCTTTCTTCTTTTTTCTTTACTCGACCAACTTGACCAACTTGCAAAAATGATCAGCGATTTCTTTTGATTATTTAATGGCGCTTAGTTGATTTCAAATTGCGTTACACACTTGCAGCTGGCGCATGTCGTTGCCTCCGAGACGCCGAGCAACTTTTCCTTTGGTTTTGTAGGGCACGTAGTGGAAAAGTGAAGAAACACTTGTTGGTTAGATTGGTTGGGGTTGGATTCGATTGAATTGGTTTGGTGGCTGTGTGGCTTGTGGTTGCTGCTTGTCACGTATCACAGGCAAATCACAGTTGTACGATTACCAACTTTCCAAATGAATTCAATATAAGCAATGGGGATGGCAATAAATAGATGATTAAAGCAACAAAAAACAGTTTAAGTAAATGGTAGCTGCATAAAAAGGAAGAAGGAAAAAGTGTTGCCTACTTAAGCGGGCAGCTGTTTGTCATTATTATACATAGTATGTACAAATGTATGTTTGTTTGTGTGTAAAGTGTGTCGCGTGTTTATTTGATAAAAATAGCAAGAAACCTTGCAGCGAACAAATAACTGCAACACTTGTCTACAAGTATACAACAACAAAGAGAAACAAATAATAGAGGAAAAGAAACTGCAAAACAAGCAACGAAATAGCTGTAACCCATGTCTCTGTTGTGTAGAAAGGTTGCGTGTTTCTTTTTGTGAGCGAAAGTGCAGAAGAATGTGCCACTAAGTGTATGAAATCCTCAAGCAAAGCCAAAGACAAAGGCGAAGGCAGTGGCAACGGAAACGGAAGCCGAAACAACATGTCCGGGGTTATTAGCAGAGGTAGAGGTAGAGGAAGAGGCAGAGGCATCAGCATGACAGGCATCAATTGTTTGTGGTTCTCGTTGCTGCTCTGCCACAGCTGCAACATTTTTGGATTACTGCGCCTCGAACACCATCTGGCTGAGGGTAAGTCTTAAAGAGCTTAGATCCCTTTGTTTCAAAGAGAAAGAAAAATTACAACTTTTTACATCTAGGTTTAATAAATAAATTCCAATTGTAGCAAAGTATGACTTTAGGATTTCAGCACAACTGCCTAATTTAATTATTATTTATCAATGGCTTTTGTTGTTCTGACAATAAATGCCAGATTAATATAAAACGAGTGAAAATGTTGCAGTCGGTCGCAATCGACTGCGAAATACTCTTTATAAATGCATAATAACAGGTGGTAAATAGTCTTCGTGGGTGACCTAACCTTCAAGTAAGGTTGTTAGTTACTAACCTTTAATTTTTAATTTTTGTGGTCCCAGATACTGCAGCCTTCAGCTCCCGCCTTTTTAAAAGCGTTAATGTCTAAGTCTTTCGTAGCGTTAAAATTGGAAAAAACTTTACCATATCGGTTCAGTCCGACTGCACCGGTTTCAATTGTTTTTCACTTTTATGTATAAAATACCGAGAAAATTTAAGTTTTTATATAGCAACAAATACATTAATCAAATAAAAAAAAAGTTCCAAAAACCATAAAGAGAACTTTTAAATGTCGTCAAAGATTTTTAAACATGAATTATTTTAAATTTGTGCAAAAAACGTCAAATTTGTGGGATTTTTTATTATTGCACGCTTCGATTGAATTTAACATTTGCCATTTGCGATTCGCTCAGCGAAGTACACTCTAGTTTTATGTCATTATGAGCGCAGCCTTTTGATTTAATGACAGGTGCCATAAAACACAAACACATAAATCTCAACCTGTGTATCTGTGTGAGAGAGCTTGTGTTTTTTATGCGCTCTTTTGATTTATTTCCAAGTGCTCCCAAATGTTATGCTTTTCATTATTTTTTTATGATAATTTATCAAATATGTGAGCAGCATAAAACAAAAAACAGAAAAGAAACCCGGAAACACAACAAGAAAAATGGAGTTAACAGTTGGCAGTTTATGGCTTTTAGCAGTAAGGTGGCAAAAGCCGGCTGATTGCAGCTTATTCCTAATCATAGTCCACAAAATGGACTTAGACCTGTTTAGCAAAGGCTTTAAGTAACATTTAGGCAAACAACAACAACAAAAACAAACAAGCAAAAAGCCAATTCAACAGCATCTTATTTTGCCATGTTGCTCTCTTTTTTATTTTGCTCCCTTTCTGCTTCGCCCACCTCCCGCCCTTCTGTCACAGCTCTGCCCTTTGAGTATTTAGACGAGCACCTGGATGACTTCAACTACGACCTGGACGAGGCACAGTCCCAGGCCAAATACGATGCACGTCTGCTCTCCGAGCAAATGCTGAGCGACGCTGAGCTCCAGCAAAGGGCAGACATCGAATCCGGCATTAGCTCCAATTCTAACGCCAACGCTAACTCGAACACCAACACCAATACCAACTTAAATGATGGAGCGCAGTTGGCAGCCGTTCCCAGCTCTCAGTCTGAGGACGACTTGGAGCCGCATAGCCGAGCAGCGGCTTGTTTTACAAATGGCCACAAGTACACACACGGACAGAAGGTAAGCAAAAGCACACAAGCACACACACGCACACATAACCGGCTTTGCACACCTTTGCAACACCTGTGTTTTCACCTACATATGTATGTATATGAATGTATGCTCCTCGTTTTGTAACCTGTGCGAATATTCATTTGTGGTTGCGGTGCTTTTTCCGTTGCTTTCTCGTGTCAGCTTAGGTATTAAATGACTCATTTAGACCTTGATTTTACAGCTGGAGCTTGGTTGGTTTGTGGCAGTTTTCGTTATATAGCCTTGGCATTATAATTGCTTTAAGTATAATTGTACTCATCTATTTTAATACACTGGTTACATTACATTGCATAATTAATTTTATATTTTCGGTAGTGATAGCTGTGATTAGTTTTTATCTTTCCTAAGCTCGACAAGCAAATAAAGTTTAATCAAATAACGGTTGATACGCAGAAAGAATAGAATAAACAAGTAGAAAATAGTATATTGAATCGTCAGTATTTTATTAAAATTAAACAAGAGCCAATATTGAAATTCAGATCCAGCTATCAAAAAATGCATCTTAAATTACTGCTTTGCCGGACATGATATTTATTGCCATATTTTTATACCCTGAACCCATGAAATGGGTAAAAGGGGTATAATGGTTTTGTGCAAAAGTATGTAACAGGCAGAAGGAAGCATCTCCAACCCTATATAGTATATATATTCTTGATCAGCATCAACAGCCAAGTCGATATAGCCATGTCCGTCTGTCCGTCTGTATGTATGAACGCGTCGATCTCAGAGATTATAAGAGCTAGAGACTTCAGATTTTGCACATAAGCTCATCTAAGTCCTAGGCGGTACAAGTTTGTTCAGACTTTCGATAACTATTTCCAATTCCGATATACGCATGTACTCGATTACAAAAAAATCTCGAAATTGGATCGGTTGAGAAACACCAGAGATATCGAAGATTGAAGTTTAGTCACAGATGCATAGATGGTATCTCTTAGTCGGGAAATCTCGACTAGAGGCTTCTTATTTGTTTTTATTATAGCCTGAAAAAATAGTTGTTTAGGATAAAAAGAGAATGTAAACAATTTGTTCAGATTTAGCGGCTCAAAATCCATAAAAAGTGACTAATCTACTCCACCGGACATGCCATGACTTTTTGTGGCGTTGTGTTTGCCTTTGCCTTTACTTTGTGGAAATGGAAGAGAAAATTCTGATTTTGGCACATTTTTGTTGTTTTTGTGCACGTTATAAATTATTTGTTTGTTTTATGTTAAAGCTAAATTTGTTTTTTGACGTGTTGGATGTATTTAGTTACTGAGTTTGAGTTTATTAAAAAGCTATTGTAAAATCTGTTATAAAAAAAACGTCCTTCTTTAGGTAGGTAAAACATTTTCGATGAAATTTAAGGGAACTGTGAACATTTGTATCTAGGCTTAGCTTTACATGATTCTAGCTGCCCATGTTTTGTTTTCAACCATTTCTGCTGACAAAAAATGGACCATGTTTTATTTGGCTTGTTTTTTTTTTTTACTATTTTTATTTTTCGGAATTTTTGGCTTACGATTGTTATGTGTATTTTCTGTGTTTTACCTTGTGGCAGGTGCCGCGTTTGGATGCCTGTGAGGTTTGCCTGTGTATGGACGGCGAGATCTTCTGCTGGTGGGAGAAATGCGGTTAGTTTGAATTGAGTTTTATGTGTTTTAATACACGAAATGTAGATGAAACTTTTCGCTTTCTGCGCAGATAAGGCAAGTGTCAACAAAGGGCCAACAGTGGGAACTGCAACGGTAACGCTAACGGCGGGGACGGGGGCTGGCGGCGACTATTCGGATCCGTATCGGTATGAGACCACCACGAGAAAATCAACAAAACTGCATAAAACGACGAGAAAAGCTGGCAAACGGCACAAGCATCACAAGAATCAAAAGAATTTTAATGACTACGAAGTTTACCATAGCCGCAAGCAGGCGCCGGATTATAAAAAGC
This sequence comes from Scaptomyza hsui, assembly GCA_018152825.1. Taxonomy (NCBI): domain Eukaryota; kingdom Metazoa; phylum Arthropoda; class Insecta; order Diptera; family Drosophilidae; genus Scaptomyza; species Scaptomyza hsui. The sequence goes on along the minus strand of JAECXO010000044.1, from coordinate 1,152,093 downwards.
CAGACATAAAGCAACAAAAACAAAAGAGCGACAGCGTTCCCAACCGCAGCACTAGCCCCAGCACTAGAAGCAGCAGCAGCAGTGAAAGCAGTAACTACAATATAATCAAGCAACACAAACAGGACCAGCTGCAAAAGTTGGCAACGTCCCAGCAGCAACTAGAAGAACACCAACAGCAACAGCAAGAGCATAAGAAACCTTCGCAGCAGCAGGAGCTCCATATGTCAGCAATGTCTGTTAATCAAGCTGGAAAGGAAACGCATTATCAACAGCAATCGCCGCCGTCTCAGCAACAGCAACAGCACCAGCAGCAGCAACAACACTTGCACGCACATCATCAACATTCGTCTAGCAAAATTTTAAATTTTCCCGAAAATTTGCCAGCGTTGCTTTATTACGACTACAAAACGGAGGAGCATGAACATCATCAGCATCAGCATCATCAGCAGCATTTGCTGCATGAAAAGCAACGACTACAACAACAACAGCAGCAGAAAAAGCAGCAACAGCAGCGAAAGAAACTGCAAAAAGCGAACACAGCAGACTTGGGCATTGATAAAAACTTTGATGAGGCGGAAACCGACAGCGATATTTTGCCCGAGCCACCAACCAAACGGCCAGCAATGACAGCCACAACATTGACAGCCGACAGCAGCAGCGGGAGCGGGAGCAGCAGCATAGCCAAGGCGACAACAATGGCAGCACCAACAACTGAGGCAGCAGCAACAACAATTGAAATGATTACAACGCCGAGCAGCCAACAAGCAGCCACAGCAGCAGTTATGTCCAATACAAATGTGAGTGCACAAGTAATATAAAATACATACACAATAGTACATAGTAGGCAACAGCCGAAGATTTAATACCCTAAACTATTGTCTATAGATGTACAATTCTGTTAAAATAAGTCACTCAGATTTTTACGATTTAACTTTAGATAGATCTTAGCTTATCGTCCTGTTTCATGCAACATTTTGACACTCCAGACAGTTACAGAACATGACAAAATAAAGTAACCTCTGCAAGTGTATAATAAAAGGCAACTAGCCACAGAAAGTTTTAGTGCTTGCTTGCCATTGCAGTCAGTGACCTGAGTGTCTCTAAAGTGTGGCCAATTAAGTTCCCAAGGATCGTGCACTTTAAAAGCAACTGCATTTTTTATGCCTCAGCTGTTCTATTATTTGTTTGAGTTTTAAGTTGTTGCAGATGTCAGAGCCTTAGTGTCGAAAAGGGAAACGACTGAAGACTATTTAGCAGTCATTAGACTACGGGCAAGTTAGTGCATGCTTTGAGTTAAGGGATCCATTAAACAGCATTTATAATGTACATACATATATTATAATAATCACATTTGTCTGGTGTGTGTGTGTGTGTGTGTAGCAAGTGAAACAGGATCAGGAAATTGAGGAAGCTGACGATGCATTTCATCGTTGGCTGACATCGACGGAACTAAATGTTGACAGCACAAACACGCTTGACGATAACTTGGCAGCAGCAGCAGCCGAAGCAGTAGCAGTAGCAGCAGCTGCTATTGAGCAGGAAACACCAGCATCAACAATAATCGATGATGTTGGTATTAACAACAGCAACAGCAGCAGCAAAGACAATGGCAACAGACACGGAAACAACATAGCTGACAATGCGGATGCTGTGTTCTTTCGTAGCTCCTACAATGATTACAGCAGCGAATTCAATGGCAGCGTTGTCAATATTGACATTACACTAACTGCTGTCGATGTGCATCCACAGCGTCCACATCAGCAACATCAGCAACAGCAGCAGCAGCAGCAGCAGTTGTTGCCTAAAGCTGCTGCCAGCGTGCAAACGGATTTAATTGCAAATGACAACCAAACGTCAGACGTAAATGCAGCTGGAAAACAACAAACAACAATGCAGCCAACCAATGCCTCAGCAACGGCAACAGCCACACCAGCAGCAACAGCAACACCAACAACGCCGCGGGTGTCCATCAGCAGCAGCAATCAGAATAGTGTGCCGCCCTACACACTGACAACGATTATAACAACAACGCCGCTGGCGACGGGGCGTATGTGCAATGTGCTGGGTAAGTTGCCAAACAAAACAACAATGACAGCAACAAAAGACCCAACCCTTTCTAACTGTGTCTGCATTCCTTCTATCCATCTGTCGTTACAGGCAAATTGTATAAAATTGGTGAAATTCTGCCACAGGACACCGGCAACTGTTTACAGTGCATCTGCACGGATGCTGTGACACCTGATGAGCTGCCCAGCGTCACCTGCAGTCCCCACAACTGTCCGCCACTGGTGCTGCCTGATCTATTCGATGCGACTGGTTACTGAGGTTACGGGTTTGTGCTGTAAGTTGCAACTGGCGTTCAAATTGGATACTAGCAACAATATAAAATCAGAAAACCACAAAAAATAAATGGCAAAAAATGGCAATTTAATTAAATTTTAATTGGATAAAAAGGAAAAACATTTTAATTTAGATTTCAACTACAGCAAGTAACTCGCATGAAACTAATTAAACAATAACTTACATTTGCAAACACACACACACACGAAAACATAACTCAGCAGCCGCTGTGTACAATTTATGGATTTCAATGTAAAGCCCTCCCTATCATGAGTGCACTGAGCACTCGCTTAAACAAATACAAGAACCTATCAGCCGATATACAAATATACCTAGAATGTACTCAAAGCCGCACACACATAAATACACGAATATTACAACTCATAAACGAATATATTTCATGTGTGTTGAGTGGAACAGTTTAAATTGCTGAGAGCAATGCCTAGTTGATAAGCTGAATGTTTATGCATTTTATAAACAACAATACGTATCGTAGTTGAAAGTCAACAAAAACTACTCTCTCTACTAACATCCTCCCTCTCTCCTCACTTACACTTACATCAGCAAATGAATGTATACACCATTAGAAATTTTAAAGAATTTATAGATGTACGTAAAACCCACAACACTGAGCAACATTAAATACCTACATATACACAAATATCAATATACATACTACAAACTATTATAAAACCAATCTTAAAACATATTTCAACTATCATAATGGTATCACAGTAATGTGTAGGCGTTTGTACACTCTATCCATTTAAAATGAGTAAGTTATACTTTTTTTAACGATCAATTTATAATCTTTTCGCCTTCTGTGTTTCTGTTTGTAAGAACAAATAGAAGACTTCAGCAGGATACAAGATATGATCAATCTTCTCTTTTCTACCAATCTGATTGTTCGAGATATATTTACTTATACGACACCATAAACTGTATGAAGCGTAATTTAAGCAACTAAATCCATAACGTAAAAAACTGAACAATGACAAATAATGTATTATGTATCTGTATAATCAGATGCAGTTACTTTAACGATCTGTTTCTTTTCGTTTGTTTGTTTAATACTTTATCGATTCTTTAAATAAATATTGTAATTAAATAAACATACGTAATATTTAAAACTAAAATCAAAAAAATTTGGTTAAATGTATCGTTTTTAGAAGCCCATGGGGCTATGAGGAACACCATATCTTGTAGTAATAAATGTTTTAAGAACCAAAACTTAAATTTAGACATGAACTAACAATCATTTTTTATTCAGTATTAATTTACAGCTACATTATTTAACCCCTTAGCCTGTTATTTGTTTTAACAAGAGGCAAAAAACAAACTATATTAGTCGTGATAATAATTAATTCACTTTAAAAATTAATTGTAATTTAAGCAAAAATTATACTTGAAAAGTAGGCACAATTATCGATTACTAGGTAAAAAAAAAATATGTGAGTAGAACCTCCAATTTTATAAAAAGAAAAGAACCTTTTTCAAAAACCCAACGTTCGTAATTGAAAGAAAAAATCAAAGTAAAAACTTGTATATTTATAAAAACCCAAAATAAAAATACCAGAAAACAACAAATAGAGAGAAAGCAGACAAAACAATTGAAAAACTTAAATAAAATCAAACAGAGAAAGAAAAAACCACAATATAAAATTGAATTCGTATACTCGTTATCCGTATTATAAATGTATACCAAATAAATATTTGCGAATAATATATCGAATATTGTATGTGTAAAGTAATTGTAACTGCAAACTCTATAACTAATCTATTTACATAAATACATACATGTATGCATATTTACAGGATTCACACACACACACACGCAAATGGAAGCTGCGTATAATACATATGTGTATGTGTAAAATGCATTTTGTGTTCGAGAACAAATCAAATTGACATGAATAAACCAATATATAATAAATGATTTTGCAATTTTACTTAAGCTCTGACATTTATTGATTTAAGGTAAGTCGCAATGAATTTATGGTGTAGGCAACTCAAATGGCAGTGCTAAATATCATATCGCTTGGCTATAACATGTCGCTCTCGCTGCCAGACTCAAGACCAGAATCATCAACGTCCGGATGCAAAGGTTCGGGCATGACCACTTCGGGACTTACCAAGTGGCGAAAGTGTGGGTTGCCCTGCAGGAAGGCAATTGGATTTTGATACTGTGCAGCAGGCTGCCTCCAGATTTGTAAATCCTGAAGTAACATTTGCACCCTGTGATTGAGCGGTCGGCGATTGTAAAGGGCCGTTAGCTGATTATCGCCTCCACCATTCATTATTTGGTTTGGTTTTAGTTCCGTTTCAGTTCGTTTGGGTTTTTAGAATTTGTATTTTGATTTGAATTTGTTTAGTTTCTAGGCATTTAAAATATATAATTTGGAATTGAAAATCTCAACTGACACTTAACAAACAAAATCGATGCCCGGAAATCAACATTCAGTTTCGGCAGATTGCCTGTTAATATGGTTTAATAAAGCACAAATCGACATGTGCCGTTCATTGCCTCGCAAAAAAAAAAAAAAAAAAATCACAAACTATTGTCCACTGCATATGTTGGCTCTTTATTAGATTTTTGGACCACAGCGCAATCAACGCTCTGCCAGCAACCACAAAGCACTTAACTCTATGTGTGTTATGTGTGCGTGCGGAAACGGAAGCGAGGCAGAGCCTGTAAAATGTTCAGCCTGGTTGACTGACCGCACGAAGCCATTGCCCATCGTCTATCGTCTATCGTCCATCGTCCATAATGGTACGTAGACTGAGTCCAAACGCAATCATTGACCATGCACAGCTGGCCAAAAGTATTGCCCCATAATGCTGCCCCATTGCCACAGACACCCTAGCACAGCACAATGATTTTGCAGTCAATTTGTGATAACGGCTGTTTTATTTTCAAATATCTCTACGACTTTATTTGTGACAAACTAGGAGAGTTGGGGGCAACATGCATTGCGTTCTCAAAATTCCTCAAAAAATATTTTCCGATTGTACTTTGAGCCAGGATAATTGTGTGAAATCAATAAAAAACAATTACTTAATGTGAGCTGAAACTCGACCACCTGATGTTTATATCTATATATTAAATATTTTCGGCAATAATGCTATGAAATTTTAACTAAGTTTCCTGTAAAAATGTTCTTTTAAATTAAAAAAACGAAAAGAATAATAAAAAATTTGCCTTAAAATAATGTAACGCAGAATGTCCAGAATGCTTTATGTTCATAAAGTACTTTTTAAAATTGGCTATACAATATGTTGGTTATAAAAAACAAGGAAGAAAACTGGGCTCAAAACTCAATGGGAAAAACTATGCACGCATTTGCACAATTTTAATTACGCTGCACATTTGCATTTGAATTGCGCATTTTACACGCTGATAAACTTAAATAAAGGGCAACAGTTGGGCGAGCTGCAACCAAAGACACACATAACTCACAGAACTCACACAGCCTACACGTACACATTTTAATGCTATGTGTGTGAGTGTGTGACATAGTGTGTATTTTACTGATTTGCAGAACGTGTAATTTTCAAGTTGACAACTTTTGTACCAAAGCAGTGACCTCGTTAGGGCACACACCCATATGCCCATTGAGATGTGTGTGTGTGTGTGTGTGTGTGGGGTGCTTTTGAAATGGCAATGCATTGCCCGCAGCCCTAGCCTTATCCATTGCATACTTTTGTGGGCAGTAGAGCAAAAATGCATTTTCCAGTTGCAGACTGCTGCAAAAGCGAAAGTCACAGAACAAAAAAACAAGAATGTTTTTTTTTTTTTTTTTTTACATATATACACAGAGTTACACATATATTCCTTCATTAATATATATGTTTGTTACCCGCTGGCTGCAAGTACATTTTAATGCATAAAATCTTAGACACTGGCAGACAGAGGAAAACAAAACAAGCAACAAAATGAGAGGTAAACAAGCGTCTTGCATGTCCTGATAGCAGCCTTTGGGTCATGCTGTTTACACTTGAACAGTGCTTGCCGTTTACCCACAAGAGCCTCTTGTTTTCGCTCCTTAACTTTCTAAACGTAGCTTGATGCATGAAGAAAATGTTTACCCGCAGTTAGATTCTTATCAGGGATCAAAATACAAAATAAACATCTTCATTTATTAAAATTGATCTTGATCACACAATTTAAAATACAAATTCAGGCAAGTTAGCTTAAAAACATTTTTTATCTTGTGAATTTTAATAGTGATTGTTTTTGGCCTAAGTTGAAAATAAAATAAATAAGAAGGCTCCCGACAAGGAGATATCCTTAATTCTATACTTAACGCGTACAGTCATTATTTGCGTATATCTGTGACTAAACTTCAATCTTTGATATCTCTAGTATTTCTCAACCGATTTCGATGTCATATAATATTTTTATTTAATATCTAAAACACTTTTTACATTTTAAAAATTCAAGATTTTATTTTTAGCGATCACATGTGTATATCGAAAACAAAAAGAGTTACCGATAATTTGAAACACACTTGTACTGTCTTGGACTTATGTGAACTTATATTCCAAATCTTGAACAGACAGACGGACATGGCTATATCGACTCGACTTTTGATGCTGATCATGAATATATATACATAATGGGGTCGGAGACGCTTCCTTCTGCCTGTTACAAACTTATGCACAAGCCCAATATTTTGTTCTTAACCATTTCATGGGTTCAGGGTATAAAAAATAAAGTTGATATGATCCAAACGAAAGCGCTGTTCGTTTTTTCGATCAAAAAAATTAGCGATGAAGGCAGCGTAATATACAAAACAAGCAAACCGTGGTTCCGTCGTACTTTTTCATGGCTTTGGATAATTATCTTGTTATTTTTATTTGCCTTGGGCTTAACACAAATTTGTGCGCGGGGGCCTATTTCATGGCCTACTGTTGCTAAAAAGTTAAGCTGCATTTAAGCCAACATTTCGCAGATTTATTTTGGTTGCCTAGGCAAGAGCACACGTGTTGCTGCCACCAACTCTGAAAAAGGGCTTTTGCTGCTACTTGTGTAAACTGTTTTTAATGACGGCTAACAGCAGCCGCTGCCGCTGGCTAATGATAGCGCCTGTCAAACTTTTCGGTTGCGAATTGAAAATTTGCTGCCTACCAAATTGAAAATAGCAAAAGTTTGTAGCTAGTTTAATTTTTTAGCCTTAATGAAAACTGAAATCGTGACTTGGGGGCGTGTGTGAGCTGAGCTGGCCACCTTTCGGTTGACATTAATTAGTGAACGCAAAGCACTCGCAAATATCAAATGAAGATTTCCGCAGGCACGTGGTTTCAATATAAGTATATACATACTGATTAGTGTACGTATGTGTTTGTGTGCACCTTGGACAGTTTAAATGGCACTTTAATTAATAAGCTCGGTCATTGCGCATACGACCCGTGGGCCAGGTTAGCTGCAGGGATAGCTTAAGACCCTTATATTATCCAATTTGATTGATCCGCTTGAGCTTCTCAATGCCAATGTCAAAGCAACAAATTGAAGAGCGCTCTAAGAGTCATAAATATGCGCCCAGTCGCTGCCCATGTGGCAATGCCCCGTGGCTGGGCCCAGCGGCAAGTGGCAACACTTTAAGGTCGCACGTTGCTCTTATTCTCATTTATAAGCATTCATCATTCATTGTCTGCCTGACCCGCCCCTTTGCCGTCTCGTCTCAAAAAAAAACTCACAAATATTTGCGGCATTTTACGGGTCCAAGCCGAAGGCTCAGAGAGAGAGAGAGAGAGAGAGACAGAAAGCTACCTTTGGCCATTCCATTTGCCCTACTCGTATGAGTCCTAAATTGCTGTTCTCGAGTTGCCTCAGCATACAAATTAATCTTCATCTCCATTTTCGTCTCCGTCTGCTCACGTTGTTGGCTTCAGGCGCAACTCAAGTTTGCCATTTGTTAGGCACTTACTTAAATGCAACCAGAAAACAGAAATAGCCAAATGGGAAACACACCTTTATAGGGGTTCAATGCGACAATTAAGCATTTTATGTGCCGACAAGAACATGAACTATGTTTGGGTAAAGTAAGCCCAGAGCACTTGATTCACATTGTGTGATTTAGTTGAAGTACACTCTGAGAAAACTTTACACAAATATTTAGAGAATCGATGTGATGTATAAAAAGAACTGACATTTTTTAAGAAGTAGGACACGTGTTCTAAGAAAGGGTTCGATACCTAATTAGTAGCCTGAAAAGTTTTTGTATCGATCGTCAAAAATACATTCAAGCTTTAAGAGGAAACCATTCCTTAACTGTAAGCAAAAGCACTTGGGAAGTCAACATGATGTTTGTGCGTTTAATTGCTGTAAACAATAATAAACTGTCTATGTAAGCAGCCACTTTTGTTGTGTTTAAACTGTGCAATTTATGCGGCAGCTGTTCATGTGAAATATAGCTGTTGAAGGAGGAGGTGAAAAAAAGCAGCTGCTGCTGCAGCATGTCGCATGATGACTATTGTGTGGCACGCTTTGTGGTTGCGCTCATTGGAAATTCCACCAGATTTTTTTTTGTTTCTTTTTGTCGATTGTTTTGCTCGCCAATGATTTGGCTTTAAATATTCAATTTCAGCGGTGGTCTGGGTGTAAAATAACTAAACATAAAACGAACACATTGCAAAATGCAAAAACTGTGTTATTTTCAAGTTAACAGCTCTTGACCTGGTTTCACTGACAGCTTAGTTTGGTTTTCCGGCATCGCGCAACTCTTGCTCTTGTTTACAAATATGCAAAAGCGCAATTGTGTGTTAAGTTGCCTTTGTCAGCGGGTGTATGTGTGTGTTTTTGGTGTATCTGCTGCTGCATACTTTTAGGCCGCGTGTAAAGAGGTAAATATACATTTTATATGCCACTGAATGGGGCATACTATAAAGTTTTGGGGCCCCGAAGCAGCAGTCGCGACGCCGAGGCCGCCTTTTTGCGCAAAACTTTAAGCCTCGAAACTTTTAATACACCGCCAAACAATTGGCGCGCTGGCAGCTGTTCAGGCTTTTAGCGCATACATTACCAAAGTAGACATCCCTTTCAGCCCCTTGCTTCAGTCTGTTGCTCTTTCCTTTTGCTTGAGTCGCTATGGGACGAGGCAAAGTTGAGCACACACATCTTGGCTGTGTTTTGTGTTACCTTTTACTTTATTGTTCTCGTCGTTCTCGTCGTTGTTGTTGTTGTTCAACTAACAATTCACGTTAGTTTATCACTCCACGTCTGAGGACCACAATAAGAGCCAACTCAAAAGTTGCAAATCATTTCTGCCATATGCAGGACCAAAAGTTTCCACTGCAAATTGCTTAGCTGGAAAAAGGATTGGTATATAATAAGTCAAAATTTAAATCAAATGCCAAATCAAAATTTACTTCTACGGAAAAAGGTTTTAAATTGTTTTAACAAAACATAAATGCAAATAATTCTAAACAAAAATATTACCATACAAAAGAATTTCACATGATATTTCCACTATCATTTCCATTAATTTGTAGATATTAGTTTGCCAAATATCGTAAAAATGTTCAATATACCTCTTACAGTTTTAATACAGGGTGTAGTACCTCAATGTTGCAAAGTGCATAGGGACGCAATGTTAGCAAATGTAAAAAATACTCATATGTTTCAATAACAAAACACTCAACACTTTCTGTAACAGGCACTTGAAAGGCGTTTTAGGGCAGGACAGGGGGGACGGAGTAATAGGAGTGGCAGTAAACACTGAAAAGCGCAACGACCGATTTACATAAACAAGCATACAGATATGTATATATAAACATATGTAGAGGACCATGAAGCTTTTGCTGGACAAGGAAAAAAGATTTTTGCATGCGCTTAAAACAAACATTTTTATTGGCAAGGACTTTGCGAGTTTAATAATTACTAAATTTTGAATTGGCCCCCCTTTTTGTAATTTTTGATAGCTTTTTCTATCTTCTTTTTAACTCATTAGCAATCTGTCGGCACCTTTTAAGGCGAGTACTTCAAAATTTTTATACATATCAACAGAAATGAAGCAATTACAATTTTAAAGGAAGATGATTGGAATTAAAATTTAAAAATGTATAAAATAGTTCCTGGCTAACTTTTTAGACTTCTTTCTCAAGCATCGCTACACTAGTGTAGAGCATCACGAAATCGTTTAATCCCGACTTCAACAAACTCAATTGTCATACTCTTATTCTGTTTTCTGTAAAGCCCGAGAAAAGTTTTTTTCTGACTTCATTACTTGTTGGTCTGCTGGCAAATAGTTGTGAGCTGGGAGAAAAAAGAGTGCAGAGAGGCCTGGTAGTTGGTGGCTTCAATATCCTGGCGGACGTGCGAATCACAGGCAACGTTGCACAGATGCAGTGTGTGTGTGTGTGTGTGTGTGGGGTGTGTGGGTGAGGTAGGGGAAATGCGGCACTTTGTGGCCATGCAAATGCCACGAATGTTGCCCGTTTTTGGCCGGAAATCGGCGTTTTTATGCACTTTATAGCCACCACGGCCACAGGGGCAAACAATGAATGAATGAACCAAGCGGGCGGGGGATGGGGAGAGGATGGGCTTCTGAAAGGGTTAGCTGCTGGCAGGACACTTGCATTATTGAGCAGCATAAAGGCAGCTGTTTATAGTAGAGGGTGTTGGGGAGGAGGGTAATTGGGTGTCGGGGCTATGTGTGTGTGTGTGAAGGCGTAGTTGTTTGGCTTTTAATTTTGAAAAACGCCCCCGCAACGAGTAGCAGCGAGGACAAACGTAGTCAGAACTTTTCTTTTTTTGGGCCATCAAATGCAGCGCTAAAAGCCAACCAAGTGCTCATTAGGCATGCGTCGCGCTCTAGTTATGCGACCAAAAGGCAACAAGGGGAGTTCGCGGGGAGTGAGGGGGAGGGAGCGGCATGACATTAACAGTGGCGCGGCGGAAATCGTAGCTGGTATTTCCGCTGCAAGCAGGAAGCGGTGCAGCGTATACGAAACTCCGGATGGACACTGGATATGTGAATGGCTGAACTGAAGCATTTGGGGCAATGGCCACGTTTATGAAGCAAATCTGACACATTCAGGCGAGCCGTTAAAACGGGTTTTCAGGTTCATCGAAAAACGTTTGGCTTGACCTTCGGCCGGGCATTAAAAAGAAATAAATAATAAATCAGCCGAAGCATGAAATATTCAATAACCTAAACCGACAAAGATTTACTGCTCAGCCATTTATTTTTTGTTTTTTTTTTCTCCTTCGTTTTGTGGCCCCCTTAACAACAACAAGAAGAAAGAAGAGAGCGGAAAAAAAAACACTTTGTAAGCAATTTGTGCCAAAGGTGCTTTTTAGCAGCCTGCCGATACGAGTTGGCTCTGAAAAAAAAAAAACTGCCAACTAAACAAGAAGTCATCTCAGAACCCAAGCGGACACACGCACACACCATACACACCACACACAAAGGCATAAATATACAGTCACAGACACATTCAACAAATTGAAAGAGTTGCCCAAAGTTTATTGCTGGCTAAGGCTAAACGAAAACTGTGGGACGAAAAGTGGCTCAAAACAGAGTCAACTGCCTAAGACTTGAGTTGGCCAGTCAGTCTTATGTGACTTATGGATGGGCTTTTCATACTTGGCCAAAAACAACAACAGTAACAAGAACAGAAACAACAGCAATAAGCCACAAGTAGAAGTTCAAAAACTGTGAATGGCACACTTGATTTAGCGGCCAAGGCGCCAGTAAATATAAATTGTCCTTGGACACGTGTGCCACATTAGGCACATGAAAGGAAATGAAGTAATCAAAAGATAATGCCACAAAAAATGTCATCAGACAAAACGAGCAAACTTTTCACTCTTGTTTCCCACAGCAACAACAATAACAACAACAACAATAATTTCAATTTAAACTGAAATTGAGACAAGAAAAAATTCATATTGATGCGGGTCTCCTTTTACTTGGCCACTTTTGGGTACAACTCAAGTGAGGTGAAATGAGCCAAAACAGTTGACCTTAAAGATGCGGGCTTTGGCTATTATAATGTCGTCTGCAACGTTCACGCAGCCAAATTGATTTTATGTTTCTAATCGGTATGCAGTTTAGAAATGATCAGTTTGATTAAATATAGACCTTGTTTTATAATTACAAGAAAAAGCATTAAACTGTACCTTTCCCCTAATAAATGTTTTCTTAATCCAGTACACACAATAAAGAATAAATTTAAAACATTTCATTGTACAAAGCGACTTGTAAAAAATCAAGTATGTATAGCTGTAAAGATAATTTAAAGTAAAACTATTAAACATATCAAAAATTCCATAGCACCCAAAGAAATCGTTATGCTGAAAATGTTATAAGAAGAATTTAAAATACTGTGGAAAACTGTATACCAACTTATGAAAAATAAATTGTTTATATATAACATAATGAAAACTGCAAGTATCTTATATGCGAACTCATTAAGGCCTACATATATCTAAATTCTTTCGGATAACTGTGGTTGTGTGGGATCGTGGAATTAAATCTTATACATTTTATTAAAAGGCTCTTGAAAGAAAGAATAACCTAAATACTATACTTGTTTTTTAGCTCGGTTTTATTGTAAAATTTTGATAGAAGTTCAACATTATTTTTTAACCTTAAAGTGAAAATATCTTGATGATGTGACATGCTAGCTAACTTAACTAAAGATTTGGATTCAAGAAATATCACACTATTATTATAGATACTAAATTCTACATGTGGTAAAACGACAATGTCAATATCTTCCACAGTTTATAAACAAGAGTCGAGAGAGATATTTTGTTACACCTCTTAAGGTTATGCATCGATGGATGTCAGGCTCAGAGCTGCAGTTTTCAAGCTTGAGTAATCAAAATTGAAAGACTATTATTCTTCACATGCTTGCTAGCTATAGTTGTTGTAGGGTGATTTGGTAGAATAAGTTAACGCGCTTAAAACTACAACAAACAACCGGAAAACGAGTCGAGACTCAGTGGATCTGATTTAGCTGTCGTACATATTTATGTACATACGTACATACTTGAACACATAGAACGTTTGTTTGTACACATTGCCGTAGTATTAGCCGCATTAATGCCGGCTGTTGGGCCAGACACGGACATTCATGTAGAAATTCAAATGGATTTTTTGTTTGCTTGCTTGCCTGTCACTGCCGTCGCTCTGCAAATGATTGAGCAGGAGCTGTGTAGTAAAGGAAGAAGAGAAGAGGAGCACTGAACAGGATGGGATAGGACAGAGACATTTAATACAGGCAAATAAATAAAGCCGAAAATAAAAGCGACGCATAGCTGTGCATATACAAAGTGGCAACCGCCATGAGCATAAGCCTGGCAGCAGCCTAAAACTTGGTAAATTAGTGGAGTTTTAGTGTCTGTAGCAGAGCTCATAAATTGCCAGAGCCAGCAAGATAGCCGGACGATAGACTGGGGTTTAACATACATACATTAGCTCATCTTTAGTCATATCTGTGCGGCATTATTATGAGCACATTGAGCTCATAATTTTCAATAAGCAACGGTCCGGAGGCCGTGATAACGCGTCGAATGCGTAATATAACATGTCATGCATAACTAAGCAGAGGCCAGAACAGGCCGGCTTCTGATTAAAATGCATATTGATGCTGTGTCCAACAACTAATAACAGTGAGCGTAGCGGGTGCTAAACACAGCTACATAAACATTAACAGAGACAGGCCGTGACAGTTAACAGAGGCTTAACATTTTAGTTTGAATTAATTAAGAGGCCAATAATTGCAGTTTATTAGTTTCGCTTTGTGGGCAAATGTAGTTTAGTACAAAACTACTATATGCCAAAACCCCTCCCCCTTTTGCATTTCGCCAACTACGGCAGAAATTGTGCGTATAATCAGGCCATAAATCATAATCAAATTAGTCCTTGGATCTGATTATGTAGAAGCCGGCGCATGAAATTGATTAATAAATCAGGTCGTTGTAATAAATCAGCTGAAACAAGCAACAACACGCATTAAGTTTGACTCATATGAACACCACATGCCTGAAACTTGACTTGAGCTGTCACCTACCTATTTCCCACCCCTGACTCAGTAATCAACGATTGCCTAAAATCTGTCAACACTTAACGCATTTTCAATAAAAAATTATAAAAAATTATTTTTGCACTGATTACGTTGTGTTCGTGCTCGACGAATCAATTATTTGCTGCCGATTTTGGCTGTTTGCATGTGCAAATCTGATTTACACGCACAAATGAATATTAAATTGCTTGAATCAATTGAGCTGGGAGCACACACGCACACACAGCTAAATACACACACCTTAGCATAGCTAGGCAATGGTTGTGAGTTTCGTGCTATGCGAAATCAATAATAACATAAATCGCACAGCGCACAATGAAATTCCAGAAATTTGGTCTACGCTCAATTCAGTCAGCTTCAATGCGATATGATAGCAAAATCGAATGGGTGGAAAGTACCACGAAGAAGAGAGAGGGATCCCATTTAGAAGCGCACGAAGCGCGCTGATTTTTCGGGCATGCACTTTCATACACTCTCTGTGTGAATGTACTGTAAAAGACTCATAAAGCTTGTCAATAAAATTTGTAGAAAAATGTTTTTCGATTAAGAGAAAAATATTTGAATCTTTTCTTTAAGGTGTATAAATAATAAATAACTTGGCGAAAGTGTATCTAAAACTTCAGCATTACAAAAATTGTGTTCAAGTTTTCGCTTTTATTGTCTTCGAGTGTTGGTTGTCGGATGCAAAACTCTTGACGATACAGTGAATAAGTATATATGTATGTAAGTATATATAGGGATTATTGCTGAGCGCTTTGTGCGTTGTCTTTCATAAGGAATTCCCGAGAACAAACTTTATTGAATTTTGTATTAATTTTTTTCTTCCGGTTTGTGTGCTTTATTTTTTTATTTACTTGCATGCCTCAAAGTCAAGTTTTTGTTTTGTTTTTTTATTGTTGTTGCTGTTCTTATGCTTTGTTGCTGTTGTGGGTATTCTTGTTGATTGTTGTCGCATGGGTTTAATATGAAAACGTTGGCGTTTATTAAATTTCGTTCTGCTGCGCACAGTAGAGAGAAAAGTTTTCGTTCGCACATTGCACAGTGCATTTGACATCTTTATGTGTATGTGTGCATGTGTGTCTGTGGGTGTACATCTGTGTATGTAAGTGCTGAATGGCTGCTGACTTGTTGTTTATGTTGCTGTTGCCGCTGCTGCTGCTGCTGCTGCTGCTATGTTGTACTTGCTCGTTGACATTTTAAACGTCAAAGTAGTGCTTGGCCAAAAGTGTCTGCTACTGCTGTGTGTGTGTGTGTGTGCCACTCACATGTGTGTGTGTGTGTATAAATAACTTTCATATTTGTAAATTTTGGGCACAAATTTTAAAACCATTTCCAATTTTGCAAATAAAGCTGTAACAGTTGAGCAAAAGTTTAATTGCTAGCCACTTGTGGTAGTGTGTGTGGCAGCAGAAACAAAAATTTCAACAAAATAATAAAAAACGAATTGTTAGCAATTAATTACACATGCGAAACACAACGAAAACAAAATAATTATAAAAATAACGAAAAATGCGTGAAAGGCGAGCGCACAAAAAAGTTGCCAAAAACTCGCAGCTCATATTTCAGCTGATAATAACGAAAAAAGGTTTAACGCACACTTTAAAAATTCTCTCACACACTCACAATGCTATGAATACATTATTGTTGCTTGTGTGCGGGGGGCGTCTAATTGCCATTATGGCTGTTGTTGCTATTGTTGCTGTTTTTGTTGCTGCTGCTGTTTCTGTAAATGTGTAACAGGTGCGCTTTGGCATTTTGTTGTTGAAATGTATTTTCAACCATAAATTAAATAACGGGCCATAAAAAAGTTTACAGTGCTCAGCGCTCGCCTAAAGTGTTTAGAGCCAGCGATTATTTTCTTAACCCTAGACTGGCAACCAACACAGTTGTTCCTTCTTAACATTAAATATCATTAAACAACCAAGCCTTTTGCAATAAAATATGATTGTGTTCTGGTCTCAAGTTGTAAAAGTTGTAACTTAAGCTTATTTTTAAGATTCATTTTTTTTTTCGTTTGAACTTTAAATTATTGTACATCAAAAAAGTAAGGATTAAGTAATGATAGCCAGATTACCAGCTTTTAGAAGTAAAAAGGGCTGTTAATTATATTTTTAAAATTAAAGTTGTGAGCCAAACTTGTATGACACGGTTTTTATTGAAAATGGCAAAGTTTATTGGGATTTCCAGTCTAGGGTTAATCTCCCTTTTTTTTGGCCAACTGTAAATTCTGGCAGTCAGCTGAAAACTCATTTAAAATGGCCTTTGCTGCATGTATGAGTATGCGTATGCGTTGCGTGTGTGTGTGTGTGAGTGTCTGGTTGGCTAAGTGCGAATTGCATGATAAGTATTCATTATACCCCCTAACGAAACTGCTTACATCAAGAAGGCATAACAAAGCAGTGCAAATCCAGAGAACATACAGATGGAAAACTAGCATATGTGGAAAATTATGTAGAGATTAAAGACTCTTTTGAATAGGAGATTACTTGGTATAGGGTATTTGTTAGTTGGGCCTCTTCCTTTTATATATTTTTTTGCACCCCAATGTTTGTCTGTCGCATTTTTCATAAGCTCCCTTCTGTGCGTAACTTATGTCTTTTAATAAAGCATTTAAAAAGTGCCGTAAATTGCTTAACTCTAAACGGGTTTTGCTCATTTGTGCAGTGAAATTGACAAAGCATTCATAATTTTTATAAGCCTTTTAGAAAAGGGGAAAACGACTGCAGCACTGAGTAAATAAGCAAAATACGTATATTTCACATAATAGCACTTTGCAACAGAATTTGCAAGTGCAACGTTGCAAAAGATGTGCAAACATTTCTACACACATATGTACATACCTTCGCGTATGCACAGCTATACTTTTATATCTACAAAAAGGTACTGGGACCCAGACACTGTTATTACAGCCGCCGTTCCGCACCCCTTTGTCGCCCCCACCTGTGCTGACAGCCACTTGAAGAGTGCGCGTGACATTCGGCGGCTGTGACAGGCTCCTTTTTCCTTCCATTTTGTTTTCCATTTCACACGATTTCCCCCTCTCAACTAGCGAACTTGGCTCGCATATTTGAATAATGCCCGTCAAGTGGCAACGCCATTGTTGGGCTTTTATTTTGTCTGCCTTCGATCCGTCGACGACTCGTCCACGTCCACGTCCTGCCTCCGCCCCTGCGACCTGCCTGTGATTGACGATACGATTTTATATTGAATTCTGCTTTAATGCTTTTCTCTAAAGTCGAAGTCTCACACACTGCACGTGGCAGTTATTAAATGTGCTGATTAAGTGCAAAATATAAAGTGCCTGATCGGCAGCGTATATAGAATTATTTATGAATTTTCAATTGTGGAGAAGGAGCCATTGTAAGGCAGCAACATAATTATGACAAATTAATGTGATGCACTCACAATTGATTGCAAATACAATAATCAAAATGACATCAACAGTCGAGTCACATACTCGATTATAAAAATAATAAGGGAAAATTCAATTTATATTAATTCAATGGGCATTAAATATTTAAACTTCCAGCAAGTTGATTTAAAGGCACTAGATGTCATAATAAACGTAATTGGACAACTTAAGCTCATAACAAATATTCAAGATTAATATTAATAGCTGTCAAGTTACAAATCTAAAACGATTTTTATAGAACAGAGAGCCGTCCTAAGCATTAAACAAATTTGAATGCACGCGGTAAAAATAGTTAAATATGCACAATATTCTGAACACATTAACAGAAGAAATCATCTCCCTACCCATAATTCTAGACATTTATGTCTATTTAACTTAACTATATACTAAATACATTTTAAGAAGACTACTGTTATATTAATATGAGGCAATAATAGTAATATAATCAATTCATTTATTGTTGCGTAACTTTAAACGTGGTTTTTAAACTGAAGCGCATGTAAGTATGCAATAAACATTATTGGAACGAATTGTGAGTCAAGTTTAAAGCACAATTACCTTATCATCAATTGCGTTGTCAAATTAAGTCTACTAATGTTTGTCCACTGGCTGAAATTCTATAAACTAAGAACCTTATTCTAAAATTTTTCCGATTCGTGCTTAAAATATTTAAGTAAGTTTTAAACTTAAAATTTCTCAGAATAGGTCTATAATCTCAAATATACTTAAATATAGTACATATACGTATTCTTAAAAAATTCCATTACAAATCTTAAACGTTCTTGACATTTTTTATTGTATTCAAATAAAAATGTAATTTTTCATCCAGTCTGAGAGAAAAAATAAAGTAATTCGTACTCGTTTGTCCTAGTTGTTGAGCTATTTGCAACACATTTCGGATGCAGTTAATGTTAATGTTAACGTTACACGCAGGGACCGTTAATAATGTTAATAACTACATTTAAATTTTCTGTTTTCTTCAATGACAATCATTATTTTTGAGAAATTTTATAGAACTTAACCACAATCATTATATATGTTTAAAAACAAATAAAAATAAAAATCAAACATAATTGTGGTGTTCAACAGCTCCGTTTCATCGTTTCATGTTTCATAGTTGAAACGCTTAGCTCTTGAACGGCATTTTGCGTTGCAATGCGTTTTAATGCCTTTCAATGCGTTACACATTTGCGGTGACTGCGTTTCTGCTGACTGGATTAAGAAAAAAATGCCGTTTAATAGCTTTAAATACATGCTTGGGAGTCTTGCGCTTCAAAATAGTTGTTGATTCCACTTTTATAAAAGAAAAAATTACAGGTTTATTCTATCAAACAAAAACATCGACAATAATATCGATGCTATCGATGTTTCATGAATTTAGCGTTACCTCGGTGTTTTTGTACAATAACGATGTTTGATTGGTTTGTGACGCCAAAAAGCCCCAAAAATATATTTTGTTTAATTATTATGTAAACATCGATGATTTTAACATATATGTCGACGTTTTTAGCATCGATATATTTGAACATCGATGATAAAAACATCTTAATACTGACTATCGATGATTTGCAGCCCTAGTACTAGGCGATCAGGCGACATAAGTTCTTGTCGCTTTTCTTTGGTTGTTTTTTTTTTGTTTTTTGCGAACATACATACTGTTGGCAACAGCTAGCGATGGCACAATTAATCATTGCTTAATAAAGAGTTCCAATAATATTTCTGATTTTTTCACAAATCATATACAATTTCATTAAAGTCATAATGTAATTTTGCATTTATAATATTTATATGAAATTTATTTAATATAAGCCCATACATATAAAAAAAAAAAATAGCCACAGACTATTAATAAGTTTCATTTTTAAAAATATCTTGATTTTATTGTGTAAAATACATCAAATTTATGTATGTGCACATATATTGATATATATAGTTTTCTTCAATTGTTATTACCATAAATTATGACTTCTTTAGATAAATGTTTATGCATATGTATTTTGCCATCACTAACAACAGCGACAAAAAATAAGCAATGCGCAATATAACGGCACTTTCGGTAGCGTTGTGGCTGTTGAATTCAGCTCAGTTTTTAGTGGTCTCACCAATTGTGAGTTCGATTTCAGTGAGCAATAAAGTGAAGGGTTTTGAAAGTAAAAAGTATTAGTTAAAGTATAGGAAAATGAGTGAAAGTGACCAGGAGGAAAAATTAGAAAGTCTATTGAAATCGTTCAATTTAATAAGAGTATTGCCGTTCTTAAAAGGTAAGATTTAATTGTAATTCATTGAGCGTGCAATTTCATTTGTACATACATATGTATGTATGTACGTGAGGAGGCTTTGCGCTGAAAATGCATGCGTGTGTGTAGCAAAAATAAATGTACGTTCGTACATATGTATGTATGCATATATAATAAAACGCTATTAAAAATTGATCTTGTCAACCATTTGTATCTCCATTATGGAATTTTCATCTATACGTATACAATACATACATAAATATGTACGTATGGACAAGTGAAGTGAAGTATGTATGTATGTACATACATATGTATGTAGAAAAGTGAAGCGTGCAGTATGTACTTTTATAATTTTGGTATTGCTTTTATTATTGTAAAAATTAAAAAAGTATGTATATTAGAATTATGTACATACATGTGCTTCGTGCTAAAAATGATGGGTGTGTGTGTGTGTGTGTGAAGCAAAAATACATATGTATGTTGGTATGTTTATGTATTTCACGATCGACAACGATACAACTTGTTTCTTTAAATTTATTTAAGCTGCGGATGTTACATTCGATTGTCTTCGATACTTGAACCGCCAGGATTGCAAAGACGCGATTCCAAACATCGGCCTGCGGGTCGAATTTCGAGAAAAACTGATGGCTTGGCAAAGAACTATGACCAAAGTAACTGACTGGCTAAGTAGAGATTTGGATTTTTCTGGCAAGCATATTCTCGGCCAGGTAATAAGATATTAATTAATAATGCGTATGTACGTTAACATAAGTATTTATAATGGTGGTATTTTGGATTGATATTGTATCTTTTCATGCATGTACATATATGACGTATATGTTCGTGATCTCGTTTTATATAATTTAGAGCTTACATTCTTTATTACTGGAGTCTGAGAAGGGAAGAGCCATTTTGGAATTTGAGATAAAACACAAGTGTCTTAGACAAAAGCATCGTGATACAATAATTTGTATTATTGTTGAACGGACGTTTAACAATAACATAAATATTAACGAAGAAGATTTCCCTACATTGCTTGATGAATTGTTTTTCATCTTTCCGTGCGAAGAAGAGTTAAGGGTAAATTTACAATTTTATTTAATTTATTGTTATTAATATATTATATAAATATATTTTTTCTACATTATAGGATTATTATTTTATTTCAAGACATGGAAGAAATAGCCCGGGCGGAAAGCTGTTCAGCAAGTACAACAACTGGAATTTAAAAAGATTGAAAGCTGAATCATGTAGCTCTATCGTGCAATCGTGCACCTTAAACGACGAAAATATTAAAATGTACACTTGTTTTCGTTGTAAAAAAAAATTTTCAGGCGGTAAGATGCTAATTTCTCATCTAAAAATAAATCATTTAATGACAAGAAAGAGATTAATTCTTCCATGTGTTGAGAATAATTGTAGCCAAACGTTTACTGACTTCACAACTTATAGAAGACACCTTGAAAGATTACATAAAATTTAAAAGCAATTGCGATTAGAATGGGAGCATAAAAATAATGGTTTATTTTTTATAGCCTATCCAGTACATTTATCATCTTATTAAGGTTCATATAATTAATTTATAAATATTTGGGCTTTTTAACCAAGTTTGTTTTTTTTTCCATTTGCCAACGTGTACATTACCAATTTGATTGAAATTTGCTAAGCTTCTTTTTGACCATTAAAAAGTATAAAATCAAACAAATGATGACATTATAACTATTACTGAAACAAACGATTTTGAAGTTTTATTTTATAAAACATATAGGAAAAGTTACATTTAAAAGAACAACATGCTATATTAAGTCAATAATTATTTAACAAGTGAAATTAAAAACCGTAATTCTTCAAAATAAAATGTATAATAATTTATAAGAAAAATGTTTACTTTACATGTTAACCAATAGAAAAGGAAAATTTAATGGCCAACTTAGGTCATATGAAATTGGTAGATCAATCAAAAAGATTTATTAAAAAAAAATATAGTAACTTCATCAGTCCCCCATTGCATTAATACCCTATGAATGATGGTAAAATGTATATACATAATAAACTTATATAAACCTAAAATTAAGATGTACCAAAACTACCGCAGATGTTATTAATAAAAAATATATAAAAAGAAAAAATAAATAAAGTGGTTCAGAATTAATTATCTTAAATTTCAAGATCTTTCATGTTTTCTTAAACTGCAGTCCATACTTATTTTGAATTCTTGATTTCTAGATTTAAGTGAATTTATTCTTTTTTCAGTTTGTCAGATCTTAAATTCAAAGATGTTTCTTAAAATAAGTACTTTTAATTCTTAAAGCGTTCCTAAATTGAAAATGCGCGATGTAAAAAGCTAAGAATGTTTCAAGCTTGATTCAAGAGTTTTTGTTGTTACACTCGAGAAATAACACCAAAAAGTTTTGGAGAATGGTTAAAATGTGAATTTTTTTAGTCATTGTTTCGTTCTTATGTTTTACTTTTTAAGAACAACAATATTTAAATTAAATTAATTGGGTTTGTGAACAAAAAATATGTGCAATGAATTCTTTCGAATTTCTAAACGGCACTTGTGCTGCGCTGCTTCAAATCTGAATATTTCCTCATGGGTTTTCAGTTGAAACGCTTTAATTTCCTGTAAAATGCTGAGTTGCTGTTGCAACAAATAAGTTACAAGGACACACACTTAAATCGGCTTCACTAAACTAAAAGAGGAATATTTCTCCCCTTTCTGTGGCCTGCTCGAAATGTAAAATGCCACATGTAACCATTTTAAACCATGCGTGGTCTTACACATAAATCGGAACCGTAAATAATATTTTTTGGGCATCCCCATATAACAAATAATTCCATAAATCCTGTACCTCTTTTTTAACGAAATATTTATTACAAATATTACCAACTTTAACAGGGTTTAATTTATACATATGGTGTATATGAATGTGGGCTTATAGTATGTATTATAGTATCTGACTTGAACATGCAACACAATTAAGCAGAATTTTTATGCCCAACTTGCTCTTGTGCAGCAACTCGACACGTTGCATGTGCGCTGTGTGCTCGTTATAATTGATATTTCAATGGCACTACAGAAGAGCTGGATGTTGGGGATGGGATGGGAAGGGCGGCAGGTGATATATGTATTACCATATTTATTGTCTGTTGCGGCCTTTCGACTGCAACAAAAGTCTTGTGGCTTACGTTTAATGTT
The DNA here is from genome assembly GCA_018152825.1 of Scaptomyza hsui. NCBI lineage: Eukaryota > Metazoa > Arthropoda > Insecta > Diptera > Drosophilidae > Scaptomyza > Scaptomyza hsui. Next base: position 1,128,872 of record JAECXO010000044.1, on the reverse strand, counting down.
GATGTATTTTTACTTTGATTGCGTTTATAATTTCGAACAATAAGCATGAGAATAAAAAGCGCGTTAAGCGGATTTTATAAAGTGCAACAAATGCCAATAAGCGTGTGGATCGTGACTCGCTGCAACAGGACGACTATTCGAATGCAAAAAGGGAAGCTGGAAGCTTGAAGAGCACGTGCGCTGCATAAATCGATACGAGTTGGCAGCACACACAAAATGAATTAAATTTATGTAGTATGTATGCGCAGGGCGCCTTGAATATAAATTCTGTGTGTGTGTGTGTGTGTGCGTGTGTGATGGGTGTTAATGTGAATCTATAAGGCAAATCAGCTAACTAGCTTGATAAACAAATATATGTAGGTATGTTCCCTTAGAGTACCATTTTAAGGGTCTCCACTGAATCATTTTTCAGCTGAGAGCGATACAAATAAACAAAAGCACTTTGGCAACACGTAAAATTATGTAAATTCAGCAAAGCATTTCACCAATAATTCAAATTTGCATATTGCGACCGCATTGTTTACCACACGGCTAGGGGTATTTGTGGCCAGTAGACCACACTTTGGCCCTTATTATGCCAGGCACAAGCACTGGCCAAGTTATGCGCTCAAGCATGTCATTTTTTCACTCTGTGCACTCTGTGCCACCCAGTCAATCAGCCCATCAGCCAGTCAGCCATAGTTTGACTTATTAATGCCATGTATATCAAAGGCTTAACTCTCCTTGCCACGAACTGGCCAAAAGTGTTAAAAGTGACAGCTGTTTGCTTTTAACGCAACACATCGCATCGCATAGCATCGCATTGCTTCAGGTCCTGTCATAATATCACATCCATTGGCTGCTCAGCTGTTTATTATGGATGGTTCTCTGTTTGCTTGGGACCAGCTCGTGACTGGGACCGATGCGATGCTCTAATGATACCACACAAACAAACACAGATACCAACACACACACACACACATACACACATAATAGATCACTTAGCCGTTAAATTTATGTGCATGTTGAGAGCCAAGCATGCGGAAGATGATTTTAGCTGTTAGTTTTCGGTAATTTAACGTGACTGCGAATAGACGCACCTGTGCAAAATACCACCGTCACAAATTGAACATTCCTATCAAGGTAAATGCGCAGGAAAAGTTTTGAATCCTCCATTGAAGTATTTTGAAACGTTAAAATAAGTTTAATGAATATTAAAAGTAATCTATGTTGTTAACTAAAGGTTTATTTAAAGTTCTATCAAACGTGAGTTTGATGCGTATCTTTCTATCTCAGGTATCTTAGATATTCATACCAGAAACTAAAATGTTTTTTGCGATTTATTGCCTTTTGGCACTTGACATTTGACCGTAGTGCAACGGTGCATGGCAATAACTGCCACCATGGCAACACTTAGTTAGCAACCTCAAACTGTAGTCGATGCGGTTATGCAATGTGCATAAAACGAGCGAAGGAGCGCCACAAAAGCGGGGTTGGGTATATATTGCTTTGTATATAATGTGACAATTGAGAAGTCAAAATCATAACAATGAAATTAAAATTGCTTTAATATATAAATTTAAACTTACGGTTAATCACAGAGAGCGTTTGGAATAACCTAAAACACCTGTAAAAAAAACAACCAGTTTTCTTATATAATGTCGATAATCCTTGCGAGACCACATTGATTGTTGATATAATGATTTTTGTGAATTTTTAAAGCAGATCTTTAATCTGTAATTACACACAAGACCTAAATTCTTAAAAAGTAAGTTAACTTTATCGTCCAGATCAACATATAAAAATTGAGCCTCTAGCGTTGACTGCCATTCTTCACGAGAATGTCATGGAATTCCAATCTATAAGGATATCTCTGGCGAAAGTAAGTAAGTAAAATCATTTTATAAATCAAGACCTTGTTGCGAAGGCTAAGCTGTGTTCCGGGCAGCCTGTAAAGCCTTTTAATCCCGGTTTTATTGCTGGAGTCTTTTGTTTAGGAGTTGGGCCTTCCAAGTAAGCCTGCTGCCCTAGGTACTTGCCACAGTTTGCAAGTGAAGCTTCTGATGCTAACGACAGCAAAGCTGAGGTGTCGCAGTTTGTACACGACATGCTTATGTAAGCGAATAATACATATACAAATTAAGTTAAGTTAAAAAATCTTGAACTCCCATTTGAAAAGCTAATGATAACTTTTTCTTTTAAATTCAATAAGACGGCTACCCACAGAAATTTCAGCGTTGAGGTATTATCTATTATAAAGTTGGTGCGGCAAGAAGTTGACAATTGGCCTTGCCGCAATAGCTAGCTTGAATTTCACAATGTTGAACGACAATTGTCGTCAGGACAACTAAAAGTTCACCCTTTTGGACATTGCAGCCATTGTGGCTCCGCATTGTGTACGGATCGTAATGACGAGGTTTTAGATGAAAAGTGGATAGGGCAAGCAGATGCAACCACCACAGTAACTTAATTTGGGTGCCGCACACCAAAAATCAACAATTGCACGGAGAGAAAACATTGCAATACTTAACTTATTTGTGATTAAAGAACGGACTCGTGAAATAAGTTAAATACAAGAAGGCTCTTATAAAAAAAGCTCAATACCCTGAGCACTAAACAATATGCTTACGGTCATGCAATCTACGATATTTCCGGTGTATTCCAATCGATTTCGATAAATTATAAATTAGGCGGACTTTCATACTTTGTCAATTTTTTCTTAAACAAGTTCAAGATTAATATTTATCGGGAAAATGGTTCAATAGATTGATCACTTCAAACAAACTGGATCTGCCTCTGGAATATGAGGGCTTATAAATTAAATCTGGAGTCTTCCTGCTGTTTTCTTAGTACGAAGTACATAAATGTTTCTCCCTGTGTAGTAAACTAAAGCCGCAATGGCGAATAATTCATACGACATTGGCCGCTGCCACAATACAATTAGGCAGACTCCGGCTTTGAGCCAGCGATATTTCCATAAACAAACAATGCCGAAATTGCATTGCAGTGGTAGTTGCAACAGTTGCCTTGCCTCGAAACTGTGGCTAATATGTATAAAGGGAAAAGCTGTACGAAAGAGCTTACGTTTATATTTTTAACTGGCTGACAATTTGAAATGCAGTCGGGCAGTGAGAGCTGTCAGTTTGCCACAATGGGGCAGGCATTGGGCATGGGAAACTGTGGCTGTTCTTGATTGCAAACTCATTAACCGGCTTTTGCTTCGATTGGAAAGCGCATTAATTAGTCAATGTGTCATGTTCTCTCTTCACTAAGCCAGCCAATTAGGTGCATAGTCTTTGGACGTGTGTATATGTGAGAGATTTGGAGGAATGTGCGTTTACTCAAGTGAAAGTGCAATATTTAATAGTTAACTGTTTTTATGTATGTGTTTTCAGCTTATACAAGTTCAAGTTCATCTGTTCTGTTAGCCAATTAATCAAAAATTTACATGTGGTCTAAACGCGTTGGCCAAACAGCCTCTCCCAAAAAAAGGAGATCCAGCAGCAGTAGCAGCAGCTGCTAAGCAATTTGTTTCGCCACCGAGTAATTTGTCTTTAAAAGTAAATGTTTCGCAATTTGTTAACAAGAAAATTTCTTCGCTTTTCTGCGTCTTGTTTTTGTTTGCATGGCTTGAATGGTTTTTTTTTATATATATTTTTTTTTGTTTTCGCTCGAGCTTGCTTACATTGTTTGCGCCGTTGTTTCATTTCTTGTACACAACAATATTGGTTGGCACACAGAGCCTTCTGTCTCTGCACTTCCACTTCCCTCACTTATTTTGTGTCTCTTCATTGCAAATGAAAATTGTACACGAATGCTGGCTAAACGATAAGCGACAAAAGTCTTCGTGGGTGTTCTGTGTTTGTTCGAAAGTACATACAAAATTGTATGTTTGTATATATTTGTGTGTCTGGTTTCAGTCTCTGCTTTTGCATGTTATAAATGATTTTTCAGTCAAAAATTGAAAGTTAATACATATTGATAGGCTAGAGAAACCAAAGAAATCAAAGAAGCACTTGAGTGATATCCTGTTCAAAATTTAAGACTATGTTTTATCTATATAAAAATATTATGGTTTTGTAAATAGGTTGTAATAAATGAAATTTTTTTTGTAAAAACAAGATACATTTAAATTAGAAAAAATCTTGTTAATAAAGGTACACAGGTACATTTAAATTAAAACGATTTCTTGTAAATTTAAATATATAGACAAGAGCTTAAATAAAATGCTCTTTAACTTTATCCTTTCCAAATTCTTGATATTTTAATTCAAGGTCTTCCATTTTGAAATACATCTCTCCTTATGCTTTTTTTCACAGGGTATGTAATAAATTGGCAGTTGTTTCCTTTTAATAGGAAACTGAAACAGTTTAGTTAAAGCCGGATACTTCTAGCTTTTATTTAGACACTTTTTCTTGGGATGCTCCGTCTCTTTTTATCAGATTGGAACATGAGCTGTAAAATTTAACACCTTTGACAAGCAAGTTGTAGTTAGTTTAGGGTTTCTGGACAATTAATTATATCAGCATAAAGGAATTTCATAAAATATTGTTTTTACGTTAATTGGATGTAATGTAACAAACACTTTTACTTTTTTTTGTTTCCATTTTATGGTCGTTTGCTATCAGACAACGCGGCTTGCAAATGTGTTAAATGTGAAAATAAATATACATGGATGAGCTCATGCGCTCATGTGCATAAATTCAATTAGCTTCATGACCGGACACGTTAATTGGCCTTTAATACAGCCCAGTTGACTATTTTCGCAACTGTGTAAATATATGTTTTATACACACACCCTACCTTAAAAATCGATATGCAAGGTGTGCAAATGTGTGCACGGATGAAGCAACTGCATTCGCAACTACGCAAGGAATAATGTACTGCAAAAATGTTCTTAACAATTTTTGCAAGCTTGCCAAAGGTAAAATCCGTAAAAATCTGGTTAGAATTTTCAAAAAAATCTAATGTTTGTTTAAATTTATTATCTCAATACCTATAATATTATGACATTTTCTTACTCCAATATTATAGTGTTAAAAACACTGTCAAAAAGCATTCCCCAATTGAATAGAAAATAATGTGATCTATAATTATTATGCATAAAAGTGACAGAATAATAATTACGATTAAATATTACTTTTCCGGTTGCCACACCTTATTAAATACGACCAGTTGATTATTTTAAAACTTTTACATAATTGTTTCTGTATTTTATTTTAACATATGCTTTATTTTGAATCTTTTTACAGTTTTTGTCTGCTGCTATTAATCTGAATATTTAATATAAAAATAAAATAAATAGATAAATCGGTTTTCAAAACTCAATGGTATCCTTACAGACTCAAAAAAAATGTTTTTGACAGTTTGAAAATGTAAATAATATTCTATTTGATAAATTAAAGTACAAACCACATCAACAGACACAGACATACGTATATGTGGGTAAAACCACCAGCTATGTATGTGTGCATATTTCCTACTATTTGCTAAGAAGCTTTGCAATAGTTTACAATTGACTATTGTAACAAGTATTGAAGGACTTGCTATAAATAAAAGCTTGCCAAATGATTTCTTATGTAAGTCCTTACTGCTCACATAATCTTTAAAATAATATTGTAAATAAGAAATACTATTTGCATGGAGTAAAAAATAAAAGTCTGCACTTTGTTGGGCTCTTTTTTATACATTTAGTAATCATGTAATCATGCCACACACAAACAGGGAAAAAAAAGAAAGAGACTATCAGTGAGAGTGAGACGCACTCATAAAAGGCCACAATTTGAACCTTAACACCTTCAATGACAGACACCGAGAATGACCCCTGGCGCAATTTTGTGTAAATAACATGAAAATAACAAAAATAACCTTAGGCCAGGCTCAGGCGTCAGCTTGATGACCACGTTGGCAGGTCAGAACAGCCCCAAACCATCTAAAACCACTCACGAGTAACATTTTGCTTTGCCTTTTTATGAGTGTGCTGTGATAGTTGTTGTTGCTGTTGCTCTTGCTGTAGTTGGCCATTATGCGCATAAAATATAAGAGGGTTGTTCATATCCAAGACACAATAGAATCAGCTCAGCGCCTGATGCACACAGCCAAAGCATAAATCTAAGATGCTTTATAACCCACAAACAGAGACGGTCAAAGCCAAAGAAGGGGAGGGAGAGCCTAGAAGTGGTGAGAAATTGAAACTTGACTGCACCGCACAAAAAAAAAAAAATGAAAAAGAAAAATTAAATAAAAGACGAGAAAAGAATAAGCAAACGCAAAAGCCAAAAAGATTTATCTTAACATTTTTATTATTAGTTTTCCGCTGTAAGTTTTGTGGTCATGCGGCGTTAGCTCCGGCTGTGGCTTTTTCTTCTGCTCTCCTTCCCATCAACATCATCACAAATTGTTGCTAAATCACATTGCAAATTATGTTAAATTTCAGGCACTTCATTTCAGACTTGAGCGCCAGAAAATTGCTATAATTTACTTGTTTATGTGTTTACTCTAACATTTAAATTTCCAATTTCTCAATGCTTGATGACACCAGCTATCAGTTGGAAAATTAAGTAATTCACAGTACTACTACGCGACCTTTGACATTTCGATGTCCTACTAGGTTTACAATTGAACCCACTCTGTTGGGTGCATATTAGCAATTGGGACTGTAAGCTGGTATTAACTTACATAGGTATTGCTTACAAAGTTGACCCTTTAAAGCTTTTTTTCCCTAGCCATACCCCAGTGGATTAATCGAAAGCTGCTCGGCTCGCGTTTGGCTTTGTCATTTACAGCTTTTCAACACACACTCCAATATTGAGATTGCCGTGTCAGAGCTTATGAATTGGGTTTTCCAAATGAATAGCTGCTGTGCTTTGTGCGTATTTGCTATATATGGCCCGAACGTCAGCTGTCAGTAGCCATAAGGTTCAATTTATTGTTTGCTGCAAAGCTGCCAAAATAACTGAATGTGCTTGCTGGCTGGATGCCTGCCCTGTCAAGCTGTCCTGCTGTCCTGCTGCGACCCTTTTGTCTCACTTTCAGGCTTATTTAATGCTTGACCGTTTCATTTCGCAACTATAAAATGTACAGAAATTGAACAGTTTGGTTTGATATTAAACAAAGGCTACAACTTGTTGACACGGTTCTGTTACATTTTATTATTTTTTCTTCCATTCGAAGACGTAATGTGTTGCGCGTAAATGCGCATGAAATCCTTTCGTATTACGTATCTAAGTGCAAAGAACAATTTTCATAATAGGACCTTGCCTCTTACTTTTGTAAGCCTTGTAAATTTCCAATTTGTTTTATGCTCAGCTACCCAAGAGCATTAGGTAAAAGCGGGCGCGGGACAGGAGCATTTTTGCCATTTAGTTTTTCCTTTTTTCTTTCTCTGCCGTTTAGCAGAATTTTCGCTTTTAACATGCTATCTGCTGACTCGTGCGCCTAATTGTCAGTATAAAGCAAACAATTTTCATTTCAGCAAATGGAACGGAAAATATAAATAAGTATTGCTAACGTTATACTAAAAGCTATGTAAAAACATTCCAGGTGGAAAACAGACCGTTTAATTAAGGAGTAACTTAAACCGTAAGTGAATCTAAGAAGCAATGAAATTAATTCAGAACATTTGAAAAAGCTGGAATATTGTTGACTTGATTGAAATTTAAACCTAGCTTTTACATCCACCCTCTTCAAACCAGGACAGAGTGTTAAACAAAATTCAAAAAAATTCCAATGACGCTGTAAAGCTCTAAGGCAAAACAATTTTTTTTATTTTTTTCCCCCGCTTGATTAATTCTTGTTGCTGGTTGCCTTTTTGTTTCTTTCTATTTTATGAGCATTCAATTTGAATGGTGTTAAGTTTTACTGATTGTTGTTGGGCTACACTTTTCTGGTTAAAAGCACATTATGAACACTTGATTAAATATGACCCAAAACTCTGGGCTAAAATGCGTAAGCTGTCAACTTTCAAAGTGCGTCTGTTATTTAAATTTTTAACCATTTCTTTCAAAACTGTCAAGTAAATGGTAATTAATTCAGGTTAAAGTTTAGGGGCAAGCATTTGTCCACGTTCCCATGGCGACAGCTGCATGAAAAGTAACTACAATATATATAAATATAACCTGGAGAAATGCGGTCAGTAAGCACATCATTAGGCTTAGGTGATTCTCTAAAGCAAAAGGCAAAGTTCAAGTGGCATTCAGGACTTGTGCTTGATTTGATTGAATGGCGAGTGAGCTGAAAAGCTTTCGCAACTCGTATACTTAACTTGATGTCTAGCTAGACACACACACACACACACACACACAAGCACACATGGATACATGTTTACAGTTATGTCTTTGTGTATCTGTGTGAGTGTATTGATGTTAGTGCCTTGACTGCACGCATACAAATTGTTGTTCGTCGTCTTTTCTATAATGGCAACATACTTTGCTTTCAATTTTACTAATGCACTGGTGCTGCCGAGCCAAAAGCTAAAGGTTGACTAGCTGCCAGCACACTCATAGATAAGAGATGTGTTTTCAGTTTTGTTTCTTCTGTTTGTTTGTTTTTTCCAGTTCTCTTATACTCTGCACTTTTAATAATGCTTAAAATGACTATTCGAGTGTAATGCGTATTTAACAACAAGTTTTATTTACCTATTTCTTCCATAAATGGTTAATGTATTAACTTAACTATTTGCTTCTAATAACAGAACACGTTTTAATGGGTTCAAGGAAGTAAACCTTTACAATTAACCGATCGGTTAAGATAATCATGTTGATAACTGAAATTAACCCTAAAAATTATCTCTCATCAAAAATAGTTTTGCCAACTTTTTTCCTAGTAACAGAATGTCTACAAGTTTGCTATTCTCCAGTCACCGATTCTTTAAATCGTTGTTATGTATTTCTTTTGCTTATTTGCTGCAAAGAGTTATTGTTGCACGAGCGTGCTGGAGTCAAGAAAGTTTGTGTATAGCTGCGGCATTGTAATGAGTGTTATGCATTGTATTATGACATCTGCCACGGTGCTACATGCATGCACGGACAAGCAAGCTTTCTCTTCCTTGTTTATATTGGTAAAGTTTACTACTAAAGTTGAAATACTTGTAAATATTTAAAATGTTTTTTGAATGAATTTATATTTATTTTAAAAACATCTGCATAGCTGGCGAAATTTTGTGGTCGTTCATAATTAAATCGTGTGTTTTTGGCCACAAAATAAAAGTCCTGAAATGTTTGTTTTTTTGATTGGCTCACATGGCGTATGCTTAATATAAGATTTAACGCTCAGTTAAGCTGGATTTTGGTTTCTAATTAATTAATACTTGAGCTAATGATATTTACAAATTATGTGTGGGTGGGTAAGTGGGTATGTACCTTAAAATTTTCACTTTAAAGCTATCACCAGCTGTGACTGTCCTGTACACCATCTAATTAGTGCATAAAATATGGTAAGTTTAAGCAGCTGGTGAATTTAAAAATGGGATTTTTTGCTTAAATTCATTTAAATAATACACCGACCAGACCGAGCAGAGGGGGAGCAATGAAAATAAATGAAGCCTCATCAAAATAAAACGTTGAATATTAAGAAAAATGCGCACAGCCAGCAGCCGGACAAGCAGCGGACAGCTCATAAAGAAGTTTACGGATATAAAAAAAAGCCAAATGAATTTAAAGCGAGTCGCAGGTGAAAGCATTAAGTCGTCCTGCCAAACAAATTTCTTTTTTTTCTACGCGTATTTAAATATTCGCAGCAACAGTTTTGACTATATTTAAATTCTTTCGAATGGTATGTACAAATTTAAGAATCTTTCAACTTCGAAACACACACAATGACAATTCAAGGCTAGAGCGCAAGGATTTGAGTGAGGATGAGAACATGTTGTACAGTCTGTGCTCGTTTGCGGTTTTTTTTTTGTGTTTGTGCAACGTGGCATGAACGTTAGCCTGCCTCACCCACACATACCTTCATCTTGCGCCCATCAGCAGCTGTCAAGCAGGTTGCCCTGCACTTGAAGTGCAAATGTGCAGTGTAATTAAAACTATGTGTGTGTGCTTGCGAGTGTAAAAGATTGTGTGTATGTGTGTGTTTGTTGGTGTGTGGAGGTGTGCAGAAGCAGAAGCACAGCAATTGAAAACAAAAATGACAAAGAATGTGATGAGAAAAAAACTATATATATATTAGAACTTTGGCTTTTAGTTATGAGTGCGGTACATACATACATATACCCTGTGTGTGAGCGTGTGCCAAATGATGTCCTTGTCAATGATTTAATTACTTTGTGTATTAAGTGAATTTTGGATAAAACTTTTGAGTATATTTACTGCTTAAGCTTAAAATAAATTAACTCAATTTATTTACAATATTGTTGATAAAACTTGATTAAGTTGAATTATATTATTTTGTTTTACTTAAAAGACATAAGTATCATCAGGATATATTTATTCGTACTTTACGGATGTAGTAATAGTGTCATAAGTATGCACTTTATTGTAATAAAATTAAATAGAGAAAAGCCACTTCCCATGAATAAGTAATAATGTTCGCTACAGGATATCTAACTAGTTGAAAACTCTTAGCTAGCAAACTGTTTCCTGTTTAGTTTCCTTGCTTGCTGTGGGCCCCGACGACGAAGCCTTGTGTTGGTAATTTTCAGAAATATGAACTATCTGTTTTACTTGTATGCTGGCTTACTGATTGCTGTTGGCGGCTTCTGCTGTATGAGAATGCGGCCTATTTATGCGCTATAAGCCGGGCAGCGGTGCAGACTGTGTGAACTAAGTTATCTATACTGGGAGAAGGTCAGGAAAGTTAAATAATGGAATGGTCCATAATGGCAGTGTTCAGTGCTGAGTCTTTCCAGTTGCCAGGCACACAGCTGGTCTTTTTAATTAACACTTGGCCATAAACATAAACTCACAGAACATGACGAGCAGGAACTCTCGACTCATTTCGTCTCATCTTGTATCTGTATTCTAGTCTAGAATCAGGGCGTAAATGAGTTTCAGAGGTAAAGTGCATTTGGCCTGAATATGTGATAATTGAGTTTTAGGCTATTCAATAAACTCATCAAGGACGAAAACACGCCTAGCTGCAGTTATTTTACTAATTGCACTCCATTCAGGTGGCTAAAAGCTGAACAAAATCCCGAAATAAACGAGCAGAAAACATGGATGAAATTCAAACAATTTTTATAAACCAACCATATTTGGCTAGAAAATGTGTTAACTGCCACAGAGAATAAAGCTATAATGCTTAAAGAAAATGTAAAAGAGTTAAATTTCACAAAAAATTTTGGTGATCGGATTAATTTCAGACACATTTAAAAAAATGTATATAAATATACACGTACAACGTACATTATTGAATTAAATTGATGGCAGCTTTTATGGCCGTGCGTTAATTTCAATATATGAATTCAAAACAGCATTTCAAATGGCAAAGGGGAATAAAATGGAACAAACTGAAATGAATAGAAATTGCACACAACGGCGAGAAGCGAACGTGGCTTGGCATTTTAAAAACCACCTCCACAAGGCAAGCAGCATGTGAGAGTGCGAACTGCCGAGCATAAATCTTGCCAAGCACAATGGCCAAAACAGGAGAGCAGAAGTTAGAGCTGGAGACAAAGCAGTCGACAGCATTGGCAATCGGAGCCCCAAACACTGAAAGCACTTAGCCATTGGCTCCGAGGCTGCTGCCTAATTTATGGGCCGTGTCTGAAAGCACAGAGGCCCAGCCAGCCAGCCAGCCAAGCCAGACAGAGAGCTCCAGCCCACCAAAACAGATAGACAACGGCAGAGCAAATATCAGCAGATTAGCCACAGACGATTGCACTGAAACAATGCAGCATGCAGAAGGCGTGGATCCTTGGTGTGTGACCATTTTGCGGGTCTGCAGAACTACAAAGTGTGTTATGCTTGCCACGCATTCACGCCATTCAAATCGATTTCAGCATGTTCAAACGCTTTTATATGCATTAAGTTTTACAGCAATTGTTTTTGTGTGTGTGTGTCGTAGGCATAAAACTACAAGTTGATTTACATAATTGAATTCGTCTTATTGACATTAGTTGAAAGCTTGAGCAGAAACGCAATGAAAAGCTTATTGCCTAATAGAGTGGTCCAAGCGGAAGAGATATACTAAAAGCATAATAATCTTTAGTGTTTTGGCAAAGTAATTATTTGAACTAAGTTCAATCAAGTTGACGGCTGAGAATTAAAAGAAAGTCTCATCAATTTTCAGAACAAAAGATAACTCTTTATGCAGCGTCTTATTACAGGCTTTATTACTTCGAGCAAATTTTAACTGCTTAAGCTTTTCAATGATTTAGATTTGGGACATTACTTGATATTTATTTCATTTATTGTTAAAAACTTTAGAGATATCGAAGATTAAAGTTTAGTCATCATTCAGTAGCTTTGTAGTGTTGAAAACACATAAGCAATATCTGCTTTGGTATTCTCTTTATCCTCATTATTTTGTCTTATTTATTGTGGATTAAAACGTAAAAGTTAGAGATTATAATTTTCATGAATAGTTTTGGAGTTGATTTTATTGAGCGGAACATATAAAATGAATTTTATTTTGTTTTAGAACTTTATATTTCTCTTTTTGCCATTTTTTTTTAGACCTATACATTTTTTTTATGGTTAATTCTGGAAACACTGATGAGAACATCTTTTAACTTGTTATGATTATTAAATTTATTTGGCTAGCTCCATTGACATTTATTGAAAAAAGTAAACGTTTGATGATTGTCACGTATTTGATACTACTACTACTACAACTACTTAAACGTCGGCAGTCAGGAATAAAACAACAAAAAAATATAAAGAAAAATAAAAACCGAACTGTGCTGAGTTCAAAGTTGGTGGCACATGACATGCAAAAACAACATCCCAAAACACTGAAACGTGCTTTTTTGACATTTGGCGTTATGTGTGTGTGCACGAGTGTGTGGTACTATAAGGCACGTGTGTGTTAGCAAATTGAATTTCGCTGCCAAAAATTTTTGTGCTGTATTGATTTAAAAGGCAAGAAGAAAGCCAGCATGCCAGCAAGGAAGCAAGAAGGCATTCGGGTCAATTACCGCTGCTAAGTGAATTGACAATAAAATCAGAAGCTAGCAACAAACTGTTAACTGATGATGCCTCACACACTCACACTCACACTCACACCCACACACATTCAACACATTGTTCAACTGTCAACTAGCACACAGATACAGACACACCCACACATACACATTGTATTACTTTCATTATCTGTGCAAATATTTGGCAGTTGCCAGTTTGCCAGTTTGGCTCAGTTGCCAGCTCAACAGTTTTGGGCAACTTTTTAAGCCGCTTAGAGAGCAACCGAAGTGAAAGTTATTGTGTGTTGAGAACAACAACAACACACACACACACACACACACACACACACATTTTTGGTGCACATTTCATAAAAGTGCTAAAAGACAAACTATTTTTTGTCCCTGCTACTGTTGTTGTTGTTGCTGTTGTTTTTTTTGTTGTGTTGCGTGCGCTTTTGATGAAAGTTTCCGGCTCGACTCTTGTCAGTTCTCAACATACGCTGTTTGTCGACCCCGAGGGGTGTGCACGGCTTGGGCATATATGTACATTCATACGATCTTAACTTTCGCATATGTATGTGTATGCCCCAAAACCCAGAAACTATGCACACGAGGGCCACAAAGTTGTGTTGTTGCGCCCCTAGTAGTAAATATTTGCTTTTGTGGCAACGCAAAGCCGGCAATGCAAACATCTCAGACAGTCACAGACGACTACTGCCCCGCACCCCTTAAGTATTTGCGATGTCAGAGACACGTTTAGCTATTCCTGGCACCTGAATGCGTTGAGCGTTGAGCGTTGAGCCAAAGCCAAATCCAAACAAGAAAGTCAATTTATGCGAGGACCAAAAAGTTTATGCCATCTACCCAGGCTTGTTCTGGACATCCATCCAGCCAGTGGAAAGCGTATGAAAAATTGTAATTTCAATATTGGCAAATGCAAACAGGAAAAACCGCAATAAGCTCAAGAAAGCTAATTAACAGCTCTTTTACGACACATCAACTTACGAGAACGAGCGGATAATAAACAAAGGGAACGTGTTTCTTTAGGTATGAGCATAAAAAAAAACACCGAGATATAACACATGCACAAAGAAGAAAATCGCGTGTAAATTTACGACACACTTCTTCAAGAGGGAGGAATGGGGGTGTCAGGGAGACAGAAAGTCTGCTGGTACTCAACAACTTGGCGTATTTATTTAGCACGTGTTTTTCGGTGCGTCTTTGGTCGCTGGGTCGCGGGTAAGCATATTTGTTGCTTGCTTTTAATTAACAAATGCCTCGGATCCCATTTGTGTAATCATTGCTGTGCTTAATTACACATTGAAAGTCTAGCGCTAAATTAGTGGACACGTTTTTATGGGACATCGTAGAAAGTGCTTTATGCTATGTTGTTATGTATATCCATATAAAATCTTAGTACAATTTTCAATTTGAAATTAGCGTCTTTGTTATCAACAATGAGTCATCATCTTACGTATAAATAATTTATCTGTTAAACTCATCCTGTTGCTCTCACTTGACTCTAGCGCTCTCTGTTTCTGTTAAGCTATGCTCTCTGCAAATGTTAAGTTTATGTTATGCGGCTGCTGATGGCTTTTAAATAATTTACTTGTCAAACACTTTAAAATTTATATAATAAAACAAAAAAAAAAGCGTTCAATTAATATGTCAACATCATTTAAATTTAACTCGCAAAGGCGTTGCATAACAATAATTGCCGGTTATATTTTAGTATGTTGACAAATCTGTTTAGCCCTTAATTAAGTGCATTTGTATACTAAATTGAATTCTACGGTTGTCCATTTGTACTGCGATAATTGCGTCATGTCCATCAGTTTAATTGTAATCAATATTTAAACAATTCAAACTTGATAATTGAATGGCAATTAAAAAGCATTTGCAAACTTTGTACCCCCCACTCATTCCAAGATGACGATACGCCCACGAACAACAAATGTCCTTCAATTCTGGATATTTTCTAATTGTCTTTGTCAAGTGCAACCTTATTTGCCACTTCACAAGTGCTTCTTCACGCGCAGACATCCGACAATCAAAATAGTAAGCTGAAGACAATTGCTTTTGAAAAGTCATGAGCACATCTCATCAATTACTTTGGCAAACATTTGCTTAAATCCAGTTCGCAAGAATATACATATATAAATTCAAATGAATTGGAATTATTTAAAATCAATGCAATGCAATGCACTAAAGCTTACATATTTCCGAAACAAAGTGCTTTGTGTGGTCAATTCAGGATTTTTCTCCGAATTTTAAATACAATCAAGAGTACAACAAGTTAACACACGAGCAGTCGAAAGTTTGTTTGTTGACAATTTGTCAGATACTTTGTGGTAGGTTAAGTGCTAAGTTGAGATAAGAAATACAAAATGTCACAGACACATGCCATCGCACGCACACACACGCACACACACACGCACACGTAATTCACAACAATGACAGATGATTGATCAAAAGTTTGCCCTATCAATAACTTATTAGATAACACATCATCGTCTGCTATTTCTGCTGCACTTTCCGCCTGCGACACTCAGCGTATGCACTTCACAGCTAATCGACTCGAGAGCCAAGTGCTTCATATAAAAGGCAGTGCATGGCCAGAGCACAGAGTATATGGTACAGTGAACGTTCGAACGTTCGGTCCACAAAACAAATAAGCAACAAAGCGAACAAAGGAGATAGACGAGGATGAAAGTGCTGCTAGTTTTAGCTGTCGTGCTGTCCTTGGCAGCTTTGGCCAACGCCAGAAAACCAATGGCCGCCCGCTACGACAACTTCAAAGTCTACAAAGCTTATATCAAGGATAGCGAACAGCTGGAGGAGTTTAAAAAAATGCATCATCACATACAAGTAGGTGCAGCCAACAGAATTGGATTAAAGCGATAAAAAGACGATTTGCTAAAATTGTTGCTACTTTAAGATTCATATACTGCATGAGTTGCAAGGACCCAACCGTAGCTATGATGTTGTTGTTGGACCACAGTACCAGAAACACTTTGAGCACATACTACACGACTTGGAGGTGGAGTACGAGATAATCATTGAGGATTTGCAGGCGTAAGGCTTAGTTATGTCCAAGAAAAAACACTATTTTTGTATGCATTTTTATTTTATTTAGAGTACTGGATGCATCTGCATATGATGAGAATGCCGATATGGACTGGGAATCGTATCATCCGTTGAATAAAATCTACGACTGGGTCGATGAGCAGTGTGACGCTCATGATTATCTCGACTGTAAGGTCATAGGTCACTCATACGAGGGTAGACCCATCAAGAGCATTCGACTTTCGAAGCGTGAGGGAAACAAGGCCATTTTTATCGAGGGCAACATTCATGCCATGGAATGGATATCATCCGCTACAGTTACTTACATTCTTAACCAGTTAATTAACTCAAACGATGAGACATTGCAACGCCTGACGGAGGAGTACGATTGGATTGTGGTGCCCATGGTCAATCCAGATGGATTTGTCTATACGCACGAGAGGGAGCGTCTGTGGCGCAAGAATCGTCGTCCCAATGGCTATACGAACTCATCGGGTCCGTGCTATGGCATCGATATGAATCGCAACTTTGAGTTTCATTGGAGCGGCGCTGGCTGGAATATTGAGGATCCTTGTGATCATTGGTTTGGCGGCGATGAGCCCAACACCGAGCAGGAGATACTGGCCCTGCAGGATTTTGTTAGCTCCTTTGAGGATGGCTACATACGCGCCTACATGTCCTTCCATGCGTATGGCCAATATGTGCTGCTGCCTTACGGGCACTCGAACACAGAATTTCCACCCAACTATGATCAAATGATGCGCATTGCTGCCGCCTTTGCCGATGGCGCTGTGGACTCTTATGGCTCTGTTTTTACTTATGGCGCCAGCGGTTTGCTGAACTGTAAGTGTTTTTGTTTCGCTTTTAAAGCTTTTCGCTTAAATCAACAGCCACATTTACAACGTTGTTGATTTTTTCTATGTAGATGCGGTGTCTGGTGCTGCCAAGGACTGGGCCTATGGAGCTAAGAAGATTCCATTTACCTGCACTGTGGAGCTGCGTGATAAGGGCACCTTCGGCTTCTTTTTGCCTTCCAATCAAATTACGGAAGTTGGCGTTGAGGTCACCGAGGGGCTTAAATCGCTCGTTGACCAAGCAGCCGAGGAGGGTATTTTCGATTGAAATCGGTCATGTGGGCACTTTTAAATTGTGAGAGCAGCTTTTGCATTTTCTTATCATTAATATTGGATAAATATAAACATATATTTTTATATTATGAGCATTCCAATTGAACTAACCGACGTATACGTTATTTGCTTTGGTAGGGCACTGCTTAGCGTCAATTGGTTTCATACGCACTGCTTGTACTGATTGCTTTAAGCAGTTTCTTTTGTGGGTTTGCTTCTTTGCTAAAACGCTGAGAAATTGTAAACTGCTTGATTTTGCATACGTCCATAGATTAATGAACCTGACAGGTTTAGGTGTGAGTCCCGACTAAAGCTTAGTATGTATATATACAGAATATCTGTAAACGTTTACAGAATGCTAAGGTCTTAAAGCTTAAAGGAGTTTTATTTAAATATACAAAATCTTGGTTTAAAAAAGCAAAAAATCATTTCTCATAATTAAATGCATCTGGTTGAAAGTCAATTAAATACTATTATAAAACAAATATCATTTGGCTATAAAAAACATGAAGAAAAATATAAAGACATATTTTAGACATAATTTTTAGCCACAATATAAAAAATTTAACGGATTATAAAAACAAGTAGTCGTATTATCTGTAATCCTTCCCTTTTCAAAAAGGTCTTCAAAATTTCAAGTGGCTTCTGGGCATTTTTGTTTGCTTGTTTTCCTATCTCTGACACCCTTTTATTAGCTAGCTTATTATACATACATACATGGGTGTACTATGATAGCACACTATTATAGTTATCGAGCTGCAATTAAGCCACACACTTAAGTGTATAGCTTGTGTGTATTACAAGTACTTAAGGCGCTTGGGTCAAACAACTTTGCTTACTGCTATCGCTACTCAATAATACCTTAAAGTGTGGCCTGTTATCAGACTCATTACCATTAGAGCCTAAATTGAGCGGGTCACGTCAGGTATACATGTGTAAGTGTAAGTTTCATTGATTTTATTTGGCTGGTCACGTGTCACGCATTTGCGAAAACAAAGGAAAGCCAGAATAGTTCGTTAACAAACAAAGAAACAACAAGTAAGAAGGCTCTAGTCGAGATTTCCCGACTAGGAGATACCCCGAACCCAATACTTAACGCGTACAGTCATTGTCTGTATGCATCTTTGATTAAACTTCAATCTTCGATATCTCTGGTGTTTCTCAGCAGATTTTGATAAAATTTTAGAGATTTTCATTTTTTGTGTCAAGTTTTTAAAACTTGTTTCAGATTTTCGATATTCGATATTTTTATGTTATCGATCACATGTGTATATCGGAAACGGAAATAGTTATCGAAAATCGGAAACAAACTTGTACTGCCTAGGACTTAGATGAGCTTATGTGCAAAATCTGAAGTCTCTAGCACTTATAGTCTCTGAGATACATACAGACAGACGGACATGGCTTTATCGACTCGGCTGTTGATGCTGATCAAGAATATATATGCTTAATAGGGTCAGAGATGCTTCCTTCTGCCTGTTACATACTTTTGCACAAAACCATTATACCCCTTTTACCCATTTCAATAAAAATAAAAGTGAAGATTAAATACACTATTTGCCTGTACATGAACTTAGGTTTTTTTTATTTTATTTATATTTGTTTAATGTGTAGAATCAAAAATTTAAGTATTTTTATTACAGCACAACATCCAAGACTGGTTGGCTATAGGCGTTATCCAGTACATAAGTTTGATTCATTAAATGCTTATCTTAGAGTTTTTAAATTATATTAATTTCGCACTTAATCATTTCTTGCTTAAAATTGTGAAAGATGTTGTAAAAGAACTTACTATTTTGTATGGCAAAATACTAGTTTATTTTGAAAACTCTGCAGTAAGGTCTTAGGTAATTTTCTGCAGGAATATGTATGTGTAAATAAATATGCAAATGTGCCTTCATTAATACGAAACACATTTTGTTCACAAATTATACATAAAATGTCCACTAAATATGATGTGGCAATGAGCATAACAGTTTCACATTTGACAACAGGTTCTCTTTCTATTTATGTTAATTTGCTGGGCGAAAGCACATGTTTAATATGGGTGGGTGAACTTTTATTACCAATAACCTGTGTGCCACTTCAGCCGCATTCGTGTTATTGTTTTCTCAGCTGCTGCCGACTGCGTCCACGTGACATAAAATGTCTGCAAGGCAAATGACTGGCGGGAAAAAGTTAATTGAAAATTTGTCGGAAGTTGAAAGAGGAATCTACTTAGAAGCGTTAATGCTGCCGGCTTTAAGATTGCCGCCTACACATGATTTTCATCAATTTTTATCAGCACTTTTACTTTGGCATGCATATTTGATTACATCTGAGCAGAGCCGAGAATAGCAAAGCTTGCTTGGAGTATTTGTTGGTTGGCATCGCTTTGAAGGCGACACTTATCAGGTGTCAAAGGGCGACTCCGGTACGAGTGGAGCATTTCTTTCAGCTCGGAGTACATTTGATGGCAAGAATATCCTGTGAATAAACCTCCGCATACCTTACATTCCTACCATACATATACATATGTATGTGTGCATGTGCAGTATTTGCATGTCAAAGCGCTAGAAAATCATTGAGACGTAAATCATGTGCCGATATTAAAGTCGATCGTATAGTGGCATGTCTCATTATATGTATTCGCATCCATAGTACATATATGTATGTACTATAATTTGAAGCATGCTGAGGAGCTGCTCAGCGCACACACTTTATTATAAATAGCGCTACATGCAAGGCGTTGCAAGGATATAAAAGCGAGGCTCAGGTTTTGCTGCGAGGATGCCACTCGCATATCTGCGTTGGACACGTGAAACCATCATCAATCTGCAGCCAACGACAGTTTTAACGACTTCTTGCGGATTACTTCAAACAAAATAACCACTTTGTAGTCGCTTGCAATTTTATGTTGCCCCGGTTGCTGTTGATGGCCCTGGACTTTCTGGCTTCCGCCTCAACTGTGGCTACGGCTTTTGGCTTTCGCTATTCGCTGCATTTGGATAAAAGTTTGTGCTGTACGCCACAAAAGTTGCTGGCAAATGGTTGTGGGCAAACTGCAAACGTTAACAAAAATTGCACCACTCACATGCAAAACTTAAGCATCTAGATTTTATAACTGCTGCAGGCGAGCGGCAAACACTTAGTTGCCACAGCTAACAGGTGAAATGACTTGAAAGTTGTTGCGTTTTGCCAGGTGTTAAGATCAATAGATATTTAATGCGTCTTATAAAACGAGCCCACACAAATCGAGTCAAGAAGTTTTAAACGTCTAATATAAATAGTAGATGTATGTGGGCATGACTCGACCTTTCAAAAAGGTTTTTACCTGGCTTTTGCCATAGAAGTTGGCGATATTGTGGAGTTCAAACAAACAGACAGACATTGCACATTTTCTCGAAACTTCGGTATCAGAGTCTGAAAACAACAAGGCTTTGAAAATGCTCGAAGGCTTGGATAAAAAAGAGCAACAATAACAGAGAAACATCCCTTAAAGCCAGGCAGCAGCAGCTGTTGCATTGCTTTGGGTCAAAAGACAGAGCATTGCATAAAAAACCAAAACGTTGAATCCCTACAAAATGTTGGCTAGCGGCTGTGGCCAAGTTTTTTTTTTTTTTTTGAGCCGTTGTTTACCCCAAGGAGCAGCAGCAGTCGCAAAAGCGAACAGAACAGCAGCAGCAGGCAGGCAGGCAGCAGATGCGACAAAGCTTCATTAAAATTAACAAAACTTAATTGCAGCTTACGGGGCACGTAGCATGTTGCAAATGTGCTTTGCAATCTGTTTGATGGCCCCTACAATCAGCACACAGCACAGAGCGAGAGTCGAATCGAAAATGGGGAGAGACGCACCTGCCGCCGACGTTGCTGCCACCGATCGCGCTGTGGCATGAAAGGCAGCCAGCCTGCCAAATTTGATGTATTGCATTCGTTGCTTAAAGTAGGCAGGCTGAACGACCGACAGACAGGCAGGATACTCCCCGTGATCCTGTGAGCAGTCGCAGATTGCAGCTGCAAAGAGGATTAGTCCAAGCGTGCGTTCAGCTGCAAAAGGACTTGACATAAGCAGGCAACACGCAACGGGCAACGGGCAACGGGCATCTGGACTCTGGACTCTGCAAACTAAAACTGGCAATGAAATGAAGTTGAAACTTGTGCGTGCAACTGTTATTGACAACACCCGCCCCACACGCCCCCATTACTGCCGCACGACGCTGCAGGCATAGAACTTTCCTCGACTCAACATAACCCATTTGGCCTGTCAATGGCTTGTAACTGGCCAAAAACGGTTTAGGCCAACTTGCAGCCAAACTTTGCCACATGGCATGTCAGAAATTACGTTAAGCGCTTTAGTACCTTTGACATTTGCATGCAACGGCTGTAGCTCGATGTGCAGCCAAAGGCAAGCCAGAGCCTGTACCAAACAATGAATCCAGAAACTGCAATTAGCCCCACACCTTCACTTACCCTACAAGGTGCAATAAAGGTCATTGTACCGTCAATTACCCCATGGATATTCAATTTGGAGCTTGCTTTAAGCCACCTGCCTAAAGAGAGAAGTATTGGGTTGGCAAAGATTTAATGCTCTTGCCCAAAAACACATAATAAGTAGACCTCGGATTTTGCATATTTCCCTATTTTTTTTTTTTTATCAGATTGGTACCAAGCTTTGAAAAAACGTTCAGAGTTCAAGTAAAACAAATTTTTGTGCATTTCGAATATATGCAAAATAAATGCAAAAAACATGCAACATAGTATGCAAAAAAATATGCAATATATATGTAACATATGAAAAAAACTTGCAAAATATATGCAAAAGAATTTAGTTGAAAAACTGAATTCCACTATTATGTAAACGAAAAGTCTTCCAGGCTTTAACATAATTAAGTGTGGGCAGCACGATATTAAATCGATATTGCTTATATAAATCTGTTCACGTAGTCGGTATTGCAATGCTGCAAGGTTAAAGTATTGACACATAAATAAACTAAACTTGAAAGTGTTGCAACTTAGATTGAAACTGGCAATGAAAAATTTGGTAAATCGGAAAACCTACTGTCAATTTTTCTATTTATCACAGAAATTTTCTCTGACCAGCCAAGGATATATGGGTTTAGTTAGAGAAAATTGTTCGGTTTTCATAGTTGAAAATGTATTTAAAAATCATAGTTTTATTTAAAGGATGTGTATTGACTTTCGATGTATCATACTGAATTAATTTCTGCCAACTTTAATTTGGCTCATAATTCGTGGCTAAATTACAACACTCTCTGCAAGGCTATAATGGTGGCCAAAAACTGAACATCAATTTTGGCCAACTTTGCAATTAATTGCAGGCGACCAGCCAATGCTGATAGCGGGTGGTGTCATATTCATAAATTGCGGCCAGCCGGTGCGGCATGAGGCTTGTGGCCAAATAGTTGACCATATGGGGACACACACACACCAACACAAAGATATAATGAGAGATAGAGAGAAAGTGAGAGTACTGCGTGTGTGGTTTTTGTGGCAACGTCAGTTGGAGGCGTGTGTGTGAGTTTCTGCGCCAGTTGTTTGAAGTGTGCCCCATAAATGACGCCAGTTGTGCGACGACAGCCAGCACATGAGAGCCGACGATCAAATTTCAAAACAAAAGGTTTCTGATTACACACGTTATTTAAAGCGCAAACGCAGCCAAGTGCACAATAATGATGAAAAGGGCCACACACACAGAGAGGGTGAGAAAGAGACAGCGAAAATGCTGGCCGTCTGCCATGGTTTTATTTGCTCATATTTTGGCATAATTTTTGCATTAATGCGCAGCAGTGCATCGACGGCGATTTCAATAATAAGAGCCAGCATTAACCGCTCGAGTGCGCGCATTTTAATGCCAATAACAACAGCAAGTCAAACGACCGTGCTGCAGATAAAAGATAAAAGTAGATAGCTCATACGCCTCGTGGTTGCTTTTATTGTATGCGCCGTTATTCCGACCGGGGCAGCTGCTTGCTTGCTACTAGCTACGTTTGCAACGTTATTTCCTGTTGCTGCTGCTGCTGGTCGTGACCAATTTGAAGTGCCACAAGTGCTGGGGTCCTCCTCGCTGCAGGACTCTCAGGCGTCCATTATATAAATGCGCTTTTAATAATAGCATGCACCCAACTAAAAGGTGTGTGTGTGTGTACGTGTGTGTGTTTGTGTGTGCCCAGAGTGTATTTGCATTTGCCATAATTGCAAGCGATTCTGTGTTAAGCCAGTGTAATTTAGATCGCAGATATAAATATTGATACGAAGATGCTGACCGCAGAAGCGCATACTAATTAAACCAAAACTGTTGAATTTTCCAGCCGGTTTTTCTACACTAGCAATGTATACCGTGGCTGTGGCGCGATTAACTTTAACTCCAAAAATGATTGAATGCAAACTTCTTTCATAGTTTGGAGGATTTAATTATCTGACATAAATTTGGTACACAGAAAAAAACACTCTTTAAAGCAATCAACAACAACTTTAAATATTTTTAGTCTTTCAATTACTAATCAGTACGAAATTATATATTTATGTGCTTGTGTCAGAGTTCTTCGCAGTCAATTGTGTACAACTGCAATGTTTGTTTTTATACCCTAAGCCAATGAAAGTTGGAGAATTAAAATTTTGAATATTAGCTTTCCTTTATCATATGCAAAAGAAATGTTTCTGAAATTTGGCATTAATATGGAAAATTTGGTGTAACATTAATTATATGTCAAAATGAAACCGAAATCGGAAGATTAAAGCTTTGTCATCATGGAGAATTGTTCAACGGATGTACGCGAAATTTGGAGGATTAGGGTATTACCCCGTCGAGCTGTTTGAATATATACCCTTCTTACTTTGTTGTTGTTTTAGTGTTTGTTTGAAATTAATCTTTTGCTGCCTGTCAATCAATGCTGCGGGACTTCAATTAATGGCCATTAAATTGGCATTAATCATTCATCCGCCGAACATTTCATATGCTCAGCACAGACAACTAATGAAAAACCCTATTTTTCAACCCTCTCTTTAAGCGTTGACTATTTTTTTTAATTAAATTCCATTGCACTACGTGGATGTCGCTGATGTTGCTGATGTCGCGAGTCTGCTCGGACGGTTTCATGTATACTCAATATAAATATTTAAGTATTTGCCACATGCTCATTTTTTAAAGCACCTGCAGCCGTTGACGGCCACGCAGCAGCACTTCCTCTTCTTCTTCTTCTTTGCATTGCACCCCCAATACACCACATTTGCCCGCTGCTCTTGCGAATCAAACAGCACAAGAGTCGCATTCAACGGACTTGCCACTTGCCCCAGTCTTTGCCGCCCAGTCAACGCGACGTCCCGCCGTCTGTCCTTTTGCATAAGCAAATACGCGCAGTCCACAAACACGTGAGGTTTTATGTGTTGTTCTCGTTCGCAGTGTCTCTGCATGAGTAACTCACTCCGGAGTCCGGAGCGACAACTGCCCGCCTCTTCTTCTTCCTCTCGCTTTCATGTACAGTTCATGGTTCAATGACAAGCAACATTCAAGTGGGCAAACCACACACACACACACACTCTCACCTACACACACACTAGAGTAGCCGTTAGCCGTTTGCTGTTACCGGGTCCCAGCTATTTGTCTGCGGTTTGGCCCACTCTAAAATGCCCACACATGCATACGCCTTGTCTAACATTGCGTGCCTAAAATCTGTTTTTGATTATTAACAATGATACCAAATTTTGTTTGAAATTGTAATACAAAGCAAAAAAATAATTAGAAAAAATACGTTCAAACTTTGAATTTGTTTATGTATTAATTTTAAACAAATACATTTTTATTGTTTTACCTAACAGGCAGTCATAAAAACAATAATGTGAATAACATTCCCAATTAATATGTTTTGCAAGTCATAAACGAGCTGTCAAGAACAAATACGAAATTGATTAAAAAATAATTTCACGGCTGTCTTAACACATTAAACAATAAAACCCCAATGGCTTTTTATTTTGATTGCATTTGTGCAAAATTTTCATAATTCTGATAACAGCAGATTTAACTTAATTAAAGTTAATGCCTTTTATAATACATTTTAATTCAGCGGCTTTTGCCCCCGCCCCCACCAAAATTTGTTTTTATTTCTTTGCTGCACTTAGTTTATACTTTATACTTTATTTGCAGAGCTGACTACTCAAGTCCTTTGGCACCCCAATAAAATATTCGCTTGGCCGTTTTTTTTCTGGTTTAACGAAGTGGAACTCGGTTGCGGCCAGTCATAAAAAACAAGTAGGAGGGCACCCATTGAAAGTGCTCGACCTGTAAGATACTCTGTAAAGATTTTCATTAAATGCGATGGTTTTCATACCTGGCCAATTACTTATTCTCTAAGCCTTTTCATCTTTCTGTTTATAGTTTGGTGTTAGGTGTTTTCTTTCATTTCTACATCTCAATATATTTTTGTTAATTTAATGTACGCAATACAACTATTTGCGATGTGCGTTTGTTAATGGACTTAGCTAAAAGTTGAAGAGTCGTGTACTGTTGCTCAATTCCGAAGTTTGTCCCTAAATAAGTTGTTAATTTCATGGCTTTTGGGCCAAAAAGTCGAAACTCATTAAAACGTTTGGAATGGTAGTCACAAATTAAATGGCTGGGCTTACAACAGATTTTCAAGGGGGTCAGCTCCTCACCGCTCCCTCACACACCCACACACTGTTCACCATAATTTAACCGTTGTGGAGGCGGTGCTGCTGTTGTTGGGGGCGTGGCACACAGCCCGTCAGCGTTTAAATTGCGGTGGCAGCGAACAAAAATGAATAACTGGGTGCACAGCATTTCGGATGCAACATTTTAAATGATTTCCATGTTGTCGCTGCTGTTGTTGCATGCAACTCGCTACCGCATGCAATTTGCCAGCCATCAGCTGGACACACACAAAGACTTACACAGTGGCAGCCACGTTGACCAATCCTGCAAATGAACAACGTCCACTGGCCGTTCAATGTCCACACTTTTCACATTTGTGCTGTTCATATTTCATTCCCAATGACGCTGACAGGACAATGCGGTAAGCGAGACGTATGCGGCAACTCCTCGTGCTCCTGTGTCCCAATCTATCAATGTATGTATGTGTGTGTGTGTTGTTGAATCGTTTGCATGTTGCAGTATGTGTGTGTGTGTGTGTGTGTGTGTGGGGTGACGCTTGCACTTTACACTGATTCCAACTGATGAAGTTGGCGTTTTATGTGCGGTTGCCAGGACACATACCATACATACATGCCACCCAGATATGCAGCCGGGCGGGCTGCATTGTTTATCGCCAGCAGCAGACACCAACTGTTGACCACGCCCGCACCCACACCCACACCCACAGCATCCACTTTGTTGTTGTTCCTGCTGCATTCATCAAAAAGTTCAGTGTTAAAAAACATTTTTGTGCGTTCATAATTAAAAATAAATAAAAAATCACGCAGCAAGCTAAAAATCAAAAGGAAAGAAAAGAAAAGAAAATAAAAGATAAGAAAGAAAGCCAGCAAGCGCACAATGGACGAATAAATGAATGAATGAATGAGCGAATGCAAAAGAAATAACAGTTGAGACGACGACGACGCATATGTTATTGGCAAACGACGGAAACAGGACTCCTGCTTATTGTGTGCTCAGCCTGGCAGCTGACAGTTCTTATCCTCGCACATATTTCTTCCCTTTTCAAGCTGCAAATCGAACGGATATGCAAAGGAAACCTCAACACACACATACGGAGCCAGCTTACCCTCCATTTCGATTCATCTTTTTGGGCTTGGCATTTGTTTCCTTTAGCTGTAACTGAGCAGCAGGTGATATACCTAACGATTTCCGGCTTATGATTTGACTTTATTCCCGGCCTGTTGCCCTTATTCCGGCCTCTCTTTCTCTCTATCAATCAGCTATCGTCTAAGGGGCAGCTGCTGCTCCTACTTTCCCAGATATACATACATCATGCCAATCAAATTGCTGCAGATTTATTAATTGAAGCCATTGACCTATGTTCGCCCTCTATACTCTGCAAAATTTATGGGGCCCAATTGTTAATAACTCTAGTGACACTTGAGAGCACAGACCTCTCTAGCTGTTGCTGTTGCTGCTGCAAAGGTAATAAGAAAAGTTTAACTTTATGATTTCTTGCTTACCAGCGAGCACAAGTAGCAACAAGAAAATTCAAGTGGGCGGCCCACGCGGCGTATGTTTGTTTGGTGTTATTCCTTACGTACAGGCACACAATAAAAGCATAAAGTGACAACAAAGCGGCGCACAACAAAATAAATAAATCACAACAAAAGCAGACAGACACACACACACACACACACACACACACACACACACGCACTCAACACTCACACTTGCACAAATGTAGCAAGAACAGCAAAAAGGAAAAAACAAAATCGGAAAGTGAAAGAACAAAACAAACGTATTTGCAGTTATACTTTACCAATACCCTGTAGAGAAAATTGGATATTATATTATATTTAAAAATAAATAAAATTTCGATTAGAATTTGATTTTAGCCTGTAAGACTTTAACTATAGATGCAATCTTTTTTTTATTCAAAATTGCTTTATACGGTGAAATAGTTTTGCAAATTTGTTCTTGTTAATTTTCCCGTTGGCTGGGTATACATGGCACAAACAATAACAAGTAAAGCAAAACTTTTAGTTGTCCCAAACATTTTTTTTCTTGGGACGCGTCCTTTTTCCGTTTTGTGCACGCGATTCATATTTTTCCAAGGCAGGCGGCTTCTTCATATGCTAGAAAGCTTATTGTTAGTTGGATTGCTGCTCTTGTTGTTGTTGGTGTTGTTGTTCATGTTGCTGCTGGCATTTATTGTACGGCAGTTTGACACAATGCACAACAAGGTGGGCGTAGGCGACAGGTTCCAGGCCGAGGAGTTGCTCGTAAACGAAAAAAAAAAAAAAAAAAACGGAAACTTTGTCATTGTTAGGTTGTTTTGTGGGTCCTTTCTCTCCGACTGCTGCTGTTAAGCATTTCCGGCTTTTATTGTTCTTAAGCTTGGCCCACCACTAAACGCTTCATCATTGCGCACAGTTTCCATTTGGTTTTGCTCCTTGCTCCTTGCTGGTTCTTTTAGTTGGTCTAGGGGCATCGAATTGGTGTCGTTGCACGTTGAAATATTTATGTTGCTGCTTGTTAATTTATAATGCGCCCAAAACAGGAAAGGACGCGCTCAATAGACTTTTCGCTTCAAGACATGGCCACTTGTGCATGTCCTGCTCATTATAGTCTATCACCTCCACCTCCACCCCCACCCCACCCTTGTAGCATTCTTGCATGTCTTATAGCAAATCACCTTAGGACCGAAAACATCACGAATTTCTCACAAAAGTTTGCATAAATTTACGTGAAAATTTACGAGCTGCGAGCTGTGTAAAGTTTGTGCTCCCTTTATTTATATTTTTCGTTTTCTTTTCTTCTCTTCTCTTCTCTTCTGTCCTCTTCTCCTTTTATTCTTTCTTGCAGTCTTGTGTGTTATTTGAAATTTACGATACAATAAATTTTGTCAAACACTTGAAGTTGTAAAGCAGCCAAAACCCAAAGGAGTTTCCTTTGCTCTTACTTTCTGTTGTTGTTTTTGAATTGTTTTGTTTTGTTTTGTTTTTTCCTTGTTTATTTTTATTCTTTGGTTGGTTTGATAAGCCATTAGTCAAAATGACAAACGTTTTAGGTTGATTTAAATTGAAAAGATTTACAATGCACACGTTAAAGGCTACTGATATTCAAAATAAGTACCATAACACTTGTG
This sequence comes from Scaptomyza hsui, assembly GCA_018152825.1. Lineage (NCBI taxonomy): Eukaryota > Metazoa > Arthropoda > Insecta > Diptera > Drosophilidae > Scaptomyza > Scaptomyza hsui. The sequence continues at coordinate 1,099,884 of JAECXO010000044.1, read as the reverse complement.
CGAAGTTGAGATAAGGCTTTACCATTAGTTTAGGCCTACAGGTAGAAGTTACATTGATTCCGATAAATCCTGCCATTAGAAAACGGGTTGAAATGTTATTGTATATCAAAACAACAACAGGGGTGAAATGTTATTATTAACTAAAATGACAAAACGTTACAGAAGTCACACAAATTGTTTGAGTAATAGAGTTATTCAATGTCTATGGTATATTGCAAGTAACGTTCCTTTCTGCCCCAAAAAATTTAAATGTTCTAAATCTTTCACAGCTTGAGATAAGGTAACCAAAACTAAAAGAGTTATCTCTGACAATCTTCTTTGAATCGCAAATGTTGTCAACTGATATTAAACTTTATGTATTTATGTGAGAAATTGTAACTTTTGTTCTTATTTAAAAAAAATTAGACTTTTTTTTTAAAATTCAGATTTATTAAGCCTTACCACCCAAATATAAGACTTTTTACAGTTTAATGCTACTCTTAGAGTAGCTTAATGTGTAGTGTGATACTGAGCGTATTATATTATAACTTTTTATTTAGTGTTTTAGTGTGATTTAGAATATGTCTCGTGATAGGGATTTTTATCACAGTCATTTTTAACAGGGATGGGTGTTAAGTGTGCAAAGCCACCGAAACGCGTACGAATATAAATTTGAATTTAAAATGTCTTTTAAATATCAATGAATCGCACTGGCCGAAATAACTCAGCAACAGAAACAACACAAACAAAATCGTACACAAACTTACACAATGTTGTCAGAGTGTTCCTTAGTCAATTGCGACAGACTGCAGCGTTTTAAAATTTTTTAAGACCTTCAATACAAAAAACATTCAATCAAGTAATCAAATAAATAGTAAACTGAGTAAATTGATTTTCATTTTGTATGCCCTGAGCAAATTTTTTTTTTAAAAGGTATTATGAACTTTGAGTGGAATAACTACAAAAAATTTTATTTTATTTTCGTAAAAAATAATTAAATTTTAATGTTTCTTTTAGAATATGACAAAAAGTTAAGCTTCATTTATAACGCAGTAAAAGTATATTTATATCGATCGGCTTATCAGGTCGAGATATGAATGAAAAATAATTTTTTTCGAAGTTGTAATCGTTTCTGATTAAATATTAAAACCTTGTAGGGTAAACAAACATAGAAGTTCGTTTAAAAAAAAGAAGCTCAAAATCAAATAGTAGTTTGTTAATTGCATGTGCCTTGAGGTATTTGGTATTAACTTTACGTTATTCTATACATATCAGTTTCGATAATATTTTGGATAACGCTTTTAACCCGTTGGGGCATAAATAATTCAAGAGCCGCTTTTTTGCACACATTTTGCCCGGAGCGGCATCTGTAGCTAGGGACATCGAAATCGCATTTGGGCATTTCAAAAAGGTCCGACCGAATTTCTCGTATTTCGCTTTCAATGTTTACCCCCAGAGCCTTTTCGCTGTTTTTTGTATACGTTTTTCTTTTTTATTGTTGCTGTGGGCAGGACTCGCTGTTGCAGCCAGCAAATATTGCACTAGCCCCAATTTCTGTTTTTTTTTTCGGTTGTTTTGCACTCTCTTTTGTTCGACCGTCGTTTTGTTGCATGTGCAACGGTTTCATATCCTGCACTGGGGCAATTAAGTTCGTAATCTGGGCGACATCTGTGCTGCATGTTCCAATGCCAACAACAACAACAACCGGGCAGATTTTTCCGTGTGCGCGTTTTTCTATATTTTTTTTTCGACTATTTCACTTTTGTGCGTTGAATCATTTTGGTTTCTTCTCTTATTTTTTTGGAAAAAGCGGTGGCTGGTTCAAGAGGCAATTGCAGCGTTGTTTACAGCTTGTTATTAACCTTTTTGAATGTGAGCACAGTTTTTTTTTTTTTTTTATGTCTACAGCGGCTGTCTGCCACGTGATTTAAATGGAGTGCTGTAAATTTGCTAATAGCTGCAGTGCTCCATTTGGCGTTTTTCGAAATTTAAAAGAGTACTTGCCACATATTAAATGGATGCAACAGTAAGCTTCAACAGTATGGAAATGCAACTAAGAAATAACTTTGCGCAGTATATAAAAAAAAAAACTCAACTTGGAGATATTCAGGACGCTTAGTCTTATTATTTAATTTTTAAACCTTTGCCTCTTTCAAGTAGAATTATTTGTTATTATTATTATTTTTTTTTCGATATACGTTTAATAGTAGCCAAACTAAAATCAAAAGCAAATTTTAGAGATTTATCCAAAATTTTATTATCTGTGTATTCAGTAAATGTTGCTTTTAAACGTTTTAATGTAAGTATGTGCCTTATTTGTCTGTCAGCTGCAAGATGATGATTGATGGTTAAAGCGCAGCTTTTCGACTCCTCACATGACTTGACTTTCATATACACATGTACATAGAGTATATGAAACGTTCTGGGACTTCAACTGAACTGGAGATTGATATCCCTTAGACTTTGCTCGAGAGCAGCTGCAAAACCAGCAAGCTGCTTTTCGTTTGCATTTGCATTGTTAACTAGGCTACTAGACACGCACACACACACACACACACACACAAAACACACACATATCACGCACATACATACACAAGCAATGCAACTGTGCTTGTGTGTGAGTTCAGCTAAAGTCGTCATCCTACTGTTGCTTCTCCTCCTTTGTAGCTAGCTGTCTTTCACCTTGTCCATTAACTGCTGCTGAAAATCTGTTGGCTGAATATTCGAATGCTCGACAGCTGCTCGGATTTTCAGATGGCCCAGACTCGAAAAACATCCTTTTTATACCCCGCAGCCATACAAGTGGCCGTAGCAGGGTAGATTCAACTTGACACACCACACTTAGCTTGAAGGAGGCAGGTGTAAATTAAGTCATCAAGAACATTTGTTATTATATTAGTTGTTTAATTATAATTACAGAATTGACATTTAATGGGCAGAAAACAGTTACATTTAAATTATTTGTAATCAATTAGCGATGTCTCTTATAGTCTATATAAAATCGCACATTAGATTATCTATTTTTTATCATCAGAAGACTTATAAAGAAGGAAGCTAGTATAGAAAAGCTACAAAATGCAAGTAAACATTTAAAGTAAAGTTATGTATATAAATTTGCATTTGACTACAGGGTATTCGACGATTAATCATTTGCGTATAATAATTTTCTTCTACTTTTTGTGCTACTTAACCTACACAGGGGAAAAAAATAGTAAATAAAAAATTAACAAATTAACACCAAATATTGACTTGATGTTAAAAATTTTAACTTAAAATTAAGTTTTTTCGGTTCCTTTAGCTAATTTAATGAGTTTACAATAGTCTCGTGTTAAACTTGATAACCCTACATAAACTAAAATCCAGAAACTCTCTGTCAGCAAATTTGCTTTTGGTAAGAAAACAAGCTTTTAAGTACGAAATAATTGTTTTTTTTTTCGCCTGTGTATAAATAAATGTACATTAACTACTATTAAACACGATCTGATTCGGGTATACGAATATATATACATAAGTTATAGCTTCAATTTATTTATCAAATACCGTAAAATTAATACACAATTAATTCTTTTATTAAAGATGCGGTATTGTGTTGATTAAGGATTTCTTGATGTTTAGTTCAGTGTATGATGTGCGTTGTAGACGCAGCTGTCGTTATGCCTCTTAATACGCACACACCTACACACTCGCACACACACACACACAAGCATAGGGAAGCTGGCGACCACACATAGTTGAAGTCTGTGCCATAACCAAACGGATTTTTATGGGTTTTCAATTGGTTCACGTGTTTTTTTTTTTACTCTTAGGGTTTTTTTTGTTTATGTATCACAGTGAAGGCAAGGCAGCTGTCAAGCGTTTCGCATTCGCGTGGGGCATTCATTAGGGGAACGCAGCATGAAATTCTGGCTAAAAGCAGAACTCGATGTCTGCTGTTTGCTGCCTGCTGCCAGTTTCTCTTGCTTTTATTTTTTGTTCGCTGGTGTTGGTGTTGGCCAGAAAAAAAGAGCACTAACACAAATGCAATGAAAAAAAAAATACACACGCACACCAGCTTGAAATGGAAGCAGCCATGCAGCAACAGCCTTGAGTGATAACATCATCATGTGTTTGCTTTCCCTCTCTCTCTGTGTGTGCGAGTGTGTGTAAGCAGCGAACCATGCTGGCAACATGCTACGCTAAGGAGCAGGCGATGAAACCCAGAAAGTGCAACAACAAAACCTTGGCAACCAAAAAACTCGTAGACAAGAACGAAGAAGAATGCGACAACGGAGACAAAGGCAAAGAGAGATAACAAGAGAGTGAGAGAGAGAAACAAGGTTGGCAAAAAAAAAAGATTAAATCAGGTAAGAAATTTTTGTTCAAGTGGTAAATATTTTTGCACCTGCCGTTAGCCAGCAGCGGCAGCCGGTTGGCATTGCTCAGCTGTTGTTGTTGTTGCTGTTGTCATTCAGATGATTAGTGCGCAGGCTTCATTCAAGCTGCGACTGCGCAGATACTTTTTTGGGTAACTGTTGCTCTACTGCTGCGTCGTCGTATCGCGTGCAAAGCAGAAAACCTGTCCAAGCACACATTGCATCGTTGTTTCAAAGGCGTTGCCGGTGCCCAAATTGGTCAACAGACTGTGCGCGTGTTCTTCCAGTGTATGTGTGTGTGTGTGTGTGTGTGTGTGTGCCTGCTGGTTTATGCAAACAATCAAGGGAATTTGGGAGTTTAACCCATATCAACAGTTGAGAACAGCTCAGCTCAAAAACACCTGCGTTAATTTGCGCGTACTTTTTGAAAAGGCATTGATTGTTATTTTTGAAAGGGGATAAAAGGCATACAAATATTTTAATCGCAAATTGTAGATAAACGGACTTACATATGACTTAATAAACCTATAAGAGTGATTAAGTTCAACCTATAGTATGTTATGTAACCTCACCAAGGTTCATTTAATCTTTAGTTGTCCTTCACAAGCCGCTGTCTATTGTGCATATCGCTGTAGATAACATGAGATTCTAAAATAGTCACATTCCAAAGTACTTCAACCTCGAAGTAGAGCGTTAATGGCTTGAATGCAGCAACAATACAGGCAGCCGGCAAGTTGAACTTACAGGCCATTAGCTTAATATGGTCCGACCATAACGTGAACCACATAAGGCAAAAAGACAACACCATAAAAGCAGGCAATAACAATAACAATACTGAAAAGGCAGGCAACAATGAAAACCAGGCGACAATGCAATAAAAAAAAAAGTAAAGGAGAGAGAAAAGCACGCAACAGAGCAATGCAAATGGCAGCAAGTTGCACAGTTGCAATTTGCCGAGTAGAAAGGAACAACAGAGCCACCATCAACCACCAGCACCACCAGCACCACCTGCACCACGCCCAAGTGTGTAGGGGTTAGTGGTCTAGGGCATACAGGGAGTGTTTGGAGTATTTGGGTATGGGGAATTGCCGGATGCGCTGTTAGCCGCACGAGTTGCAGTTGCCTGCATTAATGTGCGATGTGCAACAAGCTAGAACACCGCGCCACACACAAACTGACAAAAGGCAGCTAAAATTAAAAACTATACATACATATATAGTTTAATTGCGTGCAACGTAAAATATATGCAACAAACTCATGTGGCTGGCAATGGCAGTTGATTATAAGCCCATTGATGTTCTACCCTATTCTACCCACCGTTCCAGACCAAAACAGTTTGCATTAAACACAAAAAACTAAAAGCGAAAATATTGCAAATTGCAATACACAGCGCAGACAAAACGGCAACAATAGGTGACAGAGACAGAGACAGAGAGAGAAAGAAACTACCAAACTGTTGCAGTGGCCAACACGACATCATGACCCTCCATTGTGTGTGTGTGTGTGTGTGTGTGTGTGTGTATGTGTATGTGCTGTGACGTGTGCAGTGAAGCGCACCACCCGAATGGGTCGCCCTTTGCCAGCCCTTTAGTTGCTTGGTGGTTTATAGGAACGCGCACCCGTCACATGGCTACAAAGTGCGCAATTTTTGGCATATTCCATTCTGGGCCAACACAAATGCTGGAAAATTCAACACGAGCTGCTGGAAACAATGCCGCTAAATAAACTTCATTCTCTACTCCACAATTTTTTGTTGTTTTTTTTCTTTTCACTTTGGTTTGTTTTAGCTTTTAGTTTTAGCCAAAATGACTTTCAGTTTTTCATTGCTGCATTCAAAAGCTGCTTTTTGAAGCACTCCCACCAAACAGAGCAATACTTTTCTTTTTTTGTTACATGCTATTTATTAAAGCTTATCTAGGCTAGTGATGTATAAAAAGGGATTTACTACAGATTTAAATGTTAAAGAACGATTTAAAACGTATCCTTACGTGAAAAAAAATCTAAAACAGTCAGAATTTCACCATTATTTTTCACTCACGCAAAGCAAGAATTTTCGTGAATATTTATGTTGGATTAAACTTAAACAGAACTTACGAACAAAAAGCAAATTCACTTTTTGAGCTTAGAATTTAAAAAACGCACATTAAACTAAAACACAATTTGATCAATATCTTTTGCTTGGCCTCTGAAAATACAAATATTGTTAATAAAGTCAAAATATATGAAATATTTTGTTTTACTCATAAAAATTAAAACAATAAAAATACTTTTCTGTTGATTGGCAAAATTTCTTTAAAAAAAGTCCTTAAAAATCAAACTTTATAATGACTATCTTTAGGTATAAAATGTATAGAACATTGTAAGCTAAGAATTTAAGAAACGCACATTTAATTAAAACACAATTTGATATTTTGGATATTTCAATATCTTTTGCTTGGCCTCTGAAAATACAAATATTGTTAATAAATTCAAAATGTATGAAATATTTTGTTTTACTCATAAAAATAAATACAATAAAAATACTTTTCTGTTGATTGACAAAATTTCTTTAACAAGGTTCTTAAAAATAAAACATAATAATGACTATCTTTAGGAATAAAATGTGTAGAACATTGTAAGTGACATTAAGTACTGGTTTGCAAAAAACACAAAACATCTGCTGCTTTTGTTTGCTGGTTGACCGCAGGCGCGCCATGTGCCACAAAACGATGCATAAGGATAAGGCAAATAACAACATATGTACTCATATCGAACACCATTTGGCAGCAAGGAAACCTTCAAAGGTACTTGGTTAATAAAATGCATTTTTAAGGTAGATATTAAGGTAAATTTAAATATTTAGCGTAATTTCAATTATTTGCAATTATTTACAAAGCAGACTCTAGTTACCATAGTAATAAACATAAGGAAGTGCAGACTCTTCTCTTAATTACCCAATCGCTCTCTTAGTTTCAGTTCGGCAACCAGTTTGGCTCTTTAACTCCGCTTCGTTCTATAGCGCTCTCTCTCTCTCCGTTTGAGCCGCTCATTCGTGTTTAACGACGCCAGTTCGGCCACGGCTCGCGTATATAAAGGACGCAGCAGCTGCGCGGCGCTTTAGTCCTACGACGACAGTCGCGCCAACTGCTTCGTACGCAAAGCAAAAAGCTTGCAGCAGTTACTCTGAGTGAAAGTCAAACAATCAGTTTTCAAAAAGTTTAGTCGAGTTCTGACCGTGCTTCGAGCCAGCATATTTGTGTGTGTGCGCGTGTTTATGGTGTGTGTTTTAGGTTCGGTTAAAGCCGCTTGAAAAGGGCAAATAACAAAAGAGCAGCGAATGCCAAAACAAACGTGCGGCAGGCATAACAACAAAGAAAAAACCAACAAAAAAAAAAAGATAAACGGAATAATCGCGCATAATTCTAACATTGTTAGCAGCGAATTTTTTATAAGGTGTTTAGTCGCTGTCCGTCATGAAACGTGGCCAACATTTGCATAAATACCAAATACCCAAGCAATTCTAAATTGTGTGCCACCAAATTGAAACTTATTCAAATTGTGAGCAAGCCTGGACTTCAATAACATTTTATTTTCTTCGTTGCGCCCCCAAAATGTTGCGCGTAATCGTATCGATCTTGCTGCTGGCGGTGACGGTGGCAAGCGCGCATGGCGCCACCGGCGTCATTAAGGATGTGAACAACATGTTGCGCGATGCGCAGGCAACAAGCTCGGCTCCAATTGCAGCTGCTGCCGCAACACTGGCGCCATCTAGCGTGGAGCTGCTGCGCTTTGTCAACGACGAGGATAACGACAATGAACTGGGCCGGCTCTCAAATGGCGCCCAGGTATTCAAGCCGCACAACGCCAACAACAACAACAACAACAAGGAGGAGAATCTGAAACTGGGCGATCAGGTGCGTCTGCTGTCGAAGCAATTGAACGCGCTGATGACGCGTCGCCGCGAGGATTACGAATTGCTGGAGCATAATTTACGCAAATCCCTGCGGCTCACCACGGATGCGGCCAGCGTTGATGAGGATATGCGCAGCGAATTGGATCAATTGAGGTGAGTCCGCCAATCGGCTATTGCCAATTGCTCAATAGCTTAATTTGTTGCCACGCACTGATGACCCACAAAGCCAATTCGTTTATGACCCGCAATTTAAAACTTGCAGCTTGAAACTTTTGCTGCCATTTTGGGGCAAACTTTTAAGCTCAAGTTGTTCGTTCAACAAGAAGTTTCGGGGCTCTCTCGTAATGCTGTCTGTCTTTCTGTCACTGGTACAGGCAGCGTGCGTTAAATTAGTGGGCGTGTCTGCGCTAATTCTTATTGCCGCACATGTGCCAGACGCCCCAAGACTATTTATTAGCGCCTGAAATTAGGCAACACTTTTGCGCTTCGCTGAATTTTTCTTGATTCTCTTTTTCTTCTACTCTTTGAATGTTTTTATTTTGTCACGTAAGAAGTTGAGAATCGTACACAGAGGCAAAAGAAGTGTCCCAACATAGTAAGCATTTATTTAACTTAGCTTAAATTTTTCTTACATAAAAGTTATACGTAGATAATGCACGTTATAATTTTAATTGAGTATTATTCGTACATTATATATAGTATATTAGAAAGAGCATTTAATCGTCGGCAACACAAAGTTATCGATGTGTTTTGTTTGTGTTCATTGTAGACACAGCACAAGTTAATTTAAGCAAATAAGAGACCTTCCAAATCCAGCTGCTTAAGCAGCTTAACATTGATAGGAAGAAATCGCTGGGCGGCAGCAAAAGAAGATTTCTGATTTCTGATGCCTAGGCCAAGCCCCAAAGTTTCTTGTTTTTCGTTTTTTGTTGTGATATTTGTTTTTGTTGTATTTGTTGTATTTGCTGACTAATAATGATTGTCTCATCGACACACACACACACACACACTCTCATGCACGTACACGTACGCAAACTGCTGTTGATCTAGAGCAAAGGACAACAAAAATGGTGCTCACTTAATTTACTGTACAAATAGCTTTGGTTAGTTTCGCTGCTATAGTATACATATATGGATATATATATATTTTTTGTTGTTGCTGTTTTGTTTGCACATGTCGTGAACGTCGTAAACTTTGTCACTGACACCGTAAATAATTCAACACACGCGTGTCTACAACACACACAAACACACACACATAGAAGCGAGCAGACATAAACAGGAACTCGCCAGGGCCAGTCAAACGTCATGTCAACTGTGGTTTATGTGACTCGACTCGAGCTCCCTGCCCCCTAATACACCGCCAAGTCGTTATCTGATTGCGCCACGAGCCAGTCAGTTCAGGTAGAGGAGAGCCGTACAGGAGTAGGGAGTAAAGAGCTCCTGTGATCCATTAAACTGACAGTCATTTGCCTTAACTGATTTGGTCCAAATTTTATGGTGCGCCATTCAGCATTCGGCGCATTCCATTGCAGCTTCCATTTTGATAATTAAAATGTACAAACAGCTCCGACAATTTTCTACTGCTCAGACACGTGAAAATTTTCTTTCGGCAGAAGTCGCGGTTTTTTTTTGCGCATTTTTCAATTTGATTTCATGTCATTGACAGCATATCGAATTTTAACTTGAATGTGACGAGTGCTGCTTTCAACGTTGTTTACAAAAGGCGCGAAAAAAAGATTTGAAAAACAGTTTCGTCCATGCGGAAAATTGTGCAAATTTCGTAGTTGGCTTTAAGCCAAGTATGTGTGTTTGTATGTATAAATTATTTGGAAATTAAGCAGAGACAACTGTTGACCAAAATTTGTTAAAATTCAATTTTAAAAGGTATTTTAAAATTGTTGTTATTTCCATAAATTTCAATTATGTTTTGTTGGCAATAACAAATCAAATGCAAATGTATTTTTGAATTTAAAACCATGTATTTCGTTATGTTCGTATACAAATTTTATGAAATTGCTAGTAAGCAACAAAGGGTTAACTGTGTAGAAAGAAGATACCAACTAGACATAATACGTGTTAACACATTGCGCATGGCTGCTTTGTCAATTAAATACCTGCACTTAAATCATTATAACAATTAGCCAACTCTTGAACAGCTCAAGTCAGCTGTAACCGAGAAGGAAACTTTTGACTTAAAAAGAGAACAAGAAAAAAAACTTTTCAACTCTTCAAATTTACAACACACAAATGCAAGCGTGCATAAGTCAGCCGTATGCAAATTGAAATATTACGTATACGCAACATTTCCAACCAAAAAATGCTGTTGGACGAAAAGTTTATTTTTTTTATGAAAATTTCATGTAGCTTTGCTCTTTTGACAGTGAAAAATAAAACAGCTGAAGCAGCAGCTGCAGAGCAACAACAAAGCATAAAACTTCTCTACGTACGTTGATAAAGTGAGGATAAAAAGGAGCAGGGGGCCAGAGGAGCAGTGACTTGAACCAGAAAAACTCGCACTCCCACGCTTTCTCCGAGTGTGGTTGCCTTCAGCTGCCTTCCGACTGACTACTTTAATTGTCTGAAATGCCACAAAAATGCGCTCAAGTTTTGCGGCTGGCGCCTGCCAACTGCCACAAGTGGTACAACATTTTCATTTTCCCCCTGGTTTTTTTTTTTTTTTTTGAGCGCTCTAAACAAAAAACACCAAAAAAAGCAAAGCTAAACAAAATTTATTTTGCTACACTTAACAATATTTTCTTGTGCTCTCGCACTTGTTGTTTCTTGTTTTTCACTTTTCTGTGTTTGTGGTGTAGAAAAGTTTATGGCCATTTCTTCTCCTTAGTCTTTTTATTTTTTATATCATGAATCGCAGTTGACTTTCTCTCTGGTGTGTGTGTGTGTGTGTGTTTGTGTGAAATTGTTGTGGCAGCCAGTTCTGCCTATGTGTGAATTTGTTGTGGCAACTTCTTCTTGAACAACGGCATCAAAACGTGCTTAATTGAAAAACTGCACGAAAATGGTGTTGCTTTTCCTGTAAGCCTTACTCACGCCCCCCCAAAATCCCATTATCTGCGCTGCACAGACAATTTAGCTGTCCGCTTGCCTGAAAATGTCAATTTAAATTAGATTCCCTTACCACACTGCAAAGTCAATTAAAATGTTACGCATACGAAGCGTGTCCGCTGCATATTCTTGTTGCTGGCCCAGCTAATTAAACAAGCCAACAACATCAAGCTTTAAAAAAAATAAGCACCATGCTAAGGTATTTATATATGTTTTTTTCAATTTGCAGACGCGAAGTGCAAACACTGCGTGCAACGCACAGTGGCGCCAAGGAACGCCTGACCGTCGAGTGGCTGCAACAGTCAATATCGGAGATACGTAAACAGCTCGTGGAGCTGCAACGCACCGCCGGCAATGTGGCCAAGGATGTGCGACATGGCGGCGCAGCCTACGAGGATCTGGCAACCATACGCAACGATTATCAGCAACTGAAACTGGAGCTGGCCGCCCAGCGTGAGAGGCAGCAGCAAACGGAGGTGATTGTGCAGGAGCTGCGAGAGGAGCTGCTGCAGCAGGAGCAGGACTACAAGCATGCGTTGAACAAGCAGCTGAACGCCAAAGCAGCAACTGTCAAAGCGAATCCAATTGTCAAGTCCGGGGAACAGTCGGCCAGCATCGAGGAGGTGGAGGTGGAGGAGGAGGGAGGATAGCAGCAGTCAGCAGGAAGCCAGCCAGGAGGTGAGTACGCCAGAGAACTTTATGCTAATGATCAGATAAGCACGCAACACACACACACACACACACACACAAACGTACACATAAACACACAGTTACACACACACACACTCGCTCAGGTGAAGTGCTTCATGTTTTTATGGCTTTAAGCATTCTCTCTTTGTTGTTGCTGTTGCTGGTGTTTTAAGTGCGCTCATAAAGAGACCGACCAGGTTGAGTTTCTGGCCACCCCATTGCCATTATCTGGCCATTTTATGCCTTATTTTATACCTGACTGCCATACCATTGTTGCTGTTGTTGTTCTGGGCTTTCGTTTTTTAGTAGGCGCCATCTGAGACACGATGTGCTAACGAGCCCTGAGAATGCCCGAATCCGACTCGGATTGTGTGTGTGTGTGTGTTGGTGTCCTTACTTTTTAATGGCTGCTCGTATGCTGCTTAAATTACTCATACGCACCGCAGGACGTCAACATATTTAATATTTAATGCTAACGCCTCGCCCCGGGCAGCCACTTAGACCCACACAGTCTACAGTCTTTAGTCTGTGCTACCTGTTTCCAACTCCTGTTAATGGGGCCTAACTGAATCATTAACATTAAGGTCAGCCAAATCGCAGACAGCGGCAGACGCAGCAACAACATGCTAACAACTTTTAATTATAATTAAAGTCAATAAAGCTATGCAAGGTGAAGTGAAAGTAACATTTAATGTTCAAGGGCACAAAGGCGGTATTGTCAAATACCCTGCAATTTACAGTGCAATCTTGTGTCAATTTATCGCTAAATTAATTTTTAAGCGGTGAAGAAATATTTTACACTCAGCTTGTGAAAATAAACAAAATTATAAAAAGTTCACATATTTAAAAAAGAGCACAAGACAGCAACTAAAGTTTCATATACCAGTGAAGTTGTGTTTAGTTGTCAAGACACTTAAGGATAACCAAAAACCTTTTTGTGAATCCCTTTGAACAAAATACGGAAATATCTTTGGGCAACCTACAGGTAAATTCACAACATATGTATGTCGAGGGGTGGACTAAAATGCGGGCGTTGCATAAAATTGGAGTACGAAATTCAAAACAGAAAACAAAAAAAAAAACAGAAGGGAAATTGGAACGCTGTGAGCTTCATTAAAAGGATTATGTGACTTCCATATGCATGCGGTGCTTGCCACAGAAAATATGTCAGTGAAATAACCCAAGCACAGGCAACGAAAAAAAAAAAAAAAAAGAAACTGGTTTTTGGCCACCTGTTTTTTTTCTGGTTAACCCTCTTGTGTTGGTACCTTTTTGATGTTTTTGCTACTCCGCATGTTATTTATTTATTTTTGTATTTTTAAAGAGCTGCTGCTTCATTTTACTTTGAAGTTCTTGGACTCGTCACAAAGAAGCTTAGCTGCAAAATTTGCTTGCTTAGGAGTACAAATAGTGGTAAATTTTTAAAGTGGCTCTTCCCCTGTCGTTTTCTCTCTTGATTGAAAAGTGAACCTCGCTGAGCACACAAAGCAATTACATTCACAAGCAGCCACTAAAAATTTTGACCACAAATTGCTTTAACAAACACAAAAAGAGAAAAAATAAAGGGCAAACAAAACCAATAAAACCGATGAAAACGATAAACGTGCAGTCAGGCGGTTTAAGCGGCTTTCACAACAGACGCACTCTCCAATCTAGTGCAAAAGCGATATCAAACACACACACACACTCCTACAAACACATGCTTATATATATATATATATATGTATATATATTAACGTATAATGTTAAAGGGCACGCCTGTTCGCAAAATACTCGTACTGTTTTTGTATAGAATGAAATTGCTGAAAATTGCAAACAAAAAGCAGGAAATCACCTTTTAATCGCCCAAAGCGTTTTTAGTGCCACAACCAGAAAAGAGCGTGTGTGGGGGGTTAAGGGGAAGAAACAGAAAGAGGAAGAGGAAGCAACCGAATTGGTGCACAACGCCAGCTGCTCTACGGCGCTGTCAGAGAGACCAGTGACGGCTGCTGTCTTTTGTCTTGCCAACATTTGGTCCCAACCCTCCGCTTTCTTATCCTCTGTCAGTTCCAATGTTGGCCAGCAGCAGCAGCAGCAGCAGCAGCAGATGCTCTTGAGTGCCTTGATAATCAGTTTTGTATATGTATTTGTTTTTTTTTCTCTCTCTCTCTCTTATTTCTCTCTCTTCCTCTTGTGCGTTTATGATGCGCGCGATGCTTCAGCACAATTTGATCCTTTTCATTATTTTTTACGTTTTTTTTCTGTTGTTGTTTTATATATTTCGTGCTCGCAATTCCCACCAAAGTTATCTCACTGACAGTGTCCAACAACAGTTACCCGCAAATAAAAAACCTGTTGTTCTTGTTGTTGTTGTTGTTGTTGTTGTTGTGGGTCTCCTCAGCCAAAATCAAAAAACAATGAGAGTAGAAAAAATGGCAAAAAAGCAATTTCAAAAATTGTTATTATAAAAGCGCAGCAAAGCAGAAATTAGGTTGAATTAGAACAAAGCACATGTAAAAAACAATAAAACTGCGCAGGTGGCTGCGAAAATGTGTGTAAAAAAAAGCATATACAAAAAGAAGTACCTTCTCTGTGGTTGAATTAAATAAACTGTTCCTAATTTGATTAAAATATACTAACAAACACTCTGAAACAGAAGAAAAGTGCCAAAAAATGTAACAAAGACAAACCAGAAGGATGTAATTGGAATGAATAATTCTTCAAATCATTCACATGTGCATTTTTGTCATAGTTTGCGGATTTATTAAAATAAGAAAAAAGTGGTATTATATTCTGGATGAGCGTTTTGTTTAAGACAACACACAGAAAAAAGCCAGCTAAAACTTAAAAAAAAAAACACTTTAAAATGGGAGAATTATAAGTGATTATAAAATCATAAACCGCGTAATGCTTAGGTATTAAAAATGATACAAAGTACTGCAAATCCTCTTCACTTGTAATTTAGAATATGTGAATTAAATATGTTATGATGCATTTAGTTCAAAATACTTTAATTAAATATTATTTGACTACATGCGTTGTTGCCAGAAGCGTGTCAGATTGAATAATTAAACAAAAACAAACTATTTTTTTTTTGGCTGTCGATACGGGTTGTGTATTTGCCAATCATTCTGACATCTATTACGAATGACTGTAAAGGCATCTTCCGGCTGCCTTGTATATATGTATGTATGTACGATGTATATTTGATGCTGGTGGCACTTAGTCGAATTGCCTGGTACTAATTGAACCCGATTTGATGGCAAGACCTTTCAAGCTGGCTCCCCAATAGCTCACACACAGAGACGCAGCTGTAAGTGACAAGTTGGCAACATGAGAATGCCCCGGCCGAAATTCGACCCGAAAAAATGTTCTAATTGCAATGTGTGCAGATTTATAACAAAGCAAATGCTATGCTGTCTTACATATGTATATAGGAAGAAAACTCAAGGCTTAAAATAACAAATTGCATGATGGAAGCTGTCACTAGCAACAGTTGAACGCAAATATTTATCTTTGGTTATTGATGCCACCGATGCCAGCAGCAGCAATGCTAAACAAAAGCAGACAACAGCCAGCAAGTAGTGGCAACTGGAAATATACGAGTAAACATACATATGGTATATCGTACATATGAGAAACTTGCTGTTAAATTAGCCAGGCAAACAAATGCGGGAAGCTCACACACAAAAGCAGTCACAGCAGCACTTTGACCAGGAGCAGGAGCAGTCACAGGCAAGGACAGAAGGATCCGGTTTCAGGCGCAAAACAGAGGCCACAACAACAAAAAAAGAAGAAAAGGAAAATTTTGTATTTTGTTTTCGTGTGTTTTGTTTTCTGTTATAATCTTGCGAAGGGTATTTAAACTGGCTTGGCAAATGTAAAACGCTTAAAATTAATATTAATTTACAGTTTTATAAAATTCGCAATACTTTTGAATTGATTGAAAATTGTGTATTTTTTAAGAGTATTCAATCTTCAACAAACTTGAGTTGTTTTTCTTACGTGGCTTTTTTTTGTGTGTTTTTTTGGTTTGTTGTCTGCTCGAGCACTCGAGTGGGCTCCTCCAGCATTTTACCTTATTTATGTTGATATTTGTGCTGGCTTTTGTTTTATGTTACATTTCTTGGCCCAGTCCCCTGCTTGTTGTTGCCGCCTTTCTGCTGCTGCTGCTGCTCTGTTGCGGCTGGCAATTTGTTTGATTGTTGGAGTGCTTTTATTTGCTGTTCTCTTTTTTCTTACTTTGTTGCCAAAAGTGGAGCTGGGTTACATTTACATATGTACGTACGTATATGCAGTGCTCGTAGCTGATATTTATTTTATGAGCAAAATTATCTTTATTGAAACTTGGCATCAACCTGAGATTCATGTATGTACATCATGTTTCTATTGTTATTACTCGGAGCTAGCTACCAAGTTTCCCAGGTGACGTTGCTTGTAATCAAGCTGGAGTTGCCTGTTTGTATAATCTTTTTCTTTTTTCATATTTGCTTTAACTTTGCCTTACTTTTTACGAACATTGCTTAGGGTTGAATTAAAGATGCTGCTTGCAATTTGTTTTAAAGACCTCAGGTCATGACTTTAGTCAAAACGTTGAGGAAAGCGCTGCATAAGAGGCTAGACAGATTCTAGCTATACCTAAATACGCATTAACAAAATGGCATTTTGTGGCACACACACACACACACACACACACACACACTCATGCATAGGTTTGTGTGTGCAACTTTCGGAGCGGCACACAAAAGTCCCATTACATTTTTACGACAATCCAGCAAAAAGCAGCAGCTGTAGTAGCTTTTTCTATTTGCACTACACACACACACACATATATATACACACACACACACAACGACATAGATAGTCCCTGCATAGATGTCGCTAATAGCAAATCCTTGTTAGCCTTCACTTCAGCACAACATGTAAAATTTCACTTTAATCCCTGTTACGGCCCAAGCGTTTTATGCATTTTATACATGTATGTGTGTGTGTGTGTGTGTTTGTGTGTGTGTATGTGTGAGTGTATCTTTGCGAATTAATTAGCCTAGCGGCTGCTCTTTTTGCCTGATTAGCATTTCTTAATTGTAATAACACACACACACACATACACACACACACACACAGACACACAGCTCGCATAAAATATTAATGCTTCAATTTCGATTTCAATTAGAGCCGCTGTCACTTGCCACAAAATGCCTTTAGAATTGTTTTTTGCCTCTTCGTCTTTGACTGTTTGTTAATTGGTACACGGCGGGTGGGAGGGCGGCAAGGAAAGAAAGGGGAAGTTCAACACATAAATCACATTTAATTATATTGTTGACGTCGCCTTTAGCGAACCGTATCTCACCTTTTCCTTTTCCGCACGCAGAATTTTGATACTGCATTGCTATACTATATAGTATAAGTAAATTCATATATATATTCAGATGTATATATATATTGGTTGCGTTGTCGAACGTGGCGTATTAGCAATGTTCGTGACCTTTCGCATAAAACAGCAACGCTGCCTCCTTGCCAAAAGGCATCGTCCCACCCCCTCTCTCTCCCTCACGCTTTCTGAAAACGTGCGTTGCGGCAAAGCAAGCACAAACATCAGTTGAAAATTCCGTTAAGTTGCGCTTCAATTGGCAGCACAAGTTTCGCGTAGTCTCACAATTCATATTCCAAGACAGAGACATGAATAATTGAATTAAAAGCAGTCAAAAGGCGCCGAAAATATTCATACAACTTTCATATATATATATATGTACAAATATGTGTGTGTGTGTTGGAAACGATTTTGGAACTTACTTTTCACGAATTTCGTTTATTTCCTTTACTTTGAATGATGTTTTAATCGAAAAAAGATTTTAAGGAATAGTTATATAACGTAGAGGTCTTATATAAATAACTAATGATAGGTGTTTGGTGATTCTGCTGTTTTTCCGAGTGATTTTCTATTGTGAGCATTTCAAGCAAAAAGCTTAGTAAAAACTTTTGATTTATAAGCTTGTAATCGACTTTTCCTCATTCATTCATGCATTCATTCATTTATTCTTTTTCTCTTCCTCTCTGTCTCTTGACTTGTTTCTCTCTTTTGTTGCTTGTTGCCATCGCAATAACTTTCATTTGTTTTCATTTGTGTGTCGCATAATTAAACAGCAAGCATAAATTTTGCTTCGTTTCCTTCTCTCTCGTCTCGTCCCCCTTCCACACAGCTTGTGTACATTCATTAGCAGCACATTCCATTCACTTTCTTATTTGTAAGATTCTTTATTAGTCAATTATAAGAGATGTTGGAACGAGCGTTGCACATAGACAAAAGCGTAGCTGAAATACGAAATATGATTATTACTTTCAATGAAAGGAAACCAAAGTGTTCCATGTCATATAATAGAAATGATGTAGGCGGATGCATATATTTTTTTCTATACCGCAGGCGTATTCATTTCATTTACATTCACAAATCACAAATGTGACCCAAATGCCATTACCTTGGTTAACGCATGTCACTCAGTTAAATTATACTACTACTACATGACGTATTCCATGTAAATGTATATTCATATATAAGGTCGAGAGGTTGCGACTAAAGTATACTTTGTACTTGTTTCTTGGCTTTTAAGTTTTAGTCATGTCTAAGATACATTATTGATTAGGGTCCATAGAAAGAAGTTAAATAAACTTGATTGGTAAGTGGTAAGATGAACACATAAAAATCAAGTTAATATTTGCTATACCCTTTTTGGCCATCAGAGATGGGTATAGGGCATAAAAACGCATAAATGAACTTGTGTGGCGCTTACATAGACAGCTGCCAAGTTGCCCTAACTAAATGTCTTTATGAGTGTCTATGTGTGTGTGTGTGTGTGTGTGTGTGTGTGACACATACAATCTATGCGGTGTGCTAGCGGGTGTGTCTACACACTCCCAACGGCAGGGATTTAAGCGCGTGGCTGTCGCTGACATTATTGTTGCACACGCCTTTCATACCACATGCATGTTCCATGTGTGTGTGTGTGTGTGTGTGTGAGTGTGTGCTAGTGTATGGGTCTGACAAAGTTGTTTGGCGCTGCTGTGGTGCGTTATGAAATGCATTTATAATAAATGGATTTAGGATTCAATTCCCCGCACATAATCCGCTGCACATGCATATTACAAGTTCGCTAAGATAAGGAGAGACGAAAGCGACAGACAAGGACAGACGACAAAAGCGCTTAAGTAAATGCAGCTTTAAAGCTTTGCGTAAACTAAGCTCTCTCGACTTAAGCATGCAACGGTCGCTCGCAGATAAGAACTTTCACATGTCTCAAACATGTCTCGCAGACTGAAATAGTAAAAATGTTTCAAAATATTTTAGTCATATATTTATGGTATTCATTAGCTATGATATATGTGTAAAGTAATAAGTTGATATTTGAAAGCTTTACAACAAACACACAGAAACATTTTTATCAAAGCAAATATCATCTTATATGTTATATTGTTTATCTCGTTTTTCGAGATAATTGATCTAATGAAATAAGGTCACACTGAGCAATTTACTGGTTGTAAAAGTCAGTAAATTTTAAATTTGTTAATTTTACACACAATTCAAATTGTTTTTCAGTCAGTTTAGTTTTGTTTTATTAATTTTTGTATTTTAGTTGCTTAATACATAATAGTTGCTCATTGCAATTGAATTGTTATCGAACTGGCAAACAGCTGACTTGTCACAAATACGACAAAAGAAACGTAAAATAACACATATCACATATATCATCGCTACTAGTACCATAATTATATTTCCTTCTCGAAGGAAACAAGTGCTAAAGCTAGCTACACATTTAATATTTCCCTCCTTCTATTTGCAGTCACAATCGCTAACTAGCGGAGAGTTGGCTGATCACAGGCGTCGCCATTGCCGCTTCCAGCAGGAGCAGATACACAACTTGCAGTTGGCACAACGCAATCTGCGTCGCCAGATGAGCGAGCTGAAGTATCATCACATTGACGAGAGGGTGCGCAGCATTGAACTGGAGCAACATCGCATTGCCAATGCGAACTTCAATTTGAGTCGTCAGATCGCAACGCTGGACAAGCTGCACACCTCGATGCTGGAGCTGCTGGAGGATGTGGAGGGACTGCAGAGCAAAATGGACAAAAATATACCAGAACTGCGTCACGAGATCTCCAAACTGGAGTTTGCAAATGCGCAAATCAGCTCTGAGCAGAATCTGGTCCGTGAAGAGGGAAAGAACGCTGCCCGATCTCTGCAAGCTATGGCCGTTAGTGTGAGCGCTCTCCAGGACGAACGGGATGGTGTTAAGAAACTGGTCAGCACTGTGGAGCAACTGCAAACGAATGTGGATCGCGTTCAGTCTCTTGTCCACAACGAGCTTCACAATAAGGTACGATTATTATTTTAATAAGTAATAATGTAAACAGCAAAACAAACACGATGGCATTACTTACACTTGACAAACGTTTTCTCACACACACAGCTCTCACATCTTAATAAGCCGCACAAGCGTCCACATCATCAGAAACTGCCCCAGGACTCGGATCTGAGAACAGACAGCGAGCTGGCCGAAACCCTTGTGGCTGAGTTGGAGAACGTTGAGGCACAGTATGAGGCAATTGTAAATAAGCTGCCGCAGGACTGCAGCGAGCTGTCGACGCATGTGGATGGCCTGCACTTAATAGCGCCCGCAGGCCAGCATCATCCGCTAATGACGCACTGCAGCGCAGACGGCTGGACGACAGTGCAGCGTCGCTTTGATGGCAGCGCCGACTTCAACCGCTCCTGGGCGGACTATGCCCAGGGCTTTGGTGCACCGGGCGGCGAGTATTGGATCGGAAATGAGCAGCTGCATCATCTGACGCTCAACAACTGCACGCAGCTGCGTGTGCACATGCAGGACATCTACGACAACAACTGGGTGGCAGAGTATAAGCACTTTTATATATCCTCCCGGGCGGATGGCTACAGGCTGCATATTGGCGAGTACAGCGGGAATGCATCGGATGCGCTGAACTATCAGCAGGGCATGCAGTTCTCGGCCATTGACGACGATCGCGATATATCACAGACGCACTGTGCTGCTAACTATGAGGGTGGCTGGTGGTTCTCTCATTGCCAGCACGCGAATCTCAATGGGCGCTACAATCTTGGCCTGACTTGGTTTGATGCCGGCCGCAACGAGTGGATTGCGGTCAGATCAAGCCAAATGCTGGTCAAGCGTCGGCAAAGTGATGAGTGTGCGCCGCTTGGCAATGGCAATGAGACGCCTGCAACAGCAACAACAGCAACAGCAACAACAACAACAACAACAGCAATAACAGCAAGCACAACGAGCACACGGCCAACCACTGTGGTGCAGTTTGTTGCCGCTGCACAGGCGTAAGCCAAACCGCTGCTTGCAAAAAGTCAGCTAATTAGCTACAGTGAACCACCAGAGCCATGCCTACTATAGTTTGGAGTGCGTGCGTGTGAAACACGCGCAGTTAAATGATTTTTTTTTACGTTTCTTGTGTACATAGCTTACTTATTGTCTTAAGTTGTAGGTAATACTATTTCAATGGAGCTTACTAGCCTCGTCAAAACTAAAAAAAACATATGTGCTTAACAATAGAGTACACCACGCGTATGCGTAATCTAGTTAATCTAGCTATAGAGAGAGAGAGAGTATCATCAAGCAACTTGTCCATGGAAATATGCGACCCGTACATATTTGTTTTGTCTTTCAGCAGATCTCTTAGAGGCATAAGTTCACGCATACACACAAATGTTTTAACTCCTCGCATCCCATTCATACATACATACAGATACTATTTAAAAAGAAAATAGCTTCATTCTATTTGGGCATATCATGAGCAAAACAAATAAGTGCGTGTATGTCTGCAGTTATTTCCATAATAACGTTAGCTCTAAGTCAAAGCCAGTCTAGTGTAGGCATCTCAGACAAATAATATGTATACATAAATGTCAAAACACTTAAATACACAAAGTAAGCAACCAACTTTGTGTGCTTTTGTGCTCTAGTGTTTAAATATTAAGCGTCCATATCAAGTACATTGTGAAGTCTTGAAACAGTCACTAAGTATAGTACTAATGGTAATTTAAAGTTGGTAATTGTAATTGTTGTAATATTAATGTTATCTGCATATCCTAACCCATACAAATCAGTAACTGCCCTCTGTCATTTCCCAGCTTAATTTTTTGTTTTTTCAATTAACTTATATGCAACAACCAACGTATATGCCAAAGATAAAAAGCAAAAACAAACTCAATAAAAAAAAACAATTAACAGAAGCAACAAAAAATACTTGAAATAAACTATTTTCTGCCGTTTTGCATATACCAAAAAATATACATACATATAAAAAACGAATATAATATAATTAATGAAACCGTTGGTGGCTAAAATTGCAGCTAACATACGAAAAATCAATAAATGGTCAAGCAAAAACAATGTATGTATACATATATATAAAATAAATTTATATATATACCTTACCTGTGTAAGCATATATACTTGTATACATTAATTTTATGTACGTTTCTTATTAAGCGAATCAAAAGTAAACTGGCCGCAGCCAGAATATTTTACAATAAATAATTTGATGTGAAATTTTTTATGGCAAATTTTTTCTCACCACACAGAAATTTAACAATGCAGCTGCTTGATAAATATCATATATCACGGTGACTGGCAAAATGTTACCTGGACTGGATAAAAAATGGTAAAAAAAGAAACCGAAAAAGATATTAAACAAGTATTTTTGGCCTTTGGAACTCGTAAAACAGTATGAAATATATAGAAGTATAAATAAGACATCTTATTTATATGGTTTTTATTGGAAAAGCCAAACTTAAACAATACTTTTAAGATATATAATCGAATATTCACACCAGTTTGCGTAACCAAGTAACTCTTATACGTCATTCATTTATGGGCTTATTGTATAACATATAATGAAAGCAGAGATAAGAGACTTCACTCGTAAATTACATTTTTTAGGGAATACAAAATAGAGCAGCATTAATCTTTGGCATATGCGAAGCAAGACGACGGGATGGTGCGTCTCTCCCGAGTCTTGTCAATCACAACAACAACAACAACAACAGCAATAATACAGCCACAGCCCGAGCCATGCTGAATACTCAGATTTATGGCTGTATGCACACACAGGCATCAGATCCGTTGAAATCGAAACGAAAAAATGCAGACACAGGCCAACAAAAGCAAAACAATGCAAGTGAGAAATATGAAAACCAAAGCAGTGCACAATGCCCACAGCTGCTACTATGGCTATTGTCTTAGTCAGCTTATTGTAAGTTGGTCTGCTCAATGTGGGTAGGGCACTTTGATTGAGCAGCCAATTTGAGCCGAAGTGCAATTAAGAATGAACTACAAACACAATACGATTAGCTAAAGAATTTTATCCAAAAAAATATGCTATGTTTATTTAGTTTTACAAAGCAGTGCGGATCTGAGGAAGCTGTGAGTTTTGAGCTGTAAATTTCGAATTCAAAACGCCAGCTGGCGTTTGATAAATCTGACAGTCAGTCAGTCTGGCAATCCGGCAGACTTGCAGTCTATCTTATATGCATGGCAGCTCCAAACATAAGACATTTTCACACGAGAGCTGCACCAAATCCTTCAAGCAAAAGCTCAGCTGCAATTTATCAAGCATGAGAGCACACACTTTAATAATGGAAGAGTGTGCATTTTTCTTTTGCTGCCCCCTTCGCTCCCTAGTTTCTACTCTCGTTGCTGCTTGACTCAAATATTGAATACTTTTCAGCATTGACTTTTGACTGGGTAAGCAATAAGACGCATTGGGGGTGGTCGTGACTGGCAGGAGGTAATGTCATTGTAGATTGACGCACTGATCCTTATTTATGCATTTATTTTGTTGACACTTTTGCACTCAAAACTTCAGGCTAATGCTAGACTGCCAACCAACCCGAAATAACCACAACGAGCAAAAAATGCATAACAATCTTTATTTTATTTTTCCTTTATATAGTTTTATTTCTATTTTTTGTGAGCTTGACATTTATTTACTGGCTGAGGAAACAAAAATAAGCAAATAACAGTTGACATTTGGGCTGCGACTGAGAAAGAGAGACTCTTGAGGCAACCCACACAAATTCGTACCACACTACATACAAAATATATGTATATAAAAAGAGCTTTACTTAGGTCAGTCAACAGTTTACAGCGCTTCTGCACCATTTAACCTAAGAGCATTTCTGCTATACGCAAGTCAAATTTAGTGTGAACTGCCTTTGCCAAAAAAAAAAGTAAATAAATAAAAATAAAATCAAAGGGAAATGACCCCAAGTCTCAAACCCTCCTTCCGTTTCTTTCCTTTTCTTTCATTTAATATATAAGTATTTTTTAGAAGTGTTTACAAAGGCCACCGCTTAAATAAGTAAAAGCAGCACAAATAAAAACCAAAAGCTAATGCTACACATTTAAAATGCAAATCTATTCATGGTCCTGTGGTCGTAAGCACCACAGAGTCCGGAGTCCTGTGCGCTCGCACTTCCGGCAATTAACAATAAGCCACGCAAAAGGTAACAAAATATTCAGTTTAGTTTCTCGAAAGTGGAGTTCCCTTAAATATATGCAGCATTTTCTTATGTACATATGTAGTTTGGCTGGATACGGCTTTTATTGAATTTATAAAATTTACAAAATGTATTTTTTCAACTGCCTGAAAGTAGGCTAAGTTGAACATCGCCAGAATAGTGTTTGTTAAACTCTATTTGCAACATGAAGTGCCTAAAATGGCGGATTATTTTAGAGTTGTGCAGCTAATTTAGGTAAAAGCAAATATGTGTATTATTTGGCGAACACATGCACATTTAGTTATCATCCACAATGCCATCAGTTTCAGTCAGAAAGCGAAACCCAAAATCCAAAAAACCACGCGTGTTGAGGTAGAACAATTCGAGTGAACTCAGCCAAAACTTGACTGAATATATGTATCTGTGTGTGTATGTGTGTGTGTGTGTGTTTGTTTGTGGAATGCACAATTTCAGCAAAATTATTTATGCGCTTATCAGAAGTTTTAATACAGCAACTCAACAGGGCGTATGCGCTAATTAATATGCATACAAGTCTTTTAACATAATTTTCATAATTCAATACTGCCTTAAACAACATTTTAATCAGTTGAAATTGCTGCGCATGTTTAAAAGCAACCAAGTGGAAACTGTTGCTATCGTACACAACCGACTGCTGAGTACTCTGATACCAGTTTAATACCATCTGAAAGCAGACAGACAGACATAAAAGAGACACACAATACTAAAGTACTCTTGTAAAATAACGGATATTAAATTTTAACACACATTCTGATTTTAAGCGTTTAATTAAAGCTGACAGCAATTTAATTAAAAGTACTCAAATTTTAAACTTAGCCAACTAAAAAAAAAGGGCACAAAGGCATAAAAAAGAACAAGTAAAAATTCTAAAGTTGAGAAAGCTCAACTAGAAAATTCCCTATCTCAATAAAGTATGCTGGTGAAGTGAATGTAATTATTAGAAAATACTTGCAAGTGCTGATGCTGATCAGGAATAAATATACTGCATTGGATTAAGATGCTTTCTTCTGCCAGTTTCGTACACTTGCAGCAGTGCACTATTCCCTTAGTAAATATATTTAATGGGCAAGGGTATAAAAAGAGAACTGTAACTTTTATGATTGTAGTGCGGTGAACACATAACACGAAATGTTGCAGACAAAGAGCAAACGCTTGTTAGCTTTCCCTTTTAATCAGCTGGTAAAACGAGATATTCTCCTCTCTTTTTTTTTTGTTGTAAGTTCCTAAGTCCCTCTGACAGCGCATGTGGTGCGCCACAGACCGTGAACTCATCCTGTTGCATGACGCTAAAGGGAATATGCTAATTTTAATTAGCCAGAAAATTTACATATGCTACGCACACTATCTAAATAAACGCACATACGAATACGCGCTTAAGTACTTAAGTAGATATCCTGTCGCAGGACTTTCGCCACTGTTATGACAGCATGAGAACAAAGTTTTGACATGTGACTGAAATTGTTGCCCAATTATTACTATTACCATTGACGCTAATGACATAATAGTACCTATAGGCTTACCACAAGCCAAATTAAATCCGTAACTAATACGTCTTTAATGCAATTAAAATTTCAATTGTGTTTCAGGTGGTGTTTATTGCATATACTATATGTATGTGACTGAAATATATTGAATTTACCATTGCATTCTATTATACTGCCTATAGCTTAGCCTAAAACGGAAATTTAATGACCTCTCCATTGATACCATACTTTCACCATATTTTCTATAAAACTTTGCACATACCTTAAAAACCATGCCATTACGAATTAATAGTGGCTTGGGCTCGTTATACCTCATTTATGAGCTAAATACATTTCCACTACAACATCAAAAGCATCTTTTTCTTGTCAAAGTAAATCTTTGCGTTTTTGTGATACAACAGAAGAAGGCAAAAAAAAGCACTTAAAATCAGCCAGCTTATACTGAAGCTAAAGTAATCACGACTCGAATGTAAAGAGACCAAAAAATCACAATTGATTCTGTGCAGGTCCAAGGGGAGGGCAAAGTGAGGCCTGGCCCAACTTTCAACCTCAGTCTTCGTTTGTGCATCCTTCTCTTTTAAGGGTTCAGCTCTGCTAAAAGTCACATTGCATTCGAATGCAAAAAGCACTGAGTACTAACCCGAAAAAAGCCTTATTGTTTTCTGGTTTTTATCTACTCCAAGTCGTTATTTCACATTGCTAGAAGCTGCGATGCGACGCAGAGGGAAGGCGTTTATTGTTGCAAAAGTTGGTTGACAACTTGCGTCAAGCTAAAGGCAAAACTTGCCAGCCAGCTGATGAGGGCCATGGAGGCTGTGCCAAGAAGAGGCAGCAAAGAACACAAAATAAAGCTGCAGGCTGGCTGGTAATAAGGCATCAGCCAAGAAGTGTACTGAAAATAAACAGTTGGATGGATAGTCGCCTAGAATAGTTGGTTACTAGTTAGATATCAAGTTGGGTAAGGCAAGTCTGTTAGCTTGTCTGGACTGTAGTGTAGTAGTATTTTTGTGTTGTGTTGTGGGACAGCTTAAACTTTGCTATTCTATAAAGACTTTGCATTTTGTGCTTGTCTTCTCTCGTTCCTTATTTATTAATGCAATATTTAACTTGAATAATTTTACTTTTGTTGCGGCTTTAGAACTTAATGCGCTGCGCGCTGTGCGCGTTGGGTCAACGACAGTGTTGGTGGCCCAAAGGCGGGTGCCGGAAATTGTATATCCGTTAGAAAATTATCAATTTATGGTAAAATGAGCACTGATTGCAAATGCCACGATACGATAGGAATTGAAAAGTGCCATGCTTTGTGGCATTGCTAAATTGAAAATGAATCGAAATGAAAACCAAACCAAACCGATGCGAAGCGATGCGAAGCCAAGGAGACAGTCAAACAGCAGCAGGCAAACGGCAATGGCAACAGAAGAGGGCCATAATGAGCAAGTCAATACCATGGACAGCACACACTTACATGCATATTGTATATACATAGCAGCCGTGGGAGCCGCAGCAGCAGTAGCAGCAGCAACAGCAGCTGGCAATCGATGGGGTCCTGGGCAGAGTGAAACTCTTGAGTCCTGCCTCTTGCGTCATGCAGCGTACTACGATAAAAAGCAGATTGCAATTTGTTTTACTGATTTCCATGCTTTTGGCTTTATTTGCACGACGGAAACTTTCATTAACATCAAACAGATACAGCCAAAGGCATTGCCAGAATGAGCAGGAGCTACGAGCGAGAGCTGAAAAGAAAATTTTAAGCAAGCCATATCTTGTAACACGGTACACTTTCAGTAATTTACAAGTATATCACATGATATTACGGCAAATGGCATGATTAAGTGGGATCGGGCATTGTTCATTAATGCTATTAGTTATAATTAATATAGCACTGACACGACATCATTTGCAATGCAGTCAAAAAGGGCAATGGCATTAGCTTAAAGTGGCACAAGAGTTCATAAGAAGTTGGTAGAATCAAAAGGAATTATAAATAATACCAAACATTTTCATATTTCCCATTACTTTTATCATGAGCTTATCATTCAACTTATTGAGTATAATTTCTTTCCACTAAGCATAGATTTAGATACTCAACTTTTCAACACACCTATTCAAGGTAGCATCATTGTGCCATTTGCAGTCGTAAAACAAACCGCAAACACATCTAATTGGCCGCAAGTTGATGTGCAAACATTTGCACACCTTCAAATTTGTGTAGTCAAATAGTAACTGAAGGCATCTGAACAATTTTATAAAATATGCAGGCCAAGTGCAACCAATTACCAAGAGCACGTAATGACTGAAAATCAGTTTAAAGTATCTCACATTTGTTGAGCGAACCGCAGGCATTCATTGACAAAAGAGTCCTTTCATTTACATTTACATTCTGATTGGGAATTGCCACAAAGCACTAAATTTATGAGACCTCTCTTGACCTCTCTCCCTGAGCTTTGACCCAGAACCCCGACTCCCAAGATTTGGAAAAGAAAGATGTCGAAATTGTGTAACTTTGTTTGTAAGTAATTTTAACAAATTTGCAAGACATTTGCGGCCTTTTGTGCAAATATTTAACCTATTTTGGGCCAACACGGTGTCCTGAGCAGGCCTTCCACATTATTTGGTATGGTTTTTGTTGTATTGTGTTGTGTGTGTGTGTGTGTGTTAGAGTGTTTGTTTGTCTTGACTTTTTGCGGCCAAAAAGGCCAATTAACTTAAATAATTAGCCAAAGTTTCTACAGTTGTGATAAAGTTGTTGCCCAAATTGGGACTGGTTCCGGTCGAGCTGACATTTCAACACTAATGGCCACAAAATTCAATAAAATTTCATTGTTTTAGTGACTTATTGTTTTACAAAGTGTTGACACTTAATCTCAAGTACAGAGGTTTTCAGAAACAAAGTAATCTCTGCGATTGTCACTGATCTCAGGTTTAGAAATCTTAAAAATTCTTATGGTTTTATACTGTGAACATGGGCAGCAAGTCCTCGAAAGCTCGTAACAGAAAACGCAAACAACATTTCAACCCAAAAAAGGTTAAAAATATACCAGTTGGCTATCGTGTTATCTATTGGTTGCTTGTGTTTGCCTTGTTGACCGCAATCTGTGTGGGTCTGTACTACACTCTAAAAGCTGACTTTGGAGAGTGCTCCGATTTCGACGTGAAGTGTTATTAACAAAATTTTGTATCGAAAGGCATAAGTATTCGATTTAAAATATTATGGAAAGTGTCAAGCGGAGTGCCAAAGATCGAAGAAGGCATATAATATACTGGGCTGTAGTTTTTTGTTTGCTGGCGACAATAATATTTTTATTTGTGTTTTTAACGGAACGACAATCTGAAGTTTGTAAGGACTTTGAAATCATCTGCGTTGGAGAGGTATTTTCAATCAACCATAAATAATATGTTTTTTAATCTTCATTATTACAGCATTACTGAAAAATACGTCCATCAATCGGCACAGATTATATTTGAACGCAAAGGTATAAGCAAGTATTTTCCATATATGGGCTGCAAACTTTTAATGTTCAACTGACATTCGTGTTGTTTTTCTTCCCTTTTAACATAACATGTGATATTGCATATTTGATTGTTTGTTTTTGATTAAATGTAGAAAAAAAAAAAATACTTGACCTACTCCCTGCATATTGAATGTTGAATGGCACCTTTTGAAATTTATTGAAGCGCTGCCTTTTATGCAGCAATCTCTTGTTAAATTCGCAAAGCGCATTCATGAATGACCCACAGAGTGCAGTTTACGGCTGAGTGGAAAGAAAGCGCATCGAAACTATGTACACCCATTTATGTGCATATTCCTATAGATTTTGAACGAGGATTAAATAAAAATAACTGCTGCCTCTTGAGTTTAATTAAGGTTTTTACTAGGATTTGAGTGGGAGCTTATTGTATTACCAATAAATTGTGTATACAACAGGAATTTCAAGTACTTGTGTGTGGTAATAGTAAGAACTATAATTGATCACTTTACTCTGACAATTAAGGAAAGTCCTTCAATACTACGCTTTTTATAGATATTGGGTGTATTGTTTTCAAACCTTTTTTTATTGTTTTTTTTTTACGTCTTGCCAAACGTTTTTACAGTCAACTCGTGGGTCACTTGTGGCCAAAAAGTTTACCTAGACACACCCACATCAGTACACAGGAATAAACACACACCCCTTACACACACACAAAAAAAAAAAGTTGCAAATGCAAACAACAAACTGCATACTAATGATGTCTCTTTTGTGGTCTGCACTTTTGCGCTGTTAGCCCACATAATTGGGCCCTGCCGTGTGTGTTTGTATTTGTTTGTGTGCGTTTGTTGACTGCCTGCTGTTTATCTTTCTCTAGCTTATGATTTAAAACGCAACAGCTTACACAAAGAGGCAATAAATTTCCAAATGTAACGAACGCATATCTTAAACACTCGTTATCCCGTTAATTTTTCACAGAAATGTTGTAGATAATTCACTCGCAGTGATCTCTCGAAACTCCTGAGTCGGACGCGCTTCAGCCTCGGCGCGGTCTTCATCTTCGCTATTCACCACGACCATTCGCGACCGTGGTGGATTCTATGTCCACAGCTGGCGTACTGCACCTTGCGACTCTGCGCTTCGGGCGGTTATGTTCAAACCCTACTCTTAAATCTCAGGTCGTTAGGTACTAATTAAACGCTATCTTATCCAACGTAAACTTAATCTTTATTCGCTCCTTGCGTTTTCTTATATCTTATACCCTCGATGGGCTTTTGCGTAGCGACGAAAAATCTGTGTGGTTGTTGTTGGTTGTAATGAGCAAAAAAAAATTATACACTGAAAGATTGAGTGAATTTTTTTCGCCATTATTAATTTTACTTTAAAAAAAATTTGAAAGTCCAACGCTCATCATGTAGTAAAAATCAAAACACACCAAAACCAACTTTACTTTGTGGTAAAAATCGAAACGCACCAAAACAAACTTTACTCTTTCGCACAGTGCACAAAAGTCGTAAATCAAACGAAAATTAACACTTTATAACGGTACTTTCGCAGACGAAACTCGAGCATTTGCTGTGTGTTTGTTGTTTAGTTTTATTTTGTTGTTGTTGGGCGCCGAAAATCGTGATCCAGCCAAAGTAACGGTCGGAGCACTCGGAGGAGCAAGATCCAAGGGCTGCCCACCGAGGTCTTAGAATTAAGTAACAAATTAAATAGCTGTTGCGCTTCTTGCGGCTTACATTACGTGCTAACAATAATAACACTTATAATACTGCGCTTCTTGCGTCTTTAAAGAGATCTGCGTAGGCCTACTTCACAATGTGTATATTAAAGCTAAATGCATTACTTTGTACAGCATTGCACAAATATGTTCGCTGTTCTTTATAAAACAACAAGGTCAAATGCTTAAATTGAGTTTTCGAATCTAAAGTTAAGTCGATGAAAAAATATGTGTGTGCTTTTATAACAAACTGTTATTGTTATTTCTTGACTGTTGCTGACACTTTGGCGCACAGCAGGTGAAATATAAATAAACTTTCAAATTTTCTAACGTAGATTTATTGCCAGCTGCGGGCAAAAGTTTGACATGAGCTACTGTTGCGGTGGCTTGGAGACACACACACTCAACCAAAGATTCTACAGTTTTTGCTAAGCTTTGTGAATGCTTTTATAATTATGGTTGTTTTCAGCAAAACTTAATCAGCAACATCAAACATTTTGCGGTTTGGACACAGTAATTGGTAGACTTATTAGAAAAATATATACTTTATTCGTATATGACATAAACCGAGAAACCAAATAGCAGTCCTGAATACATCAAGCAAAACCATAAAGTTCTTTCAACTATTTGTGAAACAAATTTGGTATTTTTACTATCAAATCCACTTCTTAAGCTATAAGCTAAGTTGAATTTAATTCTTAGCAACTTCTTTCGTTTAATAACTAATTGAAGTCACCTAAATATAACCGATTAACACACACATAATTCATTATATGTAATATTTATATCTGCCGCCAATTACAAATTCCGTCTGTTAGTAATCGCAGGAAGTTGTGAAAAGCTGTCTGTTGCATGTCTCACTCCCTCGCTCTCTCTCTCTCTCTCTCTTCCTCTTTCTAACCCGTATAACTGTTGATAATTGCAAGCTACCAGGAATGCAGCTAACGAGTTTGCAAACAGACAATCACTGGCACACGCAGCGTATGGGTAATATTATGTTATCAGCATTTATGTTCATAATTGAACTTTCCACTTGGCCCACACACAATTGTATTTAGTACACTCAGCTGAAATACATTTACCCGCAGATGTGATTCAAATACAGTGAACCCACGTGAGTCCCTTGAACAAACAAAGTGGCTTAAATGGTTCATATGCGGGCAAATAAGTGCAATGTTTATGAGCTGCATTCAGTAGCAAGTGCAAATACTTGATGTGGCAACCACAAGTTGCTTATGAGTAAAATCTAACGACACATACTGAGTGCTATGTCTAATTGTTTGTCAAACAATTTAAGAGAGTATTGACCTAATTGTGTCTAAGTTTCTCTCTTTTAAGTATGTTGAGCCAAGGCAACTTTGTAACTTAAGTCATTGAGCTGTGTAGTTTAGTTAGTATCTTGTATCTGGACGAACATTTGATTCAAGTTTTATTTTCTGCTCAATTGCCAACCAGGAAGCCAACAAATCACGTGACTTGATTGTTTTTCTATTGTTTTTAAAATAAACTCGTTTTAAACCAAAAGGCGTTGACGTGCACCAAAAGACAAACAATACATTTGACATTAAGTATGTGAGATTTGGGTTTTAACACTCTCAAACAGGGTATTACGATTTTGTTACTTTTTATGTAACGCTAAGAAGAAGACAATTTTGAATTGACGGATAACGTTCAATGGGAGCGAAAAAATTTCTTAGTACTACACAAGACTAAATTTTTAAATTTTAAATATTTTAGTTAAAATGGGCTCACAATGATCATTGTACATGTTAGAGTATTTTCCGACATTGTCCCTCTTTTCGGTTTTCTTGTTGTTTTTTTTTTTATATAAAATGTGACGAAACTCAGCAACACGTGCTGTGGTATGTAAATAAAGCAGATATTTAAACACACACACACATACATATGTACAAATACACGCATAAGCTGTGTTTACATTTGTGTCTGTTTGCTCTTCCGACTTTCCATGCAGTTGTTGTTGTTGGTGTTGTTGTTTATGTACATTGAAGTCGTAATGATTGTCACCCAGCCGCCCCTCTTGCCCGCGCCGTTGCCCATCTGCACGTGTTTCCGCTTCGATATTTGCATTGGCATTGCATTGTTTCCGGAACTGCTGTTTTTGCACATGTAAAATGAAAATGCTTTAAACGCATTTAAATACTTCAATAAATCAGCACAAGAATACGCAAAAAGGCTCTTGTCATGTATTACCGACTAACAGATACCCTTAAACCTAGTCGTTAGTACTAGTAGATATACTTTCGTTTGCCTGTTACATACGTTAGCATGTGTTTATTGAACCCTTCATACTCATTTTTAAATTTACTGCAGACAGACTTTTAAAAACTGTGATTGTGGACTAAAAGCTATCAAGTCAAGCTTTATATTTAAATTTCAGAAGCATCAATATACAAAATAAACTTCACATACATTTTTTGTATTCAAATACCATAAATACGTTTAGTTTATAAGATTTTAGATTTAACATTTTAAATATTCCATTTCGTTTGCTTAAATAAAAATAAGCTTTTAGCTTCTTAACAATTTGCTCTCAATATTAATATTTTATTGAATTAGTAGAGCTGCTGGAGAAAAAACCACAGAATGCCACAGAGCGGACTAGCTAAATATTAAGTTATGTGAAAGCTAAAGCAAATTTTTGGCATTCATTTCTATGCTCATGGTTTGAAGGATTCAATGTTTTGCAGTCTCAGGAAGCAGGCAGCTGACAAATAAGAGTTCACTCAAGCACAAATGCAACTACAGCAACTGCACATGTTGCTGCGGCTGCTGTGGTCAACACATAATAAAACAAAAGGGGCACACACTCAAGCCCAAGGCAGCCAATTGTGACAATCAATGCATTGCTCAGCATCGGGAAAAAGAAATTTGTGAAAGTGAATGAATACAAAACGGACTGTGACTACATTAAAATTCGATTTTCTCTTCAGTGTTCTTGTTTTTTATATTCTTTGAGTTCTCGCTGTTGTACACACACAAGCACCCACACAACCCCTACTCACACACACACAAAAACACAAGTGCCACAGATAAAATCGAAACTAAGCGAAAGCCGCAAACGCAGCAACAAATGTATCTGTTGGATAGTGATTGAGATACATTCTCACTGCGGCTTGTGATTTTTTGTTTTTTATGTTTCTATTTTTATAAAGTGTGTTTTTAAATTGGCACGCGCAAAAGCCACAAATTGAGTTAATAATTGAAGTGATGCAAATTGATGTCAAGCAATAACTCTGCTTTTCAAACGGTCTGATGGGGACTACCAAACTTTCCAAAATCTTATAAATAAACCCATACAGGTAGTACAATTTATAGTAATGCTACCGTACTTGATTCTGATTTACTTGATATTATTACTGATTTTGTTTTCGCCCTAAAATACCAAAATCGATAAAAAATTTAATGTAAAGTTTGAAACACTTACTTACTAAAATCGCCAATAAAAATATTAGTATAGATGACTAGAGAAGTTTGAAAATAAACAGAGCCTACCAGAATTTTTATTGCATAGCCCAACTGGCAATAAATATTTATTTCACGAATATGTCTTTGTAGCTATTATTTGTATGCCAACCAAATAACATATAATTAATAACAAGTATTTTCTAAATTCACTTTAAGCTATCAGCAGCGTAAGAAAGTTGGCGTTCTCAAATGTGCCCGAAAGGCAACAACTTCTAATTCCCATGCATAAAAGTTTATTCTATTGTTGAAATTTTCGGCAATCTTGCACTTGCTGCACTTCAGGCTATAGTTTCGAAAATGATACCACACAAACTTTTACAAGCGGAGGGGGAAGTGTAGGGTGGAGGGGTAAGCAGTGATGGCCACAAAAGCACTTAAAATGTTTCTCTCATATTTCGATTATTTACAAAACGATTCAAATTTTCTCCATTCAACTGCCGGCGGCGGTGATTTCAACAATTGCAAGGAGCGTTTATGGGCGTTAGTGGGCGTGGCTGTGGTCTGCTATTGACAATGATTATTTACTCTGCGTGTGGCTTGTCGATTGAGCAGCGAACTTTGATATTGTATTGTTCTCATTGCCAAGTTAATCGAAAGCCTAATTAGTCCACTCACCCAATACCCAGCCCTCCCCCTCCCCCCCCCTTTCACTTGAACATCCTGATTGTTCGCCGTAGAGCCCGCCAAATACAATTAAGCGGCTGCTGTTAAATTAGCAGCATAATAAGCACCAAAATGAAGTTAAGCCGTAAACAAGCACAAAAGCAAAGCCCGATAAATTAAGCGCTGACATTGGCACAAAAGTTTTCCCTATTTGATTGTTCGGCCAGCAATTACTTCAACCTAATCGCACAGAACGTAGGTAGAAAGGAAAAACTTTAAAAATCACGGAGACAAAGCAGACAATGCGAAAGCTACAACTTCAATAGGCAATCAAGGTTAAACTTACGGATAAAGCTTACAACCTCTCAACCTGGTTAAAAATAGAATTAGCTTTGACATTTTCATGTCAAATATTATTTATATTATTGACATTTTCACTACACAAAAACCAAAATCAAAGCCAGGAAAGCATTTGGGAATTCCATTAAGAAGATATTATAATACATGTGTATATAGTTAAAGCTGGTATTCCGCTTTGAGATAAATCCAACTCCATATAACGCTTTCAGTAAGTGTGCTTGCAAAAAGATTATATAGCCAGACATAGACGCTCTAAAAGCAAAATCCTAGACGTAGACAAAAGACGTTTATGATGAAATATATACATAAATTCAACCGCATTTTTCCACACATTGTGACATAACGTACGCTAAAATGTGTGCATGTAGTACATATTCATTTTATGCATGACATGGCTTTAACAGAGACACACAGAAACATACACAGACTGACGGAAAAATATGAAGGCGTTTTGGCTGTATATGAAAATGGCTGACACGTTTTCAAGGATGACAGCTGCACATCACGTTTTTCAATGCATGTACGTATATCATGTATGAGTCTCTCTGATACGTAATAACTTAAATATGTGATGGCCAGAAAGTTATACAATTTATTTATATACAAGTTTAAAAATAAATTTTTATTTAAACCATGCACAAACTAAGCAAAGAAATTTTCAAAATAAACAACCTTACATTACGTGAATTTAATTTAGAGATCTTTACTACGATATATTTTTCGTCTCAGATATACAAATAAATATGTAAAAAAATAAGTAAATTCGCGTACATCCATTGATTGTATTTTTTACCAATATTGCGAAGACTTTCACACATTATTATTACATTATCTCAGATTTGATAAATATCGTTAAATATCGAAAGGGAGTAAAAGCTACCGAAATTAGAAAAAAAAGTTTCATTTGCTAGTAGCTTTAGGCAGCTTAGTTATTCCGAGTCAGATTTGTAAACCTAACAGGAAATACTTATTCCCTTTTTTATCCGATTTCACTGGGTTTAGGTTATAAATAGCATGCATCTGAATTCAATTCAAATCGCACATATTTGACTTATATTGGAAGGCCAATAAATTTGAAAAGGTGTGAAATAAATGTTTGTTTTATTTTTTGAACTCACGGCATATAGCTTAAAATAAAAATTGTCTCACGCACAACTAATCACTTATCCCTTAAAGACATGAATGTCTGTGTGTGTGAATATTTTGTATATATGCATCTGTTCTTTTCATTCGGCTGTAAAATTCCATTTTCAAGAGAAAGCAAACAGCATTTCTTGGAACGTGCGAACATTTGCGATGCTTTTAACACTTTGATGACATTAATTTAAATGAATGCCGCACAACAACAACACCAACAACAACACCAACAACAAGAACAACAGCAACAGAAGGCAACAACTGAACGCAGCACAACGAAAGGCAGTAAACAGCTTCATAGACAG
This sequence comes from Scaptomyza hsui, assembly GCA_018152825.1. Taxonomy (NCBI): domain Eukaryota; kingdom Metazoa; phylum Arthropoda; class Insecta; order Diptera; family Drosophilidae; genus Scaptomyza; species Scaptomyza hsui. Next base: position 1,062,778 of record JAECXO010000044.1, on the reverse strand, counting down.
AAGAGAGAAACACAAACAGAAAAAGATTACTTCAAGCAGACATTTGCCAGTGCAAATCAGAAGCAATTTGTTGCCCTCCATGGGAAATCTATATTTATATATCCTTGCGTGTATATATATACACACGAATGTAGACTTATATAAAATGTGTAAGCTGAGCAGCATTAGGTTGGGTTTAATGCGAATAAAACGGAACAGCTCACTTCAGACTGCCGATCCTTATGTACACTTGTATACGATTTAATTGGGGTATGTGTTACAGTAGCCTACTTCTAGGCGAAATCTGTCAAACACAAAATAAATAATATGTTTTAGGTACATTTTACTCATACTAAATTACTATATAGGGCAATAAAATGTATATACCCACCAAAGAGGGTATTAAAATGCATCGGTACAGTGCGCTCAGGGTTAGAGACAGGCGATAGGTAAAAGAACTGCAGACATTCATGGACATCGACGAGGACTGCAGCTGGCAAGTGGCTGGCCAGTTGGCAGTTGAATGTCTTTTAAGATTTTCACTCGAGTTGAGTTGAATGCGATTTGAAGTCGTTGCCAGTTAAAAGCAGTCAACAGATGCCCGGTAATATGAAGTTGCAATACGATTGTGAAAATTAACAGCTTTGTCATTTTCGAAAATGTTGGCAACAGCTTTGAAACAACAATCAATATTTATGAAGCATTTTGGCATTATGCGAAAACCAATGTGTTATATTACTAGTTAAAGTAAACTGGACACAATTGTTGTTGAACAATATGTGTTTTGTGTTGATTGAAACTCAATGAAGTGTAAATATTTAAGCCAATTTGTATTCTGAATTGGTGCACAATTAATTCCAGCGCCTTTTAAATTCGACAAATCAACAATAACAAACAAATGGCGTTCATGCAAAAATATTCATGCAATTAGGCAATAAGTAAACACAACGGCGATTCCAACGAAACCCAAGCGTACAGCACAGAAAAGGCTTGACAATGTGGCGTATGCGCAACGAAAATATAAAATAACAAACTATTTCATAAATAAATACCTTTCAAATGTATATTGAATACTTGACACGGTTTGTCATGCGACAAAGCCTTTGTTTATGAATTTATTCATTATTGAGCTTTAATGTGCTGTTAAAGCACTTAGAAGTGAAATTATATCTGGTTAGGTGAGCGATTTAATGTAGAGCAATAAAATGGTACTATAAACAAGTGTGTTTTTGGCTTGATTTTAAATTGCTTCTGTGCGTGCAGCACAATATGATTCCGGAATTAACGCACAGTCAAATTAATGCTGTGCCGCTACCATTGTTTTCTATCGTTGCGAAATTCTGGTGGCATTCAACACTGGCAAATTAAATTAGGCGCCATGATGATTTGCCATTGTTGGCGTATGCTGAATGCAGCCAGCCAGCCAACCAACCAACCAGCCAAAATGCCTGCCAAGTCGCGCTCATATAAACAAATAAAACAACGGGAAAATAAAACATATATACAAGAAATGAGAAATGCTGTGACCAACTTTTGCATTATTATGTGAGTATTTTTATGATGCAGCTTAAATGCGCTGAGCCAACATAGCAGAAGACTGCACAATAAATGAATTACGAAAAAAAGTAAACTGTAACCGAAGAAAAGTGCTCGTATAAAAAAACCAGACGCATTGAAAATTCATTCATTGTAGCAAAAGCTTTTGGTTACTGCGGCGCTCGTTTCCGTTGGAGCTGCAGCGCCGGATGTGATTTTCATTTTTATTTCCGGCAATTAGCACTCGAATTGAGAGTGCAAACGGACTCTTAACGCGGCCACTGAAGTACGCTTCTGTCGAAATCCATTCAAATGATGATTTAAATCTACGTACTTTACCCTATTACTAAGGAGTATAATCACTTTTACAAGGAATCTGCATAATCTAGTTTAATTTACGGCTTAGAGTATTTAGTTGATATTGAATTACAAATTTGTTAATGTGTTTAGTAAACTTTACTTTCTTTTACTGATTTTTGCTATTTGCTCGTGATTTTGGTGGCACTTATTCCATTCTCACCTGCTTAGCTGACTTTATTTCACCTCTATGTAGGATATTAAATTTTTATCATACCATAAATACTTCAGTTTTTATATAATTTTTATGCACCGACAGCACTTAGTGGTCACAAAAGCAAACTCTTGAAATTTCACAGTAATTTAAAGTTTTAGTCTGCATTTCCGCTGGCAGCGGCCACTTTGTTGCTGCCTCGCCACTAGCTGTCAGGATTTTCGCAAACGAACCTGACCGAATTTATGTTTCCGTCGTGGTCTGTAGCTGTTTCGACGCTGTCTCTGTCACATCCGTTGGCATTAGAATAAGTTCGTAGCATTTGTAGACCAAATTCCGTTTGCTTTAAACACCACCAGTTCATTTGTCCTAGCTTTTGCGTTTTACAGCATGCAGCAAGGAGTAGAAAATAGTATTAGCAGTAAAAATTCCTCAAATATATAGCATACCTTTTGGCATTTTTCGCCCATTTACAAATGTTCACAGGTTGAAAAATGTAATTTATTGAATGGATCCTTACATAATTTAACAAACTAAATAGAGTTCAGTTACAATCAATAGTAATAGTCAATTGTTGATCAAATTATCATGTTGTCTTAATGGATTTAAAAATGGGTAAGTTACTGAAATTCTGCACCACCGCTGTACACCAGTTCTTTAACAAATAAAAATAAATCGAATTACATGATAATATAATCATGAGTTTCTCGGAGAAGTTTGTCAAGTACAAGGATATAAATTAGGTAACTAGTAAAATTTTAACCCCTTAGAATTTTTAAACCTAGTCTGATAACCTTCATCGATTCGACGAACACTGTTGCTATTTTCTTCTTTTTCCCCGAATTCTCTTATTCTGTTGTGTTCTACTTTACAATGCAGTTAGTGTGTGCTGTGCGCTGAAGCTCTGCAGAAGTTTGCCGCCGTCAGCGCAGCGTAAATTATTTTTTTTGCTTTCAACGAAAAGTTACATCGTCAAAACGACGAAGGTTTCCATTTGCGTAACTTTTTTGACCTGTCTGGATTGTATGACAATTTTATTCAAACATGGGAACTGAGTGTGATGATTCTTATTTTGATTAATTGACCTAAGAAAACCGTGAAATTGTTGAAATAATTAATTTTTCTTAGGTTTTTCTATGTAAAGCTGAAGATATTGATTCATACTAATTATTTTGTCGTTAACGGAAAGGTAATTATGTTTTGTCTTTTACTTTTTCGAAGCTGTAAATACCTTTACCGACTTTGTGCTAAACAAAAATGGACTCAACTGCGATTCGCTAAAAAATATATAATAAAACTTTAAAAATACAAAGCCTGTACATTTTAGTGTTTGTTAAGGTTCATTCTTGATTTTAAATACAATGCCTTCTTCCTTAGCATTCTTAAATATACGAAAAAAATCTATTTTGTTATTTTCTACATCCCCATAATTTGTTAAAATTGGAGCAAAATATGATATGATATGATAAATAAGCGGCTTTGCAATGTTCCTTTAATGATGATATGATTTCAAATTTTCTTGAGTGACTGTTGAGAAACGCAAACACAGTTGACATATTTATGTTGACCAAAATAGATGTTGGAAGTCGCAGCAAAGTTTGCTATAATTACGGCAGCTGATAGAGCAGAAATGCCAGCATCTTGGCGCTTGCTGCGCATTAAGCAAGTAGTTACATTGGATGGTTAACAAGTGAAGCAAGTCGGGCATATTTATCAACCAGCCGCAGACCGGCAATTTGTTGCTTGATGTTAACCATTGGTTGGTTACTTACTTGTCTGCTTGGGCTGTAAAGAAGAGCGAGAGTAAGTTCGAAAACCAGCCGGCAGCTGATTTATGATGGCACCCACAAGGGCCTTGGTCTGGTCTGGTCTGGTCTGGCCTGGGCTGGTCTGGTCTGGTGTGTTTTGGCCTGGTCTGAGCTGCGAACGTAAAATATTAAAGGCAAACGAAAATTAACAGTCAAATGCTATCGAGTTTTAAATTACTCAAGTCACAGCGAAAAGAAGAAGCAACCAAGCAAACTTCAAGATGTGCAACTGAAACCCAAAAGAAAACCAAAACCAAAGCTGTCTGCCTTAATTGTAGCAACATGCGTTTTAAGCCGCAAGACCATTTCGACTACGACTTTACACTTTACACTTTTGCACTTCATTTAGCTAGTCCTTGGCAACGGACTTTTGTAAAAGCAGCTCTCTTGGCCATCAAAACCAAAGTAAAGCGCCAAAGGATTTTACTCACTTACATTGCTTCCCTCTTCTTTCTTCTCCTGCTACTTTTACTTTGCTTCACTTCAAGAAGCTTACAAACATATATGTTTTTTATTGATGGTGCTTTTGTTGTTGTGTTTGTTGCTTGCTGCAGTTTGTATTTTGAAGCGCCTTACATGGCATTAGTTCTGCGTGATTGGTCTATAAGCCTTCATCTAAGTATAAAATATTTTTAAGGCACGCAGAGCGTATGTTTAAACTTTAAAGCGCTCGGCGAATTAAGTAAATCTGGTTGATATAGTAATTCTAAAGCAGTTAAATTTGTTGAACTAATCAAAATTTATTTTAAAATTCTCTGTTTAATGGCAACCAAACTTTGTAGTAAAACTTTGCCTTCATTTTGAATATTTTATTTACCATAGTCGTGCATTTCGTTTTCATAGAAAAGGTTGACATGTCAAAAAATTTTATATGCATTGTGCACAGTCTGTTGCCTTGTAGAACTGAAGATAGTGCACACGTGTGCTCGAAATCCAAGTGACAATTGAATGAGGCAACAACAGCAGGAGGCACTGCAGAAGAAGAAGAAGAAGGAGGTGCAACCAGTGCAGTCTGACAGCTGCCTGACAGAATTCAAGCTGGCATACCATAATATTACTTATGGCTGGACAGTAAAATGTCCTTTTGAAACACACAAACGAACATACATGGAAATGCTGGCTATGGTTTCTGAATGGAGCACGAAGCTGTGCAAAAAATTGTCAATATGACAAAACATTGTACGTTGTACGCATTGTCAATGTGAACGTGCTCAAGCAACTTATTGACATCGAAAATGCTCGTGAACATATTTTTGAGTTTTGATTTCCGATTTACGACACCAAACATACACACACAAACAGAGACATACATGAGCACAGATTTGCTGAATTCACGATAATTTTGGCAATAATAAAACACAATTTGCTAGCATGCTATTTGATGTTGATAATTGCCAAAATCATATACAAAAATTCAACCCAATAAATCAAATAACATGAATTTTACAGATAAGATTTGAAAATTATTTGCTTTAAGATCTAACTAAATCCCTTTCAGGGGTTTTAAAACAGTAACTTTACCATTTACCATTGGTATTTATAATTTAGTCGACAATTGTTTTTAAATTTTTGCTAAGAATATGGCGCCTTTGTTTATTTTTTTTCTCTTGTATATTTTTTACTTTTGATGTCAACGCCGTCCAGACAACAATAGCAAAAAAAAACAAGGAATCAAAACGAATTTATAAAAATACAAAAACAAGCTATTCTATTTTAGAAAATTCAACTCAAAATACCCTATTTAAATCGCTAAAATACTTTTTTATTCAATACATATACATATATTAGGTCAGCATAAAAATAAATAAGAAATTTTCAACTAAAGATTTATGGTCATGCAGAAATATACATTATGATACCTTTTCACTCATTAGGGTCTAGGGTATAAAAACAATCAACAACAAAATCCCAAAATATTAAAATTGAAATTTGTTTTCTAAAAACCCAAAGCAACGGCGTGAAGCAGCCAGAACATCGAACAACAAAAAAAAAACAAAAAGAAGAAAGGAATAAAAATAAAATAACAAATCCCCAAAAGTGAGTGCCCCAGAGACTGTACTGTGGGGAAAGGAGCTGGGCTCTGTCGCACGGCTCATGAGTCGGTGCAAACGGAATAATATTTACCCAATGTGATTTTGTTTACCTATCTTTTCAAGCCCAACAGCGTGCACAGGCACCTGCAGACTTGCCCTCCCCCACCCATCTTTTGCCCAAAAATAATCAGAGACGCACACATACACAAATTTAGATGGCCACAAATTGTTTGTATTTTGTTATTAGTTTTCTCTCTCTCGCTCTTCGTTTTTTGCGTTTTTCTCTTTTATTTTCATTTAGCATTTTACTTACTCATTGTAGATATTGTGTATTTTGATGAACCGAAGTTAATCCAGCTTTAAGCAAGTACTATAGAGCAAGTATCTTTTAAATACTATTACACAATACTGTCAGGCTGTACATTTAATGTAAAAACCAAGTTACAACTTTAAGTTTCTTGACTTAATTTTAGTTGCCGGAAGTTTTTGCAGCTGCACAAAAGACAAAAAAAACACGTAAACAAAATAAAAAAAAAAAAAAATGAAATAAGGATGCAAAGGGAAAACTTGCAACTGGGAAAAACAAAAGCAACGGCAAAGGCAAAGACTTTATTTAATTAAAAACTTGACGCACGCATGCAAAATGCTCTCGTGTACGAACGAAAACATGTTACATCTTGCATGGTCATGGCCCAAAACTTTTTGGTAAACTTCAAATGTACGTTGGATTTTTCATTAGCACTTCTTAATTAGCCCGGACTCACTGGCACATGGCTCACAGGGTCAGTCATACCACGTAGTAGTAGTTTAGTGTACTATAGCTTAGAACTTTTTATGATACAACTTAATGGCAAAGAAAGCTGCTCAAATGTCAAATGTCTACTAGCCATAAAACTTAGTATAAAGTTGCCCAATTTGGTCCCCGTCCAGCTTTCAATGCTGTGGCAATTGTATCCATGGTGCAATCTCTTTTGATGTCATGAGCACTCCATTGTGTGCGCTTTATTGTCCGCTGTAAATCTATATTACTTCTTAGGTGTACTTCGGGGTGTACTAATTTAATACCCTCAACATGGAAATGACAGCGCTCGGTGCTCGCCTAATGAAAGCAAATTGGTTGTAGAAAATTCTTTGAGCCCGTATCAATTTGTACGCAAGTTCAACTGAATTTTGTGGTTAACCTTTAAGATGCTGTTGCCTGTTGCGTTTTGTCTTACATTACATTTAATAAAATCAAATGTCTAGGAATTTTCTTACAACAAACAAGTATTCTTTGAAATGTGCAAATTGAGTGGGATTTATTAGCCTGCATTTGCAAAGACCATGAGAACTTGACTTGGCTAAAAATAACTTTCAAGCTGTTTAAAAACTTTTTTACACTTGAAGATAAATATTAAAGATAAAACTACATACTTAATGTAAATTATCAAAGTAAGAGCTCCTGAACTTTTAACTTTCCATTTGTAAACTTTTATCCAAGATTTGAGTTACATTTGGTTCGATAATCAAATTTAAATTGGTCACAATAAACTTTTCTCAATGTCTTCTCTCCAATTGTTTGCACAAGCAAATTGTTGAATTTAGTCACAAGGCTTATGTTGTTTATTTAAATGTTTAAATTACACATTTTTGTGCTTTTGTTTGATTTATGAGCGCCTTAAAATATGCAACATGCAAATTAATAAAGCAACGCGCTTAAAACTTTAATCCTTTATGCACATATGGCTGCGAATATTTATCACTCCCAGTGACACACTCACCTGACCTTTTTGTTAAGCAGCCGCCTCCAAAGCAGGCACCACCCCTTACGCTTAAATACACGCCCCTAGATTGTTTACTGTTGGCTTTTGGAGCACATTTTGAATTTATGCACATTTCATGGCATTAATTATGCGCTTTCCAGTTGTTGTTGTTGTTGTTGTTGTTGTTTACTGTTGACATTAATAAACGAGCAATTAATGAAATTGCAAACGTGCAGCTACATAATTAATTATTTGCATTAATTATGAATGCTCTTAAAATTATACAAATTGTAAATATATTTCTTTCAAACCTGGCGTTATTATTGTTGAAAAGTTACAAACTAAGCGAACACCAGATGGTGTCAAAACCGGAAAAAACAAATGTTTAAATGTTAAAATTATAAAACCCATCCTAACGCTTATTTGGACTTATGCCATCCAGGTATGGGGCACTGCGTCTAAAAGCCGGCTCGACAGGCTAAGGGTCGTCCAAACGCATGCAGCTCGGCGTGTATCCGGGCTTCCCTGGTATGTTACCAACAGTGTCATCCAAAGGGACCTGAGACTCGTACTGGTCGGGGACCAAATCAACCACCACAGCAGCCGATACGCCGACAAGCTCGCGGTGCACCCACCGATCTCCCTACACGTAGGATTTTCTAACATGTAAATTTTGAAAATATATTAGTTAAGGTTCCCTCTGTACCCATATTACCATTCCCTTTACACGTTAGGTTAAGTTCAGAAGTCTCTGAACGCTTCCTGCGACATTAATAATAAAAAGGTTATTTTAAAAAAGAAGTAATAACTTTTTTTGTGATACTATCCTGATGCATTCAAATAGTATCATAGATAGCTTAATGCGCCGCCATTTAAATGAACTCAAACGGCACTTTTATAAATTTAAAAAAAAAAAAAAAAAACTCTTGAACTCACTTGCCTGCCGGGAAATGGTAACTCGAGTAACTGCAACAGAACTTATTAAATTTGCTATTTTCTCTTCAACAATTAGCACTCGTACCTGAAGCAGCCAACCAAGCCAACCCGGGCAGACAGGCAGTCGAGCTGTATCCGCAGCCCAGTTAATGAAAACTTTTGAATGAGAACTTGAATAAGTAATAAAGCACTTGGCCTGCAAATAAAAAATAAAAATAGCAAACCTGGCCAACTGATGATGGACCGACCTAGTGGGCGGATACTTCAAATCGCCTCGCTGACTGGTCGAGGCAAGTTATTTGCAAAATGCTTGACCAACTTCTGAACTTTTGAGTAACTTTTGATGGCATTCGCAATTGTTTGTTGTTTTGCCGCACTCGCAGAGAGTTTACCCCATGTCACCAGTTGTTGTTATTGTTGTTTTTGTTGACTTGCATAAGTGTTTTAATCGGACCACAACTGATACTTTAAGTGGCGCAAATAAATACAAATCATAACAAATGTGGCATTCATAAATAATCAGTAGCTCAGACAGAGAATCGAGTGGACTCAATTGAGACAGCTTTAAGTTTTAATTGATGTCATCGACTTTCAAAGATTCAATTTCAGTGTACATATTTCTTGTAGTGATATATATCCAATTAGAATAAATTTACAAAATAACTACATAAATTACATCCGAATACAATTCTGTTGCTTGTCCTAGCAGCCATATATCTATCACAATGTTGGATTGTTAGGTGAACCACATTGTCAGTGTTGCAAACTCAATCAAAATGTGCACAGCTCGCACAATTTAAATTTTGATTTAAACTTGGCAGACAAGCCATAGGATCTGGCAAAGCAAAAGCAACCAGACTGACCTGACAGCTTACATAATAATTAATTTTATTGCCGACATAGTCCACCTGGACCAAAGCCTGAGCAGACCTACCTGAATACAAGTTGCAACTGCAAGCAATAAAACAATTTATCGTTATTGTTTCTGTGTGAAAGTGCAGTAGTGACAAATTAAGTTTGTTTTAACAGGTGAGATAACACGAAAAATTGCATAATTGTCGTACACATGTAAATCGTTGGTTTTATGATTCATTATGTTTATATGTAATTTTTCAATCTATTTGACAGAGTTTCAGTTTTGTTTTGTCAAATTTGCTTCCTAATCCTGCACAATACCGAATTTCGGTTGTTAGACAGCCCCTGTCTGCTGTTCAAACATTCATGAACTATTGAACAATAGACATTACAATCAACTGGCTGTGAACACAGTCAAGCCTCGAAATTTCCACTTGTATCAATCGATCTTGAATTTGCATAAAATAAACAATGCACAATGGCTATACGAACAGGAGTATTTCGAATATTCAAACGCTACACGTACATATATATTGTAATTAGAATTTGCATATGATTAGGCAACAGCAGACTGAGCCGAACAATTGCAATCTGAATCTGTGTGCGTGGCAAGTTCATAAATATATTAACATTAATTATGTGGCATGCCGCAGCTAGCCAAAATTTAAATCCATGCTCAATGAAATTTAAGCAACTGCCTTTCGTTGCCAATTAATTTTGTTACATTTGACATTTTAGAGCACAGTACATATGAATCTAATTTAATTATTATTTAAAATATAATCATTATTAACTCCTTTTATTAATTATTCTGATTTAAGTGCATTTTTCAATTTTAGTCATATTGCTTTTAAATGCAGCTGGATTCAGTTTATTAATAAGCAATTATCGAATTAACAATTTACAAATCGAAAGTAAGGATTTCACTTATGAAAATTGTTAAATGGTGTTATTTATGACTTTAAAATAGAATTTTTAACCTTTTTTATATAAATTGTTTTTGGAAGGGTGTTGTTACAAGTTGTACACGATGACTGTGGCATGCGACTGAGAAACCCCAATGCTGTCTATCAATGTCAAGGAGAGTTTTTTGCACTTGTAAAGCTAGGCGGAGATAGAGCTTGAGGCGTCAGATAAAAAAATAAGCAATACACTTGTATGTAATCGTAGCGTATCTGTTTTTACGAACACACATATAGAGAGATACGTATGCGGGCAGAGTTATTTGTTTGCACATAAAAATACGCAGACAGCACTCTAGAGAATCGACTTGCAAAGTGGAAACGAAACAAGATGGCAACAACAACAACAACAACAACTACTTACGAGCTCACATGCAAATAGTATGCAGCAGCAGCAGCAGCAGCAGCAGCAGCAGCAGCAGCGTGCAGGAGACGCCGCAGAGTATGCTGTGGAATATTTTAAATTGTTTTCAGCAAGGAATTTTAATATCAAAAACATTGCCACTAAGCTAAAAGCGCTTATCCAGGGCAAGAGAGAAAGAAGGAGAAAGGGAGAGACAGACCGAGAAATAGTAACTGACAGACACGTGCGGAGAGCGCAATCAATTTGTGCTTCATCAAAGTTCTGTGCATATCCAACACATAATGCAAAAAGTGGAAAAAACAAAATTAGTTGTTGCTTATTGAAAAACTCGGTAATATGAAAGCCACCCACTAAACTCACAACGTTCTCTCTCTGTGAGTTAGTGTGTGAGTGTGTGTGTGTATGTGCATGATGCTAATTGAAATTAATTAAGTACGCATGCCTTTAATGAAAGTCATGCCTGATTACTTGACTACGTTCAGCCAATGTAAGGGTCTATTGAAAAACTATTTCTCTACAAATTCGATCAACTTTCGCCTCTTATCACAACAGTTCCCTTACGATGAGCCGAGTTAATGCTTAACTTAAAAAGAAGTGAGTTAGAAAGTTCAATTAGAGTGCATAGTTTAAATGAAAATTTAATTGATATACTTATCTGCGTTTAATATTCCAACAATCGAACTTTAACTCGCATTTAATTCTTTAAAACTCAGGGTCAACCATTACCTTAAGTAAGCCAACTCAAATGCAAAATTTGCACAATTTTGAAGATTTGGTGAAGCAAAGAATTTGCGGAACTCATGCGTATGCTTATTTTGAGCATGCTCTTTTTTTTGGCTGCCAAAGTATTTGGCCAAAAGAAACATCAAAAGCTGATCCCGAACTGAAATAATTATTTATTAAAGCGTAAGTCCAAAGGCCAAACACAACGAATAACTCAAAGTGCTTCCCTCCGAACTAAGCTAATTAGACATCCACTGGAGCGGCACATGAGCAAACAACTCATTTTGTACGAAAAACTTTTCGCCGCTTGATGGCCAAATTATGTTCTTGTTGTTGTTGACTTTAAACTGAACTAACTGGACAGCTAAATATATTTATTTTGCTGCAGCAACGAAAGACGTGACAATTTTAATAAACCCCTCCCACAACAACAACAAAAAAAAAAAAAAAAGGAGAGGAAGGAAGGTTGGCTTTAGTCGTAATCCCAAATTGATGAAGGTTCATGTTCAATGCCAAGCAAGCAATTATTATTAACTATGCTCCAGGGTGCAAGAGCTCAGCACTTGCCATTGACACTGGGCCCCACAGGCAGCCAGCCAGCAACAACTACAACAATACTTACGCAAGGAATATAAAAGCTGTACGTGTCTGGCATACACATGGACCAGAGGGGCGCGTAAAGGGACTCACAAAACGCAACTAGTGGCAAAAAAAAAAGGTTCGCGTCGAGCGCAGTTGTTGTTAAGCCACTAGAACTTAGCATTGAAACGAAATGAAACTGCAGTTCCCGAGAAAAAATTAACAACTGAATGCCAATTTGCCTACACACACCTACACAACAAGTGCAGCACAGTGGGAAGCTCAGCAGACAAATCACGTTACACATACGTCGCGTGAGCCAGCGTAGCGAATTGAAAGCGCGTTGCCTGGCAACCGCTGGCAATGGAAAATGGCAAATGGCAAATGGCTAAAGGCTTACCGTGTTGCCAAATTGGTAAGTCGTAATTGCTGCTAATGGCTCATTATTGCTGCATGTTGCAACCAATTTGTACGCATGATAAATCAATGGCCAAATGACTGCAGCAAGCCGGAATGGCATCCAGCGCCGTTAAAGCGTTTTAGAAGATGATTTCCATTAAAGCAAACGTTAAATATATATGTTTTCCAGCGAATAGCTCAGCTTTGCGCATTCATCTCCAGTCTTGCGTAAAATATTTGAAAATTATTTTCTGCTTTTTTATATACACATAAACATTAGCATTAAAATATATAAATAGAGCACCTTAAAGCGTAGCTGAAGCGAATGCTACAAATATTTGCATAAATAAGTCAGCTGCAAACCGGATGAGAGAAGAAGCCGTCCTCAAGCAGCATTCAGTTACCTGCATTACCGGCTGCTGCTGTTGCTGCTCTCGTAGCAGTTTCTCTTTATTTTATTTAGCAGCTACTACCGCCCGATATTGTGAATAGTTGAAGCGGAAAATTGTAAATCGCCTGCGCAGCAAAATGAAAACATTGCAATATGCAAATTCAGCCAGCAAATCGCATTTTATCTCGCTTAAAAATGCCAGAGACACTTGCTGAAAATGCCAGCATAAATGCAACTTTAAATTTATGGAATACTCTTAACAATTTAATATATGAATATACATACCCATTAGTAAATCCAAAAAGCTTAAAATGATGTCTATCTAACATCACTTGAGATTAATCTAACTCGTATTATTATTCATTTGATTAATGTTGATAAATTGAATTTTCCAGCACTTGATTTGCATGCAAGAAATGTCAGAAAAGCGAGGAAGAAAAAGAAAACACTCATCTTTAAGCTAATTATAATTTGACAAAATGATGCTCAAAACACAAAATATCACTTAGGCATTTATCTGAAAAATAAACGCAAAACGTTTTTATTAAATTTATCTCCCGTCCCAGAACAACAACATGCGCTCTGTTACGCCCACACACACACACACACGTACACACAAGTAGAATACATAAATTAAACGATATATCATGCTGACATCTTAAATATTGTTAAAAACTGTCACGTTTACATTTTCGTTGCTTACTCATTCAGTTGGTGTTATATAAGTATCATACCTTGATGCCAGCAAAACCAGCTCCCACATCCACCCACTGACTCTGCGGATTTCTGGACTGACAGTTAATGGACCATAAGAAATTCAATTAGAGACGATCTCTTATTGTTGTTGCTGTTGTTGTTGTTGTTGTCACTGCGGCACAGCAGTTCGTTTTGTATGTGTGTGTTTGCCATGCGCTATTCTTCTTGTGGCATTTATTTTTTATTAATGATACTTTTGCGCTGTTGTTGTGCGGTGCGGGACAGTAAAAAAAAGAGGCTGGGCCAAAAGCTGCCGCAATTGTCTGACTGTCAGTTGTTCTCTGTCACAGTGTCTGCCTGCCTATCCATCCGTTTGTATGTCCCTCTGCCTGTTTGTCTGTCTGTCTGCAGCTTATGAATGCTGGAAAATTGTACAATGGCGAGTACTGAATTGCGACGCTCAGAAGTATGCAATGCAAATTTCTATAGTCAATTATGGGCCATGGCAGTATGTGAGGCAAGTTTTGTGGCTAATTAAAGGGGCTTAAAAGCTAGCTAGCTAGCTAGTTAGCTAGTTAGTGTCAGCCACAAAGGCCTAAATCATTCAATTGACAGCCTTAAGCGTTTTAATTAAGCCAAAAGTAACGCTCAGCAGCAGCAGCAGCCTAACAATGTTCAACAAAAACAAAAATGAAAGTGTCTGACTGTCTGTCTGTCTGTCTGACTGACTGGCGTTTGGGGTGGGCCTGTCTGACTAACTGTTTGCTTGTTTGCTTATTTGCTTTCGTGATTGTGTTAGCGGTTTCTTCGCTGTCAGCGGCCGCTGCCTTTTGCCTTCATTAGCGCTGTCAAGTGAGCGACACCTTGTTGTCTCCACCCACCACCCACCACCCACCACTGCTCATTTGCATAACAACCCAACGCCCAACGTTAATCAAGTGCTATCGCTATAATCAGCACATTTGTCTTTAAACTTTATGGTGCCACTATCTGTGCGAGCTCGCTGAAAAAAAAAGCAAAGCAATGTATGTGACAGCTCATTTGAAAATGAAAATCACGCATACGCTGCGTGCGCCCAAGTTATTTGTGCAGCTTTACTTGGCTTGCTGCTTTGGTAAGCCTTATTAACTTCACTGTCAGCTTAGTGGTGCGCTACTTTTATTGCTACTATTTGAAGCTGCTGCAGTGACTTCGATTGCTTGGCAAATACCAACAAATCGATCAATTGTCGCACGCCGCCAGAAGGCACGCAGCAAAGGACTGCATCGTTTTGATAGCTGCAAATTGATTTTTCTACTCGATGCCAATGCAATCCGATACAAACAGTCAACACTCAAGGAAAAGCAACACAAGCAAGCAGCAAACGCACGACCATGCAATTTATAATGTGCTGCACTCAAATGTATGCTATAATTTCGTTTACACACACACACACTGCCATCGATTGGCATTTCAATTATGGCTTATCGAAAATAAACCACTTAACTTTATTTCTACACCCTTACAGTTAGTTATAATTGCATTTCTCGCTTACCAACCTATTTGACACACAAACTGTTTATCGAATTTTGCTTTATTTATGGATTATATTTCGTTGGTTTTTTCCAATTACAGTTACTCGCTCACTGCGCTGCATTAAATCAAGACTCAACTCGAAGCCAGCCATTTCTCATTGTTCACATTTTTTACGTGTCGCTACACAAACCAAAAAAATATATATATAAAAAAGAGGGGAAAAAATATATAATCCACCCACCCCAAAAAACGTCGTTAGATTTGTGCACTCAACTGTGCACATTTCATATTGTACTTCAATTAAACAAAATGTTCGTTTCAATGGGCAGCGCTCAAAGCCCTTGTGCAGCTTGTGTACGGTAAAAAAAAAAAAAACTGTTTCAACTTATTCCTGACCAAATTGTGACCCCTTCTAGAGATTTTAAACATTTTTGTATGCAGGTTATAACAAAGTTGCCAAACTAGAAGAACTGAAAGCTTTGAAAATTAATATTATCCACATTAATGCTTTTATGAAATGAGATTTATTTTTAAGCTCTTTAAGCCAACTAAAGCTTCATAAAACCCCACTAAATTGGAAAAACAAGTGCATAATTTCTGCTTGAGCTTAAACTAATGCAGGTGCTTTCTTATATGTTGCCACACGTATGTCGAAAGAACTTTACTTAGAAAATCTAGAAACTCAATATCAAAAAAATAAAAACAAAAATTCGTTTATATCCCATTTAATTAATTTTAATTATTATAAATAATTTAACATTTTTCTTTTTATGTAGTATTATGATCTTTTAAATAATAGTGCGCTACTTATTTTTTTAAATGAGGTGGTAACTGATTCCAAAGTCATTCCATTTTCATTTCATCATTTTATTTAATTTTATTTCATTTTCATTTATATTAAAATTATAGTAAGGTGAATTTAATATTTTCATCAAATTTTTTAATGGCGCTAGACTTTCTGTGCCAACAATTATAAATCCTTGATATGTTGATATTAATAGTATATAAAATTATATGAAAATATATATATATATATATATTAATATAAATAAATAAATAAATATAAATAATTAAATAATAAATATAAGTTTCTCGGTTCAAACGTTGCAGGTGGCGGAATTTTAATTAATATGGTTGTGGTTAAACCTTATATTTTATTTTCAATAAGTCCTTTCTTTGTGTATTTTTTTTTTAGTGTGGATTTTAATTATGTGTATATTAAATACTAATGAAATGCTTTAATACTCATACCAGATCAGATCATTGAAAATTAGTTTAAGTCTCATCGGATGGTATACAAATACGTTTTTTAACGATTTTTCGTGGATCACTTCACCCGAGGCGTTTATTTCCAATTTTTCTACCAAACAAATGGCAGAGAAATGTGTACTTAGCTTTTCTTGCAACGAAAGAAAATCAATGAATGTGTATGTCCATGTGTTTGAATGTGTGTTAACTTTTTATAATGTTTGGTACATATAAAGTTCTTCACGCACTTATGTACATATAATTATTTTTAAATGATTTGGTGCCAAAACGAGTAATTATTTATTTTCTATCCTTTTAAGATCTTTGTCTATTCCCTTTGCATCCAAACATCACACCATCTTTATTATCTCAACTTAAAGAACAGGTACTTTTTTGACTATTTACATTTGTGTATAAAATGCAAAGCACATCTTGGCACCTTGGCAGAATCTGTAAATTTAAGCGATTCATGAAATTTTTGTTTTTGTAATTTCGTACCAAGTAAAAGCTTACAAATTTTATTAAGTTGTGAATTTTTAATGGAAAATGTGTCTACTTGTTAAGCATTTATATTCTTTAGTTCCGTAAATATTTAAATAGTTGACCTATTTCTACTTTTACTTTTAGCACTTAGTGTACTATGCGTATGTGTGTGTTTAGTTTTTAATGCCTTGCTCTTAAGCCAAACATGAACGGCATGCATAACTATGAACGGAAACCAGCTGAAATATTCAGCTAAATAAATTTTCGCACAAACTATTTCAATTTGCATCGCAAATTATGCGCGAAGCAAATGCCTTTGTAAGCTGCCAACGAGTGTGTTTATTTATCTTAATTAAACTTAAGTTAACCATTTCAAATGAATGCAACTAATGTTGAACTAATTGAATTCAAGGCGGCTTTTTATGAGCCAATTATTTTGCAAATGCTAGGGCCGAGTTTTTCTCAAATTGCTGACCCCAAGAGCTCTTACTGTAAAAATTTGAACAAGGCTATAAAACAAAAACCAAAAAGTTGTGTTTAAATAGAAATATGAGCACATGTGAACAAAGTTGAAAAGTACTCAGCAAATAGAAACAACAAAAACATAAAAAAAACAAAATACAATGCTTAACTCGTTTATTGTTTTGAGAGCACTCAAAGTACTCGGCAGCACTTTCATAACTGTTTCTATTAAGTTTTCAGAAATACAATTTAATAACAAAAAGGCCTTTTGTAATCAACGAAACAGAAAGTAATTTTAAGTGCCTTTAGCAAAATGGTAAAAAGATTTTCAATTGCAAAATAATATTAAATTAAATTTATATCAATCGGAAAATAATAAGCAATGATGCTGTTGAGTCTTTTAAGATAAGAGTTACCCTAAGCATAAGAGTAAGGTGTAATAATATTAAAACTTTATTATGTTTAAGGGCATAATGAAGCTGTTTAGCCTTCCATCTGTCAAGTCTTCAATGAATATTTATCTATTTTGATTTATTAATTGCACAGCTAACCCGACTAACACATGTGATTGCAAACAGGGTATCCGAATGGAAATATATCAATTTTTACCATCTTTCTTTTCAACTTTTAAGGCAGGAGTTTAACTTTTCTCAAAGTATAGAATACAATTTATGAAGCATGCAACTCGTTTAAAATGACAAAGCCTAATGTCTCATCAAAAATCAATTTTCAATTTGGCATACCAATAGCTTTTTAAAGTAAAGGACTGCCGATGCGATGCTGTTGTTGTTGCTCGGTTTATGGCCAAATGAATTGCGGCATTTAAAATATGTCTTTGTGTATGTGTGTGTGTGTGTGTGTGTGTGTATGAGCTCTGTATATTGCCTGACCACGCCCACAACAATGCAACATGCTCGTACATGCGTGCGGCACCTGACCGGAGTCAAAACCATGGACAGGACTTTTGCAATGTTAACGAAGCAAACGAAGCACACAGAAACCACAAAGCAAGAATCAATTGAAATCAGCATATGGAAGAGTTGTAGTAG
The DNA here is from genome assembly GCA_018152825.1 of Scaptomyza hsui. NCBI lineage: Eukaryota > Metazoa > Arthropoda > Insecta > Diptera > Drosophilidae > Scaptomyza > Scaptomyza hsui. Next base: position 1,044,507 of record JAECXO010000044.1, on the reverse strand, counting down.
TATATGTATATGCAATGGCATGCTACATATCTCATATGGGACAGAGCTGTTTTCCCATCTCTTCTTTACTTTTCACTGTGCAGTCGGCACAGAAATCATTTCAGTTCTCATTCATTCGTTCGGAATGCAGCCTTGTGCGGAGCTTGTGGTAATTTTTGCAATTACTCTACATACCAGCACCCAATGACGTGGTGGGCTTGAGGGAATTGGGGTTGAATGGGGTAAATGGGGCATGCGGCTAATGCGCACTTAAATATTTCATTTTGTGACGTTGGCGCAAGTGCAGCATAAACTGGTCCAGTGGCAACAGTAATAACAATGACAGCCAACAATGGCTACAAATAAGCCGAAAAATAAACAGAAACCCGGCTAAACAAATAACAGTAAATAACAGCAGCCATACACACTTACATAGATACACACAAAGATGTGCGTGTATAGTATGTGTCTGTGTGTGTGTGTGGCACAAATGGCGCTCTAATCGTCTGCGCATTTGCTGCCTGCTTTTTTGTTGTTTGTATGGACGCTTTGACTAGGAAGAACTTTGCATGCATGTCCATTGCCATACACCACGTGGCGTATGAGTATTGTATCGTATCGCACAGCCCCCCCAGCCCCTCCTCTTACACAAAATGGGTCAATGGAACTTTATTTTGTAGCGGCAATAGCAAGACACAAATCGTCGGCGCAGACGCCATTCGCAATGCAAACGTTGCAGCAAATAAATTTCAAATGCTGTCACATAAATTTTCACTTTTTATATGTTTTTCTGCCCTTTCCCCCCCTATTTGTCCTTTGCCTGTTATTTCTTCTACTACTTGCTGCTGTTGTTGGTCAATGTTGTAGATTAAAATTAAATTTGACTGCACATTGTTAATAGGTCTGCAAGTTGACCATAAAGTAATGCCCATAAATAAGTCAGCGCTGGCAACAGGCGATAACCTCCGTCCCATTTATAAATTGTGTGCCACACATTTCAATTTGGCCCATAGCAGTTAATTGAGGCCACACAAAGCGAATTACTTAGCCAAAAATTTACTAAACTTGTCTCTCTCTCTCCTTTGTCGCCCAAACGAACTTTCTAAAGGCATTTCACTTGATGCGCTTATTAAATTTATTTGCCATGCAACGTGAATGCCTCTCAAAAGTCTCCACCCGGAGGAGCCACAAGTTTTAAGCTAGAAACTTTTAGCTGACACTGGCAAGTGTATGGCAAAGAGTATTCAAATTTTGTCAAATCTTTTGTCTATAACTCATTACAAGTTTTTTGATTCCAACATTTTTAAATTAACAATTTTTTCATCCAACTGGTGTCTAAAAAAGTAAAAATCTTTTCAGTTTTTAGAACGTAATTAATTAAAATGGTAAAAAATGGTATTCCGACAAGTATTAAAGTATATGAAACCAGTTTGGTTAAGAATTTTCCAAAAACTGCAGTTTAAAGAAGAGTTTGAAAGTAAAAATAAATCAACACAACACTTAGTAAATCATTTTGGTTATATTAGACATATAGCTTATATGCTCTGATACCGGAGGTAGAGAGGATATTGGTTTTGTCCGGCACGCTGTCTGTCAGCATGTCTAATACCCCAATACAAGAAACTTAAAATTTTCAAAATATCTTGCCCGATGATGCAAAGTCAGAAAAAGTGTCACAGCTTTAGTCCTAACATTTTCGTCACCAACGATCTGTATCAAAAGTTTTCATAAAAACAATGTAATTTAAAAAAATTTCATACAATTTTACGTTTGTACTTCAAATTTAATCGAATAAACTATTCAACTGCTTTGACTTTTTACGCGTTTTTGCATTTTTGTCTTAAAGCGTATTGCATATTTTGCCTGCCTTAAGACTTTCCGGCCATTGTTGTTGTTGTTGTCTTTAAAAAACTTCGAGATGCTTTCGCCGGACTGCATAGAAAAATCAATAAGCCAAATCACAGACTGTATATGCCGGAGGGGCCGTTTAATAGCACACTCTCAATCACACACACACGCACATACATATACGTAGATACACGTACACGGAGCGCACATGTTGTTTTTAGGCTGTGAAAAGGGAAGTTTTGCTTGCAAAACAGCAACATGCAACATCAGCACATGCTGCAACATCAGCGAAAGTTTACAAACTGTATCATTATTTGTGCAATTTGTACTTTGTATTTACTAACTGGAGCACACATACACACACACACACCCACACCCACGCCAACACATATGCACACACAGCCTTCAGTACATTTTCTTACCTCCTGCTTTATTTTGCATTTCATTCTCCTTCTAATTATATAGAATTTCAGCAGCATTTGCATATGCACACGATGACGGTCCACAAACTTCCATATTCTGGGTCTGTGTAAATTTGATATACCATAATAAACAAATTAAAATACACGGGTGGACTTTATATTGATTACATACTTGTGTGTGCATTGCATATAATTAGACTCCATTATGGGCAAATATTTGTATTAATGCTGTTTAGTTTAATACAATACGCATATTGTCGATTGAATTTGATTGCATTTTAATTATGCTGAACATCATGCACAGTAGCATCATAAAGCTGTTTTCCTGCGAAAAATAAAAAATAAACAAGAATCGAATTAATGCACGCGGAAAAATAACTCATTTAAGTATGCGAACTGCTTCTGCACTGTTGAAGTTTTATTTAATAATCACAGATTTCTTTTAAAAAATGTTTTAATTAACTATTTTTTTACCATGAGTATTTCTCGATGATTAAGTGCTTGTAGAATCAAGAGTCATTAAGAAAGCACTTATAATCAAGTTTAGCTTTTAATACATACATATTTGATTGATTCTATTGCATTTAAGTATTCAAACGATTGTGCTTGCTAGCAAATATAAACATAATATTTGATAGATATTTTGTAGGTAAGTCACCCTGTTCAGAATGTTTAATTCAATTAAGAAGTCAATGTTTGGCTATTATTTACAATAAGCACCCGCCAAATTATTCAACACACAAAAAAAAATAAAAAATACGAATAACATTTATTTTAGGCAAGAGTAATCGAATAGAGGATACCCTTTCATTTATCTATAATTATTATAACATACGCATAAAAAACATATACCGAAAATGGATTTCAATCAAAGGGAGCTATCCAAAAAATTAAACGTACTTTTCTGTATATTCTTTTATGTTTCGAAATCAATGATCGATTTAGAGGAAATTTACCGATAAAACTAAATAAACGCTATTCTTATAATTCAAATATGCAGAGCCACTTGACACCATTCATATACTCGACAGTTGTTCATACAAAACACAAATGTACATATGTACAGTGTACACGTATAGTTGTATGTACATATGTACATGCCACATGTTGATAAATTAAAATTAATTTGGTTCACTACGGAATTGTTGCCAACCCGTAAAAAGCCAGTCAGAATGCTTATTGTAAAATCAAAATTAGTTTTACGGTTTTTGTGGTCAATGTTGCAAAAAGCCACTAAAATAAAATGATTGTTTATGTACATTTAACAAAAAAATATAATGTTAATATGTATATTTTGCGTGACTTGTAAATATATGCATATCGCATTACATACTAATACCAGGTGCAATAAAATTTAAAACAAATTCTTTTAACTTTAATAAGCTTAAAGGATGCTACAAGTTTATAAGATACTTGTTACAAAATTCTAGTAGAGCTCAACAAGTTTTGCATACATTAACAGCACTTTATCGTTATAATATGAATATTACGTGTATTTATTATAAGCAGGGGCGAGAAACTACGGGAAACAACTACAAAATCTCATGCAAATTTTGCGTAATTTTGCATGGTGCTTTACACACACTTTCACATATACACGGAAATATAAACATTTGGCGCCTTTTAGCAGCACAATTTTCACCGACACAAAAGCGAAACGCGACGTGTTTATGTTTCGGATGCGTTGCAAAATGACATCCTGTCACATTTCCCGTACGCATATGCTAGTGTGTGTGTGTCGCCATCTGTCGGCATCCTGCGCAACATATGTGTGTGTGTGTGTGTGTCTTGTAAGTGCCTGTGGAGTGCGTGACTCCCGACGTGACCAAGCAGCGTAAACTCGCCGACTGACTGACTGACTGACTGATTGAGGGCCGCTTTAAAGCCACGTCACTCCGAAGCCGGCAACTGGCAGCCGGCAACAGCTGCTCGACAATCTGTCGAAAATATAAAGGCACGTTTTATTTAAATTTCACGCACTTACGATAACGAATGAATGAATGCGAGTTGATATATTCATCACACCAAAGATTAAATACCCTGACAGAATAGAGTTTTTTAAAAAAAAAAAAAAAAAAGTGGATCACACAAACATTGCAAATTTAATAATTAGGAAAGAGCTAGTCTGAAAATAACGATTAAGAGCTATCTTTCAGCTAAAAAAAAAGTTATGTATGAATGCTGCTGGTTTTAACAAAACAAAGAGGTAAGTTCGAGCTTTTTAACAGATTTGTATAAGCTTTCACAGGTGATCAATAAGGCGTCATTATTTCCATCGAAAATATTGTATTCAATTATGAGTTTTTTTTTAAAAAATGTGAGTATACTTGACGACATAGTTATGGTACCCTGTGTAAGGATATAACGAGTGAGAAAACTGAACAGTAAACGTTAACAGGCGGCTAAAATGAACAACATGTTAGACACATGCGCGGCTTTCGACTTTTATGCTCATTTAATACGACAAATATTAAAATTAACATTATTTTTTATGCTTTTGATTCCTTAAGTGGGCACTTTCGGCTGTCATAAAAAGGTTGGAGGCCAGGTTAAGTCAGTCGCTATTTATGCCCTCTTAATAACTTAAATAAAAACAGGACAAAGAGAACAATTTTCATATCAGGGATGCCTAAAAAATGAATGCCTCGACAAATAAACATATAATTTTTATGACCTGAAAAATATCTTAAGGGTAATTTAATTACTTTTTATAAGAAAATGTAATGCTTATGCCCTCAACTCCAAAAATGGTTTAAAATTGTAAAATTGGATGGATTGGATTATCGATAAACTCACAATGATTTTCGCCTACTTTTATTTTTAAAATGTTTTCATATACTGGTAATAGAAAAGTACAAAAAAAATTACTAACAAATCATTTCGCTCTTAAATATATAACTACTGTTTAAACTTTAAATGTTACCCACTTAGCACGCATGTAGCATAAAATCATTTTAGTTACATATTTAATTAAAAATAAACAGTTTCAGAGGTTTTTGCAACATCATTAAGAATAAGATCTTCCACTTAATGTTTTAGTTTTTTTGGCTTAAAACTTTTGCATTCGATATAAATTTACATACAAAAATGAGTTAAAGTTGTTTTCTTACTGCTACCAAAAGGAGTCGCCAAGGAGTCGTTAAGAGAGAACAGAGCATGTGGTTTGTAAAAAGGCATTGTTCTCTTAACGTAAATCAGAGTGGAACCGTATGTTTAATTTAAGAGTTAAGCCGACAGGATATCAATTATTTGCATACAATTTTAATTTGTTGCTCTATTTAATGCCATGTAGAGCATTTATTGCCAATTTTACTAAGTACTGCCACACCGGGGCTGAATAAGCCGAAAAGCTTAAACATTTGTCAAACCACAAAAACCGACAATTGGCTGCCATATCAGACAAACTACGCTTCCAGGCAGCACTTTGCATATTAAACCAGCAAGCATATAGGAATTCATTGATAGAGCCACCCTCCCCCATGTTGCAGTATTAAGTAGTATTTTGTAAACTGTGTACATTTATTAATTGTATGACCTCGGAGTATCCGGGAATTGAATAAATCATATCTGAGCTCAGGCTTCGCACACAATTACAATAATTGAGCACATGTGGGCTTATTAAATGCAAGTGCTAATAAATGCGAACATTTCATATATTTCATTTGCGGTCGAGCCATTGAAATTGTGTTAAAATAACAATTTTTCAAATACTTATATGTAAGCGTATCTACGATATTTAACCATTTGTGTTTGTTGTTGGAATTAATTCAATTTAATTATATTTGTTATAATTTGATGAATGACTAGTTGTTGCCTTTAAGTTTGTGTTTGATATTTATATCAGGGACCGTAAATAATGATTATCTATTTACTTTTTAAATATACAAATTACGTACTTATAATGGACCTACAAAAAACTGATAAGCACCAATATATATATGTTTTTTCAATATTTGCATTTCCGCCATGATTTTAAAATTTCTGATTTTTTCGTTTTTCCTTAATGATAATCATTATTTTGTAGTAAAAAAAAATAATCACAATAATGGTTATTAATGATTTTTATTTATATCGCTCACATAAAACTCAACAGCGATGGACAGCTCCTGTACTAGACTTTTGACCAATATTATTGTACTGCGGGGTAGCTGTGTGGTTAATTTACAAGGATATGCAATAATATTAATGAAAAATCTAACACAGGTTGAGCGATATATAATAAAACTATTAATAATTATTATTGTGATTTTTACTTTTTTTTTATCAAAAATAATGATTTTGGGTAAGTTTTATAAAATTACTCAAATATAATGAATATCATTAAAACCAAAAAAATTAAAATGTAATTGTTAACATGAAATTTTTATAATATAACTTATAATGATTACGGTCCCTGATCATTTTTTTTTCGTCTATTTTATAATAGTTTTTTAGGCTTTTTTATATTCCTAGCAAAACCGCATGTCAATACAATCAAGCAGTTTTCAGGTACGCTTTCGGAATCGGAAACGGAAAATGACATTTTATATGATTTGCACTTGACAATCGAAATGTGCAGCTCGCATATTGTGCCACTTATACTATATAAGTACTCGTTTCTGCGGTTTATAACTCACACACACGCACATACGCACAAATATATATAAAACGTGCAATATAATACTATTTTTGTATGAACTGCAAAACTTTTGCTGCTTGTGGTCATGTGTGATAGTTGTAGAAATACTATCACAGAAAGTGGCTTTTGGGTAAGGGGCATAAAAGGACAGTGGGCGACATATGGTAGGGCGACACGCACTCACGTTCATAAATGTAATGCAATTTCAAGTAGAACTTTATTTAATTGAGTATTTCGGTGTGAAGGTTGTCGTCAGAGCAAACCTATATACTACATACATGTGCATGTACATACATACATATGTATAAATTTCAAACCACACACATACACTCACACTGCAACAGAACTAAAGTTGTGTGCAAACTGTTGGAGCTCTAGGAAACTTTATGAGCCTTTGGCACAGCTGCGTTTGCGGTTGCCCATTGTCTGGAGGAATTTAAATATAGTTGGGCTTATATGTATGTCACCAGCTAAGGTGGTATTTGAACTTTATAAGTCTAAAGGTATACAAAAGCAGATTAGTTTTCTCTATATATCCTATAAATCTATATAAGCTCGGAATGTCAAAATGCAAAAAAACACAAATGTGAATTTTAAGTTTACACATCAAATCGTCATCTTTAGAAGAAGGATCAGCCAGGTTCGAAAACTATTATAGTTCAGCCAATGCATTTCAACCAACATTTTTTACCATTTATTTATTCCTTTATTTAAAAAAAAATATCTCCGACAAAGCGTCTTTTGAGTTAACTCATCCTTATTCTAATCGAAAGATCATTAATTAAAATAACTATTCGTTATTTTATATTTTACAACTATTTACAATTTCCAATCTTTCGAAATGGCTCTCCTTAATTACATTAAGTCAAGTCTTCAAATGGCCATCTAGTATATCGCTTTCAAGTTTCGTTAGAATTTTATATGACTTGGTACAGCAATACTTTCTTAAAAATGCATTGGCAGCAGCAAAAACTAAATTGGTCCATTGCACATTTGAAGTGCAAATGCATTTCAATTGCATCGAATTTTGTAAATTGCTAAAATGTAATGTGCACATGAGCAGGCTGCCGTGGAACGTAGTGGCTATATCTTATGGGTGGCAAGTGAACCTGCCACAGCCATACAAAAACATGCCAACAATAAATAAGAAGCAAGAAGGATGCAGTGCGCAGCACACACAAACGCACACAGAGAAAGAAAAGGACGAGGGAAGACAACAAAAAGCTCATACGAGTTTATTATGCGCTGCAAGGCATTATCTGGCAGCTAACAGGCTTTATACTATATACCATATATGCGTGTGTGTGTGGAACTGAAGAATCATTTTATTTATGCTTATAATGCTGTGCAATGAATAATTATGCAAATGGGTCAACTAGCGGTCAGGTCGCCTGCCAACTAGCCCGAGGATTTGGCTGTGGCAAGCACCAAGTGGCTGGGCAGTAAAACGGGTCAAAAGGCTGTCGCTGCTGTTGCCTTTCTCTGTTTGCTCTGCGGCAGTTACAAATTACAAGTTTTACACAATTTGCCCAGCACTAATGCCGCATTGCAACGCCAACAAATACAGCTTGGCCAAATTATGACCATTAATGCTTAACGTTTAAGTACTAAAAGAGAATGTGAAGAAAAATGTTTAAATGTCGCTGGCAGTCATAGATTTGGCCAAAACTTTTACACGCCATTGTTTTGGCAAGCGAAAAAACGTCCAGCGAAAATAATTAACAACTTTTTGCCTCTTGCGCAAAATCGCAGTAAATTCAAAAAAGAGAACGAAAAATCTTTTAAAGTTTTTTTTTCGCGCCTTTTGTTGCCCGAGTTAGCGACAAGTCCAAGTTTTTAAGCGCCAACTTTGTTGCCTTTTGATAGAAACTTCAAGTTTTTCGTCTGTCGCACTTTGATATTGAGATCTTTAGCTTCAGCTGTCTGGCAGCTCATGAAAACTTGCTCCCAAACTATGTACGCAAAACTCACAGCTTAATCGTTTGCCCTTTTCTATACCCTCTGTAGCAGACAAAATAATGGGTGACCATAGCAAGGGTGACTATGTAAACTATCACTTATGATGTATTTTTTTTTAATGTGTCAAAAGACAAAATATAAACCGAGAAATTTTAAACACGTCCATTTTCTTAACACCACTTCCAAGACTGTTATATACAGGGGTAGTAATAAGTATTAAGACAACACTTAAAGTTAAATCTACCAATATATTGAACTTACTTTATGTAAAGTATAGTATCAATGGAAAGGTCATTTAAATTCCGTTTTAATGATACAACACATTTCTTAACCCATTTAATACCCATTGAATGTTTTGATGCAAAAAGTTCCTTCAAAATATCTTAATAGTGAATAAAAATTTTATTTTTAAGATTTTTGAAAATTGCAAAGTTTAAAAGTAACTTTTACAAGAATTGAAAACTTTCAATGGGTACTTAATGGGTAAAAAATTTTGTATCACATTAAATTAAATATGCTTTACAAACCGTTCCATAAACATTGCACATAAAAATGCCTACAATTAATAGTGGTTTGGGCTAGTATCACTTAAGATGTAATTTTTTTTAATGTGTCAAAAGACAAAAAAAACATCTGAGCCATTTCAAACACATCCATTTTCTTAACACCACTCCAAGACTGTTATATTTTTTATTTATACATTCCATAATAAATAATTTAAAACTGAACAACATTCTAGAGTTCAGGGTATCTTCTAGTCGAGCTTTTTCAATTATCCTCCCTTATATGTTTAGTTTAAAATAGTAGACACATTAAATTAAATATGTTTAAAAATTGATAGGTGCGCTTGATTATGTACCCTTCATTAGTCTTTTACATCGCGAAGAACTGTTCGAAAGTTAAAATTACAGAAGAATTTTTATATATATTTTTCCTCACCAAACATTTTTTTCATCTTCCATAAACATGTAAAAATCTCCTAATAAACACATTTACATTTGTTAAGAGAAATAGACGTTCGTTTTATTCAACTATTTGGCTATGCAAAGTTGGATCTTTTATTTTTAATAGTAAAATCTTATAAACTAAGAATTGCAATTAATTGGGTGCAGTTTGGTCCAGCAAATCTTGTGATAAGCCAACAAGCATTTATTTTATTGGGATATACTTTATTTTATAACCTAATGAAACGTGCGTGCAGTATGTTCATAATCAGGATCTGGCCTGAATTCAAAGGATTTTCAATCAAGTTTTTTGAGCAACATAATGGATAAATTAACCTTTAGAAAGGGAGAAGGTAACTAATCGGAAAGCAGAACAACATCGTCACTGTGGCAATTGCCCGCTGCTGCTACTACTGCTGGAGGTTTCTTGGAGTTAGTGGACTCATCGTTCCGCTTGCGGAGGTACTGACTGATAAGTGCATTCTTGGTGGGCGTATGGAACTGCTGATCTCGCGCCACAGACATCAGCAGCTTGCTGCGCTTCTTGGTGCTTGAAGCAGCGGATGACGGGGAATCTGTGCGCGTTGTTGTGGGCGTGGAAGCTTCATGCTTGGTGCTGACGGATGCATCGGTTGTCTCTGTGTCTGGTGGTGTGGCTTCGCGCGACAAGGTGTCCTTGTCCGCTGTCTTGGTCGCCGTCTTTGGTGGCAGCCTGTAAGTCCACTCATTTTTCAGAGTCAGATCATCCAGGTGGAACTTGTGCAGAGCGCCTGCGTTGACCACCCAGCAAAGGCGCTTTTTGGGTTTTTTGGACTTCTTGGCGTCCACACCGCCTTCCAACTCAATGGCGGTCCAGCTGGCCAGCTCGTCAAACTTTTCGCGCAGCCACGTCTTCGGAGGCAGCAGCACTTGCGACTCCGGCACAATCTGTGTCTTCAGATACTCCATATACTCGGACATGAGGTAAGCCTTTGACTTGCTGTTGCCATGGATGAGGCGCACCAGTTGCTGCAGCATCGGCTCGTCCAGCTGCAAGGTACTCGCCTTGCTCTTGACCTCCTCGGGCGCCTCCCCTTCGAGCTCCAGCTCCGGTGGCGGCTCCAGCGACAGCGGCTGCAGCTGCCAGCAGGCGTACATATCGATGGTTTGAATAAAGACTTGCGGGCAGAGCTGCGATTTGTTGCCATTCTCGTCGAGCCAGACTGGACCCAGCAGCCGTGGCTTGATCTTCTTGGTCTGCTTCTTCATCTCCTGGGCAAACTCCTGTTGCAGCACCTGCAGCTTGGCCTTTTGTGCCTCGCGCGTATTGCCATCCTCGAGTTCGCCATCGTTTTGCAGCTCCTCATCGCTGAGATGACCGTGGGGCACAAACCACTCATTGTACTCCTCTTCTTCTTCCTCCTCGGACTCGCGCTCCTTCTCATCCTCACTGGCACTCAGCGACTCGCCCGGCTCCTCTTCCTCCCACTCGCAATCCGAGTCAACCTCATAGTCAAAGTGGCCCTGCCGCACAAAGAAATCCCAAGAGATTATATTAAAGCAACAAGCAATCTGGATTAACCATTGACTGTACCTTATCCTGGCCAAGTGGACGGCGTGCGCTGATCAGCTGGCTGCGTTTGCGCCAAGTGCCGTAGTACGCCGGCCGACGATTGTCCGCAAATTGCAAATACTTGGCACGCATCCAGGGCAGCTGCTTTGGCCGCTCCTCCACAATGGGCGTGCCCGCAGTAGCCAACTCATCTGCAAGAAAGAGAAGAGTTTTTTTTTGTGATTCACAGATTAAATACAATCTTTGCTTACCAATCACTTGGACATCATCGTCCTCCTCCTCGTCCTTGGCGCATCTGTCTAGTCGGGCATCGCGCTTGCCGCGCTGAGGCTTGTGTCTGCCATGGCTGAGCTCGCCAAGGTAGAGCTGGGCACGAGTTGCACGCTTCACGCGTCCAATGCTCTCGTTGGCATCTTCATCCTGGTCATCGTCGTCATTGTGGAACAGGGTGTCCAGCTGTTTTCGCTTCTCGGACGCAAGCGTGCCGCGTATGACGGGCGCCAGGATCATGTCGCCCTTGACCTGGAAGGGACGAAAGGCGAGCATCTGGCTGCTGCTCCCTCCACTGTGGCTGGGACCGCTGTCGCAGCTGTTCTGATCGGGCTCCAGGGAACCGTTGCCGCTGCTTGATTGTTTCGTCTGCTTGGGCACAAAGAATTTGGTGAAAGAGGCTGCCGCGCGTTTCTTTTTCAGTTGTTTCTCCTCCTTCTCCTGCTCCTTGCGGCGTCGCTCCTCCTCCTTCTTGCGCTGCAACTCCTCCTTGGCTTCGTTGCGTTTGCGCTTCTCCTCATTCTCTGCCTGCCGTTTGCGTTCCTTCTCCTCGCGATCCTTGCGGCGTTCCTCCTCCTTTTGTTCGCGCTCCTTGCGGCGCTCCTCCTCCTTCTGTTCCCGCTCTGCTTTCTTCTGCTGCTCGCGCTGATCCTTTTCCACCTGCTTGAGGCGACGCTCCTCCTGCAACTTGCGCTCCTTCTCCTCACGCGCCTTGCGCCGCTGCTCCAAGTACTTTTGCTGCTTGGCAGTCAAGGTCGTTGGCTGCTTGGCAACGGTACCAGAAACGGAATCAGACTCTTTCTCCTTCGAAACTTGTTCATCTTTTTCATCCACTTCCATATCCTTTTCGCTACTGGCCGCTTCTTGGGATTCCATATCGCTTTTGCTGCTGTCCAGCAGTATTATATCTGAGTCCACATCCATCGTGGACTCCACCTTGTCCGTGGACTTTTTACTTGTACAAGATTTCAAGTCCACTTCCGCTTTAGTTTCCGTCTTGGACTTCAAGTCTATGACTTTGAGCCGCTTTTGAGGTTGCAAGGACTCAATGTCGTCGCTGGAATCGCTACGTTCCTTGGGCAGCTGCGATTGCTTCACTGGCTCCGAGTTAATCTGAGCTTTGCGACGCTTGGCGCGTTTATTGTTTAGCGGCAGTTTAATTTGAACCGGAGCCTTCTTCTGGACGGGACTCTTCTTTCCGGCCCTCTCCTTCTTTGACTCTACTTTTGATTTATCAACAATCTCTTCCTCGCTGCCGTCGTCTTCGTCATCGTCGTCGCAGTCGTCATCATCAGCATCAACGTCGTCGTCGTCTTCCACCTGAATAATATCATCGTTCTTGGACTTCTTGCTGGGCGCTATGGCAGCCACGCCCAAATCCACATTCTCTTTGCTGTTGGGGCTGCGCAACTGCTCCTCCTCACCCATCTCCCCGTCATTCTTCTTTTCGGTGTTGTTGTCGCTGCCGTACGACAATTTGCGCTTGCGCGGCTCTCGCTCCAACTCCGCATCTGGTTCCACAGCACTGGACGTTGATGGAGTTGTTGGCTTTTCTGCTGATGTTGCGATTTTCTGTAGCGGCGTCAACAGCTTAAATGGTAGACGCGTCTGCACAAGTTTTTTGCCGCTGCTGCAATTCAGTTCCTTTGCAGATTCTTTAGCATCTTTTGCATGTGCCGGTTTTGGTGTTTTTATTTTGCTGGCAGACATGTTAGCGGCTAGCTTTAATGTTTATGTATGTTTATTGTTGCAGTTGCCCTTTTTCACCTCTTTTCGTATGTTACAGACACGCACTAACAAAAAACACTCACAAACTAAGGAAAAAGAGCGCGAAAACAAAACAGGCACAGATGTTTTAAGGCAGAGTTGCAGCGATCGTACATTTCGATAGATTACAATAGTTGGCAATGCGCGGTGCGCATACCAAAATTGCTGCAACAGGTGGCGCTTTTCATGCTTACTACAATATTTTAAAATATTTATATATACTTTTGTATCGAGAATAATTAACATATTTTCAGTTAAATATTAACACTTTTACTAAAGTATTGAATTTCGCATCAACAAAAAGTATCAAAACTCACTATCGCTAAATTGACAAAAATTTATATCGATAGATTGCGATCGCTTTTGCCATTCGTGTGAAAACGATTGGTACGCAGATACTTTGGCGCCTTACATTTTTTGAATTGATACTCGTCTGCCAGATAGTTTAACATACGAACTTGCTTAAATTCTTGTAAAATGGGACTTTTTTAAGTCCAGAAGTAGCGGAACCCGCCAATTCGGCTTAACCTGATTTGTATCAACAATTTATGTAAATTTTCTTAACTAGTGGTTGCTCATGAAAAATAAAAAAAAATAAGACGTAGGAAACGTTTTGCAAAACCAAAATAGACTTAACGAAAATATTCGTTTCGAAATTTAAATGCAAGTTTAAATTCTCAAATTATTCCTTAAAAGGTTATTTACAAAAGAAGTTTTGAAACCAAGTCTGGTTGGTTTATTTTGCGTACAGATAAACTTTTTATGTTTTAAAGTTTTGAATGACAACTGTAAAATTCTTTTATTCTCGCAAACCATTATCACATGTTATGGGCACAGGTAAATAAGTTCTTAACATTTGTATAACTTAAATTTTGCGGTTAACGAAATCGAATCGGTTCGTTTTATACGGTTGCCATTTATTGCAGTTACAGTTCGGTTACCGGTTCAAGTGGACCGAATTATTAGCCTAAACCTTGCTCAAATCAAACACACACAAAATATTTGTATAAATAAAGATATTTTTATAAATATCAGCTTCGAAACATTTATTACAAATATCTTAAGCAGCTGGTCCAGCTTTCGCTGCTGCTGACTAACGTATAAATCAATATCGCATTAACTGCTTAGTCGGCCAAAACTTTTTGCCTAAATATCCCAAAGCACATAAATAACGAGATGTCAAAAAGTTTTTGTCCACAATTTCTTTAGCAAATAAAACTGCCTTCACAGTCAGTTGCAAATGTTGCGGCTATTTCGGAATTGAACATAAAAAAATTGTTCAAGCAATTTCAAATAAAAAAGCATAGACTTTTTTTATCTTAATTAAAATAGGTATATATAAAAATAAAACGTAAAACACCCATAAAGCTGGACATTTAAATTAAAGTTTCTTTAAAACAATACTTTTTGCAATTATGCGGAGTATTTAAGTAATTTTGCTATCCTTGTAAAGAGTGCAACTGTCTGACTTAAACATCCTATTTGTACACTAATCAAAACAGGAAAGAAAAATATAATAAGTCCAGAATAATAACGAGGGCACACAATAAAACAAAGAAAATCCGGTTTTGAGGTCAGGTCAGGTTGCGTCATGTTTTCTACTTATTCTAACCTTTAAGTGCAATTAAAGTTCAATTTCCATTTGTTACAAACATAGAACTGCAACCCTTACCCTTTGTGATTTATTAAATTAACCCCGAAAGACTAATAGTGCAGTTTTCAGTGACCTTAAACTGATTAATGAATTGCATTGAGCGCTGTTCAAGAATTCACATTTAGCTGCATAAAGAAAGAAAGTTTTAATTAGAATGCCAGTTGATAAATTAGCTTAAAGTGCAGCAGCTTTTTCTTTCTTTACTGCAAGAAAAGAACTTTTGTGCTCAGAATGTTAATTAATTATAAGCATATTTGACAATAAGAAAAGCTTAAATCTCAGCATTGAATATTTAAATATATATACATCGGTTATTTGCGTTTTAAAGCATTTATGAGCATTTCTCATCCACATGCCTCGGCACATATTTAATCCAAAACTTGTTCTTTGGCACCATATTAAAGCCAAGTATATCGTTCATCATGTCCTTTGATGTTTTGGGTGCAGGCACCAACTGGAACTTAGTAAGCAAATGGTAGACTACAGACTTGACCTCCATCAGCGCCATTCGGTTGCCTGAAAAAGGAAAAAATCCTCTAAAAGCAACTGTTAAACAATATATTTTCCCATAGTTACCAATACAATTACGTGGCCCAATGCCAAAAGGCAAGTATGTGAACGGTTTAATTTCATGCTTATTTTCTTCGGAAAAACGTTCAGGTATAAACTTTTCAGGGTCTGCAAAATGCTCTGGGTCGTAATGTAATCCAAATATGGGTATAAATATCTGATCTCCTTTTTTGAGGGACACCACAAGTTCATCATTTTCATCACGTAAATCGATGTCTGTGTTACAGCCACGATCTGTTCTTGTTGCTGGCGGCCATTTGCGCAATGCTTCAGAAACAACCATATCCAGATACTTCATATGAGTTAGTGTATCATAATCCAGGGGCTTGCCATCTAATTGCTCTTCCACAGATAGTATCTCTTTATAGAGGTTTTCCTGTACCTCTGGATTCATGCATAGTTCATAGGTAAGGAAGCACAGACATGTCGAGACCGTCTCGAAGCCCGCGAAGAAAAAGAGCAGACATTGTGCCAAAAGATCATCATCCGTAAAATGTTTACCCGAATCTCCCTCCTCAGCCTTGCGCTGGGCCTCCATAAGTAGTTGGATCATGTCAGGTCGTATAATCTTGTGTTCGACACGATATTTAATGGCGTCAAAGACCAAGGTCCTGAAGTAATCAATGCTTTTTTCATCCACCAAGCTTACGCGTAGAAGCTAAAAAAAAAACATATTTAAAATTTTGTTTGCCAACTTTGCAAATCAAGATTTACCTTCATTAGCCATGGTACAAATGAGTAAAGTACTGCCTTTAAGACTGCCGTGGTGCTTACGTTTGTAATAATCTGACCGATTTTAAAGAACTTATTATCTTTCTCCTCAAACGAGTTGATTTTAATGCCAAACGCAGATGATGCAATCACATCGTTTGTGAACCGCGTAAAGTAATCCTTCATTTCTAGATCAATGGAATTCTCGCCGCTGCTTTTCAGCTCTTGCTCAATGTACTCCACGCCCAATTCACTGCAGGCATTGATGAGCTCGTACATGGATCGCATTTTGCTGCCAGTAAATGTGGGCGAAAGTATGTTCCGCATCTCTCTCCACTCGCGATTTTTCAACTGCACCAGACTCTTCGAGAGCAGCGTTTCAAACTTGTCGGATCCAATGTGATTCATAAAATGATCAAATTCCTTCACGCCCACATTCTTGATCAGCTCCAAATCACGTACAACAAACACGGGATCTCTCAAGAAGTACATGCCATAAACTTTGGCATTCGGAAATTGCAAATGCTGTTCGATTTGCCGGCGTAAATGGGGAGCAGTGCCCATTAGTTCCTTGAAACTCACATTTCCCAGCAGTGGTGTTGGCTTCTCATGCGGCAGATTACGCTCCACAAATGTCTGAAACTTGGCTGTGGACCACTTGTAGAGCAAGCCCAACAATATGATCACAAGCGTAAACACAATTAAAAACATTCTGTCTGTTTTGTGTCTAAATTACACTTGGTATACTATATATTCCTGTATTTTATACGTATACTTACGTATATTTATATAAATATACTATACGCAATGTTTAACTGTGCGATTCAAGCACTCAATCGTTACTAAATTCACATTGAAAACAACTCAGCTATGAATAATAATTATCTCTCTTCGTTCTCACTCTCTGTTCGAAGCTCTCTTCAGCTATACAAATACGCGTACCTAAATTATTTCGCCAGATTGGAATTTCGCTAAGTCAATTTCAATTTCATAAAACCGACATACTCTCAAAATTTGGTTTCGCCTCTTGCTTTTGTTTATTAACATGTCAATAATTTTTGCTTTACACAAAGTGTGAAGAGCACAAAAATTATGTCTGCTAGACCGACAAAATTATATTTCCCTCCAGATAGAGTATAACAAGATAAGCGAGTAAACAGCAAACAAAAAATTGCACAATATATGTTATCTGTGTATTGTTTATTATTATATAGCAAGCATTATAAAATATGATACGATATCGATGAGAACAATATATTAACGTTTTGTTAGGAATGCATTGTAAAATACTATTATGGTACACATGGGTAAAAAAGTTTTGTTTATTGCATTTAAGTACAAGATCAAAGCACACATATGTATGTAAGTTATAAGAAATATGAAGTAACTTTTCATAATTCGATTATCAGTTAATTACAATATTATCGCCTTTACACTCATTGATAATGTAAGTTATTATCGTTTTCATTATTCACATTTAAGTCAAACCTTGACTTTTGCGCAGCTTATGCACCATCTCTGGGCACAAATTTGATCCAAAACTTCTCTTTGGGCTGCATATGGAAACCGTTTAAGCTTTTCATCATGTTACTAACCGTTTTCTGTGCTGGCACCAACTTAAACTTGCTAACTATATGGTAGATAACGGATTTCACCTCCATCAGAGCCATTCTGTTTCCTGAAAATTTTTAATGTTTAACCAAGATTAAATGTTTTTCTACAAAGTTCACCTACCGATGCAACTTCTAGGTCCCAGGCCAAAGGGCAAATAGGTAAATGGTTTAATATTTGCCCTATTTTCTTCCAAGAAGCGTTCAGGCTTGAAAAGTTCGGGATCTTTAAAGTTGTCTGGGTCACGATGCAATGCAATTAGGGGTATAACTATAATGTCACCCTTTTTAAACTTTACGATCACCTTATTATTATCATCTAGCATATCGATGTCCTTGCCACAAACACGATCCAGGCTAAAAGACGGCGGCCACAGTCGCAATAGCTCTGATATAACCAAATCCATATACTTCATTTTGGCCAACATATTGTAGTTGAGTGGTTTACCCTTTAACTCCTCCTCCACCGACAAAATCTCTTCGTATAGCTTCGATTGAACATCAGGATTCATGCAGAGTTCGTAGGTGAGAAAACATAAGCAAGCCGACATTATTTCAAAGCCCACAAAGAAGAACAACAAACACTGCGCCAATAGATCCTCATCGTTAAATTCAGCGTGTTCTTCCGAAGAATCCTGTGGAATTATATTATCCTTCTGCTGCTGCTGAAACTGACGCTTAGCCTCCATCAGTAAGTGTATCATGTCGGGTCGTATTATTTTGTTTTCCGTACGGTATTTCATAGCATCAAATACCAAACTGCTAAAAAATTCGATTTTTTTCATATCAAACAGTTTGACTCGTAAAGTCTGAAAATAATTAAAAGTAAAAAAGTCAAAATCGAATATATTTAAATATACAGTCTGAAAACAATGTTCATAAAAATTCAATAAAAAATGTTTGGCCGAACAAAGAACAGTCCCTTTAAAAAATAATTTTATAATAAAATTTCGTTTCCTTTAAATAAAAAACATCATATGAAAAAACTTGTTTTGATAAAAAAGATAAAAAAAAAGATTGCGAAATATTTTCTAAAGAGTTTATAGATAGTATGTTTTTGTGTACCTTCATGACGCTTGGTATTATGCCATAGAGAAGAACCTTGATCATTGCCAGTCCAGAGAACTGCACCACCGATTGTCCAAGGGTGTAGAACTGATTATTTTTATTCACAAATGAATTGACCTTGATGCCAAACGCAGCCGATGCAATCACATCGTTGGCAAAACGACCAAAGTAATCCTTCATTTCCAGTTCAATTTCCTTGGTGTTCGCTTCTCGTAACTGCCCCTCAATATAAAGAACACCCTCCACGCTGCACTCATTGATCAGCTCAAACATGGCTTTGAGTTTACTGCCCGTAAATGAAGGCGTCAGGGTGTTACGCATTTCCCTCCATTTGTCATCCTTGAGAGCCATAAGGCTCTTGGAAAAAATGGTCTCGCTGGGCTCAGGTATGTGGGCGCGATGATTGGTAAAATTATCGAAGTCCTGTATGCCCACCCTCTTGATCAGCTCGACATCATGAAGCACAAAGAACGGCTCACGCATATTGTAGAATCCATATATCTTGTGATTCCTATACTCTAAATACTTATCGACGAGCACTTTTAGAAACGGAGTTCGTCCCAGCAAAACTCCAATGTTGAGATTTCCAATAAAAGGTCTTGGTTTTTCATGCACAACGCCCCGTTCTTTAAACGTCTGATATGGAGCTACCGAAAATTTGTACAGCAGCACAACTACAACTAGTAAGAGGGCCAAAAGTATTAGAGCCATGCTGAACTGAACTATCCAAATGAATGACTATAACTGAAACTTTGACCAAACTAAGTTCCACTTTGAGGATGATTTTGGAATAATATTTATCTAATAAATGTTAATGATAAAAATATTTGTTATCTATTACAAATATGTTAAATTATCACAGCTTTTTACTGAAATCCTTTTTTTTATTTAATTTTTATATGCATTTTCATACAACCATATTCAGTTTATAGTGCTGTACACTTAAGCACGTTAACATAAAATATTTAAGGCTTCACGTAGTTGCTGTCAAGCATTGTAGAAATATTCTTTATAATTATTATTCATTTGATATTTTTTATTTAATTTACCATTTATTTTTGTCTAATTATGCTGTTAAAAATGTAACATATTTTCTAATGTAAAATCTATTCTAACGATAAGAGTAATTATAAATCGGTTATGTTCATTAGTGACTATTAGATACTAAAATAGCACAATTTAATAACAATACTGTTCAGATTGCAATAATCAACTAAATGGTGAAATTTCGCTGATTGGAGCGTAAATAAACGAATACACATTTATACTCAATAATTGCATTAGCAAGTTAGACTGGCTTACAAAATTTGGTCTACTTTTAAAGCTGCGCAAGTTGAAATTGTCTTTAGTGTATTTTGAACTATTTTTTCTATTCCGACGTCCATTTTTTAAGTTTGCGCACAGCTTTTCTTATCCTTAAAGTCATTAGTAAAGAAATTGTATTCGTAGTTTCCTATAGGTTGACCATATTTTGTAGGCTAGTGTTTTGCTTACAATTATCATTGCAACAAAATTATCCACACACAATCAAATATGATAAAGAAGCTAGTCTGTTAATCACAAACATACAAAAACAAAACAAAATTGCCAGGCTTGTAAATGGTCTAAAAAAAAATGGAAAACTAATAATAAATAAAAACGGAATTTAGAGCACTGGCAGCTAAATTGAAATACTGCGCATATAAATTGGTTTAGTTAAGAGCTGTAATAAAATGCAAATAAGTAGATACATATTCGTACATTTGAATAATTTACCCTTTTTGCAGGTGTTCATTCAGTTTAGGTAATCGATATAACGTTCAAGTGAAATGCACAGCAAATAAAACTAATCAAAAATTGTACAGCTTTCAGCACTCCCATAGGTATTAAAAATAATGCCAAATCATGTGCAGCAATTTAAGCAATTGACGAAAAAAAAAGCAAAAACACAAAAAATGGTCAAATTGCATCAGAAATCACGCTTGGGAGTTTTTGCAAGGCGTTACATGAGTCGAACCAAAAACTAAAATATTAATTACAGCATACCTTTAGGCGGACCTATAAAAGTTACCAGTCTGTGTTCTAAGTCAAGTAGTCGAGTTTTTGGCCGTGATTTGAAATATGCTCGAGGATATACAATTGATTTATATGAACGTTCGCATATTGCGCTACTGGGCGCTGCTTTACGATAATAATGTGAAACGCTACGTTTGCCTCATAATGTCAACCATTCACGTTCTAACCCAGCTGCTTTATATCTTTACCACCAATGAGGGCATCACAGGCATTATACGCAACTCTTATATGCTAGTGCTCTGGATTAATACGGTGCTGCGAGCCTTTTTGCTATTGTACGATCAAAAGAGTTACGTACAGCTGATAAGCGATCTGAAATGTTACTACTATGAACTAAAGCGTCAGGAAGATCATTATATATCAGAGCTGTTGGAACAGGTTAATCGACAGGGTAAACTAATGGCACGCGGAAATCTATTTTTTGGCCTGCTCACCTGCATTGGCTTTGGTCTGTATCCGCTGAGCTCCAGTGAGCGAGGTAAGCTCCTGTAAATTTAAATTAACACTTGTAATAGAGAACAATTGAAGATTTTGAAATGAGAAACCTTACTGTGATTATTTAATAGCTGAAAAGTCAGCTTTTCAGCTTATGTCATATGACCAGCAAATGTAATTGCATTTGAGTTTTTGCAGTTTTACCATTTGGCAGCAAAATTCCTGGAGTAAATGAGTATGCGACGCCCTACTATCAAATCTGGTTCGTCTTTCACATGCTCATCACCCCAATGGGTTGCTGCATGTACATTCCGTACACCAGTCTGTGTGTGGCCTTCATCATGTTTGGCATTGTGATGTGCAAAGCGTTGCAGCATCGATTGCGTTGTCTGAACCGCAGGCAGCTCACAAAGCAGCAGCTATCCCAGGAAATAACCGAATGCATTATCTATCATCAGCGGATCATTGAGTAAGCCATAGAGTAAATTTCTTTTCAGAATGTGCTTTGCTACTAATCGAACTTCATCTAGCTATATACAGACCATTAATAAGCTAACTACTTACATATTTCTCGTTGAGTTCTTGGCCTTTGGTGCGCTGCTCTGTGCACTGCTCTTTATGCTTATGTTTGTGAGTCTCAAGTCTCAGTAGTTTAATAGGAATGTAGGAGTAATCTCATGTGATTTCTCCATAGGTGGACTCTACGGCACATGTAGCAATTGTAAGCGCATATATTAACATGATACTCGCACAGATATTGGCACTCTATTGGTTTGCCAACGAGCTCCGAGAACAGGTAAGCTATGGCTCTAGGCAAAGGATTATGGCAGAATAATAGATGCCTTTACATTTGCAGAACTTGGCCATTGCTGTAGCGGCATATGAGACCGAATGGTTCAACTTTGATGTAGCTGTACGAAAAAATATATTATTTATGATATTACGTGCACAGCGACCAGCATCGGTATGAAGAGATTATGAATAACAGATTTGGTTTGAAAACTTGAAATTAATTTAGATTTCTTTACACTTGTAGATACTCTTGGGAAATATTCGACCCATTACATTGGAATTATTTCAGAACCTACTCAACACAACTTACACATTTTTTACGGTACTCAATCGAATTTATGGTTAATGTCTAGTAAAATCACGCATACGCTCCGTGTGCCATACTTGTGAAGAGGTTTAATTAATATTTTGTTTGTAGCAATTTATTATTATTAAAATTAATCATCAATAAACTTACCAAGGACAAAATTTTTGTTTTTATTTAAAGACTGCGTTAAGGCTAAATTCTGCACATGACATTAAATAAAGCATTTGATACACACATATATGTATGTAACCAACAATTCTGGGAATTTTTAATTTAATTAATGAATTCTTTTTGCTTATATAATATTGCTTGCACATTTTGTCGGACATCAGTTGCGGTTGTCGCGCATTTTACGCAGCGTTTGCAGTTTTTTTTTATTCATCCAACCTTCTTTCCCCTGTCTGCTATTGAGGCGCGCATAAAAAACGCATAAAACTGTTGAAGGTGTGGCGAGAGAGCGATAAAAATTGTTTGCTGAAGTTGTCAACGATGAACGGGACGCTGAATTTCCGGCAAACTTTACACCGCTGACTTTGAGTGGCATGACCCAGCACCACCTGCACCAACTGGCAACAAAAGAAAAACAAACTGTCAGCAGTTGTTGCAGTAAGAACAACAACCAAATATATTTCAATTTGAACAGACTGTGAAACTTAATTGAAACACCAATACAATTTTACTGAGCTAATAAATAAATAAACAAGGTATTTTCACAAAATATGTATTAAAGAAATTAGATTTGGTTTGTACTACCTTTTTTTTTTCTTTTAAAACAACAATACAAAATCCGAAGTTTTATCACAAATATAAAGCATCCGATTTATAAATTCCCTACCATTTCAATAGTATATTGCGCATATTGTTTATTGCATTCCACATGTTCGAGTGCATTTTATTTTATTTTAACCATTGAGCCTTAAAAGAAACTAAAGCCCGGCATTGCAGTGTTGTCGTATATCTCGTTAACGGAGCAGAGATTTATGAATTGCGGATTGCGTCCGGTGCGGCATTGTGTTGCGGCCCTATCGCCGCTCTGATAAACCGGCGCATTCGCATCGCCGCCCATCACAAAGTTGCATGTCATATACTGATGTGTGCTCAGTATCCACTGTCCGGCACTTTTGCTGGAGTTGCGCGTCTGGCGGAGAATGCCGCAGCCCACGTGGGTGGTGCTGTCCCGAACCAGTTGTGTGAAGTACGCAATGCATTTGCTAAGCCGTAAACGCAAAATTCTTTGAGCACAAGCTGAAAACTGCACACACCTTGCAACATTGGGGCAGGCTAACAAATCACTTACCTGTGGATAGGCGGACTGTAGGCAAGAATGTCACGCATGCTACACTCCTTGTACTCGGCAAACATTTGCTCCAGCGTTGCCTGGATCACCTCATCCTCGGTGTGATATTCGATGGCTGCATCGCTCGTACCGTTGCTGGAGACACTCTGCCAGCCGCCCTCAGCCACCACCTGAGCCACATTACGGAACTGATCGCTGTTCCGGCAATGATCATTTAGTAGGGCGCAACGCTTCACATTTAGCTCCGCAAAGCTGGCCAGCTCCGGATCCCATTGCAGCGTGGCCATGCGGGTGGCTGGACTGAAGCCCATTAGGGCGCCTCGTGCAATACGATCGCGATATGCGTTCAGCTCGTTGAGGATCATGTTACGTCGAGCTGAAGTAACTCGCACAATGTGTGCATCTTCACTACAGCTCTCCGCCAGTTCCTGGAATAGCCATTCCATTTAGAGCCCAAACTTAGTTAAACTCTTGAGTTGACTACTTACGCCAAAATTGTTGCAGGCGATATGCTTCTCGGGTCCTGGACAGAGCACAGGATCGCAGTAGTCGAATGACAGTGTTGTGGGACAGAGACACAGCTGCCACAGAGCCACTGCTAGCAGCCAGCAATTTGTACACAACATTTCGCCAAAGCAGCTAATATGCTCAGCTCTGGCCACAGCGCACTGTCTCTTATAGAGTTGGCTGCCAAATCGATTTGTCGCCAAGCGTGCCTTTTTCTGCCTACCCGCCCAATTGGCCACAGAACGCGCCATTGGTCAGGGTCAGCCAATTAATCAGGAATACCAAATCAATGAACAGTTGTCAAGAAACTCTTTTGACGGGGGCAAAAAATGTATATGTATGTACATATATAATAAAATTTTTGTTTGAAAAATAAAGTGATTTCTTAAATTTTATACATTACCGTATTTTTGTACAATTCAAGAATCCAAATTCCCATTTTTCTTACAATATTAATATATATAGTTATATATATACTCTGAGCCCATTTCTTGTGCAAAAATATGTAACAGTATATTTTCTATATTTTTGATCGGCAACAACAGCCAATTTGATTTGGATATGTCTGTCTGACCATCTGTATAAAAGCTTCGATCTTAGAAACTAGTACAAGACCTAAGATTTACGTTCTCGTATACCACACGCGCTTCAAGATTTTCTTTTCCGGCTAATTTAAAAAATTGATTATGTGACCAAATTATGCCCAAATCGGTGTAAAAACATTAAAAATTAAAGTTTAGTCAAGCATGCAGTATCGCAATAGTATATTATAATTTATTTTTTTCACATTTTCTTTTATTGTATTTTCCTCAACTTTAGTTTTTTGTTAAATTTTGGATAAATAATACATATTTTGTCGCATTATTTGTCTTCTCTTGTTGCTCGCTCTTTATGTTTCCCTTCCTCACCATGATTTCAAGTCTTACTGTTGGTACAACATTGGAATAAGCCTTGTCTTGTACCTCAGTGCTTATATCTCCCTTCGTTACCACTGTAGTTGCTATTTCTGTTGGTACAACTTTGGAATCAACCTCGTCTGGTTCCTTAGTGCTTATATCTCCCTTCGTCACCACTGTAGTAGCAATTTCTGTTGGTACAACTTTGGAATCAACCTCGTCTGGTTCCTTAGTGCTTATATCTCCCTTCGTCACCACTGTAGTAGCAATTTCTGTTGGTACAACTTTGGAATCAACCTCGTCTGGTTCCTTCGTCACCACTGTAGTTGCTATTTCTGTTGGTACAACATTGGAAACAACCTCGTCTAGTTTCTGTTTATCAAGTCTTAATGTTCGTACAATATTGGAAACAACCTCGTTTTGTCCCTCAGATCTTATATCTCCCTTCGTTACCACTGTAGTAGCAATTTCTGTTGGTACAACTTTGGAATCAACCTCGTCTGGTTCCTTAGTGCTTATATCTCCCTTCGTCACCACTGTAGTAGCAATTTCTGTTGGTACAACTTTGGAATCAACCTCGTCTGGTTCCTTACTGCTTATATCTCCTTTCTGTTGGTACAACAACTCGTCTAGTTTCTGTTTAAAAATCTTCATGTTGGTAAAACTTTGGAATCAACCTCGTCTGGTTCCTCAGTGCTTATATCTCCCTTCGTCACCACTGTAGTAAAAATTTCTGTTGGTAAAACTTTGGAATCAACCTCGTCTGGTTCCTTAGTGCTTATATCTCCCTTCGTCACCACTGTAGTAAAAATTTCTGTTAGTAAAACTTTGGAATCAACCTCGTCTGGTTCCTTAGTGCTTATATCTCCCTTCGTCACCACTGTAGTAGCAATTTCTGTTGGTACAACTTTGGAATCAACCTCGTCTGGTTCCTTAGTGCTTATATCTCCCTTCGTCACCACTGTAGTTGCTATTTCTGTTGGTCCAACATTGGAAATAACCTCGTCTACTTTCTGTTTATCAAGTCCTACTGTTCGTACAATATTGGAAACAACCTCAACTTGTCCCTCAGATCTTATATCTCCCTTCGTCACCAGTTTATCAAGTTTTACTGTTGGTACAACATTTGTAGCACCCTTCGTCATAAAAATTTTAGCTCCTGCTCCTACAAAATTGTAATTAACCACTTCATTTGGATCACACAAATTTGTATATAAAGGATGTACTCCCGCAGCACACAGAGATCCGGGTACTTTGGATGTATCGTAGTGTCGCAGTCCGTTAACATTAGCTCGCGAAAAATTACAGATCAGTGTAACTTTTTTGACTTTTTTGCTTGCACGTGAAGACACACGTATGGCACAACCCATTCGATCGCCACAGTCCTCTATCAGCGGTATGTAGAGGCCCAAGCAGGATCTGTGCAAAATAAAGAATATTTAAAAGATTAAAGAAATTGTTTTATGTCTGAATATACTGTCTGGTAACTTAATTTACACTCCGTCGTCACAAATGAAACTTTTTCATTTTTTATTTTTATTTTTTTCTATAAGTGGCAACCTTGCCTTTATTACTTTATTACCAACGTAAGCTACAAACCACAAAGCTGATATGAACTGCATCAAATTCAGCGAGTAATTTGTAGTGAGAGCGATGCCAAGTCTACCTAAGTGTATTGTCGTTGTTACGCAAACGTGAAATTTGAACGATTTAGTGTGCAAAATACGGAGAAATTACGGTTAAAAAATACTATTGTAATACCATTGCTAAAACAGTCGGTTGACTGGTTCCAAAAATTGTACATTTGCAAAAGGCAATATTTTTGTTTTTGTATTTAAAAAAAAAAATCTAATATGGCTTAATATTGTACTTACCCGGCGACCTTAGAAACAATAGTGCCATTGGCATACATCTGACAGTCCAAAACATCTTTAAACCAAGTTGGCAAAAATACGTCAACAATACTGCTCGTAATTTTCTTTGAAGGAACTGTGCCAGATATCTTAACGGTTGCCACATAGTTATATTGCTTCGTGTTCAAACATATCTTGTCCCATTGATCACAGTAATACACCTGCTTTCTGGCCATTTCTTCCAGATAATTATCCCAGGCCATGGAAGGCATACGGCCTGCAGGCTGCATGCCAACCGTTCCACTTGCAACCAAATCGCGCAACACATTCACACTCTTCAGTATTTTCGATCTCAGATCACGATTGGCAGGCATGAAAGAGTGCCTCATTGGTCCGCATTTTTTGGAAAATCCCTAAAAACTCATTGAAGTAAAAAAATAAATAAATTGCGAGCCAGCAGCTAACGTACCCTATTTTTGTAGCATGCCAAGTGTTTAGTTCTGCCCATGCAAAATATCTGATTCCAGCAAGAATTTGGTGGGATAGCCAGATAGAGTTTCAGCTGCAGGAACAGCAAAAGTCGCAGAAGATAAACGGTATTCATTTTTAAAATCAACTACGTGCACTAACGTACATAGTAACAATCAAATGTACACGTTAAGTCTCATACTTAACAACTTATTTCAGTCACTAGCTTGACGAGAGCGTAATAAATTTGTTTAAATCAATTCGATTTGACATTTAGATTTAGATAAATCTTAAAGTTTAAAACTAGCTGTTATTTAAGTTAAATGAAAATACACGAAACTATGTATACAAATGTACATAATTATGTGCATTTCACTTTGATTTATTAACAATTCTATTTATGTGTTTGTTGATGGTTTGCAATATTTTTTTGGGGGAGCTTTTTGTTTTGTTTTTGTTTTTAATTCTTTCGTTCTTATTATAATAAATTAAATTAAAATTAAGTTATACTTAATGTATGTACATCACAATTAGGCGTGAATGACTAACGAAATTTATTTTGTTTCAAAATCAATGAATAAAAAAAGATGGCTCGTCACTTTGGTACTTTGTGCATGCCCCATATTGCCGCAAGCAAATGTTATAGTTTAAAGCTAACGTTACAAAGCGACTTTAAAGCGTACGTATGTCCATTGGTATATTCTAAAAGTTCCATGAGGTGAAAACAGCTCGATAATGCGCACAAGACAACTGTCCAGACAATTGGCAAACGATTCTCCATTTATTGTTGGGCGTAGTTGGGATTGTAGGGCATTTGCTTCTCATAGCCACCGGGCATAACGCTTGGGTCGGCATTAGCCATGGCCATGTCATATGTGGGTGGATTCATATTCGCCACACCAGCTCCTGGCTGCACCATGGGCGGATATGGTACCATATGCGGCTGCATGCTGCAATTAGACATAAATAGTTAGTGGAGGAGGTCGTGTTTTGGAAAGTGTAATTGTAACTTACCTAGGCATTGGTGGCTGTGCTCCTGGCATGGGCATCGGCATCTGCATGCTCACATTGCTAAAAGGCATTAAGGAAAAGAGATAAAATGTTAGATATATGTATGTCTAGTAGCTTGCATTCACATTATGTGTGCTTACCCCGTGGTCTGTGCTGGGTATGGTGTTCCATAGGCATTAGGCTGGTACGTTGTTGC
Source organism: Scaptomyza hsui (assembly GCA_018152825.1). Taxonomy (NCBI): domain Eukaryota; kingdom Metazoa; phylum Arthropoda; class Insecta; order Diptera; family Drosophilidae; genus Scaptomyza; species Scaptomyza hsui. The sequence goes on along the minus strand of JAECXO010000044.1, from coordinate 1,015,718 downwards.
TGGTATTTGTGTAACGGGATAACCGCCAGGCGCTGTATGCGTGGCCGATGTAACCACAACGGGTGCTAAAAAAAACAAGTAAATAAAGAAATCAGAATTAAATTACATGTATAAAAACACTTGTGCTTGCTTGACTAAAGTTAGATTAAGTATGAATCATTTACCAACGCCTTCACTTATTATATAGCCCGTATTTGAGGACGCCTGTGCGCGTCGTTTTAAATAAACCACAACTGAGATAATCACAAATATAATAAACCCCAAACATAAACCAATCACAACTCCAGCTGACATTTTGAGTATTGTAAAATTATCCGTATGAAGAAGCGTTGTCTGAGAAGTTGTAATGAAAACTGCAGGTAACAATCTGTTAAGCACATTCAGAGAGGGATCAATATACCCATTGTACACTCATATTTGTTGTTTGATAAGCGAGAGCGTACTATATGGTTTTAAATACCCTGTGAACATTTTAACAGACAGACGGTTAGTTAATGAATCGAGCTAAGAAAGATATTTTAATAAATTTAAAATACATCACCAGCAGATTGGTTTTTTTTTAAAGCTGTAAGGCAAAAATCTAGTTGAATTTGTTTATGGAACAATGTTTTGATTGATTTTTTTCTTGATATTAAATACAATATTAAATTAAAGGGTAAACTAAGCAATTTATTATACAATAATATAATGAAATTTTTTTACTGAATATCAAATAGTCTAGCAAAGTCTTTACACACGATTTTTATTATTTGTTTATCATGAGTGTTTCCCCCTGATTAGATCGCTTACAAATAAGATTGAACAACAAAGAGTCATCAAGAAAACACTTGTAAATAAGTAAAACACTAGATATAAAATGGTTTCAAGCTGATGTTTATAGAATTCTCTCTTGATGCCACTAGTTATAAGGCAGCTCGGAATAAAAATAAAATATTTACCACTATGTAGTGCTCGCCTATTTCTTTTCCTATAACACGCCACGGAGAAACACACAATTTGTAATATTACAAAAATCACAAAAAAAATAATGCCAAATACATAGCCTTCCATTGCGTTTTCACAACGGAGAAACACAGTCCTTAAAACCAAAAATGTTACTAACTGTTAAATAAATTGCTTGCAAATTGTTGATTGGATTTCGGCCATAATATTTCACTGATAACTCAGATAAGCCATTAGAGATATGAAATATTATTAAAACGGGTATTTACCACTTTTTTCAAGTTAAACTCGATAATATCAGTAACTTCGATTCAAACACAATGAAAAAAAACATTAAAAGCATTCAAAACTTGTATATATAGTTTCATTTTGGAGACATACAAAAACTTTTCAATATACATACAAGATTCTGTAATAATTGCTATAAATTTACATATAAACAGTAGAAGGGAAAGTAAATGAGGTAGAGAGTTTTTTATTCATTATCTTTTTTTTTTTACCTAATGCACATGCAATGACTGTTATCAGTTTTACACATACATATATATATACAATATATGTAAATACTTGTACTTGTAAATAGGAAAAACCATTTGTCAACTTGACGGACCTGCTCCCTTCATTAGTTCAGCTCGACGGTTGCGTCCTCGTGTTAGGAACACCGCCCAAGAGGTCATAAAAAATACGGCAAATGTGAAAAAGAGTATCCAAGCAAGTCCGGCATTATCCATGGCTGACTTCAAAAATACAAAAGTACAAAAAACGATACGCACAGCGCAGCAAACACGAAGCGACTAACAAAATGCATAACTTAGACAAGCGATAACAAAATTCACAAGTCATTCAATGAATTGCCAATTTCTAAGGCAAATATTATAAGGGCTATCTCAAGAATCATAAAGATAGCTACACTGACAAAAAATGTTGTACTTAATTCGGGTCTTAATACTACCAGAAGTATATTTAACTTTTAGCTATTACCCATTTTATTATTTGTTTATTGTCTATAACTTACTCAAATCGGCCAATGTTTTAACACGTCGCTGGCGACGTTTATAATGCACAAGATAGCTAATCGAACCGAAGATGATTCCGTAGCTGATCATCTTGAAAAGCACTTTGCATATGCCAATAAACACAATCACATGTGGATTAAAATAGTTTCCACTATAGGTATAGTCAGCTTGCAGCGTATAGTTCTGCATTTTCAGATAGTTCACAGATAACTGAATATATCGAACTCCGTAAGTTCGGTAATCCACAAAACTAATACACTTAAAAGTTTTGGATAAATAAAGCTAATGAGTGCTATATAAACTGATGAGTCTATTACTTTAATGGGCATAATTATCAATGTAACATTTACTGTTAATATCTCTAAGCTATAGTTGATATTAGCGCCAAATAAACTAATTATAGCACAAGACTCTTATTTTTAAGTATTTAATTAAATTTAACATAAAGAAAGCACAACTGCACTTTGGTCACCATTATGAGATCACTTTCACCAACTCCAACTTTTTGGGTTTCTTGACTATGAAGGGTTCGTTTATATCTCTGTCTATAAGCCAGGCATATGCAATAACCAAAGCACTAAGAATGACCAATGCAATCATTTCATAGACAACATATGTCCAATTAAGATGCATTCTTTCGGTCATAAATGACCAATATTCAATTTCAAAAACAGTTGCATTCATGCTGAACACTTTACTCGAACTCGAACAGCCAATCGACTAAAATATACTATGTTCGTATGGCAGGAAATCCCAAATTAGAGCTATTGAACTTAATTTGATTAGTTTGTGTAATAATACTGCAATTAGCTTGCTTATATTCTCTCCATTTTCTTTTTTAGGTACTAACATGAATCATCTTCATTGGTGATTTCTATATCCAAATCATATTCGTTTTCATCGATCTGGAAGTGATAGTAATCATCATCATCCTCCTGGCAGGCACTGCAACCGTAACGCAACATAGAGACAATGATCACAATGGCAATAATAGCGTATAGACCGATTTCTTTTGGATCGTCTACCATCGAGATTACTTGAACACAACGAACCGACTGTACAATTTTTTTTTCATTCAACATGTTGGAAGTGATTGCAACGATTTTTAAATATAAATTATTTATATATTTGAAATATGAGTAATAAGTAAATACTGAGTGAGTTTCTTCATAAATTGTAAATGTACTCAACAATGGTATTGATAAATTTGTTTGTTGTTTTACTTAATTTGTAATCTTTATGCTCGGGGTTAAACGATTAAGTTGTTTTCTTATGACAGTGTATAAAAGGCAGACTAAATCATCTCCAACTTCATAAAATATGTATATTTTTGATCAGCTTCAGAGATAACAAAAAAAAATTAGAGAGATTTAGAATATTTGTGAAAATTGCAAAATCTATGGGCAGCACAAGAGCACAATCAGTTATTTCGTTTCGAATTTCTACCTTAATTATTTAGCACATCTGTCTCTTTACCAGTTGCGATAATAGTCTTAAATATTTATTGCTTTTTATATTTGTCTACACACAATTAAGTAACAGAGCATCTATGGGACCCTGCCGGATTGTTTTAAATTATTGTGTTTATTTTTTAATTTTCAAAAACAATTCATGATCTGTTATGGTTGAATAGAAAATTGTATCTTACACGTTTCTTATTTTTAGTAAACACACAATAATAACTGCACAAGGACAAAGTACTAAGAACTTGATATTTTAAATCATGGATAAACCATAATATGGTTTAACATTATATATCACATTGATTTTTATTGAACTCAGTTAAAGCAAAACCTTTTCGGTAATCAACAAATGCAATATTATGTCACAATCATTGATCTCGCCCCACAGATTGAAAATTTTAAATTTGCACAAACAACTTAATATAATCAAACGTGTTTAAGATATTCCAACTACGCCGTTGATACCATATTAGGTAAATGTTATAAATAACTTTACATCTGCTTATTAAATACAAATGCATCGATTATTGATATTCACAATTACAAAACTCCGCATGTTCCACATGTTTCCGACGACGCTTGCAGCAAGCAACACAGCAATTGAGAATGCAGCCACCGATTATTATCACAAGTACGAGAGTAAAGAATGCTACAAACATTCTAGAGCCCATATCGTGTGATTGTTTAAAAAAATTATCTTTCTTTTCTTCAAAACTGTTATAATCTTTAAAGACATAGGTTTCATTGCCAAAACGAACTTCTGGCATTGCTGTAAATTATGAAGTAAGTAAAACAGAAACTAAGTAAACGCGTTTGACTAACACGACGCGACGAACTAAATCAAACTGAGAGAATATTCAATGATTGCAATCCCGTTTATACTCTAGTGTATAGTTTTACATGATGCTGTTTGCAATTGGAAATACCCCACTAAGATTTGTGTATCATATGGGAAAATTCTTAAACACATTCGTTAAAATCAAAATGGTTTTTTTTTTATTTTTACTGCATCATCGAAAGAGCTTGAACAGAGACAAAGCAACTGCTAAAACAAAGTACTAGGTACCCGATGGTATTTTAATAGATGGATAAACCATAAAATGGTTTAACATTATATATCACTTTGATTGTTATTGATCACCTTTTCGGTAATTCTTTTATGGGTTATTGAATTTAAGGCACTTTTTTTGTGTCGAATTAACAAATTGTATGTCACAATCTTCGAGTTTGTCCCACAGTTACAAAATTTAAAATTGCACGAATAACATTTTTATACCCCGAACCCATGAAATGGGTAAAAGGGGTATAATGGTTTTGTGCAAAAGAATGTAACAGGCAGAAGGAAGCATCTCCGACCCTATAAAGTATATATATTCTTGATCAGCATCAACAGCCAAGTCGATATAGCCATGTCCCTCTGTCCGTATGTATGAACGCGTCGATCTCAGAGACTATAAGAGCTAGAGACTTCACATTTTGAACATAATCGCATCTAAGTCCTAGGCAGTACAAGTTTGTTTCCGATTTTCGATTACTATTTCCGTTTCCGATATACACTTGTGATCGATAACATAAAAATGTCGAATATCGTAAATCTGAAACACGTTTTAGAAACTTGATACAAAATTATGAAAACCTGTGAAAATTTCATCGAAATCGGTTGAGAAACACCAGAGATAACGAAGATTGAAGTTTAGTCACAGATGCATACAGACAATGATTGTACGCGTTAAGTATGGGGGTTCGGAGTATCGACTAGAGCGTTCTAACTTGCTATAATCAAACTGGCTTAATATATTTTAACTACGCCGTTGACACTCTATTAGGTAAATTTATTATATTAGTTAATTTTATCAACTTATTCAATACTTATGTATTGATCTTTGATATTTACAATTACAAAACTCATTATATTCCACATGTTGCCGACGGCGCTTGCAGCAGGCAATACAGCACCTAAGAATTATGCCACCAATTATTATCACAACTATGAGCGCACGGTGGTGAATCTTTATAAAAATTAATATTTTTTTGTTCTTCGATAATGGGGTAATTTTTAAAGGGAAAGGTTTCATCGCCAAAGCGAACTTCTGGCATTGCTGTTAATTATGAAGTAAGTAAAACAGAAACTAAGTAAACGCGTTTGACTAACACGACGCGACGAACTAAAGCAAACTGAGAGAATATTCAATGATTGCATTCCTGTTTATACTCTAGTGTATAGTTAAACATGATGCTGTTTGCAATTGGGAATTCCCCGCTAAGATTTGTGTATTATAAGGGAAATTCTTAAGCACATTCGATAAAATCAAAATGGATTTTTTTATTCTTACTGCATCAGCTTGTATAAAACAAAGTACTAGGTACCCGATATTTAAGTAGATGGATAACCCATTATATTGTTTAACATTATACATATATGATTTAAGTTCATTAGCCCGAAATTCGTTCTTGAAATGTTCGCCCGCTTTCCAGATTAAACTGACATCAAAATTCGTAAACTTTTTTTTGTTCTGTGTATATCACGTTGATTGTTATTGATCAAACTTAAAACAAAATTTTAATTTTAAGAATGTAAGGCACTTTTGTTGTGTTGAATTAACAAATTTTACGTCACAATCATCGAGTTTGTCACACAGTTTGAAAATTTAAAGTTGCACGAATAACAATCTTATAATCAAACTTGTTTAAGATATTCCAACTAAGGTGTTGACACCATATTAGGTAAATGTATTATATTAGTTACTTTTATCAACTTATTAAATACTTATGCATAGATCTTTCATATTTATAATTACAAAACTCATTATGTTCCTCATGTTGCCGACGACGCTTGCGGCAGGCAATACAGCACCTAAGAAATATGCCACCAATTATTATCACAATTATGAGCGTATGGAGTGTAAGTTTAAAGGAAAAGGTTTCATCGCCAAAGCGATCTTCTGGCATTGCTGTTAATTATGAAGTTAGTAAAACAGAAACTAAGTAAACGCGTTTGACAAACACAACGCGACGAACTAAGACAAACTAAGAGAATATCCAATGATTGCAATCCCGTTTATAGTCTAGTGTATAGTTAAACATGATGCTGTTTGCAATTGGAAATACTCAGGAAATTCTTAAAAACATTCGTTGATATCAAAGTTTTTTTTATTCTTACTGCATCAGCTTATACTGTAAGAGCTTGAACAGAGACACTTTTATTAGCTTGCTATCTTCAAACGAGTTAGAATATAATTGTGTAATATAAATATGACATTAGGTTTTGAATTTTAAAGATGTTGAAACCAATAATACTGTAAGATTTGCAATTAACAAATAAAGTTCCCTAAGAGAAGGAACTGAATTTACATAGCAATAATTTCTGTTCCATTTGAAACATGTTTTGAGCTTTACAAAAACAACGTGTGTTGATTATAAAACTGCATTTGTACTTAATAAGAATATGGGGACAGTGAGAAAACCCACAAGCGTATTTTCAAACCGGTTTTCAATATGCCAACAACACATTTGTCTTTATGACATCACTTAAATGTTAAGAGCCGTTCATAAATAAGTAGCTTCAATTGATCAATGCGTTCAGTAGCTAAATGCATTCGACGAACACAAACAGACAACTGCAACTTATACAAGATACTCAAATATCTCGAACGCTATTGAACTGAATTAAAATTTAAGTTGCACGTTGACAAGTCAAAATATACATATGTATGAATAGGAGCAGTTTTATTATAAAAGCTGAATTATATTTATACACAAAAACAGGCAGAGAAAAGCATCTTCGACCCCCTAAGGTATACATAAATATTTTTGATAAGCATTAAAAGCAATTTTGCCATGGCACTGGTCGGCATAACTATTTTGACGAGTTCCATTTTCAGCATAACATATTTTTCGCTTTAATAATTGTCAACATACAAATGTCGAGTGATATACTTTTTATGTTTGTATAAACAATATTCTAAACTGAAAATAAAAGTTTGCAGAAAAATGCACACGTCAATATATTTTTTTCGACTACCGTATGTCTCTGACATTCTGAATCTCTGATTGAGATTTCAGTTTTGAAATACTCATATAAATAGCCAAAATTTATAGTTTTTCTAAAATAATTTGCAAATTACATGCAAAGTTCAGGGTATACACTAGTCATGTTTTTCTAACATGTTCTCTTCTTTATAAACAATTTTCAAGAAAACAAAATAAATAGGTTTTATAAAACACTAGGCTTATCATCAAATGTACTTAAAAAAAACACAATACATAAAAGTGAAATGAAATGCCGAGCAAAGGTGCATTCAAAAGTCTTTCAAAAAATAATGCGAAAAAATTCTACGGATAACTTGGTACATTAACAATGTGAAATACTGCTAGGATTCCATAAATAAATGATTAAACTTTTGTTTTTGAGGCAGAGAACACACACACACACACACACACACACAGACACACACAAACTACTCACCGGAATGTCGAAAGAGTTGCAAATACATTTTGGCAACAAAACAACAGCGAATAAAATGAATAGTTGCGAATATGAAGCCGACTATGAGAATTAGAACGGCCAATGGCAGAAATGCCAGCCAGTCCATTTATCTGCACTTATCCAAATCAAGTTGTAAGTAGTGTAGTCATACATATAATCCGTTCAGCTCACAACAAAATCACAAATGCAAATGATTTACACGCAACAACTGCAATGCCATCTGACCAAGTCTATGAATAAGAATATGAAGTAAAGGACAACCAAAGGAGGAACAGCTGCTGATAAGAAACAAGGAGAAAAAGTAGGAAATAAATGCAAAAATCCAAAACAGTTGCTTGCTATCCATCCAACACTGGCGATAAGGACGCCACAGGGCCTGTTGCTCTGTCCTTTAAAAACTGTAGCACGCTTTTCAGCTGCGCAGAGCGAAAGGTAAACATATTTATAGATTGCGTTGTATTTGTAACTGATTGTTTAACTGTCAACTAAAGAGCTTGTCAGCGACAGACTTGAGGAAAATAACAAAGAAATTGCCCCCAACTTTAACCAGTTGCGCTCTCCCATTATTTGCTGAGATCGCATGGAAAAGTTTTTTGCTCAAATTGTAAATAAACAGTTGCGACGTGCAACTAAAGACTTATGCAAGCTTTAACTGTGACTAAATGTAATCATAAATCAAATCAAATCCGTAATCATAAATACTCCGTTACCCAAGCGCGTCAAGCTGATATCAACTTAATACTATAGAAACTTCTGTATAACTAACTATCCAGTAAAATATTCTTGAAATGTATGTATACCTGTTCTTCTAAATTTCATACAATATTTATACGGTTACGAAGATGGAAGATTACATTGCTTTTGTGCAATTTCCACTAGGAAGATGGGAAAGCCTAGAATCTTAAATGGATTTATCACTTCCATAGTCACAATTTAAAAAATCACAAAATCCGAGTCAACATTCAATTTGTTCAAGGCTGGAAAATCAAGGAATTTTAGCTGAAATGTTTCTCTAGAGGGCGCAAAAAATGAAACAAAAATTATTTGGATTTAAACAATTAAACTTTTCTTAACTTCATGGTCCTCCATATTAAGCACTAATATTAAGCTCTTGTAATCCTAACATGTAAGATACAAATTTCTTATATTTTATCTTTAAGTTTAAACACTTTTAGAAACCTTCCTTCTTACTCTCTTACTAAACAGTATTTTCAATAAATTATTTAATATTTACAATTAGGTTTAGGCAACATTATATACACATAAAATATTTATTTATAGCTATGCTTATATCAACTTTAAGCTATCACGCCTCAAGGACGTACATCGTTTGTTTATTGTGCTTTCTGATGAGGCTGCGTGCGATGACCGTTAGGATGGCAGCAAGGACGACGACAAAGAGACAGAGGAGAATAATTGTAGAGATTTCCAGATCCCTTTCGGTGTGCGCCATTTTATTTTTGTGAAGTATGTACTTAGTGTTTATTAAAAACTATAGATTCGATTGATTTGCATTTGTTTCACTCAAACTTCACTTTCGGGCTACGCGTTGTTCATTTCTTAAATGTTTTGGAGTAAATAATGCCGATGTGTGTCTATTGCTGGCTTTTATTTAAACTAACAAAAAGAAACGCATTTATCAGATAAGATATGGCAAGCCAAGTAGATGCCAGAAACGTCACGGCTTATATGGAGAATGATTAGGATTGTGGGAAACCAAGCGACCCATTTAAAGCAGCACGCAGTAGACTCTATAAAACACTAAAGTGGACACAGAATTTACAACAGCCTTGTGCGTCAATGGATCGAATTTAATATGGGTGCAAAGCATTTCTTTTTTACTACTGACTACTTGTATTTGTTTGGCCAATGAGATTCCCTAATGGAATCTGGTTGAGCCAATTGAATTGAAACCTTGACCATCTCGTATCTCGGCAACGATAATCAATATTTATGTGGATTACCACGAACTTCGCAACGTCTACTGACGTCAAGCGCGATTACCATAAGTACATAATTATTGAATTACACCTATCGCTCTGACAGCCATCAAAACAAATCAAAGCAATCGCCCTGGGGTATACCCAACAAAGTGAAAGTGTTTTGAATAACAGTAACTAATCATCGTTGCCCATTGCTTCCATGATTTGCAAGAAACGGAGATTATCTCTCAGCTACAAAATCGTATAATAATAAATCAGTCATACTTCTGACTCTGTAAATCAATTTTTTCGATCTCAAACCATATCCCTTAGATGACAGGAAGTGTTTTTCAATAGCTTGAAAAAAACCATGTGCTGACAATCATCTTCTTACTAATGAATTGTAGAATCAACCAAATCAGTTTTCTACCTATGTTTTTTCAAACTTGTAATTCAAACTATGCTATCCTTTTAGAAAACAACTTCTAGTAAATTTATGCTTTAAATTATTATTTTTGTCACACATCTAAACCTTAAAAAACTATTTTCTTCGCTGTGATTAACTTTTCTAATGGTTAGTTAGTTGTACTGTTTATTGGCGCGAAGACAACTCAAAGATATAAAATTATAGTACGAATACTACCTATGTGTAGAGGTAAATAAATAAAATAAACAAATAGCTTAATACAAGTGTACCAATATTAAAGTCTTTTGCTCTTAAGAACTATTCTATTAACTTTTCCGCTTCGCATCCAAATACATGTGTATCAAGATTTTTTCAAAATTTTTTTATACTAGACCAAAACCCGAAAATATTGAATAACAAAAGTTGTGCAATAGTAAATCAAAACACATTTAATCATAATACATAATATGATTAGAAGCAATTTTTCGCTTAAATTCTATATTTAAACTAAAAAGGCAAATCAATTTGTCAACCAGTGGCATTTTACCGATATTAAGTTTTATATAAGTTCTTATGGGCTGACGTCAAAGTCAAACAATCCCAAAAAATTTGTCAAATTTAAATACAGCAAATCGTAAATGTCAATGATAACACTTAATAATTTGAGTAGCAATGCAAATGACAAAAATAATTTAGAGCACTCGAGCGCCAGCGATAAGATTTCACTCAATTCCACTCCATAAAAATTCCTAAAACCAATAACAGCTTTTTTGCTCATACTATCTGAAAGCATCTAAACAAAGGTAAAGTTTGTTTAAACGTTCATACTTGCAGTATCATAAGTAAATAAATCTATAATATACTATAAACAAGGTGGTACAACAATAAATTGTTTTTTGTACAACTTATAAAGAGTATTTTTGCAGGTCAGTCAAAATTAAACCTATAAATTTAATGAGCTGTGCCAAAATGGTCTACGTATAACAGATGCTCTAACTATATATAAGTTTAAGAAATCATGGGACGCGATATTTTACAAAATTCTTTTACGATTCGTTATCCTAATTTTAATTCAAAACTACTAAAAATGTTTTTGAAATGAGACTGAAAGTGTCTTCAATGAAATTAAGATGACTTAAAGTCAAAATTGGTGGATAGCAAAACAGTTAATGCAATTCATTTCATGTATTTGTAATGATATAACAATTTTTTTAAGCACAAATAAAGTACGTATATAACTTTTAGATGGGATTTTGCTCACCGCTTGAGATCACTGTAGCGTTCTGCAAGCGCAAACGACGCACTTGAATAATGCGCAATATAGCTATTAACATAAACACACAAAATAATACAACAATTGGTATCCAAACTTCCAAATATATATAAACCATCCTGATGAAGTGGATGGCACGCGTTTCACCCTTCTGAAGGTATCGAAAGATTCACCTATACTGAACAGTATATTACAATGTCAGAAGTTTAAAGTTTATTAAAAAAGAAAACAAAAGTGTATGACAAAAAAAAAATGAGCTATCTGTTTCTGCAGATACATAATTGCTCTACAATTTATGGGGTATATCGAACATGAGAGACAGCGCAGGAAAAGTATGTATTTGTACATTGATTTCTTTCTTCTTTGTTTATGTTTTGTGACTGTATAAACCTAGTTTCCATTTGATTTTGATACCTTGGGAATCACTGTAATAGCAATAAGTGGTTTTAACTAGGAAATATATATTTTTGGCACATTGTAGAGCATTTAAATAGGACACAATAAAGTCAATTACGGATGTCAGGCGACAACGTGACAGCCGAATAAAGCCAATAGATAAGATAAGACACAATAATTAGATAATTATTAGTCATTTTTCCAGTGATAGCAACAGAATGTTTTTATATTTAATAAAGAACATAAAACATATATCGATTATAGTTTGCTTCATTTTTATTTGGATATGTTTACGAAAGAGCGTGACAAGCAAATTAAAAAGAACAGCAAATTGTCTTTCTGCAGACAAAATTAACGAATGGCGTACATTTGATTTCATCGGAGAGTAAAAAATGAATTGACAAGGGAATGATTCTCAATTTAAAGTATAGCAAACAACACGCGAAGCACAATTAAAGAGAAAAAATTATTAGTCATAACGTTAATGATAAGTATGTTTGCCTACATACATATTGCGTATGCAAATATGTATGTGTGTGCTTCCCCCACAAATCGCCCCATTCCCCCCATTAAGCGAAATGAGTCATAGCTTAAATGAGAGAGATTTTAATTGAATTTACACTCACTTGATAGCACTGTGCCTCGACGTTTGCTCGTACAGCAATATCCGCAGCAGCTCATTATGAGAAACGTCAAAAGAAAGAACATAAATATACCCCAGAAATCCATCTCGAAATTGTCGAATCCAGTGAAAACTCTTATATTATCCACTGTCTTGTGAAATGTGAAAAATGCACATATGCGTTAATAATGATGAGATTGAACAATGCATTGCGTACTCACGTTTTATGCCTTAGTGCGCACACAACAGGCGCTGACTGAGGGTTACTTTAATAATTAATTAATAACAAACTCCACTTGTTGCTGTATCGCCTATTTGTTGTGTTGCGCTCCCTTCGTTGGTAAAGCACACACACGTGTAAGCTAGTTAAACAGGAGGGCAGCTATAGCTTTTAAACGGCAAACGACTTAGATTAATTTAATCACAATTTTTTATAAAGCGCGTTATCTTATCTACTATTATTAGAGATTGCTTTACTCTTTACTCCTCGTCAGTTGGCAGTTCTGCTCTTATGCCTTAAATGGCAAGCGTGTATGTGGCGTTACACAGCACTCTGCAGCAGCGCTGTGTTTAGTGACCACGAAAACAGCTGTTTCATATCGATAGCTTATCGGTTGCGTACGTAAAATATCAAAAACAACAGCAATATGTTACAAATCCTAAGTAAAGGACTATTTAAATATTAAGTTATTTTTATAATGGCTCTTAAGACAAACCACCAAGCAGCACACACTGTTTTTTTATTTAATTGCATATCATCGATAACAAAAAGTAGATTTAGTGTTTCTAACCAGTACTACTCACTTATACATACTGCTTTGCCATTTTTATCATGGCGATTTCTTTTTGACATTTGACTACAACTGGGCGCACGTGTTTTAGGGCTAAGCTCTGTGCTAAATTATAGTAAAATCAAAGTAATTTCAACCTCAAATTTCAACATAAATAAACCTAAAAACATTAATATATCGTGTTTTTGCTATTGTGCTCGCGTGTGTCTTCCAGATGAATCCAGAAAAGCTAAAGAAGTTGCAAGCGCAGGTGCGCATTGGCGGCAAGGGTACCCCACGCCGCAAGAAGAAGATTGTGCACTCGACCCCGGCAACCGACGACAAGAAGTTGCAGTCATCGCTGAAAAAGTTGTCTGTCAATACCATACCCGGTATTGAGGAAGTGAACATTATCAAGAACGACGGCACCGTCATTCATTTCAACAATCCGAAGGCGCAGGCTTCGCTACCGACCAACACGTTCGCTATAACCGGTCACGGTGAGAACAAGATGATCTCGGAGATGCTGCCCGGCATTTTGACGCAGTTGGGTCCCCAGGACATCCATCAGCTGAAGAAGATCGCATCGGAGATTGCCAACAAGAGCAGTGCTGCTGGTGGCGCTGCTGCCGGCGGCGCAGCCGCTGCTGCTGCGGATGCTGCCGATGATGATGTTCCAGATCTGGTTGAGAACTTTGAGGAGGTTGCTATTGCCGGTGCCAGTGCTGAGCAGGCCAAGAAATCTGGTGAAGTTGCGGCATCTGCCTAAACCACAACCTCAACCAAACCCAAAACACACACACACACACACACATTAAAACAAACAAAACGTACGAACAGAAGTAGAAGCAAGTGGACGAAAACATACAAGTACTTCTTCTTCTTTCAAGTTGGGGGTCATGTCACACACACACACACACACATAACAAATACAAAAATACAAAATAAAGGCATCCAAGTGAGCTCTAAGAAAAGAACACACATAAAATATAATAATTATATTAATATATTAAGGGTATTTTCAAAACTTAAAACAAAACAAACAACAAATACTAGTTTATAGTTGGAAGCGCGCATAAGTAAGCGAAATACAAAAAATGCGAAAGCAAAACAAATTCTGTATAACAACAACAACAAATATATGTATGTATTTCCAAGCGATTAAAGCACGTTTCCACTACACACACACAAACGTTTCCACTGACATAAAATCACCAAATTCTCTTGTTTTTTGCCTCCCGCAAATAATAAGCTAACATTTCATTCATACATATACAAAAACACGAAATCCATATTTTTACAGTTTTTATGTTTCAAATATTATATACGTGAGTGCATGCACACATATACATACATATATATATTCAAAGTGATGCGACAAAGATAAACACTCCAGAAAAAGTCATTGCCAGTTGTGTGCGCGGGAGCAGCAACCATTTGAGAGCGTGTTGAATATATATTTTTAGCGTTAGCATTACTCTTCTTTACTCCCCCACCCGCCCCCAGAAAAATATAACCATGGAACATAGGCGGAAAATGTAAGAAGATAAAGAAACCGTTTCACAAACCCGCCATAAACTAAAACACATTCATCTCTCGCCCACCCTGGAAAACAACCTTTGATTTGTAATGTTAAACAGTTGGAAGCAGAATTCTTTGGATGGAAATCACATTGATGCAACACGAATTGTACCAAAATTGTTAAAAACATTTTTATAATTTGTAAACTATTTTTTTAGACTATCATACACATTAAAACGAACTGTAAAAATACAATTCATTCAAATTGTAAGCATTTATTTTTGGCTTGCATAACTCATGCTCCGCCGGCGGTACGCACAAGCGCACACATACGCACCATGTTTACATCTCTGTGTGAAGGTTTATCTGTGTATGTGCTATGCCTAGCAACGCCTTTTGGAGTAAAGAGTGTGAGAGAGAGGGCGTCAAAAAGGGGGTGTAAGAAGAAGCAGAGGCACGAGGCAGACAAAAAAGAAACTTGTTGACATTGAAATTTCGGCATTAAGCTACGTACGGCTATCGGCTGTTTAAAAGTTAAAGCCACTTTGTCTTAAAACCAGTGAAATAAATTGACAATAGCGTCGTTTCGTATTCGTATTAATGCAACCGGTAACTGTACAAATGAAGGCGTGTGGAAAATATTTCAAATTATCAGGAAAATATGTACGTAACAACATAGTTAAAAGGCGAGCACAATTCAAAGGTGAAAACTATGTGCGCACATTACACACATATGTACATACGTCCGTATAAATAATATTTTGATGTTTATAAATGTGTGTGTATGTGTTTTACTTAAATAAATTGTACATATGAAATTGCCATGAGTCACGGTCATGTTCCGTGTATTAAAATAATACAGAAATTTACAACAAGTGCTACGTTAATGTTTCACGACGTTTCCAGAAAGTTTAACCGCAGTTTAATAAGCTTAATAATCTTATCATATAGTGGAAGGCCATTAAAAAAAACAAACCGCAATAAATACTGCGAGAATAAAAATGCACAAAATTATATATATACACAATTTTACAAATTTTTTTTGTCCAACATATTTTATTGAAAAACGTTGCGGCTTTTCGTGAAATAAACATTTTTACCTTCCCTTATCTTAAAATTAAAATATGCCGCTCACTTAGATAACTATTGCCACCCACTTAAGATATTTTATCGATATTTGCCGCGATGACACTTGTTTAACGACCCGCTGGCAACGCCAGATCATTTTACGTGGCTTGGACAGACAGAAAAACATTTCGGAAGCATTTACTAATTATGTACATTTAAGTGTAATATTAGTAAATGTAGCTCAAGCTCATTGTGCATAGTGCAAATACACAACTAGCAATAAGAATAAAGCTTCGCCTGAACTGTAAGTAGCCGCATTTGCCAAAAATCGGCGGGGACTGCCAGTTTCAAGAGCTTGTGTCTGCTGCAACAGGAGTCCTTATATCAAAACAACCCTTTCACTTTTTTTTGCAATCGAAATTGAACCGACGTACATATGTGGCTTATTTGTAAGTGCAAAAAGTGCAATACCCACACTCAGCTGATTTTCAACTTGTTATTTAATGCTGGCCAGTTTCTAAACACAAACAGAATAACAACAGAAGAGGCGCTACCTGAAATTGTTGTTGCTTTGCTTTGTCAAAATATGACTGCACACACTCACACCAGCATATATTTGTACGTGTGGCCGCTAAAAATACATTTCTTTTACACATTTGTTTTGAAAAACAGCACCAAAGTGCAACAACAATGCTTGTGTTTAAGCTTTTTGTGTACGTCAACAAAAATGGCTTACATAAACGAAGAGTAAAAAATAAACAAACAAACAAACAGCTGCAAAGCGTCTTCAGATATACCAAATTGCAGAATTTCCTGCTGAGCTGCCATATTCACGCAAAATCAGCTGTTGCCAATTGCTGCTTGTTCTTCTTTGACAACATCATCGCTCTGCAACGCTACAGTAACGGTTATTTCGCATTCGAATGAAATCGCAGGAGACGCTCATGTTCTCTCCCACTCTCTCAACTGGCAGCGTCTCCTAACGCAATTTTTCACTCGTATTGCATCAGTTAGTTATAGCAATTTCATCATCATCGTCATCAGCTTATATAAAAGCGGGCTCTTCAATTTTACTCCTCTCATTTCAAAATCGAAATGCAAGAAGAGTGCACGACGATCAAAACTCAACTAAGACAAATGGGCGTAGGATAGGTTAGATCTTAATTGTAGCCGCTCAAGCCAAATATAAACTAAATCTTTTTTTCTCTCTCTCTCTCTCTCTCGCGCACTTTCTTTTAGAAAAACATCCTGCACGTGAACTTACACAGAAAGGCGATGATTCCAAGGATATAAAGTTGGCAGATTTTAGATAGACACCCAAAATATGAACAATATACTGACTGCACCACCAGCAGCTCCGCCGCCCTCCAATGTGGGCGTGGGCATTAAGAGCGCACGCAGCAATATCTTTACAGTCGACGGTCTGCCCACACAGCAGCTGCAGCAGCTGACCATCGACTACTCCAGCATCCGGGCAAAGGATGTGCTGGTGCAGCCCACAGATGAGCAACTGCAGCTACTTAAGCGGCGTCTCCTCGACCGCATTGCGGACAGTTGCGGCGAGACAATCTACGAAATAGGCGTGGGCGAAGGTAAGTCGATCCGTGCCACGATTTGGGCTTAGTTTCAAACTTTGCATCTTCACAATAGATGGCAGAGACAGTGGCCTGAATGTTGAGCAGTTTGAGGCTTCGGTGCAGACATTGCGCCAGTTGGCCGCATCGATGGATGCAGACCTGGTTAATCTGCGCGAGCGTCCAGTGGAAAGGGGAAGGACGGCTCAGTTTCTAATACGCAAGCACATCGATACAACGGACTTTATGGAAATACGGTGAGACATTTCATCCTTCATACGTTCGGCAGCAGCAACTTAATGAATCTTTCTCTGCTTTGCAGCGTTGCGGTCGTTGGCAATGTGGATGCTGGCAAATCCACGCTACTGGGCGTGCTGACACACGGTGAACTGGACAATGGGCGTGGCCATGCGAGGCAGCGGCTGTTTCGGCACAAGCACGAAATCGAGAGCGGACGCACTAGCTCTGTGGGCAATGACATACTCGGCTTCGATGGCGTTGGCAATGTGGTGAATAAGCCCGATCACGGCCATTTGGACTGGGTTAAGATATGCGAGAAGTCCTCCAAGGTCATCACCTTCATTGATCTGGCGGGGCACGAACGCTACCTGAAGACCACAGTGTTTGGCATGACGGGACATGCGCCCGACTTTGGCATGCTGATGGTAAGTGGATGGACCGGACCTCTGGATCGAACGTAAAATTGTAAAATTCCTACTTGTAGATTGGCGCCAATGCGGGCATCATTGGCATGACCAAGGAACATCTTGGACTCGCACTGGCTTTGGCCGTGCCGGTCTTTGTGGTCGTGACCAAAATCGACATGTGTCCGCCAAATGTGCTGCAGGACAATATGAAGCTGCTCTTCAAGATGCTCAAATCGCAGGGCTGCCGCAAGGTGCCGGTGGTGGTGCGCACCCAGGACGATGTGGTGCTCAGCGCCACGAATTTTGTCAGCGAGCGCTTGTGCCCCATATTCCAGGTGTCGAATGTCAGTGGCGACAATCTGGAGCTGCTGAAAATGTTCCTCAATCTGTTGAGCACACGCATGGCCGGCTCCGAGAATCTGCCAGCGGAGTTCCAAATCGATGATGTCTATTCCGTGCCGGGCGTCGGCACAGTCGTCTCTGGCACTTGCCTGCAAGGCACCATCAAACTCAACGATGTGCTCATGCTGGGTCCCAATGCTGTGGGCAACTTTGTGCCCATCACCATCAAGAGCATCCATCGCAAGCGGATGAATGTGGAGCGGGTGCGTTGTGGCCAAACGGCGAGTTTTGCCCTGAAGAAAATAAAGCGCACGTATTTGCGCAAGGGTATGGTTATGGTATCGCCGGAGCTGAAGCCACAGGCCTGCTGGGAGTTCGAGGGCGAAATCCTGGTGCTCCATCATCCGACAACGATCTCCGCGCGCTATCAGGCGATGGTGCACTGCGGCAGCATTAGGCAAACTGCCTCGATTGTGCGCATGTCCTGCGATTGCCTGCGAACCGGCGACAAGGCGCGCGTCAAGTTCCGGTTCATCAAGCAGCCGGAGTACATACGGGCGGGTCAGCGACTGGTGTTCCGCGAGGGTCGCACCAAAGCCGTGGGTAATATACTGCAGCCCATGCCACATGCGGCAGCATCACCATATCGACCCAAGCCAGCCAAGATGCAGTCGCGTGCTCACAATGGCAATGGCAGCAATAGCAGCAACAATCAGCAGCGTAATCATGGCCAGGGATCATCATCGGCCGCGACAGCTGCGGGCTGCAGCAAGGATGGCGGCGAGGATCAGAAGCAGAACGGCGAGAGGCGCGAGGGCAGCCGGCGCGGCGGCAAGCGGAAACGAAACAATCGGACGCAAACTGGTGGCTCAGCGGCACCGATTAATGGAAGCAGCACTGTGGTGGATGCCACACCGGAGCCGTCACAAAACTAGAGAGAGCTTTCTGCTTGTATTTTATACACAAAATTTCAAAATTTTTGATAGTTGTTAGGCTCCAAAGTATTTGGCGTAACGGTTGTGCTACTTTTTGATATCTATCTGAGAGAAAAGAGGAGAAATGATAAAATTGAATATTTTGCTACAGTGAAGATTCGCGGTTAACGGCGACTTTGAATACTATGTGCATTGAGTGTAAATTTGCTACGGAATAAAAGTGTATTTTGCTTTTGTCCAGCTAAAGATTTAGAGCGAACGATTTGTTAAAATATTTAAGTAACAAAGAAACCAAATTGAATTTGTTTAATTTTCTGGTTATTGAGTAGAAACTTAAGAACAAATATGACTTGAAATGTGCACTTTATGATTTAATTTTGCTATTTCATTTTTAAATGCATAGCAACACTCTATGTATTAGTTTTTACGTTAAAACGTATTTAAAATTCGATAATAAATTTAGTTTGACAAACTCTAACAATGGTTTAAGATCTTTCCACTGGAATTAGCCAAATCTAGAGAAATCTCATCTCCTTGTTAACTACAGTTTTTTTTCTCTTCCTCGAATGTTCCAAATAAATCCATTGGCATCGTTCATTTGTGTTATGAAAAAGACGAGAACTGTAAGGATTTCAAAAAGGAAGAATTCCATAATTGTAATGTTGCTCGTATGATTTTGTTTATGTTCTAAAAATGAGTTGATTCTAAAATATTCACAATATTAATTTAGTTATTTTTTCTGGTTATTTTTGAGCTCCTTCTTGACGCCTTCAATCTCCTGCTTTACGTTGGTCTTAAACATGTTTATAAAGGACCTAGAAAAGAAAAGTTAATTGTTAACATCAATATGCAATTACTTAAGATGATTACTTGGACCCACTTGAATCTCTCTGGCGTCATCTCGTGCAGTCCCCGCTCCCTGGCCATGCCTTTGGTGCGATACATGAGTGAGACAACCATTTGGGCCGCGCGTCGCATTGGATAACTGTCGGCCATGCGTTGGATTAGCTGCTCATTGTTGGCCAAATAGCGCATCAGGAATCGCAGCACCATGTTTCTTTATTCTAAAACTCTGTGTCTTTGTATTTCCGTATAAGTTGCTGCTTTAGCTTTAGCTGACTGCGCAATAATTCCAAACGCTGCAGCTGCTCCTCCTTGTTGTAGTCGATGCCGGGCAGCTGCTTAATTTGTTCACGCGCGGATTCGAAGCGTTTTTGCAGCTCAAAGATCTAAAACAAATACAGTTTTTTTTACAATGCTTTGTTTGTCTTTGTTGGGCTACTCACTTTGTGGTTGCAGTCCTGTGACTCACGCAGCTTCACTGTGTTCTCGAGCGGATCCTTTTCCACGCTACAAAAAACATTGCTCGTTATATAAGTATAATAAATAGGCGAATATTAAATTTAGACAACATTGTTTTCTGCGCAGTTGGCACTGCAAATTTTGTTAAGTGTTGTTGCACTCACTCACACAAGCAAACACCTGATGTCAACAATTTTGCAACAACATAATTACCAGCGCACAATGTCGTAAATGATCGGCAAAATTTCGATGTCTAGCTGGTCGACTGTCAATGGGCCACCGATGCCGATGCCGTTCGATGTTTGCGTCTCCTGAGAAACGGTTGTTGTTGCCGTTGTTGTTGGCTCAAAAGGGGAATTTGATGTTTGGACCAGGCCGTCGGCAGTTAGTGTGGGTTTTCTGTCCTCGATTTGACTTATGGGAGATAATTCCATTATTATTTCAGCGTTTTTTTATATTCAACGCAAATTCGGCTTGTGGTGGAGAATTTGATGCCAGTGCTATCGATATATTTGCCAGATGTTGCAACTCTCATCGCTGCAGTGCTGTAAAGCGCGCTGGTGCAAATGACAGCTTGGCGCCTTATTTAAAGTGCTTTGAGGCCCTGTAGATCATTAAGCTTTTGCTTTTGATTTTTGAAGTTAAGTTTATTTAACTATTTTTGTTATTAATTTGTAGTATTTACTTTTCATTAACTTTGTGCAACACGTGTTGACATGCGTCTTTTAAAATTTATTTATTTAATTGACACACCAAAATTGATGAATGACTATAAAAAGAGTAATACAAATGTCCAAAATGTGTTAATTATTATTAATTAGCAACAAAGATTTTGATAGCTGCTAATTAAAGCCACTAAAAGTTATTCATGCCAAATTTATTGAGACACAAGTTGACAAACTTTTTTCATATACATATATTTAGAGCACATAACAAAAATGTCTGATCTTTATCTATATGAAAATATACAATTACGTCTTAAGCTTTCATTGTGCAAAATAAATTAATTTCACTTGAAACCTTGCTATTGATGGCAATTAAAAAACAATTGAAAAATATTCAATTTGACTTCAGTCATTGCCATCAATTGAAAAAATGCACAGCGAAAGCATCAAAATGTTAACTTAAGACTTATAAAGCGAGGTTTATTTTTTTTATTCTTTTTATTGCCATTTGTATTGATTAAGCAGCCTTTTGGAAGACTTCAAAATTGCCTTTATCAATTAAATTTTCAATTAACGCAGTCGCACATATTATGAACGAAGGCAAAATATTTTTATATTTCATAGCCCAGGAATTATCATTGCGAATAAATTAACAAACTTAAAAATTTGTATCTTTTAAATTCGTAAGCAAGTTCAGTTTGAAATGAAGATAACGTTTGATCGACTTTAAATCAAAGCTTATTGGAAGCATTTGCGCATTATCCCAAAATGCTGGGCCCTTTTATATGTGCTAAGCGGAACTTCCATGCACCCACGCAAAAAGCTCGATGACAGGTGCATGGGTCGCCGCTCTTTATGCTCTTATACACAATGATTAAGCGCAACAGCTGCTCAATTGTTGCGCCTCTTTGTTTATATTATGCGTTGTTGCTGTAATACGCTGGCAAATGCAAGTCAGGCACGAAAAAACTTGTTTATTTGATATGCTTTCCGTCGCACACAACAACTGCTTCTTTCCAGTGCGTGAAGATAACAATTTCCTTTGATTTTGTTTTCTACTGCATTCCAATGTACATTTGCATACGAATAGTTTATAGTGCATATTTGTGTGTGTGTGTGCATGTGCGTTTGACAAGAGCGCCAACGCGTCCCCCATGCTCTTTCTTCGGCAACAAGAGCGAAAGAGAGCTTTAAACGGCAGTCAGCTGGTAAACGCAGAGCTAAAATTTATATTAACGTGTGACGTGCGCTCACCAAAATCAGTACGTTTGCTTCTATCGGCTAAAACACAAGTTTTCTGCGAGTCTAAACAACCATAACAACAAGCTTACTAAGCGGTGAACCCATAACAACATCGATAACAACAACGAAAAAAGCCACCCGCAGCAGCAACAACACGTAGACGCTTTTTGTTTATTCAAAAAGGTGCGTTTAAGTGTAATCAGCGCTAAGCGACGACGCCGCCGCGGCTAAAAAAAAACCACAAAAAATACAGTGTTTACGCTTTTTAAAGGCTCTCCCAGTTTTCCATTGCTTTCCATTACGTGTGCGTGCCAAAATACGTCATCGACGCGCGCAGCAATAGTGCGAACAGCAGCAATATCGAAACAACAACAACAATAACAACAAAAGCGGCAGCCATTGAAAGCTTCTGAGTGAGCAGCTCACACACACAAATTTACACAAACACGGCTACATATACAGATGTAAGAAGTTTGCAAACCTACATAAAAGTCGTATTGAATTAAATTCAATTGCAAGTACAACGCGCGCAATCAACATAAATCGAGGAAAATTTCGCTCTGTTTGAAATAATTAATTTGTTATTGTGTCGTGTGGACGGCATTCACAGTGAAACGTAGCAGAAGCAGCAACAGGCTAAAGCTAAAACCAAGCGCGCAACACGTGTGTGCGAGCGAGACGACTACTGTGCTACTATTGTTAGAGCACAGCAGCGGGGGTGCAAGTGTAAAAAAGTTTTGATAAAAGAAAGGAAAGAAAAAACAAAAGAGACGTCACCACATCGCTGCAGCAGTAATCAAAATAACAGCAGATAAGAAAACGTGCAAAACAGCTGAGCAGCAGCTGCAGCAAAAACAACAATAACAACAAAAGCACTGCAAAGCCCTTTCCCAATTGATACAACAACAACAATAGAAACGGAACGCGCGAACATTGTTGTCAATTAGAAAAGCAGCAAACGTCAGCGTCAGCAGAACAGAGCAGTCGCAGCAATCATCAGCATCACCAGCAGCAGCAGCAGCATTCTCCGCAGTCGCAGTCGCAGCAGTCACAATCTCTCATCGTCCCGTGTCCGTCGTAATCACAAGTTGTGTTTTTTTGTGTTGATCGTCTCGTCGTCGTCGGCTCGCGCTCGGTTTGTGCGTTGAGGCTTGTGTTTAATTCCGAAACTGAAATTGAAACTGTATCTGTAGTTTCCCGCTAACGGCGAATATTCGTACAACTCATTGATATTTTAACCTCGTGTCCGTGTTGGTTGACGCTCGACCAAGGTTCTGGCCACACAAAAATGCTCGTCTCTTTGGGCTTTCCGAAGCCTCGCTTCGTCGGATTAAAAGTGCTTCTATAGCGCGGAATCAAATAAACCGGCATATAAAATATCCAGCAAAAAATCAAGGATTTAAATTGGCAGCATCAGCAAGAAAAAAAGCATATGAACAACAGTTAAAAAATAATAAATCGCAAAAAAATTTCAAAAATTGCACGCAAACGAAAAACCGTTCGATAAAAACAAACAAAACAACAATATATAAACTCTTTTCGATTATTAATTCGATTAAACAAATATTATAACAATTTGAACAATTAGCGCTATAGCTCGAAAACCTGTTTCGAAATACAGAAAAAAAAAACCTAGCTGCTACAGAAAAGGCTCTAATAAAAAAAAACTTTATACAAGCAAAATATATAACAGCTCACACATGCAAATATAACAAAATTAACCAAGACACACATATTAATAAGAAAAATAATATAATCGTACTCTCACACAAGCGTAAAGAAGGCTTTTAAAACTTTATCAGTTTGCTGCGCGCGCATAACAGCAGACAAATACCAAAACTTACACACACATACCCACATACCGCCAACGGCTTCTATAAATAACACGCATACATTGACAACTGTGCTACTCTCTCGTCTATGTGAGCAGCGATTAAACTTAAAGCAACGGCAAAATATTGTTGCCAAAGCTTCGCAGCGATTTTCACACTCAGCGTCTAAACAGAACAAAACAGAAACGCGTCTGGAATAGTTGTGCCTCTCACAGTGTCTCCTAAAAAGCTAACATACATATTTCAAATACATATCTGCGAAAACGTGACAAAAAGTGTTTAAGCAAAAGTTTATCGACAATTGATTATCAAATTCAATTTTTTCAATAGCTCTGCGCCATTGCCGAACCACCCACAATAATGTGCGCCTTGTGACAGTGTCCAACAAAAAAAAAAACAAACCGAAAAAACAACAACAACAAATAAAACAACGTGCCTTACATAAGCGCCAAGAAAAGCAATTTGCGTTATTTTTTGGTAAAAACAGAAAATATAAGCGAAGTCATACAAGTGCCTAATTAGAATGTCAAATATCTGACACACACAAAAACAAAGCTCACGTTTAGCAAAAAAAAAAAAAGCTCCAAAGAAATTACAACGCGTGTGAGAGAAAACTGTTATATTGATAGACAAGTTATTCGCGCAACGGTTTAAAAACAAGATCGCTAGAATGTTTGCATCAATCTGACAGCGGTTTAAAAAACCAAAAAGGGAAAAGAGGAGAAAACTAACAGTAAAACATCAACAAGGAAGCATTCTTAGCCAGCAGAAGCAAGAAGCAACATAAAAGCAACAGCAGCAAAAGGTGCCGTTAAATAAATCTAAATCCCAAAAGTTATAAAACTTAACGATAAATGGAGAAATCTGAAATACGGCTGCAACGCATGTCTAATGAATATCAGTCGCAATCGAGCTATATGTATCTGCGAAACAAAATGCTGTTAAAAATTGAAAACACACTACTTCGAAGCCATCGTCAGCGTGAGACAACTGGAATCAAGAAACTATATAATTCGTTTTTCGTACTCTTTTAATTTCGTCAAAGATCGCGCTGTTACCCGCCCGAAAACGCACAACGAATTTTTTATCAATTCAAAATAGTTACAAAAGTTGTTTAAACATCATTAAAACTATAGATATTATTTGGTTGTTAGTTGTAACCAATATCAAAGTGCTGTGCTAAGAAAAAAAAAAAAAAAAAAATAGTGCAATTATTTTCTTTGTTGTCATAAAAAAAAAAACACTCTACAAAATGTTGAGCTAAATAAAAACCTTAACACAAAAAACGCAAAATAACTTCTTTCTACTTCGAATACATATAATTATTATTTGTTACTTTGCATACAAAACAAAATATATATATATATATATAAATATAATTTATAAGGGGGCTGGAAAAACTTGACAAAATTGCACGCGAAAACTCGTTGGTGACACCCTAAAAAAAACGCCGTGTTTCTTTGAAGAGTGCGTACTTGTAACGGTTATTGTGACATTAATAGACAAATACATAAAATCGCAAATAAAAAATATTTTAAACGGTTGCGCGAGTGAATTAAAAAAAAAAAGTAAGAAGAACAATTTTAAAAGTAATTTGTTTTCATACCGAATGGCGCTTACGTTTTTATCGCAAAATTCCGGCCTGTTGGATTTACAAAGCATATTTGATCCGCAATATTCATTACAACAACAACAACAACAACAACTTCAACCGCACCAGCAACAACAATTGCAACAAGAGCAACAACAAACATCACGCATATCAACAAAATTTGATTTAAGCATTTTCAACGATTTCGACCAAATGGAATTCAATAACAATTTGAATCGAAACCATAATTCGTATCAGAACAATATTAATCATAATAATACCATCAACAATAATAACAACCACAATAACAACAACAACAACAGCATTCATACGCACCAGACAAACGGTGAAAATCTTAATCAGGTGAGCTACTTTGTGGGAGTTTAAATTTTAGAACTGTTATACACACACTTTTACAATAAATACCAATTAGTGAGCTCATTATCTGTATTGATTGCCATATACTATTTATACAAGTGTTTATTTTCCCCCAACATAAAATTAAAGGTTTTTTTTTATTGATTCCAATCATGGAACTTATACAAATATATGTAATCATCATTATGTATGTAAACACTGACAGGTAAATAGTAGAGCAACAATGTTGCCAGCCTAAAGTAAACTTAACTTATATTTAAAGGGTTGATGCTTATACTGCTCTTATACTTCGCATCTTGTGGTCATTGTTTATACACTTTTCCCTTATCTTTTGGGAACGCAATAAAATCCCAAGCACTTATTACAAATACAATATAGCAGTGAATCAATCAATTTTTTCTTTACACTCACCCACAAAAAAAAAAAAGAATAAAAAAAGCTCAAAGCAATAAATATGATGTACAATGTACACAAACAAGCTCAGAGAGAATAATAAGAATTCTCCCAAGTGTACTTGGTGGAGCATCTTATTATCAGCAAGGTTTAGGACCCCGTATAGCATTTTAGGTAGACTTGAGTGATAATGTGCTCGACTGAGGCAACGAGTCGTCTGGCGGACGATTGAACAATATGCTTTCAGTTTTCGAAAAGTAAATAATGGAAAGAGTGCTTAAAAACCTTCTAAACGTAAACTTCAAATACTTTGCAGATCCAAAATCGACATTTCATCAGCGGTTATCATCATCAGCATATTGGATCGGATTTTGAGCAGGTGATAAACTTTGTTGACTCTCCACCGAACTCGGAGGAATCTTGGACAGGTAAGGAAAAGTACACAATTCCAACGATATTTTCCATATTGAAACTCATGAATGCCACAAACAAATAAGAATCATCTCGAATCCATCAAAAGCAACACACCATCGCATTTGTTAATGGCTAATCGATAAGTTTCGATTTAATACAGACGCACAGTCGAAAGATTCGCCAGGACCGCAAATAATCGACGTACGGACAATTTACTCGGAGAGTGGCTCACGCAAAAGACGAATGGATTGGGACTCATTGGATATTGGTCAAAGTGAAAATTCGCCAACACAACAATCGGGCGACATACCCATTAAGGTGGCCCATCAAGAGAAAGATAAACACAAGCGTGAAAAGCATTCAGGTAAGAATGCAAACAAACACAAAATCCCATTAAAAATGGGTTTTATGGATTTGAATTTTAATTGCATTTTTATATTTTTGTCGTAAGTTTATCGTGTATATCGAAGTGTTTAAGTTTTTATAAAGTATACCTTGGACTGACCACAACGGGAGCTCTTGAAACGATTCCAAATGAGGCTCTGAATCTTTCGCCAATAGACCAAATGGGGAAATAAGGGACTAAACAGTCCTTCCTTGTTGGAAATACAATCCTACCTCCATCAACAGGCTTTTGTTATTTTCAAAAGTTTCCCTAAACTTCCTTCTAGGCTGACAGATTTAATTAAAGTATTAACTGATAGCTGAAAACTAGATGGGAAGGAAGAGCCTATCAGAAAATTCCTTAGCCTCCCTGATCACTGAAGTGTTTTTTAATCACAGCTTATCTGGTATGAAATGAAATGAAATCTCTAAAGGCGATATCCTTCAATTTTAAGTTTAAACATTATAGCCTAAAAGAGTTTATATCACCAAACAAAAATGCAGCAAGGAATTTAGGTACAATCGATAATAGCATCTTCTTAATATTTGTATACAATGGAAAAAGTTTATATTCAATTTTGTGATGAAATGTGTAAAGCATACGATGAATCAACTCTGTATGTATATTCTTGATCGATATAGCAAACTCCGTCTGTTCATTTGTTTCTATGCAAAATAGTTCCTTACTTTGGGCAAGGTCTTCTTTTTGTTACAGTTAGATCATCAATAATATAGGGTCTTTTCAAGTGTATTTAATATTAGGATACAGGAATGGATTAGGAATTCAAGTATTCTACATTCGAAGCTTAAAGTTATACAGACTTTGGGTTTCTTAAATCTTGATCTTATTTCAATGTGGCATGCACCTATACAAACTTGTGTTAACGTGTTAATTACTTAACAAAACAAAAAAGAGATTTGCTAATTAATTAATCAACATAGTAGATGAGATGTGTGCTCATCATAAAATTCATTTTTAGTGCCTACTGCCCATATCGTGATTTATCATTTAAGATTGAAACAATCAAGTTCAATTGATTGATTGATCACACACCTACAAAATTCAAATAGAATTTATACTCAACATTTTCTATCAAAAGTTTGAATTTCTTTCGAGTGTTTTCGTATTTTGGATCTCAAAAAGAATCTTCTAAAGATTTATATTTATAAATAACATTTTCCAGTAAATTTAAAGATAAATGAACAGTTTTAAGACAGAGATTAAAGGTTTTTTTTAACCTCTACATTTTTTTATAGTAGCGACTAAAACCTTTAATTAACTTAACACATTAGTGCAAGACATGGTGTTAATTAATAGAGCACTGTTAAAATAGAACAAGCTAAGTTGATGAACATTCAAGTTTATAGCTTTAAATCTTATAATCATATTTAAGCAATCGGAACTGTGGAAAATTTCGAATACAACTGCCTAAACTTTGGCTGTAAGTTTAATTTCATTTATTAGGAGGAGACTGACTACAGGAAAGATAAAACTAAACATATTTCTAGAATCGAGATCACAGATACCCGAAATCACGCAAGGCCCAAACAACGATTGCCATTGGCCTAATTACAGCGACGGCGAAAGAAAACTACAACTGCCACAATGCTGATATAGATATAGTATTGTATATAGTATATATAGTAGAGAGACATAGCCATATAATTTAAACTCTTTACAAAACACAAATGTAAAGCTCTGACTGTTAATATGGGCTTGAGAGGAGGGAGGAGAGGAGAGGCCTATCGCAGTGCTCGTGATGGCTTATCAAGAAATATGAAATCAGCACGACAAATGCGCTCAGATAAGGCTGCAAAATTGTCGACGTTTTGTAGAACCCACAATTAAATTTAAAACAACAGTATTGTTGAACATTTTCACATTTCACATTCCCTCATTATTTGTTTTTTATTTTATTCGGAAAAAGTTTTCAGCAATTAGCCAGAAACCAAGTTTAATTAATTTTTTCTAACAGCACATAATAATTAAGACTACAAAGGCTACTACATACACATATATTATATAGATGTAAGTAGTGTTCAGTTTATATAACGTAGACGGTCAAATGGATTTTGTCCATTTCTAAAGCGCCTCGCCTAGCTTTAATTTTCTATTATTTGAGTTTTGTTCTTGAAATGGTATTGACTTGACATTTGAGCTATTTCATTAAAACAATTTCCTCCTACATTGTTGACAAATAAACAAGCCGTGTGAACTCTAGATAGAACCTCAATAAAATTAAAAAACAACTTAAAGTGCCTATTGGCACTATCTATAGGTACAGGGTATGGTATTAGCAGATTAACAATATCTAAACAAAAAACACGCTTCAGCAAAAAAGATTAATCATTACTTGCGTCATTGGGCTCGTGAATAAATTGACTTAAAATTTCAAATGATGTATCCAATTTCAATTGAAAGCAATCTGCATTAGTTTTCAACGTATTCTTTCTTGTACTGTATTAGCCAATTGTGACCTTAAAGAACTTTTCGCATTGTCAGTTAGTGTCCATTTCTTAATTAAGCAGAACTTTAAATGTTGAAATATGCCTTAAGAAAAAAAAACACGCAAATGTGGAATTTGGGAATAAATAATTATAGAAAACACAATTTAAAATAAAAAACGTAAAAAGTAAATAAAGTGTATTAAAAAAGAATTAACATTTCATAAACAAACATATATCAAAAAGAGGACTAAGGAAATGGAAGAAAAATAATAAGACAGAATATAGACATAATATATATAACCTTTCGAAAACTATATCTGATCTAAATTTTATATATATAATTATCAGGCTCATTATAAAATTAGTCTTAGGTTATATAGAAGGAGTAGGAAAACAATTATCGTGGGAGTTATAAAAATAAATTTTATTGAATACTTAAAACCATTATATATTGAACTTTTAAAAAATATTTAATAACTTTATAAAAAATACATAAAACAAATTACCAAACATTTATTAAAGCAAGTTTTAACAAAACAGTACAAAAGATTAATTATAAATGCAATTAAAAAAAATTATCAAATTTAATACCTAAAAAGACCAACAAGAATCTAAAAATCGCAAAGGTAAGAAATTCCATTAGGCTATAAATTAAATCTACCATTTCTGCAGTTTAAAGCGCTGCCTGTTTTTAAAATTTTGAAAGATTGAAGGTTAAATGCGCGGCTATTTTTTTTTTTTCCCTTTAACTTCATTAATTATTAAGTTTTCTCAGCGAAATTCGTGTCACATTTCTCTTTAGACAAAGTAATGCAACTAAATGCCAAATTTTCACTTTACATGTGTCAATATTCTACAAATATTCTAAATACATAATCCATCGTTTTCTGGTGCCTATAAAAATAACGGTATCCAAAAAACATTACCTACAAACATTATCACACATAAATGTTCTAATGCAAAATCAAATATAAAAACCCAAAACGGTAAAAAAAATGTGTTATTTTTTTTCCCAACGTTATTCGTCATAAAAACAATAACGAAAAATCGTTATAGGAATAAAACGCATGAGCGTACGAGCTACGTATAAATTCGTAATAATATCAATAGGAATTCGTTAAAACAACACTAAAATTGAACAACAGTGTTCCAATAATTCTTATTGGACTTTTATATGGGAGTTCGTTATATGGATTGACGTATTTGGTTTATGCACAAAAAATTTAAAAAAATAAATAAAATAAACATGCGCTTAAAATAGAACCATATTTTTCAAGAATTTGTTATGCCCTAAACAATATTACAGTCGAACTTTAATTTAAAGAACTTTTTTATAGAACGAAATAATTTCGAGAACACTAGCTCAATTTTCAGTAAGTTTTGCTCTTCATATAACCAATTTTCTATATAACAAAGTTTTTTCGACCGAGATTATCAAAATGGGTGCAACAGATTTGTAAAAATGTTTGTACTTAAAATAAAAATTCATGTAAATCATAGACATAACTAGTTTGTCTTAAATTATCGAAAGCTCTTCCTGTTTTCGATTTACACATGTTATCGATAGAAATAAAAACCTAAAATTGGAAAACTTAGAACTTTTTGTTAAAATTATGCACAAAGAAATAAATGTCTGTAAAATGTTCATTGAAAGATATCGCACAGTAGTTCACGCCTAAAAAAAAACACTGACTGGATAAGGGTATCACCTAGTCGGCTTATCACGACTAGTGCCTTTTTACTTGTTTCATTTTAGAAACTGATTACTATATAAATAGTTATTTGGCTTAATAAACATACTTCTCCCTTTCTTCCAATCACTTCTTTGGGTCTAAAAAGGTCGCAGCAGCTGGAGTGATGATATTGGATTTGATTTGAACGCCGAGTTTAATAGCAACTCATATTTGAACAAGTAGGTTTAATGGCTAGAAATAAAGAACAGCTTTTAATTGCTGTGATTAGATATTTTAAATCTTAAATCACTTTTTTATTTTGTGCATTGCAGTGAGAACTTTTTATCGTTCTCGCCGAACCTGACGGCACTGAAACAGGAGCCGCAAACGGAGCAGCTCAAACCGAATACGACGAAGCTGCCCTTAGAAAGCAATATTGGCAAGATCGATAAATCAGCTTTGGTCGACGCCAATCATTCACCACAGCGCTCGGGGCAGGAAGCGGCTGGGCTCGTACCAGGAGCAGGAACAGGAACAGGCGCAGGAACAGGCGCAGGAGCAGGAGCAGGAGCAGTTGGCAGTGGAAAGCATGAGTTGAACGCTGGCAACATTTGCGGATGTGGCTCGCCGCAAGGCTCACCATCCGCAACGGAATTTGAACTGAATGGCAACGCCAATGGAAATGGAAATGGAAATGCAGCTTCCTCAGCTGACAAAACCAAAACTGCATCAGGCAACGAGGCTTATGCACAGGCGTGTAAGTATATCCCGAGTAAAACCGGTTGATAAATGCCACTGCATATTAGTTAATCTTTTTTACAATTGTATAAATTGATAAATTGCAGCACGCTCTGGACTGCAGCAGCAGCTGAGCGTTGTCGAGACGGCCAAAATTGAGCCAAGCTCGTCCAGCGGTGCCTCACATGGAGAGGATCACAAGTAAGTCAACAAATTAACTAATATGCGATATAGTATATAGTCTAGGTTTACTGAAAGTAACCTTAGTGCATGTTTACAAACAAACAAACGATTTCTTATCTTGCCTTGTGTTTTACTCTAAAGATTATTCATTTCGATTATTTATCGTGTTTGTCTAGCTAGAATTTGAGAGAAAATGTGGATGAAATAAAAGGTATTTTTTGGTTACAAATGTTTTTCCATTGGATCAGATAAAGGTCAAGTAAAAAATAGCCCTAATTCTGGGAAATTTAGGAAATCGAAAAAACCATATGAATACTTATTTCCTCCATTTAACTAAATTTGTTCAGATTTTGCATAGTTGTAAAAAGTATTAAGTAAGTAACTAATAGAGATCGACAAGAAGAAATCGATAGTTGAAAATCGATAGACAAGTTTGGTGTCAAGATAGATCTGTAAAATATATAAAATTATTGTTTCAATCACCGTATTCTGATGTATGTTTAGTTTTTTGTGGATTATTTATTTATGTATATTTTTTTCTAACTTTTTTTTCTTATTTTTATTTCAGATTCCAGTACATTTTGGCTGCGGCCACCTCGATTGCGACAAAGAACAATGAGGAGACTTTGACCTATCTAAATCAGGGTCAGAGCTATGAGATCAAATTGAAGAAAATTGGTGATTTATCTTTCTATCGTGATAAGATTTTGAAGGTA
This sequence comes from Scaptomyza hsui, assembly GCA_018152825.1. NCBI lineage: Eukaryota > Metazoa > Arthropoda > Insecta > Diptera > Drosophilidae > Scaptomyza > Scaptomyza hsui. The sequence continues at coordinate 982,376 of JAECXO010000044.1, read as the reverse complement.
AGTAAAATGTCATATCCTTTGTAAATAAATCAAAGATGTCTGCTAGACTTTACAATATTCTTTTCGTCTCTTCGCTTTTCTCGCTTATTTCATGCGCTGAGTTCAAACTAATTTGCAAAAAAAAAAAAAAAAAAATACGAAATTATTTTAAATTGACAGAGTTATTGTTATGGTTGTTTCTATTAAGACTATAAACGCTCGTTGACAACATGCAACATGATTGTTGTTGCGTCAACTGAGGGCAGTTATGTCTGTTTGTTACTGTTTGTGTATTGGAATATTTAAAGTTATGAGTATGTGTGCGGTTGCACGTTAATTGATTTTAATATGCCCCAATTAAACTTAATTTATACGCAAAAAAAAAAAAAACTAAACTTGAAGCAACAATGACAAAGACTGTACATTTTCTTAAAATGTATTTAAATGAATTTTTTGGAATTTGAACTTTGTATTTTGCTCCTTTTGTCTTGCAGAGCGTTATCAAAATCTGTTTCCATGAGCGCCGATTGCAGTTCATGGAACGCGAACAGATGCAACAATGGCAAGCATCGCGTCCTGGTGATCGCATCATTGAGGTAGATGTGCCATTGTCCTATGGCCTGTGCCACGTCTCGCAGCCATTGAGCTCGAATGCATTGAACACGGTGGAAATCTTCTGGGATCCACTGAAGGAGGTCGGCGTTTATGTCAAGGTCAATTGCATTTCAACAGAGTTTACGCCAAAGAAGCACGGTGGTGAAAAGGGTGTACCATTTCGACTACAAATTGAAACCTATATAGAAAATTCAACAGCAAATTGCAACAACAGCAACAACAGCAGCTCAAGTAGCAGCAGCAGCAGCAGCAGCAACAGCAGCACCAGCAGCATCATCGGTGCAACAGGCAACAGCAACACTAACAACACAACAACAAGCAACAACAACAACAACAACATTAACATTACAACACCAGCAGCAGGCACATCGGAGAATCGTTCAGCGATTGCCGGCCTTGCCGCACTCAGTGGCAAGCAGGCGGTGCATGCAGCTGCCTGTCAGATTAAGGTGAGTGTTGCCCCGCAACCCGAAGCAACTGTTGTTAATTTCAATATATCTTACAGGTCTTTAAGCTGAAGGGCGCCGATCGCAAGCATAAACAGGATCGCGAAAAGATACAGAAGCGTCCTCAATCCGAGCAGGATAAATTTCAGCCCAGCTACGAGTGCACCATTATGAATGATATATCACTGGATCTGATTGCGCCAGCAACCACAACTGGCTGCTACAGTCCCGAATAGTGAGTAGTTTTTGCTTTTACAAAAAATATAAAATCTTCTTATGTCCTTAACTATTTTTGCTACATTTATTTGTATTTAATTGTTCTACATCTATGTATAAAATCGAAGGAATATTTGTGCTTGTGTTTGTTTTGTTTTTTAAGGATTGTAAGATTTTGTTATGCTTAATGTATTTTAGGAAAAATCATCCGCAGTCTGTCAAACCTGATATCACAACAATAGAATTTACCTAATGAAATAGTTAGTAAAGTTGTGGAAATTTTTATAACTGGCAGAAGGATGCAGTTTGAAATTTAAAAACTATAGACATAATAATGATCACCTGTAAAACTTTTTGTAATCTGTTTATGAACGACTGAGATAACGAAGATTAAAATTTATTCAAAGACACAGTCTCAAGTCACCTTCACACAAACAAATACATACAAACAAAGTCCAGGGCTCCCAGCAATTTCGACTAGAGCCTTCTTTGATTTAAATATAATAGATTTATCGAAATTTCCGTTGCGACAAATAATCTTTCGACCTCATATTTCTTTTATCATACGCGTAACGCAATCAGTTGATCATTTGATGTCTGGTTTAATAAGATAATTAAGATAAACAACAAATCTAGTGATTTATCAATTGTTGTTCAATACCTCTTAAATGATTTTGCGTATTTTCCACTAGTCGCGTCTCGTTTTCACATATTTTCTGTTTGTTTGCCTTACAAGCTCTCAAATTTATGGGGTAGTAGGCGTCATTCGTAACGAGTTTGCTAATGATTTATTGATGGAACTCAAAGAGCGCTTTGAGTTACAAAAGATAGTTTAACAGATAAATGCTAAGTACTATAAGGCAGTACGGAATGACTAGTTGTTCAGCTGTTTAGCTCACTTTATTTGCATAACACAGACAGTCAATATGTAAGTTTATCACTCAAATACACACAAATACGTGAGAAATGTCTTTTGATATAATTTCCATGTTATATTGTTTGTTTATGGAATTTTCCTTAAAAGATTTTGTAATAAACTAAATTTGTTTACTTTTTTATGGAAATACACTTGACTCTTAAATGAATCGGAAACGGGTTATTGCTTTAATATTATTTTTTTTCTCTCTCCCTTACCCATTTTCTTAAGGGAATCTCTTTTTCCAACTCTCTGTAATAGGCTCTTAGCTTTCATTCTGCCTTACCAACCAATCTAGTTTTGCGGCAAATCTATAAAATATCTTGTTGCATTCTGTAGTTATTTATAACGCAAAAATGCATACTTTTTAACCGGTTGCAATACCGTGCCTAAAGCTCTTGCGGGGAATATTACGTTTGTTATTGAGTGTACTTTACTCAATAGCAATTGATTTAAATTTAAATAAAAACAAGTTTTTATACTAAACGAAAACTAGAAAGATATATTAGTTGTTTTGTTGGTTCACGAAATCTGCATAAGTTTTCAAAGTCGTAAAGCAGATTTATATAAGGTTTATTTAACCACGACACAGCATATCGTATTCCGATGCAGGTACAAACATAAATACATATGTATGTATGTATTTTGCTGTGGCAGATGGCTAACGCATATTAAAACCTGCCTAAAAGCCAATGCCAATGCTTGCAGAGCATAAACTAAAATTCGAGAGAGAGAAACAGACACAGAAAAAATGAGAGGGAGAGAAGCAGCTACAAAAACTGGCTGTCTGTTTGTGTGTGTGTGTGTGTGTGTGTGTGTAAGTTAAGTGTGTGTATCTGTTGGATTGATTTGAATTTCCGTTCAGCATTCGTGAACATGCGCTTGTATCTGAAGGATCACATATATAAACAACAACAACACACAAGACAGCATCGCATTTGTAATTATAACAAATATTAAAAGCTATTAAATTATTCATTTAATCTGCTTTCAGTATGAAATTGTGGCCCAATTCGCCGGTGCATATACCAAAATATGATGGGATGCTACCATTCGCAAGCAGTGCATCTCCGGCGGCCAGCAGCAGCCCCATTGCGATCAATTCAGTGACATCGACGAATTCGCCAACATTGAAACTAATGGATGCCACAAATATGGTATCGCCGCAGCATGTGCCAGCGGATATGGATGATTATGTATGCTTCACACACACACATACTCTACTTGAGTGTAATTGAATTTGATTTTTTTGCATATTTAGAATCAGAACATAATGCCGGAATCAACGCCTGCACAAGTGACACAATGGCTGACCAATCATCGTCTGACGGCCTATCTCGCCACCTTTGCCCATTTCTCGGGAGCGGATATTATGCGGTAAGAGAGAGCTTTTCACTCGAACCGCAACCAAAAGCTAATTCTCTCATTCTCTCATTATATATATTTAGCATGTCCAAGGAGGATCTTATACAAATCTGTGGACTTGCCGATGGCATACGCATGTTCAATATTTTGCGCGCCAAGTAAGTTTAGTTAAACCAAATGGATCGATAAGACTGATTATTATTATTTTAATTATAGAAGCATTGCACCACGTTTGACGCTCTATGCCAGCATGGATGGCTGCAGCTTTAACGCCATCTACTTGCTGTCCAGCACGGCCAAGGAGTTGCAGCAAAAGCTATACAAGTTGCCGGGCATCTACGATTTGCTGGCCAAAGGCGGCAGTGCTGCGGGCCCGGTAGAGAATGGCGGTGTTGCAGCTGCAGCGGCGGCTGCTGCGGCCCTTTACAACAATTGGGGCATGCATTCAAAGTACTCGGGAAGTGGATCGAACATTTTCAACGATGTTAACAAGTGTTGCGTGTATATCTCGGGTCCGTCGGGCATTCTTGTCAGCATCACCGACGAGGTGCTTAACAATGAGATCAAGGATGGCAGTCTCTATGCTCTGGATGTGCAGGGCGGCAAAGTTGTTTTGAAGTTGATCAATAAGCAGGACAACAATTGAATTATTTTATAATCTGAGCTTGTTTGTTGCAGAATTGCCTTTGTTTGTTGCATGCTGTTAAAGCAATGAAAAAGTATAGTTTTTAGCATTTAAACCTTGCTTTCAAATTTGTTGAAGAAAAAAAAAAAAAACACGCGTATTACTTTTTAGTTTCTATATAAGTTTCAATTTGTATGAGATTTCGCGCAGCAATTTTGAACAAGTAGCAATATTTTTAACCATCTAATCGCCCCATTATTAAATATATAGTGCAACATGTTAGAGTTTTACGTCCCCTTCGTTTTTAGTTCTTCATTTTATATAAAATATTTTAGTTTATTTTTACCCATTGTTTCCATTTTGACAAAGCATTTCATTTTGGTTTTGTTTTTATTTTATTTCTTTATTTTGCGTATATTATTAGTTTTATTTTCTTTATCCAACGTATAAAACGTTTAAATATTTTTTAAATATTTACTTGATACCACATAAAAATGTATTGCAAAGATATATATTGAAGTTGCAAATAATTGAAGTAGAAAAAATCTAAAACAACAAAATCTTAAAAAAAAAAAACAATCAAAATTATTATAATGTTTAGCATACACATATAACAAGTTAATATTCGCCACAGTCAAAGTAGTACAGTACCACGATATTGAGCATTGAACAACAAATGTCTGATGAGAGAGTTCAGCTAACAACCAAACAACATCTATTGTTTTTAAAAAGTTTATACAGGAAATGTGATTAAAGCAATAAAAATGTTATCCAAGAGTGGACTGTCAAAAAAAAGCGCCTAAGTGTTATTTTAATATGTCAGCGGGTATTTCAAATAAAGCATTTACTCTGTACCTAGTTTTAATATAATATCTTTTGGGCATAAATATTTATGAAGTGATCTGTTAAATTATAATGTTTATAATTTTCGCTTTTGTGGCTTTATAAATACCATACAAAAGAGGTAAAAAAAATGTTTTGAACAAAAGAGCTCGGGACAAATACGTAATCAGCTAGATTTTTATAGTTTTATTTTGATATTTATGTCCTAAAATTGAACTTTCAGTAAGAAATCAGAATTTTTATTAAGCTCTGAGACCGAAAGTTGACCGAATATGAAATTAGCAATCAAACTAAATACTTTTAAAAAAAATTGGGTATTTTGTGGCGCAACAGAATATGGAAAATTATCAATCATTTTTTTATACATATTTTGGCAAGTTGTCCGACCTTAGCGTTACTATTTCTTATGAATATCCAAATACATATGTTAACAAAGCAGGGTTTCTTTAATTTATTGTTGGTCTTTACCTGTTTCCGATATACAAACATACAAATTTTTGTCTGTGGTATAAGCAATTTTGATATGAAATGAATAGTCTGTAAAAAGAAAAGACATTCGAATCTTTTGCAAAAATGCGTCGCTGTATTTGTGGAAAGGTGAAGAGGATGGACTTAGCCAATCAACATTGCAAATTTTGAATTTAAGAAAATGCCAGCTACAGGTTTTCCTAGTATGGAAAGTTCTTGGGATCACAACAGTATATGAAACCGTCCACGGCATTGTTGGGCAGGCTAAGTGGACATTGAACCGGCTGGCATATGTTAAGCGCCTCAGGTCTGCTCCTCTCAAATGTACAGTTGAAGGAGAGAAATACAAAGAGACCACTGCCATTGACGTCTCGAACAACCTTATATATCCATTGGGGCACGGGTAGCTTAGAGCCGGACAAGTAGGCATCGCAATAATGTCCATTCTCATCTTTGAGTGAGAGAACATTTATGCCACCAGTCTTAATCCGAAATGGACTTCCAGCTGTCACCTGGCTGCGCAGCCAGCGTTCAACTTTCTCCCAGTTTTGGTCGTTGATGCTTTTGAACTGCGGCACTATATTGAGGTAACGAAATGTGCTGGACATTTGGTCGACAAACAGAAAGTCAGCGGAGGCCACCAAATGGCCACGATTTATGACCAGGTCTCTTGAAGAGCGCAAATATTCTTGGGATTTGCCGAAAGTACATTGAAATGCATCGTAAATGTTATGCTTCATATAAGAAGACGCTTCGGCCGGCGTGACTATTTGATCCGTTGTAAATTCCACAAACGGTCGCTTTGCAACTGTTTATACGTTTTGAGTTTAGCTAAATGAGTTTAAAACATTACGATTGATCCTTACAGAAGGTCTTGTGGTAGACGTCGCTTTGGCTGTACAGCACTCGTCCAATCTTGGCATCATAGCAGGAGCGATAGAGCTCCAGCTGCTGTCCCTCTATCACATATCCCACGATATACAGCGTTTCGGAACAGGCAGCGTCTCTACTTTGCGTAACCGTCGTCTCCATTGGGGAGCCACAGCGCATGGGCAGCGCCAGTGTAAACTGGCCATTGTCCTGGCACTGCGTCTCCAGCACATCCTGTGCGTTACAGAACATGTAGAGCTTCAGTCCGCTGGGCACAATCTCTGTGCGTAGCAGCTGATAGGATCCGCTGTCATCACGATAAAGAAATATGCGATTTGTGCCTTCCACCATGTACTGAGCTATTCGACAGTCGCTTTGAACCCCTGTCACAACAGTTTCCATTACAAAAACATCGATGCCATGAAATTTGGTTATTCTTTACTTACCTGGTAAAACAAATATTATTATAAAACTTACTTACCCAGTAAAAAGAGCGTTGTTAATAGAACTAATGTTAGGCTTATCATCTTTAAACTACAATGTAACATTTTACAGAATTTAGTAAACTTATAACTATAATTTTAATTCTAAATTTAAAAAAAAATTTGGGCCAAAATGATTAATTTGGGGGAAACCCAAGCAATGTAAATGCTATCGCCAAAGCACACGATATAATAATTGGTCAAATGATTAAAGCGGTATTTTTAAAATACTACTAAAAATAACAAGAATTAAGTGTGCAAACGATATGTATCGCCTATCGACTGACAGTGCTGCCAAGTGTTAGCGCCAAATTAAACATTTCAACTGTTTTGAGCAAAGAAAAATACATAGCTGCATGAGCAGCTTACAATCTGTAATTAAATATATAAAACTCAGCAATTGCTACACTTTTATACAGATGCCAAGGTTAAGGAACAAAAAGTCTGCGTGTGGTTTTAGGTGTAGCAAAAAAACTAGGAACTGTCTGTAAAAGACCAGAAATCGACTTTGGCTTTGTTATATTTTATGCGTTCATATAGTACGGATGACTCAAAAGTTAGTAGTTCCTCTATTAAGGATGGTAGAAAGATTTGTGATTATATTCGTCATGTAAGTAAATTAGTCTTTATCTCAATCTTTGCAGAATTTCTTTAGACTACATTTCGTTGTACCTTTGTACTAATACTTCAACATGCTTGACAGGAGAGTTTTCGTTTAGGCATTTGTTCGAATTTCGTATTCTATGCACTTTTCTTTTATTACTTTTATTATTTCTGTCCATTCCTCTTTTTGGGGTGTTTAGATTTGTTATTATAATTTGTATAATTACGTGTTATTTAAATTAGTACATTGAAATTGGTTAATCTTGTAAGCGTCTTATATTCAATGCTCTTTGCTCAAAACGTCTATCGTTTAAATTAGTTTTGTTTATTGCATCTATTGTGCTTTGGAACATTTTTTTTTACATTTTATATATTTTACATATGCGGGAGCCGCTGCGTCAGCGTATTTAGCATAAGCCAACTTGACCAAAACATTAACACTGTTCAAAAAAGAGCATGAAAGACTGAATAAACCCTTTAAACACACGTTCCCTTCCTCAGGAAAGAACAAATTGGCTACCGCACTTTACTTTATAAGCAAGGACTGTTATGTTATTATAGTTAATTATTCAAGAAGCTTTTATGAAGGAGGACGGAACATTTCTGTAATCAATTGCGTTGCAAAAATTCAATAATTGCTTGTCTATATAAATAAATCAGTTAGTGCTGGTTGCCAAACTGCGGTTCGCAAACTAGTGATTTTAATTCAGTTAATTTCCTTGTTTTAATTTAAATAGAGGAGGTATGTGTCACCCTCTGATTCTCATTTAAAAACTGACGTTTTTGATTATTTTCCGCTATATATTATAGAAAAACTTCACAAAAATCCTCAGTCTTTAAAGCATAAAAAAAAGAAAGAAAATCAGCTTTGCTTTTCTTAATTCTGATTAATTGTATTCTATACATAAGAAGCGATTTCCCCGGACACGGAATACAGACTAGAAAAATATAAAAAATTGAATTTGAAAAAAATTGAATTTGCAAGATATACATTTTACTTTCCAATTTAAATTAAATTAAATACAAATAATGATTCCATTGTTTATTAAACTAAATAAATAAACAAAAATCACTACTTTATACACCGCAGATTGACAGATTTATTTGTACAAGTAAAAAATTATTGAATTTCCGCAACGCAATTGATTGCATAAGCTTTTCGTCCTTCATCATACTTCTTCTTGAATCATTTATTATAATAACCTAAGTCATTAGTTTATTATTCAACTGCACTGCTCAAAACAATGAACGTTGTATTTAATTTTTGTTCTGATAAATTTTGCAATGCGATTTCCTAATTTTCTCAGCTGATTCCCTTAAGCAATTAAGTAAGTTAACGAGTTTTTAATTGTTTACGCAATGCTCAGAGAGCAGCCTTTAAAAGCAATGTCCATTTCAAGGACCTCAATAGTTATAGCTCAAGTTTCCGACGTAATGCAGCTGAATTTTAGAAGGTCCGTGGAGCTATTCTACGAAGGACAAATGCGAATTCTGGACGTTTACTCGGTCTGGCCTCAGGAAGGGCGCTGGAAACGGTTGCTGCACATGATAAATTTCTGGCATGTGTTTTGCTTCTGGATATTAATATTTGATCTGATACTCTTACTTCACATTGCGATCAACATTAGCCACTTGAATGAGGTGGTAAAGGGTTTCTTTGTGCTGGCCACATGCATTGCATATACCTTGAAGGTTGAAATCTTTTCTCACTTTAAATAAATGCAGCTAATATCTTGTTTTTTTTTTTTTTAAATTATCATGTACAGGTGATGTCCACAAAGTTAAACAATGCAGCTTTACTCCAAATCTTTGCTAATTTACAAAATGTGCAATTTTGTCCCGAGAAAGATGAGGAGAAACGCATCTTTGTGGATGCCAGGGAACAGAGTCGCAATTTGCGCAACTGCTATGGAATATTATCGTGTACATCTTTAGCTTTGATGTTGCTTACCCAATATGCAATCGATAATACAGAGCTGCCACTGGCTACCTATGATCCTTTTGACGGTGCTCATGGCTCCTTTGGCTACTGGATAATGTACTTGTATCAATGTGTTGCCTTGTCCGGGGCCTGCTTCTTTAATATATCCTACGATTCGCTGTGTTGTGCCATGTTCATTTTCGTGAGATGCCAACTGGATATTTTGGCATTGCGTCTACAACGCGTCGGACACAATTGCGACGGTGTCAAGAAAAGTGATGAAGAAATCAAGTTGCAGCTGAAGAGCTGTATTAATTTTCATATGAAGATTGCAGAATTGGCTGCGGAGATTCAGGATCTGGTGTATAAGCCAATATCGGCACAGATATTATGCTCCGTGCTGGTGCTAACAGCCAACTTTTATGCCATGTCCCTGGTGAGCTGAAAAAGAATTTTTATTATTTTTGTGGATTTATATTATTTTCATTTACTATACCTAAAGCTTTCCGACGAAAAGCTGGAATTCCTAAAATACTTTATCTATCAAAACTGCATGCTCATCCAAGTGTTCATATTGTGTTACTTTTCAGGGTAAGTCCTGTCTGCATAAATTATCGTTGCTTTAATAAAACTTCATATAACCCAATGTAGCGAGATTACACAACGAAGTTTAAAGCTGCCCCATGAGCTGTACAAGTCCAATTGGGTGGATTGGGACAGGAACAATCGCAGGCTGGTGCTGATGCTCATGCAACGTCTTGGTATAGCCATAAGAATCAGGAGCCTAAATGCCAGCCAAGCATTTGACTTGGCGCTGTTTAGTTCGGTGAGTTAGTTAACTGCATTTTTGTGCACTGTATAAATTGAGTTAAATATTCCGTAATGAGCAGCGGCTTATTATAGCTAATTATGGGAATTGTCCTTGCAAAATATTCTCTATAAAAGCACATGAAAATGTAGTTTGACAGACTAGTTAAGTTTTGATATAATCATGAATCAGGCGTCGCATGAAGAGCTTACGGCCGGTTTTTACAAGTATCAAGTGTGGTACCTTAAGTGGTTGGGCGTGTGGAGACCACAGCCTTATGTCACAAGGCAGCAACTTATGTGGCATCATCTGCGATTTGGACTCATTTTTGTCATTGTCTCCACAATGCTGCTGTTCTTCGCAATACGCGTGTTGGCAAACATTAATCAGCTAAGCGTCATACTTCAGGTGTTTTTAATGTTTGCCACGGAAGTGTCCTGCATGTCCAAGATTCTAAGCATAAAGCTTAAATGCGTTAAGCATGCCCGGATCCTAGCACTGATGCACTCCAAGGCTTTTAAGCCAATGTCCACGAAAGAGTACCAGATTTTTACACGTGGCTCTAAACGTGCGATTAAGTGGCGAAACTTGTACGCCTTCTTTTCGACGCTGGCGGCTGGACTGATTTTAGTCACCCAGTGGTTTGTGGATAGCAGCGCCCTGCCTCTGTCTATGTACGAGCCATGCAATCTGGCCCGGCACAGTTGCTACTATGGCCTCTATTTGTATCAGGTGTTGTCGCTCGTGCCAACCTGCTGGCTGAACATCTCCTTTGATTCAGTATGCGGCTCATTTCTCTTCTTCCTGGAAACCCAGCTGGCCATGCTGGCTGCACGTCTGGAAAGCTTGAGTGCTGCTCAAACTCAGCAGGACAACAAGCGCATTGCAATGGAATTGCGAGATTGCTGTGTGTATTATGGCAATATTGTAAATCTGAAGGAGATGGTGGTTGGTTTGATCAGGGTTCCAGGATCGGTGCAGATGCTTTGCTCGGTTCTGGTGCTTGTGTCAAATTTGTATGCCATTTCCATTCGGAACCGCGAGGCAGCTTTTATGATTATGATGGCCTCGTATCAGTTTGTTATGCTTTTGCAAATCTTTATTATATGCTATGCAGCTGACGAGATGAGCGGACAAAGCTCGTTGCTCTCCCATGCACTGTACAGCTCGGAGTGGACAACCTGGAACAGAAGTAATCGAAAAATGTCTCTTTTAATGATGCTACGCTTTAGTGAGCCACTGGAAGTGCACACCTTAAACCACACACAGAGTTTTAGTTCCTTAACCTTTGCATCTGTACGATTATGATTTATGTATCTATATATATACTTATATTTGTGTTATTATTTTTCAGATTGTGAACTGCTCATACAGCTATTTTGCTTTGCTCAAGAGGGTCAACAGTTAAATTTGGCGCTGAAATCTTTCTTGGCTTCTTTAGGAAAATGCACACCACGCGTTGGCAGCACGCCTATCGATAAGCAATATAATGTCTAGCACTATCGTTTGTACACTCTCTTGTAATGTTCATTACTTTTTGAACTGTTCGCAATAAAAGTACTAAAAAAAATACCGCACATTACTCATTTGGGCAGCGATACTATCGAGTATTTATGCGATAGCAGTTGGCTTGGTCTCCCATCACTACGATGTCATATCGTTTAGCTGATGCTATGTGTAAAAAGTTAAAATGTCGAAAAGCGTGAAAAAATCAAAAAATGTACCTAGCTGCCTGCATTGCAGCGCGTACAGTTCAAAACTACAATATCAAGAGATATTCGATAAAGTGGGCATTGAAATAGGTCTTGACAAACTGGTAGCTAAGTATTTTGAAATAATTGCAAAACCAAACGCTGAAAAGCCGCAGCTGCTATGCAAGGAGTGTGTGACTACGCTTATACGTTTTTATGATATCGACGAACTTCAAAAAAAGCAAGATGCTTTCAACGCTTCCAAAAAAAAGAATGCAAAGAATGTAAAACCACAGTCGCCTGCGTCCGCAGATGCCACCAATAACGATGGAACAATTCCCGCTAAACAGCAGACATGTGTTGCAAAGAGTCCAAAAATTTCCACAAATGTCTCGGAATCATCACCGACAAATCAGCAAAAGCCAACGTCGGTTTCTGATGGAGCTGTTGTCGTTCCTCCGGGTGGTGTAGCAAAACCCTCGCCAGAAGCAGCCAATACTAGTATCATCAGTGCGAAAAACGCTCCGCCAAAAAGATTGCCCACCAAACTGAAGGCAGCAGTAAAGGCAAGTGAAACGCCTACTGTTAAAACAGAAGCTAAACGGCAACGTTCCAAAGAAGCGGCTAAGGTTGATCAGGAGCAGATAAGCGATCTAATTCGCGACATTCTAGACGATGAGTCGCCAGCAGACGAAAAATTGGCGGAAGAGGAGCAGCAGCCGAAGGAGGCGGAAGCGCAACGTGTGCAAGTGGAGGAAGAGGAGGATAATAATGAGCTGGAATATCTGGTTGAGCGCGAAGGTTAGTTAAGGCATACATATAAACCATTCACATTGGCATAACATTGTTTTTTTTTGATTTTTACAGATAATTCCTCAGAATTGGGTGTGCGGCATTTTAAACTGGAGCAAAAGATGAATCGCACCACGTCGCAGTCGCAAAACGAAAGCCAAAGCGAGGAAGAGTGCTTTAAAGTGGAACCATTCAACTTCGTGCTTATCAAGGAAAGTGCGTATGCCTTAAATATGTACTTGATAGACCTCCATTTAATTATTCTTACTAATCATAGCTGATAATATTAACGATTTGTACGAGTATTTGGCCACTGTGGTGAAGACTTGCTTTGAGACCTTGACATTCGACTGGGACACTGAGTGCCGACATTGCTCGTTGAAGTGCAGCACATATGAAAGTCTATTGAGTCACATGCTGAAACGGCATGAGCTGCCGGACAAGGTATACAAGTGCCCCATCGATGACTGCAATTCAGAGCTGCAAGGAGGCAAATCTTTGGCCATGCATTTGGTTGTGCTGCATGCACCAGTTGCTGAGTAAGCCACATATATATGAGACCGTTTAATCTGAAAACAAATCAATTGTTGCTCTTTTATCTAGTATACACATTTATGGCAGCTGTCCCGAATGCGGCATGACCTTCTCAAACATACTGCAGTACAACAAACACTCCTGCGCGCATGTCATTAAAAAACGTCGTGGCATACGCCTATATTGTGAGATGTGCGGCTTGGAGTTTCCCTCCTGGAAGCGGTAAGTTCGTGTTGGATGGGCTCATAACTTCTGTGGTATCTAATCTGTATTCATTTTGCATTACAGCTTTAATTTTCACAATCAATTTCATTTGGAACGCCACAGACCGCGCGCCTGCTTTGTGTGCAGCTATGCCGATAATAATATCGATGAGCTATTCCATCATTTGCACTACGCCCACGAGCCGGAGGGCACGCTCTTTTGTGATCTGTAAGTGCGCCTAAATTGTACTGAACTTACCAACATTATTCACTTTCTTTTTTTGCACTTTCAGCTGTGATCGCAACTTTCGCGATAATACCATCTTTATGGAGCACAACAAATCGCACTCCAATGTCAGCAGCACTACTTACAGCTGCACCGAATGCAGCGCCAATTTTGAGACGCGCGGTCGCCTCAATGGTCATATGGTGGGTGTTGCACCTTTGCCTTAAGCATAAATCACCCAAATAAAAAATTCATTAGCTTATCTCCATAGTTGTTAAGCTGTTGAATACAAATATGGAAAATATCGGTTTTGTTAGTTTTTCCCAGCTAAATACAATTTGAGAAGAGTATATAGCTGAAGCTTTTATTGGAGCAATTCACCAAAAATGTATTTCTAAAATAAGTAATTTGATATGGAGCACTCAATACTTGGCATTCCGAAAATATATTAATACACTGATTTGATAAAATGGGTAAAAAGGGTAAATTAGTTTTGTTCAAATGTATATAACAGACCGAAGCACCATTAAGAATACATATTCGATAAGAGTTCCGTCTGTCTGAACGCGACGATCTTTGTTTAGAAACTATAAACAAATCAATGATAATCTGCGAAAATTTCACTGAATTTAGAATGAAGTGTAGGGTTCAGGGGAGATTTCTCTTCTCGCTCAAGACTTCTCGACTAATCGGCCATTCATACTTGGTTTTTGTTTAGTTTTTGCTTGTTGTTAAAATTGAAAACCAAATTTGTCGTTCTTGCAGCGTGCCGCACATGGAAGCGTCATTAGCTGCGAGCTGTGTGGCCGTGAATTTTCCTCGGAGGCCACCTACAATGTACACATGAAAACGCATCTGATTATTGAACGCGAGGTGAATGTGTGCAACAATTGTGGTTTGCTCAGCGAGAACCACTCAAAGATGGTGGTAAGACAAGAAACATACTATCTACTTGGTGCCAGTAAAAATCATTTATATATTTGTTTGCAGTCTCATGTATCGGATGATGATTCAGTTTGCCTTGGCAGTGATGTTTTAGTGGAGCTGATGCGCGATGTTTATGTGTGTGAATTTTGCAACGCCTACTTTAGGCAGAAGAGTGATTTGCGTGCTCATCGCGATTCAGGGGTTCATAAGGATGGCCTCTTCTGGTGTCAGCCGTGCAGCAAGGATTTTTCCGACATGAAACTCTATCGGCACCATATGCGCAACTATCAGCAAATGCGAACAGATACTGCGCATCGCAGTCTTGAAATTTGTCTTTACTACATGTGCGACATTCAGGTAAAGTAGTTTTTCATTTGCATATAAAATTAGGTAATAATTTAAATGTTGCAGGATTGCGAAGAGGCGTATACCAATTGGAATTCACTGTACACTCACAAACGGCGCACACACGATGCCGTCGAGAAGCTGGATCCTAAGACAAAGGAAAATGAATGGATCTGTCAGTTTTGCCAGAAAGTGTGCCCCTCCAAAATGTCGCTCTCAGTTCACGTGGCACGCAGTCACAACAACAGTAAGTTGTCGCAAGAAATGCACATACGACATGAATCCAGCTTGAACTACTCTATTTGCCATTGCAGATAATTTGGTTTGCCCGCTGTGCAAAGCCTCCTATAAAAATGAGGAGGCGCTTAAAAAACATCACGATTATTGGCACGAGCAAATGGAGTGTCCGCTGTGCTTAAAGGTTGTCAAGAATCGTCGCAACTTTGACACTCACATGAACGTGGTGCACTCAAACAATAAACGTTACTCGTGCAATGTGTGCCAGAAAGGATTCTACCACAAGAGCGAAATGGAGGCACATCGGCGGGTAAGATATTTACGATTAAATACAAGTTTGCCAAATATGCCAAACAGCTGATAATGGCTGCTAGTTTTGCATCAATCAGCAATTAGCTTACATGAACTTCCATAGAGTTGTCAAATCGACTGAAATTAATTATACACATCCACAGCTACATACCGAATCGTTTAAATGTGACCAATGCAGTTTCACTACGAGGAACGAGAAATCGCTGTCGGTTCATATAATGGGACAGCACTTTAAGCGGTTTGCTTTCGAGTGCAAGCAGTGCGATAAGCGGTTCGGACGTCGCCAGGGACTTTCAAATCATATGCAGCGTGTACACAACTCCAAATATACTTGTCGAGACCTCTTTGATGGGGGCTGCAGCAAAGCTTTTGCATCAACATCCCGGCTCAATGTGCATGTGCGTAAGGCGCATAACAGCAGCGTTTTCCTGACCGAGGATCAAGTCAAGTCGGAGAGGGGTGATGAGTCGGTCGAGGAGTTAACAAGTGATGGTCCATCGACATCAAGAAAACGCCGTATACGCATCAATACAAACACTAAAATTGAGTTCATTGGCAATGCAGTTGATGGCGAGGACAACGAGGATAACGAGAGCCAGGCGAGCTCAGCGATTTCCGAGGAGTATCGGAAGATCAAGAACGTGAAAAAGGAACCACCAAAAAAGAAACAGAAGCAAAGTCTATATAATTGAATGTATTATTTGATTGTTGCTTTTATTTGTGTTTGCTAAAGCCGTTAATTATCTTTTAATTTCAATTTGTACACGTTAGTATGAATACAAAATACTATGTCAGTATGAATTTTTCCGGATTTTGTCTTTATTTTGAACTCATACATATTTTATTTGATTATGCTTTCGATCATTTATTGGGGTACAATTATAGTATTTACATGCTGGATCCACTTCCCACTTATCATATTGTGTTTTAGGAAGTTTCAGTTTTGAGTCTTATGATAAGTCGCTATCCGCTCGTTGTTTTGAACACTTGCATTTCAGTAATAATAGTATAAGCTAACGCTATTAAATTTGTTTAGCAGACACATCTATTATGCCCTACACAGCTCAGCTTCGTTTAACATTTAAAATTCTAACAAAATGTCTATTAACAAAATTATCTATATTTGTACAAATCATGTCAAATCATGTTGTTAAGCAACGTTGCGGATAAAACTTGATTTACAGGGTGTCTGCAAGACCTATGCGTATATAACATTAACGGTAGCAAAATTTGATTTATTAAAGGTATATTCATTCCAGTTTGGTCATTAAAACTTCTATTAAACGAATGAAAGAAAAATGTGTGAGATTGTGAATGTATTGATTTGGTTCGTTTTGATTTATGATACTCTAAAAGTTGGTACAGCGTAACTGCTACTAGAGCAGCACTCATCTTATAGTTAGTTTAGCTATAAAGATATTACATATCGACTAATTTTAATTGCATTTAACTAGCCAGAATCTGGCGGAAGCAAATTTGATTTATTAAGCGTTGTAGTTTGGTCATTTAAACTTTGTAGATTGAGTGCGGAGCTCACCTGCAATTAAATAAAGGAAACCCATATTTTAAATGTGTTTAGGTTAATTATTAATCTGTACTAACTGGGCTAATTGGTGTTATAACAATGGCGGTGCGCGTGGTGCAATGTAGTAGCGCCGTGTCCTCAGTGGACTCATCACAGTCACCATCCGCATCGACATCCACATCTACGCCAATGTCGCTGTCAATTTCCCATGATGGGAAATGCTCCATTTCACCCTCACAGTTCAGGTCCTCCTCCTCGAAATCCTCATACTCGTCAATTAGTATAACTAAATACATACAAAAAATATGATTTATTGATAATTCCTATGTAGAGCTCAATGAAGATTTGGAATGAGGGACCAATTTGCTTTGGGATAACAAAAATGAATCTTTCGTGTGGTGTGGTGTGGAGTGGAGTGGAGTGGAGTGGGATTGCTGTTCAAAGTTTCAGGCACGGCCTGGCTTACTTGAACTATCTGGCGGCGTTGGCTTGGCACCTAAATCCAAGGATTGTGCCCCCTCATCTGGCATATTGATGCGTTGTTCGTGGTTGCTATATGGCTCCGATGTGGATCTATGCAGGCTATGTCAATATATAAGATCAGTCAAAGACAAGAAATAAGGTCAAACTCACCTTAAAGTAACTCGTTTTTTAGTTCTATTCTCTAATTCAGTCATAAATTCATCATTGTGCTGTTGCTTCTCAGGCGTTAGCTGATATGAGTTAAGCACGGAAGACTACAATTATACATCGTACAATTTATATAATCCGATTTATATATGTAGCATTTCATATTTATATATGTACCTTTGTATTGGTCGCTGTATGCTGCGTATGCGGCATTGGAGTTTGTGTGCCAATCGCATCGGTTGTTGTTGTAAGCGTCTGCGTCGAGGTCAACGCCGTCTCATTGCTGTCCAGACGATCCATGGCGGCAGCCTCCGCTGCATCCGCATCCGTGGGCGTCGTTACCAGCTCAGGATGTACGCTAAGCGTTGCGGTTCGCTTCCACACATCGATCATGTTTTGATTGTGCATGTGATGCATATTGTGGGTGTGACTAGGACTAATGGAATGTATTTTGGGTTTGGGATTTGCAGGCAATGGAAGCGCCAAGAATCTCTCACGATCCTCCATATACGCCTTGATCAGAATATCAAGTTTCTCCTCAATATCCACGACCTGTCGCTCCACTTTAACCACACGCGAGGCTAAGCTTATTTTTGATGCATAGACATCCTTGGCTTTGGAGCCCTGTTTGCCTAGTATTTGATCAAGTCTGTGCGTAAATTCATTAAATTATTCTTTTCTAATCTATAACTATACTGATTTAATTATACTGACCGCAAGTGCAGCATTTTCACACGTCCCAGCAAATCCACGTGACCTAGTATGAAATAAATTTCAAAATTATTATTTACTGTAATATCTCTTGGGCATATTTTCGAAGCTAACCCGCCGCATACTGTTCCATGACATCCTTAACATCGTATGGTTTCAATGCCTCCTTGAACTTGCGACGTGCCACAAAATACTTGAGCTGCAATTATCATTTGTTTTGACATTGCTTTGGCGTTTGAATCTTGTATACCCTACCTTGCGGATAAAGCGTATGGCGATCTTGTGCCGATTTGTCAGCTGCGTGCAGCGCGGCTCTTCATCCTCATCTGCGGGCAATTTGTGAATCAGAGAGATTGACTTGTGCGTTAGGTTTTGGTTGCTTGCTTCGCGCGTGGTTTAGCGCCATTTTGTTTTGTACATTAATCAAGTCAATCCAACAACACACAATTTAACACATACAAGTAGCGTTATACACACACGTACATATTGTACATACATACATATTGATATGTATATGCATATAAGGTAGTAGTAGTAGTAGTAGTAGTAGTAATAAGTAGTATAGATCGTACAATAAGTATACAGATATTAGGTTAGTTACATATATAGGTATATCAATCAAATAACAATATTATAGGGTATTTAATAGTGGATAGTAAGTAAGTAGTTGGGAAAAGCATTGAGAAAGCATTGAAAGCAAGCATTGTTGTGAGTGTGGCCATGTAGCGTATTTAGTTTGGGAGTCCCCCCGCATACAGGCATGACTCCCTATATGATACCAAGTCTACAGAGCTACCAAAATGCAAAACTTAACTACTACAGTCTACTAGAGTCTACAACAGTTTTAATATACTTAGAGAGAGGGAGAGAGAGAGAGCAGAGCGCATGCTAAAGCAAAACCTAGCACAAGGATACACACACTTTCTCGAAGCGACTCTAGCTGCAAGTTGCAAGTTGCAAGCTGTACGCACTTGCCACATAGAATTCGCCTTGTGCCGCACTGGCCGTTCCGCTCCCGCTCCCGCCCGCACCTTGCAACGTGGCCGTTTCCAGAAAATGCGAAGCGGCCGCAAAGAAACGACCAGTGTGTCCACGACCCGGACCACTAGGATTGCCCTGATTGGCCTCAGTTTCATGCTGCTGCTGCTGACACACATGACCCGCCTCCAGGTCCGCGGCGGGCGTAATGCGCGGATTGCGCAGCGAGAAGCTCGAGCCAAAAAAATCACCTTGCAAAAAGCCGCAGAGTACGACGGGTATGCTCAGCGTGTTTGGACTGGCCACAGCTTTGGGCTTAACGACAGCAGCAGGAACAGCAACAGCAACAGCTGCTGGCTCCTGGGTCTGGCCCAGTGTGCCCAAACTGGCGCTATGAATGCAATTGGCCAGCTTTTTGGGCGACGGCGTTGGATTTGCTGTGTGTGTGTTTGTGTGTGTGTTTTTTTTTAGTGTGAGAAAGCGCATTAGTTTCGGCTTGGTAATCCCTTAAGGCAATAACCATACATAAATGATCCTTAGCAGGTTTTTTCTTTTTAAGAACCAATTAAGAACAACATCAATTTAATTCAATTTAATTATAAAATGCAATCACAACATTGACACAACCACAACACTCAATATAAGGTAACGAATAATTTGAAAAAAATCTCTTTTTGGTTTTGGTTATAAGGTGTATTGGTAAATGGAACCTCGTTAGGACCTTGTAGACTTACCGTCTGAATTTTTAATATTTTTTAAGCAAGTTGTTTCAGCAACTGAATCTTCGCTAAAACTTGGATTCATGGATTTGCCATTTTGTACTACCTCTGAAAATTTTAAACCAGATGTTAAAGTTGTTTTTGTGTTTCTTATTTTTTTGTTTGTATTTTTGTATAATTTGCATATGTTCCAATCTATTAATTATATAATTAAGGCAAAGACACGGTAGTCTATATTGGTCACACATAACGGTTACAAAGAATTCAAACTCAACACACACCAAGAATTATAAATTTATAATTTTTTTTTTTAATTTAAAGGTCATTCGTCTATTTCTAATTTGTTTTAGAATAACGCTTAATATCTTTCGATTTATTTAGTGCGCCGAGAAAACAAAACCGACAAAAAAAACTAAGAAAAAGTTACTACATTTCATTTTAAGAAATCGTATTTGATGAAATGAAAGTTTTTTTGGTTTTATGGTAGATGAATATTGCATGCAATTGCGAAAAAAAACTAAAAATTAAAAAAAAGTAAGCTTCTTTTCAAACATTCATTGGCAGGTTAATAGGAAGAAATGTTAAGTATTAAACCACGCCCACCCACTACCGCCCTCTTATTTAAAAAAAGGCATGATTTTGTGACTTTATTGTGACGACACTGTTGAGACTTTTTTATTAAACCCAATGCCACACTAAAGTATGAAATACGATGAATATTGTATACAATTTTCACGAAGAAATATTGAATTGGCAGCAATTATTCGGTCATGATTCACTCGTTAAATAATAGTTTTCCCCAGGTAGCGCTGGAAGGGTTTTTCGAAATTTAAATTGCTCACTTTTTTTTTGGAACATTTCGAAATGAAAAACTATTTTCGCCTGGTTTGCGCAACTTATTTTGACTGTATCTCCGAAACTATAAATCGGATCGACTTGGAATTTTGTCACAAAATTCTTAAGATATTTTGCATTTCATTAAAAATATAAAAAATTAAAGAAACAATATTTTAAAACCTTATCCCCCCTCTTAATAATTTCTAACTTTTATTCTTATTCGCTTAAATGTGCTTTTATATAAATTTTATCTTTGTTCGTTTTTATTATGCTAAAATTTCTTTTAGATACGCTACCTACATCTAATTAAATTGACCACAAGCATAAGGTTCGCACAGCAAAATTCACAATTAAGTTGTCTTCAATATGTCAATAAAACTGTGGGGCTTCAATTTAATATCCACTGCCAACTGTCATAATTTCTTAATATTTCCGTTTAACTGCCGTACTTATTTGCTCATAAAGTGAAATTAACTATTACAGATGTTTGACTTTAATTGATTTAAGGCAGCAAAGTGCATCTATGATATAAAATTATTGAATGTGTATATTAAATGGGTAAAAAATTTGTAATTAAAGAAGACACAATCACGAAAAATAACACAGGAAAAATATGTTCAAAACGTGCAAATTAATTTGGCACTTTAAGTTAGTAAAACTGCATATATTTTTAATAAAAATTGTGAAAAATATTAAGTTTAAGCTTTTGATTTATTTTTAATGTTGTTTTGCAAAACATTGATGGATTATATCCGGGTGTCTATTTAATAAAGTTTCGATGGTAAAATTTACAAACCATAAGCCAATGAAAATGCAAATGTTTGTAGTAAATATCTATTTCATTATATAATTTGTGCAAATTGTTTTTTCTTTCTGATGCGATGCGCCGCGCAAATAGCAAAGCAATTTATTGTGAAATTTTGCTTATTGAAGTTAGCTAAGTTGTTAAAGAATGAATTTTGCACAGATTGTGGGAACGAGAGTAGAACATGCATGGGGCCAAGACAAATAGAAAACGATAACTTGTTATTGTTTGGATGTTATTATTTCTTCTTTATCATTGTCGTGTGCGTTTATGTGTGTGCAAACAGAAATTGTAATAAGTGTGGAACTGTATTGGAACTTCGTAACAACTGCTGAGGCAATCTTAAAACAGAACTCAGCCCATCATCATCAAAATCATAATCATCATCACCACCGAATGCCAAATGGCTGGAAAGCAGATTGTCAAGCAACTTACCCAAGTTCTCCACAGATGCGTTGATATCCCGAATGGTGCGGGAGTAGCGGGTGGAGGCCCGCGATGAGCCCGGTGGCTTGGACAGTGTGGAGCCATCGGGTCCGGGCGTCTGGATGGTCTGGCTCTTGTGCCGCCTTATTGTCGGCAGGCGGGCCACGAAGGATGTGTTGTGCTTAAAGCTGGATGAAGCCCGTCTATAGGAAAAACAATGGATGGACAAATGACATTTGTACTATATCAGTAAGCATCAAAATAGCATTAAGCCAGAGAAAAGAGTGGGGGTTTTCAATAAACGGGAGAAAGTCGAGCGTAGTACACAGAGCTAGAAGATAGTAGTTGCAACGTGTGTATTTGTGTGCGTGTGTAGTGGGTGTGTGTGTGTGTGTGTTTGTTTTTTTTTTGGTGCTGAGCTGAAATTGT
Source organism: Scaptomyza hsui (assembly GCA_018152825.1). Taxonomy (NCBI): domain Eukaryota; kingdom Metazoa; phylum Arthropoda; class Insecta; order Diptera; family Drosophilidae; genus Scaptomyza; species Scaptomyza hsui. The sequence continues at coordinate 959,892 of JAECXO010000044.1, read as the reverse complement.
GCTTTATTCAGGGACAAATAACTTGTGGCAGGTACGTGGAAAGCTTCAATGACACCAGCTGAAAGCGATATCTTAGATAACTTGAATGGTATTAAATTTTGCACTTTTCTATTAGCTTGTTTAAACGATATTTCAGCTAGTGTCATTGCGAATTAAATTACAATTAATTACACTCAAAGTAACATTAATTTAAATGCTGAATTGCATTAAAGATGGTGTTTAAAAATATTTGTGTTAAATGTGCGCAAAATTGTTGTAGATATTTGTAAATAATAGAGAGAGAAAAAGAAAGATAGTGAGTAAGATAAAGAAAGGAATAAAAAGCACTTAAAAATTGGTTGATTGAACTCACGTGTTAATTAAAATACACATTTTATGCATTTACGTGTGTGTGTGTTTTTTTTTTTTTTTTTTAATATATTTTTTGGTTTTTTTTTTTTTGGATCACACAGCAGCAGCACAATGAAAATCAATTTGTATCATATTGATTAATTTACTTATGTAGTATATCATTGTTGAGAATATTAAAATTAAACAATTGCAAAACAGAATTAAACATTGGGTATTGTTTTACAATATACATTTTGTTGTTAACGCATTTGATGGGTTTTCTAATATGTATTTTCGAAAATAGCCAACAGAGTGGATTCGATTTGAAAGTGTACGACGAATATAGGATAGTTGGAAAGATATAGATAGTCAGACAGGGTGCGTTTTAATAAAAGCTGCGAATTACAAACTCGTTAAGGTGTGTGTGTGTGTGTGTGTGTATAAGGCTTTCATTTAATGTATGTAGTACTTAGGAGCATTTGATGCATTTGATGTTTATGGCTTGGTGCTTGATAAGCAATAATACCCTTTGAAAACAAAACATGAATAGCATTTGAAAACATTTGCTTAATTGGTTTTTATTTTTAATTATTGTGTGAGTATTTTTTTTGTTGCTTTTGTCACTTTTACCTATATTCGGTTATGTTTTTTAATAATCGCTCCCAGTTTTCAGAACTGAAAAGTTTATATAAAAATTATTATGAAAGAAAATGAAAGAGGTACGTAAAAAATGTTCAACAAATTAGGTACGCTGAAACTCAAATTGTTAATCAAACCACGAAGAGGATATTTCGTTGTTGTCATTCGAGTCTGTGTGTGTGTGTGTGTGTGTGAGAGTTCTGGTTTCTTGTAGTTTTGGTTTAATTAGTTTCGGTGGCACAATCTACTCATGCGTTAAACGTTGCCTGTACAGACTAATCGTTGTTGTTTTGGGTACACTCTCTTTTTGGAGACAAAAAGATTATGCGGTACGCACCGGTCTATGCCACATGTCTATGGTTGTGTTCTTGTGTAGTGGGTAGAATGTGAAAAAGTGTTGTTGTGAGTGAATCTGTACAACTGGACTGCTTGAAATAACTCCCAAATTAACCAACTAGATATGTCCCAAAAAATCACAAAATATAGCAAATTAAAAAAACATTAAAGAATTAATCTGATTTCGAAGTGAAATCAATAAAAATTGTAGCGATAATACAAGAAAAAAATCCTTGAGCTTAAAACTGAATAGTAAATGAAAAATTAATATAAACAATATACTAAAATAGTTCAAATTTAAAAATTAAGTTAATAAGCATTAAATGGAACTTTAGATATTTTTTTCCTATATTTCCTTTTTCTTTTTGTTGATTTTTTTCTAAAATAGCTTTTTTTTTAAATTAAGAAATGGGGCTAACCGGCTTTGCCCGACATTCTCCAATTTTTTGATAAAACAAAAGAAACAATATATATGTTAAGTAAAATAACAACTGAACTGAACTGAATAGTTTTTGAATTTTCTTCATAATTTTAAAAACAAGAATACATATTTTTCTTTTGTTTGAACTTGTGGAACTTATCTAGTTGGGCTGAGTGTTATTTCATTAAATCCCTATGATTGCAATTGATTTATCTAGTGTTTTACACTTTTCACACTGATTTAACCGCTGCAAGTCCCATTATAAATTTTATAATACATGGTATGTATGTATGTATGTGTGTGTGGGGAGACTTTTGGCTACTTACGATGCGGGCGGACTCGGCAGCGCCACCTGATGTATCTTCCAGGTGGCTATCGAAACGGAATGCTCATCGGCCGCATAGCAGCGCCAGACGGCCTGAATGAGCGTCGCCGCCGGCTGGCGACGCCGTATCATGTGCTTCTGGCGCTGCTGCTGCTGCACCTTCAACGCAAAGCCGCTGCCCAAAATGCCCTGCAAACGGATATAAAGAAGTGTTGAATGCGTTGAATGTTTGTTGTTGCAAGATGAACTTACCGCAGGTAGCGCAAAAAACGAAATACCCAAAAGAGCACAGCATGAGGCTATCAATTTTCCCTGCCACGTGATGGGCACCATATCTCCATATCCCACGGTGCACAGTGTTATCTAGGTCAGAGTTCAAGTTATTAATGTTGCCTTTCAGCTTGATGAGTTTTTTTTTAGAGTTTGTGGTTGGTAACATACCACGCCCCACCACAGCGCCTGGGCGAAATTGCTGAACTTATCGTTAACGTCCTTCTCCCACATATAAACTAGGAATGATGCAAAGATGAGACCTAAAAATCCAATGTACATGGTTGTGATCAGCTCCTGTCACAGCAAAAAACCCAAGCATTAATAACTGAATTTAGTCTTGGTAAAATAATTCCCAACCTGTCTGTGTGCGTATACAACCGAACCGAGCAGTTTCCAGGTGCCACCACGTCGATCCATGCGCACCATGCGCAGTATCTGAAAGAATCTCAAACCACGCAATGCGCTCGTCGCAAACACCTGTCCAGAGGTGCCCATGCCTAATACTACAATTGAGGCTAAAATGGTGATAATATCTAAACACAAGCATTTCACATTGTTAGTTGATATTTTAGACTTTAAACATTTGAAAAATTCCTTACCTATAATACAGAATGGTTGCTTTATAAACTTAAGTCGACCGAGCGTGCCCTGGTATCTGGAGCGACAGCCCGATGACCATAGTCTCGCCCCGAACTCCATGGTAAACCAGATGACAACTATGATTTCCATGCGAAACAATATATACACAGGCATCCTCCTCATATTCCTTGATGGTGGAGAACACGCTCAATGCAAGACATGTAAACACCATCAGAAAACTAAAAGAAATGAGATTTTATAAGTTAGAAGGCTCTAGTCGAGAGTTCCCGACTAGGAGATACCCCGTAGGTACGCATCTGTGACTAAACTTCAATATTCGGACGTTTCTCAAACGATTTTATGAAATTTTCACAGATTTATATAAATTTTTTTATTTATTTTTTAAAACTTTATTTATTTATTTATTTAAACATCCTAGTGCTACAAGTTCCAAGAAACTTAAATTTAAGGCACTAGTCACAAAAACCAAATTATTAATTAAAAGGAAAAAAAGCCAAAAAAAAAAAGAATTAATTAAAATTATCCATATTCGATATTCAAGATTTTACTGTTATCGATCACATTTGTATATCGGAAACGGAAAGAGCTTTCGGTAATCGGAAACTAATTTGTACTGCCTTATGTTCAAAATCTAAAGTCTCTTGCTCTTATAGTCTCTGAGATGCTTCCTTCTGCCTGTTACATACTTTTGCACAAAACCATTATACCCCGTTTTACCCATTTTATGGGTTCATATACAGTAAGAAGAATTTGATAAATATTCCTATAAGTATACAGTCTTTAAACTTGCTGAATGTCTGAAGAGGTTAGTGTAAGTATCATAAATTTAATTAATAAACTCTTGAATTTAATCAGTGTTCTTCAAACTAAAATTGTAAAACATAGAGATAATTTTAGGTGATGTAATCGAATTGTAAGATAATAATTAAGGTTTTATACGCACACCATCACATGATAAAAGATTGCATGTAGGCCCCGCGGTCGCTCCAGAAAATTGTATAGGCGACTTTGCATCCGACGGTAGCGCGCATCGCGGCGATGTGTGCCGCGATTATAGTTCAGCGGCTTTCCTAGGAGTGACATTCGCGGTTGCCGACTATGTTGCGATTTGTTTGGTCCCGCCGGTCTACATTTCCTGTAAAAAAACACACACAGAATAAAACAATCATTAAAAAATGTGACATTTACGAGAAGAGAGTTTTTTTGTTTTGCACACTTTTTGAAACCTCTAATATCATAGAAAGCATAAACATCGTTTTCGGGATCCATACTCTAGGCATGCCCCTTCACTAAAAGAGACTTAGTCACTTCACAACAAAACAGAACCGATAATAAGTAGATCCCACAATTGGGGTAAACAGTATTTTGGCGACGTGTATCACGTTTGGCGTTCAGTTCACAACTCGATCGTCTGTTGAGCGGTTCGAGCGTTAAAACCTTCCCAGCCATAGACTTTCCAAAAACCTCAATGTGTATATTTTATTAATTATATATGTACGTAAGCTGTTGTTTTTTGTTTTTGTTTTTTTTTCTACACACCTTGCATTTTTATGATCGCCTATGTCAACGTAAACCTTTATTTGATTTGATTTTATTTCGTATTTTATTTCATTTTGTTGCACCCGGAGAGAACTGTCATAAAATTTTGCGACGACTTCATTTTCGTAATTTGTGTTGTTGTTAAGTTTCGCACATCGTGTAGGCGTTTAGCTTTTTTTCAGCTCCTTAGTTAAGTCACGATCTGTGTTAGGTTTTTGTTTTTGCGTACAACGTGTCGTATGCTTGATGTACGTCATTAACCATAACGTTTTCACCCTTTTTGGCTTATAGATAATAGTGCAAATATAGGTGGGCTCTGCTTTTTTGGGTGTGCGATTTTTAATTGGAAAATAACTTTGGGGCATGGAAAAGTTCTAAGCTGATAAAAAACAGTTTCATCAATGTGCCTTAAAGTTGTCTTTAAGTATGCTAATAAATGCATATTCTTTATAATGTCAGCAGCATTCAGCCTTATGCAGGCTCTCACTACATTGACCCAGATATGAGAAAACTAGTTTGCATGCCACATGAATCTCGTAGTATGCCCCCAGGCAGGTCAACTGTCATTTCTCATTGTCGGCACTTTAACGTACTAAGGAACTGCTGTCGAAGTGCACTAAGAATGAAGGCAAATAAGAATATTATTTTCTATCTACTTTTTGTTAATGCTTTTTTCATTTATTTCTCAAAGTTGATTCGATTTTCAGATATTAGATATAATAATATATAATAATTTTTTTGACTTGAATAAGACTCGCTTGAAATTAAGAAATTTGCATTTAAAAAATGTACTAAAAACTGAATAAATTGTTACTTGATTTATTACCTATTAAAAAAAAATATTAGCACATTTTTATACTCTGTTACTGAAAGTATCATGGTATATTGGTTTTGTGCAATGTCCGTCATGATGTCTGTCCGTCTGTATGAACGCAACTTTTTTCGACACCCGTAAAGCTAGAGACTTGAAACTTTGCAATTATGTTTGTCTATAGCCGGGTCAGAAAAAGTGTCGAGATTGGAGTGCCACGCCCACTAGGAGGCTAGGAAATCGATAACATCGATAACTGAAAACCGATAAAATCATATATATCTTACAGCTAGAGTTACCAAATTTTGCACGAAGAGAGCTAGTCACGTCACTTAAAAAAGTGCATACAAATTTTGGGATGCCACGCTCACTCCTTTCACCCCTAGCCCCCCTGCTCCTTGAAATTGGAAACGCCTATAGTTTTCACAGTTTTTGGGCTAGAGCCACCAAGTTTTGTGTCAAAATAGGAAGTGAAGTTTTTCAAAAAACTGCATAAAAAATTTTGATGCCACGCCTTCCGCCCACCTTTTAAAATTGGAAGTTCAGTTATTTTTCACCGTTTTTGAACCATATTAATGAAAAGAAAAATATTTGAACTTGTTAAATTTATACGGGCTTCAAATTTATTAAAAATTTGGGATTTTGTGAAAATTGCAACTCGTCATAAAATCTAGCTAAAGCAACTTTTTTAACGAGTCTATAAAAGCTATCATATTACAGGTTTTTGCAAATACATAATAGTATAACACTTAAACTACATTTTGAAAAAAATAAAATCAAAAAATATTCTTCAATAAGCTAGTGGAGAAAATTTGTGTACGATACAAACCACTTTTATTTTGCGGTGGAAGCAATAATTTGATTTCATATCATCGGAAGTAAATTCTGGTAATTTTTGACCAGACAATACTTCGAATTATACTCATTATCTCAGTAAGTTTAAAGTAAAGATTTAAAATGATTGCAATAAGTAATTTTACTCTAGTTAATATAAAATTAAAATTAAATAAACTTGGAGTTAAACATAAATTTCTTTGTTCTCAATAAATTGCTAATAAAAAGTGTGAATTAATTCGAACCATGTGAATCCCATTTCATATATGACTCATAAAATGATGCTAATTGTGTGTGGGATATGTTATGTGTACATAAATACGTAAATGACGGAAATTTACAAACCGTATTGGCAGTACTCGCTTTTAAACAAGTCGTAGACACAAATCACAGAATTTGAGAGTGTTTCGCAGTTCGTGACATAAACAATAAGCCAATAGATATTGTATCTAATCTGTGAAAACTCAACCAAAAATAGAGCGACAACTTTTTAGTTAAATATTTGCACTCAAACAAAGAGCGTAAAATGTTTTGCTTGGATCTTAAAAAAAGGCAACAAATAACAATTGTTTTTAAATTTTTTAATGCAATAGTATTTTTTTTTTTTAGTTTGTAGCTGGCTTAGGTTAGACGATAATTAAAATACATTGTTAATGCATATTTGTGTAAGTGTATGTATGTATTAGTGTTATGTGTGTGTGCACGTTTTGGCCATTTAAATGTATATACAGTAATTGGTACAGGCGGTAAATAATATTAAAAATATGTATACTTGTATAACGATAGAGTACTATATATATTATTATGGTATCCGTTGTATCCGTTATTTAGCATAATACAAGATCACAAATTGTTGTTGTTGTTGTTGTTGGTGAAAAGTATTTACTTCTTAGCATCTATGATGATCTCATCGCCAGACTGTATATTGTAGCTGTAGAGCTGTTTGTTTGGATAGCGCATCTCCTCGGGCCCAAACTCCTTGTAGTCCTGATCCAGATAGTACAGCCGCATCTTGTTGGGCGCCAGGTTAATGAGCTTCTCCAGCTTGCACTTCAGATCGCTAACGCTCAGATAGATGTCCACAAAGCGACTCTCGCTGACATCGTTGTAGGTGAACAGCACCTTGACACGCTTCTCCGGCTTCAGATTGACATTGACCAAAGGATCCAGCTGGCCATGCACCTCCAATAGTTGCGCATAGCGCGCTGGCCGCTCCGCCTCCGGCTTGTCCATATAGTGACGCACAAAGGCGCGCTCGGCATCCACGCGCTCATCGACGCTAATCTTGCCGCCGCCATTCAACATGGTCACATTGGGCAGACGGGCAATGAGCAGCTGGCGCCGCTCGTGCTCCGTGCACTCCAGTGTCTCCCACAGGGGCCAATGCTTGACGCGCAGATTCTGCAGCTGACCGTATTTGGCCAGCTCATCGATGTCCGCCCAGCTGTTGAGCTGGGCACAGCTCAGGTTGAGCAGCTTGAGGCAGGGGAAGTATTTGTGGCACTCACTGGCGCTGGCCGAGTCCAGTTCGGCGCCGGCCTGCAAAGATTTGATTGGGCACTCGGCGAGCACGAGGGCTTCCAGGCTGGGAAAGAGTCGACCCAGGCGACATATTTCCTGCCAGTGCTCGATGGGATTGCCGGTAAAGTGCAGTGTCCTCAACGCTGAATGTGAACGCGTTAACTTGCGTCTGGCCTGGCACAAATTACAGGAAGACTCCGCTTCCTCATCCGTGCTCTCACTTGTTTTTTGTGCTTGTGCTTGTGCTTGTGGAACGCATTGGCAGCTTGTGCTCTGCTCGTCCAGCGCCTCCTCCTCGGCGGCGACGGCATCCAGCAGCACTGCTCTGTAGTTGTTCAGGCTCAAGTGCAGCTCCTGCAGCACGGGCAGATTCTGCAGCAGTGCATCCACGCACATCCAGTCCAGATAGGTGCCATTGAGCACCAGACTCTTGAGATTGACTGTTGGCGCCGCAAGCAACGCACTCGGCGGCGCAGACATCAGCTGATTTTTGCTCAAATTCAGGAACTCAATGCGCGGCATGTGCTTCAGTATGTTGAAGACCTCGTGCCAGTCCTGGAGCTTGTTTTGTGCCAGGTCCAGCTCGCGGACACGCTGACATTTCTCGCGTATGCTGTCGAAGTCGCCGGCGCTATCGATGTCACAGTCGTTGAGCACAAGGAGTGCGGGCACACTGGTCAGGGGTGAGAGGCGGGGTATGAATATGGAGAACTCCATGCGACCGCCGCATTTGGTTACCGTAAAGTCATTGGGCAGATCTGAGCGCTTGTGCAGCTCCGGCTGATTGGCATTCTCGAATTCGCATTCCGAGAAATATTTGCGCTCCAGCGCCTCCAGCAATGAGGGCATCTTTTACACGGCCAGAGTTGTCTACAAATTGAATTATGTAAATTTAACGTTTCACTTTTGTTTCGTTTTGTTTTGATTGCGTTTCGAATGCGCGCTTTGAGAGTGAAGCTTTTGATCTCCGCTATCCGCTATGTGTTGCTGTTCTTGTTCTTCCTTCTGTTTCGTGTATATGCTGTTGTCTTTGTTACAGTTTTAGTTTGTGCTTGTTCTTGTTGTTGCTGTTGCTGTAGTTTTTACGTTGCTGTTGCAGCTGCTATTGATTTTTGTAGAACTTAAAATTTCGTTTTGCATTGAATTTGTTGTTGCGTGATGCAACTTTTTGTGCTTATTACTTTTTTCGTTTTTGCGCAGTTTTTATTGCAATCGTCGCTTTAAACAAATTGCTGCGCACGTTGTTGTCTTTTCTTTGCTGCTGTTGCTGTTGTTATTGTAATTGCGCACTAATTTAACACAAAATTGTTGTTGCCGAAACAAAGAAAACCACACAACTAATGCGTGTGTGTAAATGTATGTCTGTGTGTTTGTGTGTGTGTGTGAGTGGGGGCCACTTGCTAGTCCAACCACTGCCCCTCGCTTCCTATCTCCTTCTCTCTTGTCTCTTGTATGACGTTTGTTAATATTCCAGTCAATGGCGTTTACTACGACAAAAAGTCAGACCAAAGCTGAGTTAATCTCTGTTTTGTTATTGTTTAGCTTTTCTAATTGTTTTAGCTGCTGCTCCAGCTGGTCGTGGTGATTTTGATGGTGTCTCTCTGTCCGTTCGCAACGCCACCAAACGCTCAACTAAACCACAACACAAGAACGAACTCGCCTCCGTGTTGTTTGTATTCTTCTGGCCCGTTTTGCCAGTTGCGCTGCTCGCTGTGTGCTTTTTTTTTTGTGTGTAGGTCGCCTTCATGCGCACAGGGGCGGACTTGAGGTAAGCTTTTTGCTCGCGTTACGTTTTGGGCGCCTCGTTCGAGTTAAATAATTTTTATAGACATAGCCGGGATTTAACGATGCAATAAGTTCTCATCTGATACACACAATTCAGAGCACTTACTTGTTAGCGTTAGTACCGCCCCCGTAGCTGCAATCAGATAAGAACTTATTACAAAAAATTTCATGCCGCTTAACGGAGCACACAATATTATTTTTAATACGTATATCGAATAGTTTGCTAAGTATTTGTTTTCTTATTGTTGAGCCCTACATTTAGGCGCTTCAACGGCCCCAGTGTAAATGTAAATGCTTGACAGCGACCTTGCGACGCAAATAAATACACAAACGCTCAATTACGAAATTGTTGTAGCTATAGCAAATATTGCTGTGCTATTTTTTGTTTTTTATTTTTTTAATTTGGGGTGGCAAAAATAGAATAGACTTTTATAAAAACACATTTACAATGACCTTGTGTCTTGTGCACTTGGCAGCGGCCCTAGCATACCCACATTTAGGCGCACTGTGCGTTGCCAAATGCGCCACCGTTTCCATTTGTCTGGAAAACCAGTTATAAAGTCAACGGTCATGCCACAGTAAATACGCGCTAAGAGAAACATCCCCCAATAATATGTAGGAAATTTTTATTATGATTGGCAGCAATAAAATGTAATCCGAGGCATGATTGTACATTCACTAGTATTCTTTAATTTGCAAAGCCTTGGAAAATGTTGTTACATACATATGTAATGTGCGCTGTTGTTGCCGTAACAACTCAACGGGGTTCACTTTGCTGACAGCTTGAAAGGTGCGCAATATACAAGCGAGTTTTCACAGAGGTCGGGGGAAGGTGTAACAGGCGAGAGCGACTGCGTCGGAGAGCGCAATGTAAGCAAGCTCTCGCACTCAGCTGTGCTTTGTTGTCGTGAGCAGCAGGCAAAAACGTACAAAAACACAAACATATGTTTGTTTGCTTTTGAGCTTACACGAAACTGCGCAGCATATTGAAAGCTCTGACGCTCAGCTGATTGTGTTTGCATTGCATGGGGGACATGAGCTTTCCGCTCTCACTATTTCTCGCAGGTAGCTTTTCAATGTGCACGACAACAACAAGAGCAACAAGAGCGCATTGAAAATTGATGGCAACACTGTGACAATGGCATGAAACACGATGTCATCGGGAGCGTTACAAATTTGATTTGCACAAAGCATCACGTTTGACGCCTTTTAGTATTTTTTATGACCCAAAAGCCAATTTGCTGCGAAACTTGATGAGTGTCAGATATGAGTGTAGAATATTTCATCATGCAAAAGATAGAGATATTTGTATGTATTTGAATCGCAGCATGTGCCGTTGTTCTTGGCCAACTGTCTGACGAGGGTTCCAAACTATTTACATACTCTTACACTCGTAAGCACACATGTATGTAGATTTGATTATAGCTGTCATTGCTACTTGTCTGCTCCAAAGAATTTTAAAATAAATATACGAGAAGTGTTTCTTTGTTTTCAAGTATTATTTGTTGGATCAATAGATGGAAAACGTCAAATTGTAACAAGGTAATTTATATTTATACCAATTTACGTTTTGTATTTCTTTATCAATGTCAAAATCAACGAAATTTTATTGTTATTGGATAACTAGTTTACGGTAAGCGTAAAGTATACTTTCAAATTTCAGCATCTAAGATTAAGTGATTTTATGTTATGCTTTTGCTTTTTTGAGTTGTGCCACTTTTATCGAAAGGGTGCAATATGTTCTCTTTTCCGAAACGCTTACTTATCGCTTACTTTACTTTTAAATCCTTAATTTGTAAGATTTGTCTTTTTATTTAGAAAGTCTGACACAATAATATTTATCTGTGAAAATTTCATTATGATCATTCATTAGGTTTAAGTCGATCTCTTTTGATTGGAGCTTTATAATTTGTTATATTACTTCTAACACTCGATTCTCTCTTATAAATTGACGAAATTGAAAATCCTCGTTGTCATAAACACATCAATTATGTATGTCTTAATTGCTGCTGTCCGACGACCCGTATTGCTTATGTCTTAGCCATTTGAAGGCGTCACACATTCTTATACATATATGAATGTATATACATATGTACCTATGTATATGGAAAGTCTATAATTATCCGAGAAAGTCGCCACACTTTGTGAATTATACTAAAATGCGATTTTGTTATGGTTTGACCGGCATTTGTTTTGCGAGACGCACAGAAAACGGCAAATAAGCCATTTGTCAATAGAATTTCCATTTTAGCCAACACGCCAAGCAACTGACTCAAACCGATTTTATTACCACTCATATATCATTATTCATGTTTTTATTATTCGATATTTTGTTCATTTGATATTATTGCACTGTTGCAAAATGATCGATTGATGGGGGCGTTAAGAATATTTTCACCAATAGGTTTTTAATGTGGTCTGGAAAAATGTTGTGTAATTGGAAATTTGGCTAGCAGATATGTATATTTGGGGTTTTATTTAATGAACGCAATTTTATGCCCAAATTTGTGTTTACAAATTTATATGCATCACTGTATATATGTATATATTTGTATTTATATCAAAGCAACAAAGCACAAATAAATCCGGTTAAAAATATATTCGCATCAATTGCGTCAATATAAGCGCCCAAGATGGTATACAGTTCTTGTTCTTGTTGTTGTTGCTCTTGGTCGTAAAGTTCAATAGATTTTTGTTTTGTAAAATGGAAATTTTGACTATTTCAACCCGTCGGCCTTTAACGACGTAAATGGCACTACGTAAACAATGCATCTATATACATATATAAGTATATAGATACTAAATGAAAAGCAATTTTCTTGTCCCAAACATTCTCTACGCGCTGCCATTGCAAAAAGTCTAGACGCCGTTTTTTTTTCTTCATCTCATCTTCAAAAATATTACAATTTCTTTTTTGTTTTATAGTCAACAGCGAGCAAATATATATGTATATATCTGAGTTTGTGGTAGCTTGTCTTCATCTGCTCATTCTGCTTTGTCTGGCTGAACAGCAGCTGAACAAGTGGTTAACCTTGCGTATGAGTAATGCTGCTTTATGTTTATTATGCCACAGTTTTTGGTTTCATATTAAATTAAGTTGATATACAGAAGCTAACTGGAGCTTTCTCCACTGACCTATTTCCCCACTCAAAAAAATCATAAATAATGCTCTTATGCTCATCAATTTGAAGCCAATAAATATGTTCACTAGACATCACAATATCTTTGTTTTTTCTTGTTTGTACACATTCAATTGACAAATTGATAAATTGCAAAAATGACTGACTGACTGATTGATCGATGGATGGATGGACTAGCTGTCCAGTCGATAGTGCGGCTGTCGTTGACAGCTCTCATTAGTTGCCATAATATTTACACACGGCCAGATAAAACGTTTTCAATTTAAATGTCACTTTTTACATACCCTACATAATGCATATACACTGAAAAGCATGTTGTTAACTGGAAACTGTTTTGACCAATAAAGAATTTACGTATTTTTGAGGGTATTTTGTAGTGCTTGTGAATTTTCAACATTTATTTTACCCTTATTTCGCAGCTTTTCACGCTTCAGGTATTTTTGTTCTTGTTGCAAAAACCGCCAGCGTTAATTTAATATGCGACATTTGCAATTTTTTCGGTTAACGTCGGCAAAAAAAAAGATAGAATGAAAACCTTTTGGAGGGTTTGGTTGTTGGGTGTCACTATCGCTGGATCAGTATTAATTTGTGGGTCGGTGTACCCTTCAATACCCTCTGTTGCCTGCGCTTGTTCCTTTTATTATTATTATTATTATCATTATTATTTTGCAGCAAAAGTTCAAATAAATCGATGCACTACGTGCCTGCGTTATTCTCAATGTGATAAGCACATTGATAGCTTTGGTTTATGATAGTCATAAAAACTTGAAGCAATCATTTTGTGCTAAATAAAATTTCTAAATTTTACAGTTTTCATTTTTTAACAAGCTGTATGGCATTTCCTTTAATTTTTTCAAGAACATTTTAGCTAAGATCTTTTTAAAATAATTAATTTTTCGTTTAAATTTATTTGATTTCAATCTTCATCTTGTAAAACAATTATATTATTTTCGAATGTGATAAAATCTTTTTAATTATTGTCTAACTAACGAAAAGCTCCCATCAATAATTGTTTGTCTGATGATGGTGTGAAATGAAAGTCTTTCTAATCCATTAAATTTTTCACTAGAATTCTTTACTCATTTATTGCTCATTTACTTTTAACAATTGTACTATTTAGCAATAGAAACCATTTTATTTAATTCCATTTAAATCGAAAGTCTTAGGCTATTGCAACTTATAACATTTTCAAGGCTACTTTTATCTCTGTTTCCATAAATCAATTAACTAACTAAGTCAGCAAACTATTTTAAGGCCGATGAATTACTTGATTGCCCACTGATAAGTCTTACTGTGTGTCGTTAAAAAAAAGTACAAGATTTTTAGTGCGGTGCGTTGTATTTAAAGTTTTCGTTGTAGTATTATCTGAGTTGTGCGCTGCTTAATAATTAAATGAGAATAGAGAGAAAAGAGAGAAAAGAGGCCTTCGTTTCAATTACTCTTTCTCAAACAGTTGCAGTTTCTCATTTTGTATTTTGCCGTTTGCATTTGAGCTCATTATATGCAATTAGTGTGTTCTCTTTTAGTTATTTCCAGGCCATAAAGCAATAACTGGGCAGGTCAAGCCGACTTACTAACTGAATTATTCATAACCAGCTAGGGCAAAGGCATCAAATACCTGACACACTATGTACATGTATATATTAAAATATCAGTGCTACTCTAGTCACTTGAAGTTCTCTCTGAGGGAGCAATTAATTTGCTGGCAATAATGAAATCTAGGACAAAATGTTGGCAAAAGGAAAACGTTGACAGTTGGCATACAAACTGTACTCGAGTCCTCCTCTTCTACCTTTGTGTATTCTTGCCTTTATTCTTACAACAACTAACATATTGAAAATTGAGAATTCTGTACTTGCAGATTCCCTGTCTAAAGTGAACCAAAACTATTTTGCTGTTCGCCCAGAATATTCCTCAACTGAAACAAATTTCATTAGTTCTTTGGTTTCAATTCAAATTGTTTTGTTTAGTCACACACACAATTTATTTCCACACAATATTAGTATAGAGTTGAAAATCTTGTTATTTAATAAATAAAATTAAATTAAATAATTTTGTTCTTATTTTGAAAAAATTAAAAAACTTAGACTATCATTGAAAGCCAATAAACTATAAATACATCAAGCAAACAAATTTAAATGAACCCAAATTAATCAAAATTAAAAATGAAGTCCTGGCTGATGTGCAATCAACGCACAGATACAAACCATAAGAGATACAAAGCTGCCATTTTTGCACCAGTTTTCTACCAAGAAAAGGGCTTAGAAGAGATTATGAAAAATTCTGAACGACAATTTGGTTAATTTGGAAAAAATGTTTGTCACATTGTCACAGAAAAGCCTGACAACAAACTAATTAACATACCCTTCTCTATACATAGCTTTCTTATGAAATTTCTTAATTTGTTGATAATGATTATACCCGCCTTGTTGAAATCTATTTTTTCACAGGGTACAACAAATGTTCGCTGTCCCGAACACCTTGCACACAGTTCCACACATCCAGATTGAAAATGAAATCATTTGTCAGCTGCAGATTGCAGGTAACATGTATGCAAGCTGTTTCTTGGCCTAGATGCGGCCCAAAAGGGACAAAGTCGATAGGAGGAGAAGATAGGTAGCTAGGTCGATGTAACGGTATTTCAATTGTTGGCATTCACACTTGCATGAACAGTTTGCATTTTTGGGCCATGTTTTAATCAAACTAAAATACCTGGTAAACTAAAACATTTGTTTTTTTTTCACTCTCTCTATCTCTCTCTTATTTTTACTCCTAAAGGCTGTGTTCGCTTGAGAGCTCACTGTAAATAGAATTTGTGTGTGTTTGTCTACACTTGTCTTTGGTTTTGAAATCTGTTAGCAAAACACACACAACCAATATACATATCTTGATTGAAGTTTTATTTTTGCTGTTCAATTTGGCTAACAAAAGTTTAAATTAGACTAGATAAGACGCAGTACTAAATTGCTTCTTGGTTGCAAAAAAAGTCAGTCTTTAAGGTCTGAGTATTTGCACTCAAGTCGATTGCTTGCTGAGAATATTGAAATATTGCAAAACTTTCAGTTTCTGATACACAACTTGTTTTACAAATGCTCAAAGTTAAGTTGTGTTAAATAATGATTCTGAATACGAATTGTGCAAAAACAAACATTAGATAATAGATATCACAACAAACAAAAAGGTACCACAAATTGCATAAACCAAAAATGCTAAAGAGTTTATTTATATACTATTTCTTTTCCCAGTGCTCATCAGATGCGACGCCTACAAATAAATGTGTTTTTTTCACTTTGTCATTGCTCGATGTGGCGTTTAATGGCTCACATTTTCCATTTGCTGGCAGGCTGATTAGCGGCGGGAGCGGGGCAAATGGGGGCTGATGATGGCGTGCCACAAAGTTATCAATGCCGCTCCAATGAATCACTTTAAGTGCGCTAATTTTCTTGTCTACCCATTTTCAGTAACCATCCGAACTTTTGTATAATTTGCATATTTTTAGCGCCGTTCTTTGCTAGCGTCGCACAATTTGTTTGTTCAAATTGTAAGGATCCCAGATCGGTTATTGTGTATTGTGGCTCTTGTGATGCTCTCTCTTCATCAATCAAATGTTATTGAGGGTGTCAGTTGGTGGCACAAAACAATTGCATATTCATTGTAATTTGTTTGAACAGCTGTCGGCCGTAGTAAAATACGAACAGCAAGTGATGAATGTTAAAGCGGGTTGCCAACAATATAGATGTTGTTCGCGACTTTAAAGAGACACGCAAATGGCACACTATAATTACGTAAGTGGCTGCGGTTAAGGTGACTGCCCAGCATGTCACAAATTGTCGCGTATACATAAAAAAAATGACACTGGTCTAATGTCCCGATTAGGTAGAAAAAAACTTTAAATTCAATTGCATGAATTTTAATTTAAATTGTGGGCAGTTCGATGGTTCATACTAATTGACTCATTCGTAAACAAGCTCACAGCGCAAACTTAAATATTCACAATCTTTTGATTTTGGTCTAAAATACAACAGAAAATGCATAAAATGTGTTGTTATTTTTATTGTTTTTCTTCAAATGGAATTTATATTCATTTAATATACACGAAATTTTGTTCTTTTAAACAAAAGGCAGAAAACATTGGTTTTTTTTATTCAATAATAATGCAGGTAATCAATATTCAGTTAAATGATCAATAGACAAAGCAAGTTATCGTTAATACATAAGTAACACAATCTGCTTGTTTTATAGTCTATGAGATCAGCTCGTTTATACAAACGGAATGTGATTTACTATAATAAGAGGGCTTAACGAGGCTTTTCAAAGCATTTTGCATTCAAGATGCTTAAACCTTCAAGCATTTTCACCTAATGCCATTGGGTTTTTCTTTCTGTGTGCTTTAATTAATCCACATTTAACGCCTGATGTGAATATGGCGCACACACTAACAGACACGTATATCTAAAACGGAAATAAAACAGCGACTGACATACTAATAATTATCATTTAATTGAGTTGCGTTGTTGGATGAGCCCCTCGCTCACCACGGGGCGTATAAGTAATAGCAGCAAATTAGCATTAGGTACACGCACATATATGTAAGTAGGATATGTAAGCACATTTATTACATTCATACATCTTCCTCTATTTATAGAAAGTAGTTTGTTCTTACTGATGGCTAATCAACGCTCATCAGTGAAACTCAGCTTCAACTTTATCAGTATTTCACAATACTAAGAGAGGATTTTGGAGCATTCTGTCGAGAAGTTTGGTAAGTTGGTGTTCTTTAATGCTTTCCATACGATTAGGTTAACAATTTAAATTTAATAATTATATCAATCTAATAAGCATTACTTTGCCTGTACACAAATATTTTTGAATGTTAAGCACACACACTCACACACACACAACACATTTGCTGTTCTGCTTCACATGCTTTATATAAAATTGTGTATTTATTTATGTGCTCACTTTGGCTTTGACCTGCACTTGACTTAGTTGGGTCAGCATTTAAGCCAGGCAATAAATTGGCTGCAGTATTTTAGACATGCCAGGAAATACACTTAAGCTGCTTACAAACAGTTGCTAAATAGTTGTAAAAGGAAATTATTTTCCTTTTATTTTTTCCCCCTTTTAGCTTTAAATTTTAAACAAAGAAATTGTTTTACTTTCGCATAGCTCTGGCAGCCAAAAAATACTTGATGCAAAGCTGAAGGTCATCAGCTTTTGTACATTTGTATGTATTATTTATTATGGATTCATGAAGTTGTAATAAATTGTTGCCGAAGAAATTTTCATCAGAATATAGGCATATCAAATAAATCAAATAAAGAAAAATGTTGCAGCTGAACAAAACTGACTGTGGCATACTTTAATAACTGGTGGCAAAGTGGGTGGCTTGACCTTTAAGTGGGCAGTTTCTAGAACAATAGCCTCAAAATACAGATTTTTGGCTATACAACTTATCGATTTCCCAGCCACCCAGTCACCCAGTCACCTAGTGGGCGTTGCAGCCCAATCTTAACACTTTTTCAGACCTGCATATAGACAAAGATATTTGCAAACAGCATGACAGAAAAATATTATATTCTTGCACCTATCAGAGTAGGAAACTTTATTTAAATATATATTGAATTCCGTTTTCAAATTGTTCTTCTCTTTTAAAATAATTGCCTTTTGTCATGTTTTCGAAACATTAAATTATAATAAATCATATCCTTCAGCTACAACTAAATATTTAAGTTGTAATAAAAGTTTTTTTTGTAGTCTCTCCCCAACAGTTTACTTTTTGTTGGCCACATTTGCATGTCGTTAAGTTTAGTAATGGTTTTTTGTTTGCTTGGTGCAAGCAATTGTCAGAAGTAATTGCGATTGTTTGTGGCAGTTGTGAGGGGCACGTAAGCGGTAATTAAGCAAGTGTAGGGACAGTTGTGATTGCCAACCTGTTATCAATCGCAAATATGAAGCCATCTAAATGTGAAACTGTCAATCAGGCTAAAGCATTTGTGCTATTTATGAGATGCATACGTCAAGGGCGCGTATCAAATATCGGCTTGGTGGCATGCAACATGTGGTGACGTCTAGGTGCTTCTTCTACGACTTCTTAGCCGCATAACGAACAATCCTTGAACGTGGCACTCGAGAGCGCTTTCATAAAAGGACGACGAGAAATGACAACTCTTGTGGCATTCAACTTAATTGCACAGGTAGCTGTAAGCGCGCGTGTGTGTGTGTGTGTGTGTGTGTGGGCGCAACGTTGCGTATGAGCAACTTTTGAATAATTAACTCACTTCAATGGCACTCGCGCCTCTTGTCACCCTCGCTCTTGCGCCTTTTCCTCTCTTTCCATAAATATATGTAGCTTATTCTTATGTGCTGTCTCTGTCAGGCACTTCATGTGGAACGTTATAAAGAAAAAGTGCGCTGCAAGAACATTTGATATGCATACATTAAAGTGCAACCGCTGCACACAGAAAACCACCAAGCTGCGACCTACCTTCCCCTCTCCCACCGCTTGTCGAAGCTGCTTCTGTGTGTGCATGAAATATTCGCTGACTTCAGTAGCTCTGATAACAAAAGATTCGCTTCCATTAACACGCTAAGAGATTGATTTTTGGTTTTGAACAACATTTTAAAGCCAAAACTTAAAAGACTAAAGTCATGCGGAAAACTTCTTAAACAAGTTTTGCCTCTTGCCACTTGGTGTGTGTGCAACAGCTGTTGCTAGACTCTTGACACTTGCTGGCAAACTGCTGCAGCTGCAAGTTTGATGAACCCCAAAATACAGAATTTGGCTCAAACGCTGTACTGCTGACCCATTGACATTGGTTTTGATGTGTCATGTTTTGATTTTTTTTTTTTAGTTTTTAGCTTGTTGCGTTCTCGCGCTCTTGGACAACTTGTACTTGAAAGCATATAGAAAAGGGGAAAGAAAGAAAAATAAATGGAATCGATATTATTGATTTATAGATGGCTAACAATTCTGGCCTTACAAACATATTGCCAATATATGCATATTGCGACGGCAATTGCGAATTATTTGCCCCGTTTGTCATTACGACTGATTGGCCAATCAGCTTTCCAGGTGTTATTCGTGGCACGTAAATATTTGTAATAAGCCCTAGTATCCAATAGATATATGTAAGTGTAATGAATTCGGCGAAAATTGCTTTGATGGCACAGTTAGAGATTACTGAGGAAGCAGTCATTAGACGGCTAGCTCATCATCAAAAGGAAACAATCACAGAAATGTCTAGCAAATATTTGTTATATCCCTCACACACACACACACACACACACACACAGATACTCAGACAGACTTAGATATCTGTCTGCTACTCAAAGTCTCTTTGGGTAAAGTTAGTTGGCGTGAATAATTTCCACTAAATACAATAACAGCATTTAGCCGGAGGCATTAAAAATTTGCATAGAAATGAAAGCCTCGCAACCGGAACTATACTACAGAATAAAAAAAAGAAACGAAATAAAAAAAAACAGTTGATGAGCTTCTGTTTTGTGGGCTCTTTTATGCTGCAGAGTGAGAGGGGGTGGGAGTGGATTCTCAGCCCGCGGATGTAAATAATAAAAAGCACATTAAACAGCATTTTCTTTCATTTCGAAACGAAAACGAAACAATTTCCAGTTCCATTTAAATGGGCACACAAACACAAGCTCAAATACAAACACAAACATCCAAAGGCGCAGCGAACGCCCAAAAAAGTATGCTACAGTTGTAGTAGCTACAACGTCGACGTCGACGGCGACGCTTTGACACTTGGGCTGCCGCATTACTTGGAGCGCTGCGGACACGGCCCACTTACGGCAATGCACTTTGCACTTAAATGGACATTTGGTTTGTTCAAGCAGCTTATTTTGTCAAAAGATGAGCTCTGGGATAGTCTAAAACAATTATGAAATCGTTGTGATGCATTTTTTTCCTTAAATAATTTTTTAATATTATATTAGCTAACAGCTTAACAAAGAATTTAATAGTACAAAGTCAAGTTTACAGTTCGTTAAAAACTGGTAAGCAAAATGAAGAGTAGGAATCTTATTTCGAGTGTTAAAGATTTACATTTTAGATACGTACCAACTATCTAGAAAATGTATAAATTATAAATTGTAAGCAAAATAAATTGCTCATAAATGAAAATGAAAACTGAGCCAATCTCTAGAGCATAAAAACCCGTTTATTTGGTCCTTTCTCATGTTTTGTTTCTTTTTTTTTAGAGTGTGTGTGGCAGTGGGTGTGTTCTTTTTTCGTGTATAGCGGCTGGACCGTAGCATTGCTGTTTCTGAGTAGAATGTGGCAGCTACTACTTGGGACTGACTGCCACTTTCTTTTTTGTGTGCCTTTCATTTTCTTGTCCAATTTTGTATTTGGCGCACGCTGAGCCTAAAAGACTGCACTTGAAAATTTAATAGGCACTGCAGTAGTTTGGTCCACCCTGGAGTAAATTGCTGGAAAACTGAAGCGAACCAAAGCGCTAAAGCTCCAGTGCTCCATAGCTCCAAAGCTCCTGAGTAACTGCCACAACTTGGCTGACTGCGTTGTGGCTTTTATGATGACCAATTTTATGATGACTTTGGGTTGCCCTGTCTCTATTCTCTCCCGTTGTTGTTGTTGTTGTTGTTGTTGTGCCGTGCCGTACGAGAAGAGTCGGACTCAAATGAAATGTGAAATGTAATCCGGTGCCTGCCAAGTGCCATGTTTATTTGCCTGCCAGCGAGCCAGTGAGGCCAGTGAGGCTGTGAGGCTGTGAGGCAGCCAGCATTCGGGCCAATGTGCCAATTGAGTTTAATTTGTTGAATGCCTTTTGACAGATTTCAAAATTAACTGGTGGCACACTCGACTGCACCAACGAGAAGCAAATGACTCGTAGCCACCAGTGCCTGTTGTTTCCGAGTCCGAGTCCGAGTCCGAGTCCGATAATAAGCACACACAGAGAAACGTTGCACAATCTCCGCCCGTATACGTAATATGTGATTGAAGGCATTTCACAATTGAGCTCATTCCCAATGACACTTGCTGAATGTGGCACAAACTCGATTAAAATAGCGCCCAGTCAATTAATGACAGTGGAAAATGTTATTTTAAATTGCAGCTGATTGGTTGAGTCCCATTATTCTGACTGATTGAGGCTTATATTCGTAATCCTTCCTGCTCAAGTTTGGCTTAAAGAATTTTATTCAGATACAACTTATTGACATTACATATTAAGCTTGTATCATTGAAACTCGTTACATAACTAGCCGGCTTATTTGTTCGTGCAGATGAGAGGATTTTATTGCACGAATTCATTTGTGAAATTTGATTATGCACACTTAAATGTGTATGTTGAAATGTGATTTGAGTATTTGTGTATTCTACCGCACACACGCAGCAACAAGAATCAATTCCATCAGCTCGGTTGACAAACTTTACTTGTGGCTTCATCAATTTTTAAAGAGGCCGTCTAGCTGTAATCATTGATTTGCCTCAACTTTGCCAAAAACTAAAAACTAAGCCGATTAAAGTCAAACATTATGCAGGTTATTTTAATACTTTTCTCAGCTCTAGTGGGTTTTCTATGCAAAACAGCTGGTCGTGGCTTACGTAAACTTCCGTATTTTAAGCTTCTTTTCATGCCAAAGCCCTTAATGCATTAGCATGCCCTAAAATGCTATCGATAACAGGCACCTTGAGCTGTTGTTCTTTGAAAGCGCCACTTCAAAATGCAATAAATGCATGTCATTAAAAAAAGGCAGCATTTTATCGAAGGGCTTTTGGGCTTTTCTACTTTGTTTTAAATTTGTTTTTAATGAGCATCGCATGAGATAATTTTTAATTTAATTTTACGATGATTAGCAACATAAACTTGCAAGCATTCTAAGGATTTAATTTGGCTTTTAAAGAGCATCACTTTCTTAAATCAACAATCACAATTTTATGCTTGAGTTGTTTTGCCCAAGGCTGTTTATCTTAAATATCTATAAAAAGTAATTTTAGTTTCATCCTAATCTAAACCATTTAGTAATATGCACATTTCTAACTGCTCATATATCAAGTAGAGACAAATTGCACACTTATCCCATAAATTTAGCCCAAACTTATTAAGACAATATATTCTTTTCATTTAATTTTTTTTTCCAAAAACAGCTTCTGGCGTTGCCAGCAAGCAATTACAATTGTTTGACAAATTTATGTGTGCCAAAATTGCTTTTAATCTAAGTGTCAACAAAAGTTGGCAGCTTTCAATTCTTATTTGCTACACAATTGAAATTTTTGAAAGCGAAAAACAAAAACATGATAATAAACACGTAATGAACGGTTTTTTTTTACATATCATAACATAAATATAAGTATTTTATTTCGTTTTTGTTTTTTTTCTGACTTTATGAAAGCAAATCCATTAATAGTAATTTTCATGGTTTGTAAGTGTCATGTTTTTACTGTTTTGTTTAGAGGATTTTCGCGAAAAACAAACTCTAATGTAGAGCTTGTAGCACAGTGGAGCCAAAGGTTTTTTTCTGATTTTATTTAAATTTCAATTATTGGAATTTGTTATTTGATGCGATTGAAATCTTGTTTTTATCTTACCTGGACTGTTATTGACACAGCTGTTCATCGCTTCATTAATCTAATCTCAGATTCAATTGTTACAATTCAAATCCAATTAGCTGAGTTATCTTAAATGACATCAACGTTCTTTTGTCTAATGCAAATTGATGTTGCCATTGCTACGCTTATCGTTGTTGTTTCTACGGCTGGTGTAGTTTGTGATTAGTAACCAAACATTGCACAATTTCAGTCAACAGTAGCTATAGTATTAGCATAATCCGCCGACTTATGCGTTGCGGCGTTCATTTGCATAAGCCCTACACTGTTGACTGTTGTCTGTTCTCTAAACGGCTGCCAAAACCATCTCAAAACACTCAAATTTAGCGCTTTGCGTAACCAGTGTCAGTGCTAGAACCAAGGAGCTATATGAGAGTGTAATTGCTAAAGTCGAGAATGTGGAACCTAATTCAAGCTATTAGAGTTTTACTTAATTCAAGTTTATTTTGTTACATATAAGGATTGTTTGTACCTGGTTGTAACCAACTATTTTTACCGGAAGTAATGTGAGTAGATAGAAGCAAATTTGTTCATTTTTTGTAAACACTATTGAAACATTTCCGCTAAAGTCTCGCATGTGGAAAAAACTATTTTTAAAGGAAAGAGTGTATTTTGCTGAACGGTTGCAAAGGTTTTTGTGGAATAGTATGTAACAGGCAGATGAAAGCACTTCCGATCCCATAAATTACATATTTTCTGCATCAAGTGCCGAGTTGATTTGCTGTGTCAGTCTGTGTCACCGATATCCACAAAATGTTACTGTACTAGTTGGCTATTTAGTTAAGGGTATCTCCTAGTCAACCTTTCGGGAGTAAATCGTTTTATTGTTTTAGTTTTGTGCCAAAGCTTGAATAGGATATATAAAAGGCAATTCAGTTTTTCAGTTTTTTCCGTAAATTTAAAAGTTTAATCTTTGATCCAATTATGTGGAATTCAAAAAGCAATTCCAATGCGTCGATGTATATTAAAAGAAACGTCAAAAAAAAATGTTGTGTGTTAAAAACATAATAAAAATGGCGACATTTCTCAGTCCTGCTAATACGTGTTTGGCGTGTAGATATCCGCAGCGCGCCGCAGACTTTTAACCATTAAAAATCAGGGTGGCCAAGGTGGCTTCGGACTGACGCTCAAGCTGAGGGTCCGATCGCGAGAGAGCAAAAAATACAAAATACATGCGTCTAGGAGCCAGGTAGCCGTACAAGCAATTTATTTCTAAAACAAAATACGCGCTGGGTGCGAATGGGAGCGGCTCATCCACAAAGTCATATAAAAAGTGCAAATTCAAATGTCATATGTTTTGTGTATACACCTTACTCTGTTTTTACACTGTAGCTTGGTTAAAAAAAAAAAACACTGTAAATATATATCAAAAACGTATTAAAATTAGTAAACAAAAAAACTATGATTTTTTAAGAACAAGTATTTAAGTTTATTTTATTAGATCACATATATAGTGTGTATTTAGACAAGCATAGTTATTAAAGAAAAACAAATATGAGCACTCTAAGCTTAAAAGCAATCAAATTAAATGTATAGCAAGTTTAGAAACTAAAATCAATTAATATAATAAATTTAAAAAAAAATTAAAATAATAATCATAAACAAAGGAACATTGCATTGATATTTCACAAAATGTTAATACTTTTTAATTGCTCTGATAAGTGAATTTTCTTGTATTCACAAAAAGGGAAATTCCCCTAAATTTATGTTATGAACAAATTTCGACAAAACCAAATTTGACAAAAAAAAGTTTACGCCCAAAATATTTTGAAGATTGATAAAAGCGTGTAATACAATTTAAAAATGTTTATTTTTAAGCCGTATTCAATCAAAACCAAGTAAAAAAAGAATTAGCTGCATATTACTTCGCTCAATGCACACAGATGTTGTGGTATTTTTGTGCATTTGTCAATCGATTTACGACCTTAGGAAAGTTTGTTGAAGATGTTTTTGTTGGACTCAATCCGCTATTTTGCTTGGCCACCCTTAAAACATTTTCACTTCAAATTTATATCACGTCTTCAGAACTTAAGGGTTTGACGAATTCATACGCCACTGCGCAGTTTTAGCTATGAGGAAATGCCACTGTATAAAATTGTAAAAAATAGCCATATTGCATTTGGTGTTGCATCATCTAAAATAGCTTCAACGTTTCAAGCCGGTGGCCCAACAGCACATTTAGCACTCAAGTTTTAATTATCCTAATACACCTAGAATATTCACACTTATCCATTTTCATACAGCTAACACCGCAATGGTGCTTAAAGACTGCAAGCTAATTGTTTCGAACGAAGTTGTTGCTTAATATCAAAGCATATCAAATAATTGAAAATGAAATTTCCATTTACAATACATCTAATATTCCAAGAAAACACATTATATTTGTTTTGGGAAATATTTTCAAAAAAAGAATGAGCGGAAATATCAACCTACGATATTCGTGATTTCCATTGACTTTTAAAACTTGAATCAGTTTTAAATTTCGTCCAAAAAAAACCTTTAGTTTTCTCTTTTTCAATATGTTACTTTAAACTTTGACTTGATATAAATATTATAGCAATGTGAAATGCAAGAAACTAAAAGCCTTCAACTCTCTAATACTTTTGGTCTTGTACTATAAGAAATTTGCCTTAATATTAGTCAAGTTCTCTAAACTAAATCAACAAACAATTCGACTTGATTTATGAGATCTTGAAATATTGAATATATATATATATATTTTAAATTGAAGCCAAGTGTAGATGAATTTGTATGTGTACTTTGGATTTCCGACAATGAATTTTAACGAGTGCTGCAATTGCGGCAAGTTGACTAAAAATAACAAATAACAGCGAAGCAGGCTGGAGGCAGCAGGAAACGTGGCTAAAAACAAGAAAGCCGCATTTTCAATGACTTACTAAATATGTAAATTAATGAAAGCAAGCCAAAAATGTTGCCACCAGCAGGGGGTCTCCAAGGGGGGGCGAACTGAACACAGTGAGTGTGCTACGTGAAATTCCTTTGAACTATTTTCGTATGCATTTCGAGTGCAGTTTTTCCACTTGTTATACTCTGATACCAGAGGTAGAAAATAGTATATTAGTTTTATGCAACGTTTCAGATTTGGATGCTATGCAAACGAATGTAATTCTCTCATCTTTAAGCTAAAGTTATTAAATTCAGCGCTGACGTCAGAAAAATGTTAAAATCCCAAAGATGAAAAAGTCAGAGAATTTCACAGTCGGTTGCGTTTCAGTAGCAACATTTTCACTTGTTTCATTTCATTGCAGTTGATGGTAGGCACTAACAAATGGCATTGCCTACCTTCCCCCACCCCCACCCCCACCCCCTGTAGCGTTAAATCCCCTCAGATGATCGTTAGGTAGGTAGAATTGGCGCTAACAATGCACTGAAGCCTTGTCGCTGACACTTGACACAGCGTCAACAATAACAACAACCGCAACTAATAACTAACTGGCGCGCTTTGGTGTGTGGTAAAAACAGTATAACAAACCCTCGAATGCATACATTTATGTATGTGTCTTTACCACTTCCATCTTGTGTGGAACAACAACACCAACAACAACAACAGCAACGTCAACAATAATAGCTGCAATAATTGTGACCGCATCGGATAAACGAATACATGCGTCATGTGGTGTCGCCTCTAAAGTGCAGGTTTTTAATTTCCTGCGCAAATTCATTTTAATTGCAAACAATTTACACAAACACACACACATACATGCACTTATTAACAGCTGCTACTTTTGATTTCTGTGTCAGTTTTAATTAATTGTGAATGCGTTTTTATTGTAAATTTAATGAAACGCAGCTCATTAAAGTTGCATTGAATTAGCAAATAAATATGCTACGATTATTTTAACCACATTTTGGTTTTCAATTAAATTTGCTGATGTGGTTTTTATATGATTATATTATTTAATTGCTCAATTGCAATTGTTTAATTAAACGGAAATTATTTAGTGTTTTTTAGCTGATTTATTTGCCAGAGCTAATTAACTGGTAAACGAGTCTGCAAGAGATGATTAGTTGCTGATTACGACACATTTGTTTAATGTGTCTAAATAAAGGTTGTTAAAAAGGTGAGTATAAGAAAATTATTTTATACATTATGAAAGTTTTAGCATCAAGCGACACTAATTAAAAACTAAAGAGGTTCTTTTATATGCTTTATCTCTATCATGGGACTAACGCGTCAATAATAATCATTTAACACTTCAGACATAATAAAAAAAATTACGAATGATAATTAAATATAACACCTACGCCACTTAGAAGGCGTACACTCATAAATTCAACCCACTATTATTTTTAACTGAGTTTAGTTTTTATTATATTCGTTAGGAAGTTCTCTTATTAAGTAATATGCAAAGTAAACAAACTTTTTATTACGTTCGTCATTATTTTTTTTGTGGCTCTAATTGCTTGATAATTAAAATGTGGGTGTGCGTCGTAGCGGAATAGACTGAAATTGATGGGGTTTTTTTTCTCGTTGTTTGCTCTGCGCCAAGTTAGCTGAAGCTTGCAGGCAATATGCCATAGGGTCAAAGGCTAGTTTATGCCTGGGTCAACTTCAAACTGCAGCCAGAGCCAGCAAAACGTAAATTTCACTTTGGTTGAAGACTATATCGATTCCGCCCTTTTGCAACATTGGAAAGGGGCTAAAAAAAATATGTATGTATATGTATGTTGTGTGTTGTGTGTGTGTGTGTATGTGTTTGCTTGTGGCATAGTCCGACACTGATTTGGCTTAAGCGATAAATGTAGAAAGGTCTCACATGCCGGTCCCGGAGAGGCCAAGCATAACACTTTAAATGCGAAGAGGGTCTATTAAAAAAAACAAAATGGAGTACATGCCAGTACACTCACACACACTCACACACACACACACACACACACGGTAGTGAAAAAGAAAACATGCAATTTATGAACAGCTTTTTGCTGGCGGGCCAAAATGCTAGTTTGAACCTAACGAAATGTTGCAAGCCACACCAAACTGCCTGCCACACACACACACACACACACACACACACACACACACACACAAGTTGTACGCTGACAAAAGCAAAACGAACAGGATACAAGAAAAACCTTGAGTACTCGCAAGAATAACGGTCGGGAAAAAAAACTGTGAGAATAGAGCGCAGTTCAGGTAAGCAGCTAAGTTGTGGCAAGAGAGTAGGGAAGGGAAGGGGTGTGTGCGTGTTCGGTCAGCAAATTGCCAAGGCTCCTCCCGGGAGCCAGTGAAGTTACCAACGCTACTTTGCATACCCAGTAGTTTAGCACCAATTCAAAGTTCATTTGATTTCAGTTTGATGAAGTAAAGTTAATTGAATGACGATAATTTAGTATTATGTAAAATGTTCCAGAAATGGTTACCATTAATTATGAAATAATATATGTATACTTAAATAGCTTCATAGAGTATTTGTAAAATGATCTATCTAATAAATAAATGATACTACCAATACAAAAAGACATTCGCAGCTCGAAAACTAACAAAGAAAAATTAAAAAAGGTGTAAAAACTATCTATAAGTTTGCCAGCTATAAAATTTAACTAGGTCGTTCATGCAACGTATTCTACGTCTCTACATGTTATAGTATTTCAATGCTCTTACATTTGGGCAAAATCGGGATCACATCCGATCAAAATCAGTCGTAACTTAAGTACCTTTAAGTAAAAAGGAAATTTTATTTCGATAAAGGTAAACAAGTTTATGAATACAAATAATTTTCAGCTAAGTACAAATCGGTATATATTTAGTAAATATATTAAAGCAAAAATATTATTTTTAATACAGAAATGTTGTAAATATTGTTTTATATTGATGTCTCGATTTATTGTATAATATTCCGGAATAAGAAAAATCTCATTAATCTCGAACAGGTCATCTGGTAGTTGGGCAAGCATTTAATATTTTCTGCTGTTGTTTGCTGTGAATTAAATTTATAAAAATTGAAAGTAACCAAGTGGGTGGCCTGAGGGTGGTGTGTGGGCGGAGTTTAGGCGGGGCTTAGCACACACACACACACACACACACTGAGAACACGTAGTATATGGCCAATGCGCACAATGAAACTTTTACATTGCATTTGTGCGCCATAAGCCGTGAAAGTTTTATGCAAATGTTTTATGCTAAAATATGTACCAGGTCACCACTTGGACGCTTGGACGCTTGGATAGATAGAGGGAATCGTGTGGGAAGATGGATTGCTGGAAAGTGGGTTACATGCCACCAACATCCACCTGACCTCCCCCCCAGTGAGGTTAGTGCAATATGCAGTGCATCGTTTATTACAGAATCAGCACCACGTCAACCAAGCCATATTATCCCTTCCGCCCCAAAATAAACCCCATAATACCCACAGAAGCCGCCAAAAATCCGGCGAAAGTTATTTTGTGCAATTTTTTTTTGTTTCGTTATTGTTTTACGGATTTTTCGGTTGCAGGCACAACAAAAGGTGTATGCATGTATGAGGTTGAGGTATGTGTGTTGTTCTTCACGGTATTTAGGGATATTACAATTTGAGCATGTTGTGAGTGTGTTATGATAGAGAAGCCATTTTGTTTGTAGTTTCAGTTTCAGTTTCTGTTTCTGTTTCTGTTTCAATTACACTTGCAGCTAAAAATATAATTACTAAAGTGTTGTGGCCACCCGGACAAATAACAGAGGAGCTGCTGTAACTTTTTCCATTTCATCATGGAAATGGAAAGCGGACTTTCCTTTTTTCTCTCCGTTGGCCATGTGAGCTATAATTTGTGTAAGCCAAACTTTAATTGGATGTATTGTGTTTTATATATATATTTTTTTCGTATACGTAAATTGTGAGAAGTATTAAAACACGTTTACAAATACCGCTGAGATTTAATTAAACATACCAAAGGATTGTAGGCTTGTTGCCTTAGGCCGCCAGCTAATGTTATTTGACCTTGATACATTTGGGAAAACAGCTAGACACTTTGATAGGCGTTAACGTATAAGTAATATACACATAAATGTACATATATTGCCCAATGGGGTTTTTCCCCTAATGGAAGAACGCAATCAAATGCCATGTGTCAACTACTATTGAGTGTTGCTCCATGTATACATGTCAACTTTCTGTATAACTGCTGCTGTTCCATCCTCCCACTCACGACCTACAACAGCAGCAAATAATTTGTCGTGTACTTCATATTTTCGCATGGGCTCGTAAAGTCAACAGCACGAAAAAAAAAGTATAAAAGAAAGAAGAGTGAAAGAAAGAATAAAGAAAAAAGTGGAGCAGTCAGCGCCATTTCATGCTAGCAGGCAATAAAAAGGTCGGGGTTCTGGGGGGAGCTAAAGAGGAGCGGGGTGGCCTGCGACCCAATTCCAGACGAGCCTTGTGTATGTGAGAACCTCATAATTATGCGCACTAATTTAATAAAAATATTACCAAAGTCAAGAAATGTTTAGTTTTGGGTTAGAATATTAATTGTATTCTTTAAGTTTTTTGTCGTTATTTTTCGTTTCCCTAATTGTGGGTTTTTACGAGATTTAGTTACTAGTTACAAATAGTGCGCGTTTTTGTGCCTGGCACGCATATTAAATCAATTATACAAATTGCCAGCACGTAAAATTTAGTTCATAGAAATTTTTATCGAGTTGAGCAAGCTCTTAATAAAGCTGCCTTCAATCTGATTAAATTCAACGAAAATTCTCTCCGTGTGTGCACCAATTTTTACAAACATGCCAAAAACACACACACACACACACACAATCTCACTCAACGACACACACACGTTTACAGAGTTTTACCTTTAATGGCATTCAACATTTTGCACGTAAATTAAAAATAAAAGGCAGGCGCGCATAATTTTCAATTTTCATGCAACGATAAAAGTGCTGAAAAATGATATTGAAAAACGAAACTTAACGATGGGACGCATAGCGACAGCAGTAGCTGATGTAGGGCGGGTTGTAAATTCAAGGTGAAATAAGGGGGAAGGTAGCGGAAAATGAGAACTTATTAGAACTTTGGTAGTTACACTCGGAGAACTTTGCGAAAATAATTTATGTGAAGTACTTTTTTTGTTAAGGCACAACAACTTTTGGTTTTTTAATATAGATTAAATCATCCTAGAAAAGTTTCGTAAGATTTATGTTTATATGTTCATTTATCGATTGTTAAAGTATTACAAATTTAAAAAATTTCCACAGTGAAACAAAAGAAACATCTTTATTACTGTTTCTGACAAGTTGACAATACTTTTTCTTACATTGTGTTTTTAAAATAATTCAAAATTTCCTAATACTTCTTAAGCTTTATTATCTCTTTACTACGATGTTTCTGTTTGTTTTTAAAGTAGAAGCAATATTTTTTTGAAAAGTGTAAGTTTAATAGTATACAGCAGGAACTAAAGGACACCACAGCGAAAAGGGGTTCGGCCGCAAAAGCCGCAGGAAATGAAGGGACTTCGACAAGGAAGCGTCTTCAAAAAGTTTTGCGCTTGAAACTTGCTTTGAGGTTGCGTCCCAAGCTGGGGGAAAACTAATAACTTCAGACAAATTAACTTATACAAAGATAGACAGTCTGTCACACAGACACACACATAGACACACACACACACACACACACACACAAGATACATTGGCATGGAAATTGGTTAAATACCAAAGTGTTATTTGCTTGAGTGGCAGCATAGCCTTTGTGACGTCATTGTCATTAGATTTATTACGCATACGCCACATGTGCACCACCAACAACAACAACATCAACTTTGTTGCCCTCATTTGTAGAACGTGCTTTTTTTGCTGTTGCTGTTATTGTTGTTGTTGTTGTTGGGCTGTCAACAAAAAACTTTACATATAATGCCGTTCAATTTGGCGACGATATGTTTTTGTGTCTGCTGCGGCTGCCATTGAACGTCATAGAAATGTGTGTTGAGGTAAGCTAACAATAACAAATAAACACGAGCAAGTTTGTGTATCTGTGTGTGTGTGTGTGTGTGGTGTGTGCGGCTTAGCTTCGGATAGCCACACATGCAAATGGCAAGCCGTGCCAAACAGCAGTTGGGTCTGACATGATGTTTCCTATTTAATATACCTTAGACCTGATTATTGTAACACTCCTAAAAAGTTATATTAAGTTCAGTGTTATATTAAGTAGATGGTTTTGAATAAAGCCTCAACTAAAATATACCTTTAATTCCGAATATATTTCGTTTAAAAAATCCAAATCGATTAGAAATTAATACTATTTTTTTGATAACAGTATAAAATAGGAAAAAAGGCAATATAGCAATTATCGGAAATCTTTACTCGATCCTTTTTACACTTAAATAGAAATTGTGATAGCTTTCGACAGCTGATCGGGAATACTTATATACTTGATGGGGTCGAAGAGGCTTTCCTTCGTCTGTTTTATACATTTGCCAACAATTATTACAACTTTAATTCAGGTTATAACCCTTTCCAGTTTCAAGCAAAGCGTATTTCTGCTAGACATATAAAAAAAAATACTAACAAGTGTTGTGTTGGGTTTTTCCCCCCTTGAAAATATAGATGTGTGCGTGGGTGTGAGTGTTTAAGTGTGTGCGTGTGTGCTCTTCATTTACGAAAAGCTGGCAAAAAGTTGTGGCAATAAACTGAAGCAGCAGACGTTGTCAAGGCGGTAGCTAAGTAAAGCAAGAGGCGCAAAGCAACAGCAAAATCAAGGAGGTGCAAGTGGCAGAAGAAGATGAAGAAGCAGAAGAGAAGAAGCAGAGGATGATGATGATGCCAAGGATGGCAGCGATTTTTAAAGTCTAACGCGCTTATTTACACATTGTGCCATATGTGGCACTGCATTTACATACATATGTATGTGTATGTGTATGTGTATGTGTGTGTGCTCTCTTTTGTGTGTTTGTGTGTGTGTGTGTGTTATTGTGTCACAGCTTTACAATTTCACAAAATTTCAAGTTGCTACGTTTAATACTTTGGCTCTGACGCCATTTTGTACACTTGGCTGCATGGCACACATCCTGTTACAGCAACAGCAGCAACAACAGCAGCAACAACAATTAAAAGGACTCTCCTTTGGCACAGCTTCCCCCTTCCACTTAGCCACAATAAGCGCCAGCGGCTTAGCACCGCTCCAAGTCGCCAGTTGGTTAAGCGTCTTACACAAAAACCAAAAAAAAAAAAAAAAAAAAAAAAAGAAACCCAGAAAAGTAAAAAGGGGGGCAAAGAAAAAAGGAATCATCATTATAATGCCGTCATATATATATGTGGGTTAGGTCTTTATGTGTGTGTGTGTGTGTGTGTGCATTGCTTATAAGTCGTCATATAGTACAAAAGGCGACAAGTCTATTTCTCTCCTTCTACTTTCTACCAGTTCCGTTCTCGGTTGCCTGCTTAGTTATTATAAGTATATTTTCGTATAATTGACAGCGCCCTTAAATGCTTTGTGCGCTCCTGATGCTAAAATACGTCATTTAAATGCCCTGTAATAAGTGTAATATTTCACTTTTAACATTTAAAAGTCTTTTCAAATTGTAATGCCAAAGGTAGGTAGAACAAAAAACAGTTTTTTTTTGACATTTCCGATAGTTTCCTTTTTTATTAAAAAGAAAATTTATAATTATAATTCATTATAAAAGTTATTAATTAACTTCTCTCAAAGTGGCCTTAATATATTAAAATTTGGGTATCTCTCAGTTGCACACTCTTTTTATTTTCTTTCTTTGGGGCGCAGGGAATGAATATAGGATATTTTCTAAAATCTTAGCAGACTTTCTTAGAAAATGTTCCTTTCTACAATATATATTTATTGTTAGTGTTATAAGTGGAGATTTACCTAAAATGTTAAATCTAAAGTAAAGGAAATCAAGGACTATAAGCGATTTTAATCTTTAGCTTTTAAGGTTAAATTAAAGTCTTTTAAAACCTTTTTAAAATTCCACTTGATTGATTTGATAAACAAACATAGAATGTAAATTACCAGCATAATCATACACCCGCCTTTTCCCTCGAAAACAAATATTTTTACATTAACCTTATATTAGAGTATTACACAGCCCTTCAAGTCCAAATTCAACGTTTCTTAACATTAGCGCATATTTCACATATAAAAAATGCTTCCAGCAAACATTTGGCTTGAGGCCGCCTTGTGTTTAATGGCGCGTAAAATTTCACACTCAATTTGTGTTCGTATGTGAGATTGTATGTGTGTGAGTGTGTGTGTTGTATGTTTTTGTTAAGGGTATTTGATTTTTGTTTTATGCTGCTTAATATGCCCGTGGTTTAATAATATAAAATTTATGTTAAAACATATTATTATTTATAGCAAACAGAATCATTGATTTGCAGCTCCTTAGCTTGCTATAAATATTTAAACTAATAATTTTTACATCAATATTTGAAAAAAAAAAAAAAAAACTATTTAGTCCTTTGAAGCTTATAATATTCTCTGGACTTTGCGGTTAAATGCTGCTGGCATTCATCAAACAATTTTCATAGCCTGAATTTATTAAAAATGTTCAAAAAAGTATTTAGATTGTGTCAGTCTTACAGTTAGTGAACAATAAGTTCCTGATCAGATTCAACAGACGATTCAACCGGTCGATATCGAAGACTATAATAGTTAGAGACTTTTGATCTTTAAATGTCAAGTTTTCTTCTGTTTCTGATTTACGTACAAATTGTCTATATTTAAAACTTAAATAAGAATTTGCGTTTTATTTTATAGTTCCATATAAACCTGTGTTAAGGATATCTGCTAAACGAGCTTTATCGACTTGAGCTCAATTGTTGTAATATTGATTTAATTTCTGAAATAAGTCTTAAGTAAATAAGCTGTCTGGCATATTCCAAAAGCATATTAGCATATTAAATACATATAAATCATTTCCCTTTAATAAGAAACTTTTTTGTTTAGGTCAAACAGAGTTTTATGAACAGCGTAAAAATTGGTTATAACTTTTTATTTCTTTGACCAACAAGCTCGTGAAGAGTTTGTAGAACATTCGAAGATGTTTTGCGTTGAATTCATTATGGCAAATCCTGAGCTTATGTAATATCTGTTATTGTTGTTGTCTGGGCAACAAATCCCATAAACAGTCTGATTACATTTCACTTAGTAATGTCAAATGTCGAAATTTTCAAATACGCGATATGGAAATTTGCGAATGCTGTACAACGCAGGGGGGATTACTGTACATCCTGTCACAGTGGCGCCTGCTGTGAGTAATTTGTAGAAATTGTGTTTGTGGCATTTGCAACTGTTTGCACTCGACCAAACTACAAAAAAAAAAAAAAAAAGGGAAAAGAAAAACAGAAAAAAAAAGAGACATGCTCAATTTAACAGATCCGACAATCCAAGTGGCCATCAAAACACAGCTGGAACCATTTCAAGGTGTACTTCTACTACGAATGCTCGATTTCAATACCAATTCTATACCAAAAGTGAAAAGAAAAGTTTTTTGGCCAGACAAATGTTTTGTAATTGATTTACAAATGCAAATTTGCTGCACACGTGTTTCTAGCCTATTCTCTATTTCTATTGGCTGCCTCTTTACAACACCCACCCTCTCGCCCTCTGACCCTCCTGCTCTTTCGACAGGATGTACTAAAAACTGTTTTAATCCCCCACTTCTCATCTCCTAAGCATAGTTGGGTGGGGGGAGGGGGCCATAGAATTTCAAGCACGTACCAAATTTGTGGCTTATCTTTAGAGCAGACCCTTTTATCAGGTCGCTTTACATTCTGTTGTTGTTTGTTGTTGGCATTGTTGTTGTTAATGCTCCTTTAAGCAGCTAAGAGCTCAATTCCACTAAATTCGCTTGTTTGTATGTGCCAATAAGTTTTGCGGTAGTTGGGGCTTATTGAATCCCAGAAGAGTTTAAATAAGTACCTCATTAGCTTCTGGTGTTATTTCACGAACACATTTTGTAGTTTTGTGTAATTAGTTCTTAGAATTTTTCACTTAAGCCTAATATATAATTAGGGTATTAGGCAGTTATGAGAAATGTGAGAAGTAATAAGTTTATATCTGACAGCATTACAAACATAATATTTGACCAAATGTGAGAAATAGAGTGGTTGCCAGACTATTAATAAAAACAGCTGTTTTTTGAGATTATTGATCTTACGAAATTAGTGCGTAATTTTGAAATAAATAATTTGTTCGCACAAATAAATATTTTTAAACCCTTCTCTTGTCATTCTGATCAAAAACACAAATAAATGGTCACAAATACAATAGAAAGATGTTTGTATCACTTTAATGTATTTTATATAACATAATAATAGATACTGAATACCCAAATATTTGACCAAATGTCATCGAAATAAAAAAAAAAAAATTTTTTTTTTTTTTTTTTTTTTTATTTAATTTATTTTTTTTTTTTAAAATAAATAATTTTTTTTAAAAAAAAAATTTTTTTAAATCTTTTTTTTTTTTTTTTTTTTTTTTTTTTTTTTTTTTTTTTTTTCTTATAAAAAAATTTTCTCATTAAGGAACTGTCATCAAACTGGAAAACAAGTACGACAAAAGAAACATAAAAAGTGCACTTAATAGCTACAGTGTAATAAAAATATTACTTATCACATTTCTCATAGCTACTGAATACCCTAAATATTTTCAATAAATGAGAGACTAGTAATGCACAGACGGATCAAATTAGCAATTACTTTATTAGGTCTAATACCCCGATTCCACTAGAGCCGGATGCACGGATGTAATTGGAACTCGGTAATGTTGCATTTATTTGAATTAGATTCCTAAGTAGTAAATATGAATCATATTAAATTTCGCTCAGTTGGAATCGACATCTCCCAGTTGATAAATTATTTACGGACTTTGGCTGTTTCGTTAACAGAGGAGCTTAACAGTGCTGAAGCCAACAAAAATACCAAATATCTTATCGATATATCGCGATATTTGGTTATGGAAATCAATCAGCTGTCAGCGGCTTTTTAATCGGATAAAATTTTACGGAGTTTCAGTTGGATTGATAAATGAAGCCTAGAGGAATCGGGGTATTAGACGCAAAGGACAAAATTATCAGGGTTGCCACAATAACCACTAGCGATTTGGCATTTAGATAAAATGTTTTTTTTCTTGCTTTAACGAGGTGGCTCCATTGAAATTCTTGCAATTGTGAATGTCAATTTTTATCTAGCGATTTTACTAGTGATTTTCTTAAACGTTTGTGAGTCAAATTCTTTTAATGGCGTATTCTACCAATCCGCTGGTAAATCACTAGATTTAGGGCTCTGTGGCACGGCGGAATTGAATGGAATTAAGCGGAATCGCAGCTATTAACACTCTTTTAATATAGATAAAACCCAATTTTATTTAAAATCTTAATTGTGTATGCAATATTTCACCCTCTCGATAATCATTTCATCTATTTTTATTTTAATAGATTATTTTGTTTCTTGTATATAGGCATTTCATGGTCGAGGTCTTTAAGCTTTAAAATAGTACATTGATTTTGCTTAAACCCATTTGATATTCTTTAGATTAGCCTCTGGGAAATATAAACAAAAGTGCTGATAGAAAACATTGATTAATTTGCGCTCTCGATTTATTTTGTGATTCAGTTTCTTCTCAAAGTCACTCAAACATGCATCTCACATAAAGTACGGAAACTATAGTATATATATATATATATTCGCGATAGTTTTAGTGTTCGCAGTAAATTGGTTTGTCAGCAGCAGCCGCTGAGTGATATGCATTGGCGGGGGAGGGGGAGGAGAAGGAGGAGCCCTGAGCTCGTATTCCGGTTGGAGGGCCCAGCACGTAGCTCAGTTGTAGATGAAGTTGGAAATTGCAAAAAGCTTCGCTCACTCTATCTCCCTCGCTCTCTCTCCCTCTACATATTATATTTTATCTCTCTCTTGGGTTCTGCACACGCTTTTTAACGGTTAATCAGCTGGCGCTAAAATTAGTGAACTTGTCTGTTTATCTGGCTTGCTTGTCTTTGCTTTTTATCTCTTTATCTGTGTTTGTGTTTGTGTGTGTGTGTGTGTGTGTGTGTGTTTGGCACATAAAGTAAATTCTTACGAATTTTTTATGTTTTCCCTCGCTTTTTATTTAAACACATGTTTTTCGTCATCAACGAGCCCCTAACAAATTAAATAGATTTCTATAAAAATATATATGTATGTATTCCACAAAATACAATATAAACTATTGTACGCAATTCTAGATAAGAATCTTTTTCTTGCTTGTTTATGGCTAAGCCTAAGGCATAAATATTTGCCTTTTAACTATGCCGTGGGTATTTTATTTTTGATATATTATATTCTTGATCAGTATCGACAGTCGTAGAATTTTTTTGAAATTGAAAAATTTCTTAATCACAACTTAGATCTAACACTCAAATCTTTTTCCGCTTTTTATATATTTAACATTTTAACACATATGTATTAAATATCAAAGAAAAATACTTGTTTTGAAATTTGAATTATGTTTATCAGTGTCGAAAAATTGTCTGCAAATGTTTGTAGCAGAGCAATATAAATACGAATGTGTATATATATCCAATATATAGAAATATCGGACGATTATATCCGCCGCCAACAAGAAAAAGATTTTTTTTTTTGAAAAATCGTTTTCACGCAAATTATTTGCAGTTCAATTTTGCCAAGTACATAATATTAAATATTTGTGCAGTGTTTGCAATTCAATTAAAAGAGAATTGTAATCAAAACAAGCCGCAAGAAATTTAATTTAAAATAAAATCTTATGTTAAACAATGTGATAAAAAACAATCAAAAAATTATCGCACCTTTCTGCTGAGCTGCTTGCAATATCAGCTTAATTATTTTTATTATTTTTTGGCTTTTTTTTTTATAAATTTGTATTATTTGGGTTGAAGCGTCTCTGCGCCGGTTTTTTTAATTTTGTTATTTTCTGTTGCTGTTGTTGTTGTTATTTCTGATGCTTCAGCTGCTGTGTTGTGTTCTTGTTGATTGTACGCTTTGCTAAAGCCAATTTAAGCTTTTAATCAGCGTTTTCATTTTGCACTCACTAACACACTGATACAAATACACACAGAGGCATACGAAGATAGGCAGAAAACCGTTGGTCGTATTTGCATTTGCATTTGTTTTGTATTTATTGCTCAATTTGTTGTTGGCTTTCAACGCGTGCTAAGTAAATTAAAGTTGAGAATATGTATTTTGTTGTTTTTGCTTTTATCACGCACGCCGCTAAACGAATGTGCGTAGTCGAAACTGTAACTGCCGACGAAAATGGCAGCAACAACGGCGACGGCAAGAGCAGCAACGTGTATGCCGAACGTGTGAACAGAACAGCGTCGTCTGCGATACTTGTGCGAAAAATTTGCTACAAAAGATGCCGCCAATACTTGACGTTTGCGCTCAAACACCGTCTCGTCGCACTCAACGTGTGCGTTGCGCTGGGCGCTGGTGTGAGTTGGTCGCTTATTTTCGTTGTTGTTGTTGTTGTTGTTGTTGGGTGGGTGGCCGTGAGCTGGGCACATGCTGTTTGCATACGTCATCAATTTGGTTCGCATCGAACATGTTGCGGCTCGCTACGAATTTGCGCTCAAACCGTTTGGTATTACTCTCACTTGTTCTTGTTGTTTGGCGCTCGCTCAAACTGTTGCCGTTTTCAAGTGTGAGTTCGTATGTTTGTGTGTGTGTGTGTGTGTGCGAGTGTATGAGCGTTTGAAGCGCCATGCGTTTATTTGACTTCGTTTCAGTTTTCGTGCATGGCATGCTAAATTACTTGAGTAGGTTGGTAGGTCACTGCCTCTTCTCTGTGTGAGCGTGCGTGTTTGCTGGTGTGCGTGTGAGTGTGCCGCGCCTTTGCTCCCTATTTTGTGCAGTTTTGGGGTTTTTGTCTACTATGTCTGTGCCTGAGCTTAAGTTCATTAACAGCGGTTGCTTCGCGCAACAGTTCACGGCATGCGTTGGCTCACACGCTCTCACACACACACACACACACATACACTTATACACTACAATGCATACATGTGTACGAACATATTTGGTGTTGTTTTTCTATTTGCCTGTAGCTGAATCAATGAATGGAACCTGAATTTGCACAAATGTTTTTCCTTGCGTGCGACTCCCCACAAACATATAAATATGCGGCCATAGAGCTGATGGATATTATTTGCACGTGCATGTAAGTATGTGTTTGTGTGTGTGTTGTTTGTGTGGATGGGAAATCATATAAATAAAACGAGCTTTAGTCGAAATAGGGGGAAATAAAAAGGGTTTATCTTGATTATTTTGCACTGAATGGCTTTCGAAAGTAAATTCAATTTCGTACAGAAGGTTACAACTTTGAACTAAACCAAACAATCAAATCAATGCAAGTGAGTACTGTTTCTGAAATTCGCTTTTCTATCAATTTAATTAATAAATAATAATAATATAAATTACAACAAATTTAGTAACGGTACCATCAGTGGTCCTGGTTTGATATCGTTTTATCAATAGTTTTTCTTTAATATCGATAGGTTTGCAAGGACTCTGCTCAGGGACAAAATTGTAGGTATGCCTTGTTAAGTTAGTAAAACGAATGAACAAAAACTTAATATAAATTTTTAAGTTACAGTTTGCTGCTGGCTGGATTGACAGTTACTGTATTTAATTTGGAAATTGTTGTCTTAAATAATTTGGTTTTTTAATGGATAATGTTTTTTAAAATTAATAACTCCTTCAATTAATTTAATTAAAAACTGGAAATCGGGCTCCAGCCCAAAAAGAACTATTTTTAATTTTAAAAATGTTTGCGGACATTTTTTTCTGTAATTTCTGTAAACAAAATTTTTCAAGCTAAACATATAACATAAGTTCCTATTTGTATACTAACATAAGCTTATCTCCCTACTGTCGTAAACTATTTCTAAAAAATTATCGATTTTTTTTTAACATATAATCAAACCCCTTAAACAAAATTAATAACTATAATAGTGACTTTCCTGAATAAATCAACGAAACTAGTTTTTTTTTTTTTTACTTATTTATTTTTAAACTTGTTATATTTGCTAATTTTATGCGAGGTAAAATATGAATGTAGATATTAAAGTGACTTGAGTAGCATAACTAATTGATAAATATCAAAAGTTAAGATAAGCAATCGATTCAAATCGATCTTTAAAGGAACATGTTCATTATTTTAAAAATCAAATATGAAAAAAATATATGTCTTAAGCTCATAAATCTCTGTTTTACGAGGGCTACATTTTTTTTTCATATAACGCAACGTAATCATAGCTTTTATATAAAGTGTCCCTACATTACTTAGTAGTGAGGACGAGTGAGACTTTCTGAGAAAAATAAATTAAGTTTCGGCCATACAATCTCATTTTCCATTTAAAAAATAATTTGCATAGTGTTTTTATGTACTTTGATATGAATATTTTAAAATAGGTTTAAACCCATTTAAACGGAAAATTAAGTTTTGCCCATTCAACCCGACATTGCATTTTACACACAAGGGAGAGACTTTTCCAAAAAGTTGGTTTAAAGCTTTTCATGAAAATTTTAAAGTTTCAGGTATTTATAAATAATTCAGATTTTTATATCAAATGGAATTTATTGACATGTATAGAATAAAACTCCTGTCACCAAGTCGAGATCTCGACTAGTAAACACCATGAGCCGTAGACTTAATGTTGAGTCAACATTAAACTTGAATATCTTCGGTGTTTCTGAACCGACTTCTTTGCTTTTTAGATTTTTATTTTTTTTTCCAAGTCTATTTTTTTTTTTAAAAATCTATATTGCCTTTGTTTTGCTTATATTTAAAAATGTCTCTGAAGTAAATATACATTATAAGTTCAAGCATGCTTCCTTCCAAAAGTTGCTCAAAACCATTAAACCTTTTTTTTTTCAGTTTTCAAGGGTATTAAAATTCAACTTGCTATCTTTAGAAGTTTGTCAATCATTCAGTCTGTCAGGTGGTTAAGTATAAAATTCTTGATTTTAAGCAATCGATATTTACGTGATAAGGCCTGGATATAAATACATAAGAAAGATTTTCTGATTTGCAAAAAAAAGTTAGTTTTTTATAGTTGTTAGTTCTAAAAGACTTTCTAAATATTTGTCAATCTGTTTTAAGTTTAAATTTTATTTGGCATTTGGCAAAATAAATTGCATTTGAAATTGTAAAAATGAATTGTAATTAAAGTCAACTGTGCAATTGTGTCTCTGTATGTATGTGTGTGTGTGTGTGTGTGTGTGTGTGTGTATTTACGGTCCATTTGGTGGTTATTTTTATGGCTATATATGTGTCTGTGTCTGTGTGTCTATTGGCTTTGGTTGGCGCTAATTAAGTCCGTTTTCAAAATGGCCACACGCACAATTTGTGTGTGTGTGTGTGTGTGTGTGTCGCTGGAGCTGCCAACTCGCTTGGGGGACTCATTAACGGCAAATCCCAAATTAATTGGGTATTAGACACAATGCATTACGGGCTAAGCGAAAAAAGTGTTTTCTAGGCTCTGGCTATAAAAATGCGCCAATGGGGCGTGGCACCAGCAGGCGCCCATAAAACCAGAATGCCAAATAATAAAAAATAAAACCCAGTCTAGAAAATGAGTGCGAACTCGCTTATTGAT
The DNA here is from genome assembly GCA_018152825.1 of Scaptomyza hsui. NCBI lineage: Eukaryota > Metazoa > Arthropoda > Insecta > Diptera > Drosophilidae > Scaptomyza > Scaptomyza hsui. The sequence continues at coordinate 917,199 of JAECXO010000044.1, read as the reverse complement.
TCTTTGGCTCCAGCTCCAGAATCCCTGGCCACTAGCCCATAAAAATATGAATGTAGTAAAAACAGTAATAATTTATTTGCATGGGATACAGGTTTCCACTGTGGATATATTTAATATTTAAGAATGCCTCTATCTCTCTCGCTCTCTCTCTCTCTTTTTGTGCATTGTTTTGCTATTCATGTATCAACATACATACATACATACATACATAAGTAAATACATAAATAAATACATGCATGCATCAGCAAATTTGAGTTTGGCTGCTTTTGTGTTTGTATTTCATAACTGCAGACACCAAAACAAACACAAAGAACGGGGGAGTGGGAGAGTGGAAGTGGAGTGGTGTCTGCAGGAAACTTACAAGCATACAAACATACCGTTAGACAGACACAAATTGGTATTTTGTCCAGCCAAAGCAGAAAAGCTTTTTTTCTTTTCTGTTTATAATGGGGTCACATCTACGACTCGTCCTTTTCATCTGTTTGTCCAGGCTTTGAAATAGGTTTGACCAAACAATCTCAATGTCCTTTTTTTGGATGTTCCATATTATCTCTTATAGTAAAGAATGCTTTCGTTGAATTCTTTATCTATTTCTTTACCTTACTAAATCAAGACAATTGATAATAATAATAATCCAAAAATAGGCGATGCGAAATAAGACACCCAATGAAATAAGCCCCAAAAAAAAATGAATAAATTAAATAAGGCCCCAAAAATGTATACAGGACACAACAACAACGATTTTTAATACAATTTGGGGTGTTTTTTTTTATCATATTTTGGGGCCTTATTTCCTAAAAAATATTTTAATTTGAATTAAGATCCAAAAAAATAAAATAAAATAAAATAAGACCCCAAAACTAGTTTTTTAAAGACCCCAAGTTTTTGTTTGGATATTTTGGACGGAACTTTCAAGATTGTAAAAAAATTTTGTTTAAACACAGCTCCTAGTCATATACATTCAATATTTTGAATATATTTAAAATTTAATATTTAAAATGTGTCAATCTTAGCGCCGATCTTTTTGTATACAAATTTTCATTATTTCTTAACTTTATAAATAGTTTATTTTACTAAAAATGTAAATTCAATTAAAAATGAATATTTCAATTGAGTAAATTTTACCGCCGCAGGCCCAAAATTTGGGCCCTTTTTCATTTTACCTATTGGGGCCTTATTTCCCGCACCCCCCTAAATCCACTTATAGCAAACCGATTTATTCATATATTAGTTACAACTAAACAAATCCTCTTTAAGTTATTTCAATTTCACTTGCCTTAAGCATCTTTCAGCTAAAATGCTGTTATTGTACACACATAACTCATATTTGATTATCCAGCATGCTTATAAAAGCTTATAAGCAAACAATAAAAAGTCATCTCAGTAGTTTAGACCCCTTTCCTTTCCTTTCCTTTCCTTTTAGCCCCGTTTTGGAGGATTCTCCTGCTGTTTTTTCATTGTTATACGTGCCATGCACATTTTGTGTACAAGTAAATGTACTTAGGACATGCCAGGGATTTATTTGACTACTCTCTTACGAAAAACTACACACTCAACAACACTGTGTTGTTGTGTGTGTGTGTGTGTGTGTTGTAAGAGTTGTGCAAATTAACCCAGACACGTACTTCGCTTAGGCGCAGAGCCTAATCAAATAACAGCACAAAATTAAACATCAGCCGCAAAGCCAACAACAACAACAAAGGCGAGATGTAAATATATGTGTTTGACACCAGCTTGTACAAACACACACACACACACACACACACCCTAACTAGAGAGTGTACATAGATAATATACACATACTCATTTATAAATATTTACAGTAGGGGAAAGCCAAAAAAGTAAGTACTAAAAAGCCGTGTCACAAAATCCGTGCCATAAATTTAGATTTAATTATCTACAATTCTGGGTAGATATATATATTTATAGATTTTTACCATATAGCCTAGTAAATAATTGCATTGTTTTATTAGTTTGTGTCATAGTTGTGGCAAGATTTAAGTACTTCCAACTCATTAAATTAGTTTCTTGCGCCTCTCAAATAAATTGATAAGTACCTTAGTTCTAACCTGACGTCATACTAATTATGTGGCACCCACACACACACACACACACACACGCCACACGGAGATTCGATCGGGTGGCAAGGCAACTCAAATTGAGTGGCACACACTGCTTGAGTGTGATTCCATCGAGTGCCTGTCTAAGGGCTACACACTCAAGTGTCTCTGGCTTTGTGCCGCATCAGTTGCGCCTCGAGCTGTGGCAACGTGCGTTGCCAACTTGTTTACATTTTGTTGTCGTTGTTGTTGTTGTTGTTGCTTTTGTCTTTTTAGCATTTTTGTTTACTAGACGGGCAGCACGTGCTGACAGAGCATCCCATCCGCAACTGCTTGTTGTTGTTGTGTGTGTGTGTGTGTGTGTGTTCGTTGTGTTTTGGGGCATGCGGCAGTACCTGAGGCATGCATATTTTATATGGCCATAAGCTGGAGAGCAGAGCAGAGAGATGTCTCAGCCAGCGTCTGTCTCAAGCTGCCACCAATCGCGATTGTTGAAGTTGAAAGGGGCGAAAGAAGCGAACATCATCAAATTTAGCTTGGTTTATTTTTTTCCCCCGTTTTCACTTGTTTAGTTAGTCATTTATTTATTTATGTGTATACTTGAGCTAATTCCCAAAATGCTGCAAGTTAATTTCAATTTGTGAAGTCAACGCAAATATCTTAAGATTTGCAGTTTTCAATTTGGGCCATGTGGCATAATCAACAAGTCTCTTTTGTTACATATTGTCTTTTTTGTCGGTTTTAAATGCAGACTTTTGCTTTTTGTGGTCAAAAGTCATTAATAACAATTTAAACTTGTGTAATCTATGATTATGCATTTTTTTTTATGTTCTCTTTCATCAAATCATGCCAACGATTGCATAAATGTAGGCTAAAAGTAAATGTCTCAACTCACGCTAATGAGATCTACAGAGACCGAGAAAAGACTTTAGATTAAGCTTAAAAATTATTTTTTATTGTTTATTTGCTTAAAGTTTCGCTTATTGTCTAAACAGTGACAAATCACACCCAGTTTTTATTATTCGTCTTATTTTTTTGTTGTGAATTTGCCATTCATTCAATCATTATTTTGGTTTGTATTTTGGGCCATTTTGTGTCTCTGTGTGGGACACGCCCACAAACGGGCGGGGCATTAGACAAAAGGATGCCGCGTGCGTCGCTTGGCCTTGACAGGATATTCGTAACCCTCGAAATCATCATCGAGCTCATCCTGCTCGGGATAATGACGACTGTGACTGCTGTGATGATGATGATGATGCTTCTTTGGCTCCTTGTGCTCCTTGTGCTCCTTGACCGGCACCGGAATGGGCAGCGGCACCTTCTTTATCACCGTCTTGGTGTGCACATGCGTATGATGCTTCACCGGCACATGAATCCGAATCCTGCCAATGCGCATAAAAGATTGTCAATGCGAATGCGAATGCGAATAAAAATGGATATGATTTGGGACTTGGGTTATGGTTATGACAATGGTAATGGGTGTGTGTGTGTGTGTGGACATGTTGTGTAAGGCGTGACCGTTACACTTACTTAAGCTTCTCGTGTGATGGATGGCCGCTCGTCAGGGCAAACATCATGCAAGTGATAAACATCAAACTTAATGCCTGCAAAAAAAAAGTCACAAAAAATACATATAAGAAGGTTACGACTAGTCACAAGTAGCTTCTGATGTAAGAAATAATACATTAGTACATGGTTTTTTAAATACTTTAAGAAGGAAATTATTTGAGTGCGGGGTATACGGAAATTACAGATTTTGTCATAAGAAACAAAACAATATAATTAGCATAATACTCGATGTCATTTTGATGTTCACGTCTATATTGGGCGACAGCAAATCTGATTCTGATTGCATCTGCCACAGCTATATCGTGTTGGAGGGCGTGGCTCAACCTTAAAGACCCAATCGAATTGTAATTACGCTGCAAACTTGGCTTTAAGTGGCAGCCTTAAGAACTTCTGAACTGTTATCGATTTTGGCCGAGATTCGACCTAAGGCGTATTCTATTAGCAATTTGTTGAGTGAAAGTGAAATTGAAAATTTGGAAATTGCTTTTCAATGTTCTGTTCATCACTTTCCTCTGCTCATTAAATAACACGTTAAGCTGTTTTTGGCCATGTGGCGAAAATAGCCAAAGCAACTGCTGCCTCAAGATACTTTTATTGGCCCAGCCAAGTGTTATCCATATTTAGTTTCAGTGCTTTTATTTTCAAATCAACAGACGAATGAAAGGAACATAAACGCAGAAGAAATTAAAATACTTTCATAATACATTTTACACAATTGAAGAACTCTTAAGGGATTTTCTAGTTGACGCTTAATTAAATTTAAAAAAAATAAAATAAAAAAATTCACTATTAGATTGTTTTTATTTTCATTCAATTTGGATTTATTACACGCGCGATCGGAGTCAATGAGTTTATTGAGCAAAAACCAATTTAAATCGTAAATAATTTTTTGGTTTTGGTTTGTTTAGTTGTATGTGTGTGTGTGTTGTCTGTGTGTACTTTCTAAATGGGTTTTTATTTTATTGCATTTCATTTAAATGTTTATTTAATATTTGCGTAAACGAACTTTACAGCTTATTGCTCTTGCTTTTTTGTGTTTTTGCGTTTTTTGTTGTTGGCTGCTGGTAAAACATTTCTTTTTAAGGTGCGCCAGGGGAAAAATGATTTTTAATTGGCTTGTGCGAACAAAAATTATGTTTGTGTTTCCCATTTTTTTTCCGGGTTTTTACTCATTTATATATATATATTTTTTGCAAACGTTTTTTCTTTCACTTTAATTGTTGTTTGTATGTATTTTTTTAAAATTTAATTAACACTTACTCCATGAGGTAAATGCATGTTGACACTTAGCTTTAGATGCTTTTGGGTTTTAAATATTTTGGACTTTATTTGAATATTTTGTTGAGTATTGTATGGTTTGTTGCAACGCGTAGTTTTTTGCAGCGCTCCAGCAGCGCTTGGAGTTGAACTGAAATTGCAATAGGAACTCGCGTTGCTTGGCTTTTAAATATCAAAAAAAGCAAAGAAAAAAATAATTTGGTGCCGTAGTGAAACGTGCCACAGCTCGAAACGTTAGCGCAAGACGCAAGTGAGAGTGCAACAGAGCGAGATGGCTTGAGTCGAACAGTCAAAACAACAACAACAACTAAAGTAATGACACGAAGTTGCCAAGTTGGAAGTAAGTAAAAAAAAAAAAAAATAACAAAACATAATCAACACACACCGGCTGCATAAGTTGACCAGCGAAGAGAGTGAATGGGGCGGGGCGATGGGGAATAGGTGAAAGAGGAAAGAGGGGGGCACAGTTTGGTGGTTTTGTATTTTTCGCAGAGCGCTGAGGCAAATGCTTCAAAGCGTGGCATAAACATTCAAGCATCTGTGATCCAAAACGACTTTGAAATCCGCTGCAAGCAGACAAAATTATTTTTTAATAATAAACTCTAAGACGTTAAAGCTAACGGTATGAAATTAAAATTTTTTAATGTATTTATTTATTTATTTTTGTTGGTAAAAATGTATATCTATATATTTAAACAGGTAGCAAGGCTTACATAAAAGAATCAAAATAGATACCAAAAATGTCTATGTGATCTTTCATAGACTTAAGCCACCAAATGTCTGAAATGAGAAGATGTGCTTATATTTTATACTATAGATTTTGAGCTCAGATCCAGCTGGTGCAGTCTTTTCAGCCGTCTCTTCTCTGAAATTTTCTGCACAAAAAACACTTAAAAAAGTGTAAATTAATTTTGTGATGAAATGTCTAACGCTCCCATTAAGAACATTTATTTGATCATTTGTCGCAACTGAACCAGATTTTTTATTTAATTTAGGTATGTAAGGAAAGTGGGTTTGTTGAGTGTATACAGTTTTCGGATTGCAGAAAATAGCTTCCTTACTTGTTTATAAACTTTTCAAGTGTATATTAATTTTTACATATATTTAAGATGTTGTTGCCTTTAAACAGACATCATTAAATGTATCATGATTGTATGCCAATAAGTCGCATCATATACCCAATACCATAAGCCGTATATGTCTCATAACGTGTAACAACAACTCATATAACAATACTAATCGTGGCAACAAATGTAAACGCACAACGGCAATCACATTAGGAAAAAACGCCACTCTCAAAAAGCGCACACACAATGAGTAAGAGGCGCACAAAGAAATGGAGAGTATGAGCATGATGGGAACCGCCTCAAATTTGTGGCAGCCGACATTGTGAAAAGCCGCCAAACAAGTTCACACACACAGGGGTGAAGAGGGTGGATGAGGGAGGAAGGCAGACAGCGGCAAAGTCAAAAGCGTAATTGAAGCTTGTGCCTCAGTTAAACGCAGGCGATTATGTCTGCTGGCTTTTCACGGTGAGCCGCGTCGGCCGCACAGACAACAACGGCAGGTTCAACTTGCCACAAGGAATACGCGGCCAGAGGCTGCTTCCTGGTTGCAAGCGTAACGTTACCGAAACTGCAAAAAAAAAACCAAACTCACAAACGCAATCGAAACGAACAAAACATTTGATTTTACCATTTGCCTCTTAACAAAGTCATCACAAATTGAGCTGTTGCCGCATGGGGCACGCTGAAATATGTCGCCAATTTAAACACCCCCTCCCACACTACTGTATGGTGCACTACCGCAAAAGCAACAACAACAACCTGAATTGACAGTTTTTGACTGTGGCAATTTAAATGTGCAACGATGCAGCCAGCCACAGAGCTGCAAAACAAAATCATGACAATTGACTTGATTGGCATTGCCATTCTGGCCAACGGGCCATTTTATCTAATAGTAGCTGATCCTACTCATGCAGGAAGCGTTAACAAAGCCTAATGAGACGAGCTCAATATGGTATTCAATCATTAAATAAATCAGCCAATGGGTTTGATTGAAAACAATCGATTTAACAAATCGAATTTATTGACTTAATTCAAAGAGAAAGCTTTCAATTTCAAACTACGTCGTAATTTTACTCAACTTGCAATTAATCTGACTTTAAGTTGAAGGCCAAGTTAACATGATCATTTTCAATACACACCTATTCCAGATTAAACCTGCTGAGTCTTTATGGGGTTAGGTGGGTTTGAAAACTTCAAAGCATCGATTTTTTTTTTAATATTCTCCTAATATTTCGATCCAAGTTATAGTTTCGGAGATATAAACGCGATTATCTCAAAACTGAATTTTTTTAAGTCGGTGGACACGATTTCTCGAAAAGTTATGAAACGATTTTGTTAAAATTTTGCACACATCTTTGCAATAAGATTATCAAGTTATTGAACGAAGGATTTTCTTTTATTTGTTTTTACAACTAACTTTTTCGAGCCAATATATTGCGAAAATTTGACCAAAACATTTGTTTTTTTTCAAAGATGTTGTGCCAACGGCTGAGTTTTCGGAATATTAAAATAAAAATTTCAGAAAATACATTCTGTTTAAATATGTATCTTTGAAATGCAGAATTATTTTAATAAAATATATGCTTGTATATATTTAAAAAAAAATTAAAAAATAGAAATCACCTAACCCCTTAAAGGAACAAATTAGCTAAAATTGAAATCAAAAATATTTGATAAGTCTTTATTGTGTAACACAAATATTATTTTTATTTAGTCGTTAACCATCAATTGGTCTTGAAACTATTTTCCGGCCACTCCGTTGCATAATGGAAACAACAATTAAAAAATATATATATGGCCAAAACGACACTTGCAGTTGGTCAGCAGTTCATCCATTTGTTAACTGGCTAGCTGGCTAACAGGCAAAAGTTTTCCGCACAAATTAGTAGCTCGAGAAACTCAAATAAAAGCAAAATGAACAACGCGTTTTCACTTTTCTGTGCCAATGATATAACATTTGGAAAATATATAATTACTATACAACTATTTAGTTTTCGTTAATTGTGTTTATGGCCGAGACAATTGGCCGGCAATTGCGTTTAACGGAGTTTTGGTATTGTAGGCAATTAAATTTGATGATATAATATTCCTTGCCTGGGCGACTCCTATGGTAAAATCACAACATATATAAATCCCAAAATAAATTGCGACCGGTTGCCAATTGAGTGGAACGGGTATGGGACTGGGCCTGGGACTGGGAGTGGGAGTGGGACTGGCTTTGTGACCGGTTGGGTTAGGTGGCGTATACATAATGAATATATTGGCAAGTGTCAAAACAAAAATTCATATTGTTAATTGAACAACAAGGCGAATGCACCAAAATCGGTTATTCGCCAGGTCATTAGCAGCAAATTTAGTGAATGTGACAAACAAGCAAACAACGAACCACAAACAACAAGCAAAAAACGGAAACCAACAGCAACAAGCAAATGTGAACAATGTGAAGCAACAACTTGGCTGAAAGCCTTTCAATCAATCTGTGTGTGTGTGTGTGTGTGTGTCAATATTTATGCAATAAAAACTGGCGCAAGGCCAAGGGACGCACTCGTTCAATCAATTGACCAAGCCAAGCCAAGCCAAGCCAATGGCCAATGGCCAATTGGCCCATTCGTTAAGGCCACATTTGGCTAACCTGTTGGCCAAGCGGCGCCACAAAGAAATATATCAAGAAACGTACGTACGAAAGAAAGCCAATCGCTTTCAAGCGAGAGTCGCTTTATGCGTTATCCAAATATTTCAAATTACAGAAAGCATCTTTGACCACATGAAGTATATATATTCTTGATCAGCATTGACATTCGTCAATCTCAGAGAATATTAACTAGAGTACCCTAAAATTGATCAATTACCTTTTTTCGCTTGCGATATACACATTAAATCGTTAACAATGTATTCTTAAATTTTGAAAATTAAAAACGTGGTTTGCAGACGTTAGAAAAATATATAAAAACTGTTTAATTTTCTTCGGAATCGGTCAAGGAACACAAGAGATATCGAAGATTAAAGTTTAGTCAAGAATTCCAAGCAAGAGTTTAGGGTTCTCCTATATTTATTTATTTTTGATTTTTGGAAATGTTTAAGTATAAAGTTTAAGTTTACCAAATCCACATTTATAAAAAGTAAGTGCTTAAAAAATTCTTTGCCCCTTAACGTTTTTGTTAACATCGAATGGTAAATAGGCCAACATTTAAAGTATGGTTGGAGGGGACGAAATCGCAAAAAACTGATTAAACCATCCTCGTCCTTTCAAAAACACACTGAGAGCTGTGTGCAATGAGCGTGGCGCAAAAGGATTATCGAATTGTGAGGCCCGGAAACCAATACATCAGCCTGTTGTCTTCATTTCCTTTACCAATAAATTTTCATTTTAACTATGTCGGATGAGAGACGATGCATGCAACATTCAATACTCGCCACCGAAGTTGCTGTTGTTGCTGTTGCTGCTTTCAGTGTGTGACACAATTTTCCCGTTTGGCTCGTAAATTCAATTGACGGAAGCGCGTTAAAGTTGCAACATCTGTCTCGCACAAACAAATATACATATATAAAGTATGTCGCAACATTATATATTATGCATTTGCATATTGAACACACAACAAAACCAAAAAAAAACAATCCGCAGCTCGCAAAAACATTTGCTTGTAATGTAATGTACTGGTATTTACGAACGTGTTAAAGACGCATTTATGTCCTGGCCACATGCGATGGCAAGGCCAGTCAGTAGCTAGTAACTGGTTTTTGCTGAGCCAAGTGGCAAGTGGCAAGTGCCGAGTGGCCAGTGGCCAGTGGCAAGACATTTGGCAAGTTCAGCAATCTTTTTTTTCTTCACACACACAACACAACACAACACAACACTAGAGCACAGCGCACTTGCCTTGATGGCCATAAATCCAAAGCTCTCTTGGCCATAAAACGTGCTGCATATAGCAAAAAATCTTATACTCATATCCCCCCACCACCTGTTCACTATCCCCTTGACGCTCTAGAGTTCGACACCTGCGATACCCAACTTAGCCTAAGCTGAAACAAAACTTATTTCTGTCTGTGTAACAAACACCAATACACACACACACAATCACGTATACGTACGCACATACTTTTAGTCGCAAATGAACACAATGCCACTTAGATTTATGGCCAGTCTCCGTGTGTGTGTGTGTGTGTTATGTTGTGGTTTTGCTGCGTAGGTCCATTTGTGGATCTGTTTATGTGGCAAGGTCATTCTGATGAAGTGAGCCAGCAATAGTTGTATGCTCATATGTTTACCTTACAGCCACAACGCCAACCGCTTGTTAGATAAACTTAACGTTTGCTTTTTTGGGAGGCAAAAATAAATTGTTGGGTTTGAAGGCAATATTGGGATCATAAGTAAGTAAAAAACTATTTTATTGATTTTAAAACTACTAAAAAAAAAACTCAACTAATAGATGCCCAAAATACTATACTTAATATATTACGTATACGTAACGACATACAGACAAACGGAATGACAGACATGGCTATATATATATACATATGGTCAAAATAATAAGAACATGTGCATGACATTTTTTAAATCATTAATAAATTTATTTTCATTTAACATATGAGAAAAAAATGTTACATTTCATAACTTATATAATATTAAACAACACAAACAAAAAAGTAAGAAAACAGAAACAAAGAAAAGGTTCGAATTTCACCATAGAACTTAAAAACTTACAAAAATGGCTGGACAAAATAATAAATACATCTGGTGTATGTAATAGAAAATAAGGTTATAGTGTATTTTTTAATTTTTTTTTTAATTTTTCGTATATTTTCTTTTGTTAATAGCCAGGATATCCGCCTTTATTTTTTAGAACTTTGTCCATTCTTTTTGGCATGCTAGATATTAGTTTGCGGCACGTCTCAACTGGAATCTCATTGTTTTTGCTTCTGTTTTCTTACTTCTTTGTTTTTGTTGTTTAATATAATATAAGATATGAAATGTAACATTTATTTTTCTCATTTGTTAAATGAAAATTAATTTATTAATGATTTAAAAAATTTCATGCACTTATTATTTTGACCATATGTGTACATTGTAGGGTCGGATTCCTTCTGCCACAACAAACATAGGCCCAAAATAATTTTACCACATTAAGGGATCCGGGTATAAAAATATTTAATTTTAAATCATTGATTTCATGCAACTTTCAAAAATAACTTACTTGTTCATTTTCCATATTATTTGTATCAGAAACTATAGCACAGATTTTGGTCAGCGGTATTTGGCTTCCTGGATGCCAGGCAGTCAATCAATTTGTCAATCCGACGATCCGTATATGTAAGTATACATATATAAAGTATGTGAATCACATGCACATATTTAATAAGTGCGGACATTAAACAATGCCGTTTCTTTGGCTGCGAGCGACAAACTGAATGCCATTACTATTGAATAATGAAATATGTGAAACAAAAGCATTTCACAGCTCCCCCCGCCAAACGAAGCACACCCCCTTTAGGCCAAGTGGAATATTGCATAATTGAAACTTATTAAAGCAAAAACACAAAATCAGAGGGAGAAGAGAAACAAACTTATTTCAGTCTTCTTCATCGATTTGTTCGTTGTTCAGTTTTTTTGTATAATTCAGATTACACTTTATTGTTAAGAATGAATTGAATTATTTAGTTTTCTTTTGTTGTTGTTGTTGTTTTCTTTTTTCTCTGTTTTTAGTTGCTCTTAAAAGTTGTGTGTTCAACTTTTGTTTGAATTGTTTCTCTATTTGTTGGTTTCTTGTTGTGTGTTGTGATTGTATATTAATCATAATAATAATCATCGTAATAATCATAATAATAATAATCATAATAATGCAATATGACATAATATATGCATGTATATACATATACAATCCTAATTATGTTTGTTTGTTTGTTTGTATGTTGGGTGTTGTTAAGGGGCACAGTTTATATAATTCGATTTACCTAAAAAACAATTTACAAATATATAAAAAACGAATTCATCTAGTTAAACTAAATTACGTAAGCATATAAAAAACGATTAATACGTTATACTTAAATATATGCATATATATTTTCTTTTCCCTTAAATTGTTTATTCTCTTATGTTTCCTTGCTTAACTGTTTCTTTTGCTATTTGTTTGACACCCTGCATCCATAAAATGGATACATTTCTGCTGCCAATCAGTTTTTAGCTGTATTCTTATAGTGTAAGAAAGCACAAAATAAAAAATTGTTTACAGCTGCGCAATAAATATTAAATTGTATTTATATGTGCCTTATGTATGTATGTGTTACGTGTTGTTTTTATTTCTGTACGAGTCTAAAAAGCATTTAAAAAAACATTAAAAAGAACCGAAATAAATTCTGCTTAAAAACACAACGAATTCTGTATAACATACAGGTGAAATACAAATACCAAAAAGAAACTCGGGGAATAACAAACAAACAAACAAACCAGACACAAAACAAAATGTAGCGCATACGCCGCGTTGTGCAGGAAACACAATTAGCTGTGTGTGAGTGTGAGTGTGTGTGTTTGTGTATAAAAATGCAAGGATATTTAATGTTGTTGAAAAGAGTGTGTTTTGACAGCATAATATATGCCATAGAATATGTTTGAAGTACAGTAAGCGCTGCATAAAATGACTATGCCATGCTGCCATTGTATGCAGCGACTACTGTACTTAAGCCTTTCGTATGTATTGCTTTGGGTATTGTTGTATTAAAACTAAAGTCGCAGATCCTTTTCATCATTTACAGCACTGTCAGAAGCCGTCTTCTGCCTGTGTGTGTGAGTGTGTGTGTGTGTGTGTGTGTGTGTGTGTGTGTGTGCAATGTGCAACAGTCGTACTTCGACTACACTTAATCATATTTAATAATAATAAATAAATGTATTCAGCTGCTTTCAAATATCAAGTACTATATACGTTTTTGTTGTTGTTCTTTTTGTATATAAGTTTTAAGGGTTTCTCATGTTTAATTTTGTCCCATGCTTATAAGGGCGTTTCTTTGCTTTATGTTGTTGTATATTGTAAATATTGTAACATAATAATATGCCATTATATGCTAACTTTAAATTTAGTTTTACTCGTGTTGTTGTTGTTTTCTTTTTTCTTATTTTTTTGTTTATTAAAAATTTAACCATTTTTCTTTGCACTAAAAACTTAGCATAAAAATTTAACAATATATATATTTATTTCTTGTATATATATTTTATATAGATACTTTTTCTTTAACTTAACTTTGCTTTTCTTGTTGTTGTTTTAGCTTGTCTATTTTTCTTTCATCTCTTTCATTGATTTTATATTAACAATGTTGGTTTTTTATTATGTATAAATTTATGTTTCTTGCCGGGTTATCGCGTTAAGTTTTCCATTTCAAAGCTGCTCCCTTTTTGTGTATAAATTATAGCTACAATTTTCATTAAATATGCTGTTTGTATATATATAAAGTATATACTTCACTATACCTTTTTAAGTTTATTTTTTAATATTATTTTAAGGCCAAAAATGTCAAACGTAAGTTTCTTGTCAAATTATTTTTGATGTCAACTTAAATAAATCTTTTTTTTTGCAGCAGCAGCTAAAAATTCTTGTTGCCTGGGATAAAAGTTTGTAGCAAAAGAAAAGGAATTTTGGAATTGCAATTGGTAATTTATTATATTTATATATTTAATGTTTACTTTTTTAATTATAGTTTATATAGTTAATTTATTTTATAATATGCCTGCCTGTTGGGAAAAAAAGGATTGTTTTTCTTGTTTTGCCTGCCTACCAAAAATTCTTTATGCTAATTGCAATTTAGTAAAAGTGGGAAGCGTGGGAGAGGAGGGCATTTAAGACACACCAATTATCACCTACTATCCAATGTGTGGTTGTTTTTGTTGTTGCTTAACGCTAGTTTAACTTATATAATGTGTGTATGTATGCGTGTGTGTGTGTGTGTGTGAGTGTGTTACGTCTTTGTAAAGTCAGTCGATTATTTTGACAACAAAACTCTAGATAGAAAAATAAAAACACAAAGATTTAAATCCAATTTGTCTTTAAATGGTTTTTTTTAGGGTTAAGTTGAGGGGGGAAGGGTTTGGTTGGGGCTCGCAGGATGCTGTCCGGTTTGTGGAGTGCGGTCCACCAGTCTGTTTGGTATTTTTTGTTTTTGTTTTTCTCATATTGTTTTTGCGTTTGCGTTTTTAATATATTTATTTTTATTTATTTGTATTTTTTGTAAGTTTTGCTTAAAACAATAAACTTGTAACTTGATATTACGTGTACTAGGTTCATCGCAGTATATAATTTTTTGTTTTCTCTCTTCTCTGTTTTTTGTTTTTATTGTTTATTACAATTTTGTTTAATGCTTTATATTTATTGTATTGTATATCAAAAAGTTTCTTGTGTTAGCTAAACTATTAAAGTCTGTTAATGCTTATGTTTTTTTTAAATCTACTAAACCTTGGAACCGGAATTTGGGATTTGCTACCATGCTAAAAACCTATATGATCAAAATAAAAATATTTCCAAATCTGTATTTCCTAACAGAATATATTTTAGCATAGTTCTTTTGTTTCTTTTCTTTTTTTTGTATGTGCTGTTCGTAAATTTTTTTTTCTTTAAAAATTAACGTAAATATAATTGTAAATATTGGTAGTTGCATTAATCATAATTATATAAGAACACATTTTTCCGAGATATTCGATTTTTTGTTTTTCTGTTTACAAAAATTTCCATTATGAATCATATAAAAATGATAATATATATAATAAGATACTATATATATAAATATATATATATATAATACACAAGTGTAGTTTACAACAAAAGGCAGAGATAACCTAGTTGGGGTTAGCGGTGTGTGTTTAGGAGTAGGTCACGCTGGGGGTAGGTATAATGCAATAAAATCAAGCTGATCTCTTTTAAAAAATTTACGAAAACTTTGTGTGTAAAACCAGTTTAAAGTTTTTGGTTTTTAAGTACTTGTTGGCTAAGAGGCGTGGTTATTTTGCAGTGTTTGGAAAACGAATCTAACTAAAGAGTGTATTTGTTTTTTTTTTTATTTTTTACTTTTAAGTTTGAAAATTTCTGCTAAAATGCATTTAAATTTTTCTTTAGTTTTCTTTTTTTTTTAAATGTTTTTGTTTGTATACTTTGTCTATGAAGCGAGAGATTAACTGAGTTACGTTTTTTATTTTGTATCTTTCATATATATTTGTTTTTGTTTATTTACTGTGTTGTCTCATGTATGTATTTAGCCTGTGGTTTTTTGTTTTTCTGGTCTAGAAAAAAGAATATATATAATATTTTTGAAATATTTTTCTTTTTTGTAGCTTGCTTGCTTTATGTAATTTTAAGTGAATCCTCGCCCAGGATCACATCCTTGGTTGAATGCTAGCTTAAATAATGATAAAAATTGTTTTCTTTTGTTTTATTTTCTTTTCCTCTTCCTCTTTTTTTTTGTTGTTTGTTGCTACTATTGTTATTATAATTATTATTGTTGTTGCTGCTGCCGCTTCAGTCCTCCAGCTGCAATTGCTGCTCGGGCGATGTTGCCGTTGCTGTTGCTGTTGCAAGTATTTCGAGCGGACAACCAGCAGCAACATCTGCGACAGAGCCGGTTGAAGTGTCCATGAATTGCGGCTCTGGTTATGTAAGATCCTGCTGTGAATCTATTGAGAATAGCTCCTTGTATAGCGCTGGGAACACAACATTCGGATGCTGTAGCTTAAACTTGCTCAACGCTTCCATGTGCAAAATCGAAATATCGCTAAAATCACAGAAAAACAGAAAGTTAGATAAGTTCAATTAAATAGTGAGATTGATATATACCGGAAATTGGGTATGTTATTGAGGAGCGTGTCCAGCACGGTTACATCGCCCTTGAGCGGCGCATGATTCGTTTCCAGCTCCTGCCTTATTGCATTCATGCTCAGATTAAAAAGCCTCTGTATTTCCGTATTGCCGCGCACTCCATTGCGTTCTAAATTCAAGGTTGATCAAAAATTGAATCTTTGTCTTGTGTGGGAATCTTACCTGGCCAGAGCAGCACTAGACTCTGGTAAAGCGCCAGTTCGGTTTCAGTCAGTTTTAGTTCGGCTATGGATTTAGCCGTTTGGAAAATGCGCGACACCAGACGCATCTCATCCGAATCGGATGTGTAAAATGCCTCCTGCGGCAGCATAACATCGCCATACAGCACAGCATTCTGTGAGAGATCTAGCAATCTGGACATGCGAACAATCGCCAGCTCGAATGAGCCCGTTTTCAGCAACAATATCTGTAACAACAATCAAAGTTTTTTTTTTACGTCTTTTGATAATCTATTTTGTTAGCTTCTATAATTTCTTACCTGATCGTCTTGACTGAGGCGCATAAAGCCCGGTATTAGCTTTGCAAATTCGATTATATTCTGTATCATCTGTGTCAGCTTCTCGGCGCAGTCCAGCCAGAGTTCCTCTTGACCCAGGTTCTTGTAATAGAGTATGCGTGATAGATCCTGCATAAATTGGATTCGATTTAGTAAACGAATATCGAGCATAAAATAAATTATATTAATATATTACTTTACTAAACTAGCAATTATTTTGCCTAAGACCCAATTCAACAGGGTATAATGGTATAAATATTCTTGATCAACCGAGTCGACAATCGAATCGGTAATTATAATTTCTTTTATGCTTTTAATACTATTGACATAAAATGGAAAATCTGTGAAATTCTCCTCGAAACCGGTGAAGAAAGTCCAGAGTTTTCGAAGATTACAATTTAGTTAAGATGCGGAAGTGCAGGCATTTTCTGCACAAGCTTTCACCAGCAAACAAATATTTAAATAATCACTGTACAGAGTAAACATAAAGTCTAGGTATTTCCTGGGCGAGCTCTTTCGACAAGAGGGTTCCTACTTAATGTCACACTCGGTCACGATGAATCCATGAGCTTGTATAGGAAACTGAAGTTGCGCATTTCCTGCAAATGTACATTTTCTAAACACATGTTCGTTTATAGAACCACTTAACAGATTATTGTATCGAATTCATGTTAACAACATTGCCATCTTTATCTGACCTTAAGGTCCTAGGTTTCGACTACCTTTTATACCCTGAACCCATGAAATGGGTAAAAAGGGTATAATAGTTTTGTGCAAAAGTGTGTATCAGGCAGAAGGAAGCATCTCCGACCCCATAAAGTATATATATTTTTGATCAGCATCAGAGCTAAGAAACAATAAGAGCTAGAGACCTCAGATTCTGAACATAAGCTCATTCAGGTCCTAGGCAGTACAAGTTTGTTTCCGATTTTTGATATCTATTTAAGTTTCCGATATACACATGCTATCGATAACATTAAAATCTTGAATTTGGAAAATGTGAAATTTGTTTTAGATTTAATTTCATCGAAATCGGTTGAGAAACACCAGAGATTTCGAAGATTTAAGTTTAGTCACAGATGCATATATACAATTACTTCACGCATTATGTACAGGGTTCGGGGTATCTCCTAGTCGGGAAATCTTGACTAGAGCCTTCTAACTTGTTAGTAATGAGGTAGTACCTGATAAGGTAGAAAATTGTTACAAAGGTGTTCCCCTAAATTGACTGCCAGGTTGAATTGGATTACAACATTACATATCGATCTGATAGGTTCATTGCGACCTCTTCTCTGCCTCTACTTTTTTTTTATCAGACCCAGGTTCTGCACAGAAGCAAATAATTTCGTTAGATCAAGGGATTTTAAGTCTTTAGAATGGATGACATGTTTTTCTAAATAACTAATTATTTCCCTAGACAAGGCTACGCAAGGAGGATTCCTCTTCCATGTCTCCTTTCTAGCCTAGCTAGGTGACTTCTTAGTCTGCACTGTCCTGTCAGAAGATCGGGGAATATCCTACGTCTATTTGTACCCAATAGATACTACTAGCTTTTGATTGTAGCCCATTTTCTATAGTCCAAGCTTGGTGCTTTAAAGTTTAAACGCACCTGAGGCTTTCGGAACATGTCGTGCACAGATTCCAGTTTGGTATTTGTGTTTGCATGCGCCTCCGCCAGTGTTTTGATCAGCACATCGTTAATATCGCCATCCGCTGAAAGAGTAAATAGATATGAATATACTGATACATTGAGATTAAATGTATGTTCGATATACCATGACTAATAAATTCGGGATCGATCATTGTGGTGCGCGGCTCGTATGTGGTACTATCGACATAGTCAGCCGATATATCGTATTGCATTGTCTGCTGGGGCGTCACGGATGCCGAATAGCCGTAGGGACTGCCGTAGCCGACCTCGTTGTTTGAGTAGCCGCCGCTGTAGCTGTGTAAAGAGGGTAAGGACCCATAAATACATGTAGAGTATCGAATAAAATTGACGGGCTTTCATTATATATATGCGTTCAATACTGCACCTGTTGTAGTTATTGTGCTGCAGCTGATCGCTGCTCGAGGGCGTCTGTGTATCGTATACGGAACTATCCGGTGCCGCATCGCTCTGAGCACGCATCTGGGCACGATGGAAGCGCACCTCATCCTCGACCTTCTCACGTTGCTTCTTGGACATTCTGCCGAATTTTACAGCTACAAATAATGAAATTAAAATGCAATTAGTTCAAGTGTATCTATCAGAGATAAGACTGTATCTGATCTGAATGATCTGAATTTGATTTGTGGTCTGTTTGTGGTCTGCCTGCATCATACCATCACGACTCATTCCCAATTTTAGGCACTTTTGCAGTCTACAGTATTGACAGCGATTCCGATTCACCCGATCCACGACGCATTGCTTGTTGCGCGGACACTGATAGTTCACCACGGAGCTCTGCGATCGCCGAAAGAATCCCTTGCAGCCCTCACAGGTGATTACGCCGTAATGCACACCCGATGATTTATCGCCACAGACTTTGCATGGAATTATTTCAATTTGAGCTGCAATTCAAAAAAAGATTTTCAAACAATTAGTTATTGATTTTGGTCCAGTTAAACTAACAGTTAGTTAAACTCTAGATAAGTTTGTTGCGCGAGTTAACTGGCGTTTACTTCAAAGTTAGGAGTCCTAACCGAACATTGACAAACTCAAAATTTGACTAAACTGCGGTTAGTTAAACTAACCGGACATTGAGAAGTTGAATCAAAGTGTAAAACATTATTATTTCTTTCTGTGATTTTCAGCACTTTTCTAACAACAAAAATAATAAAAAATGTATCGATAGGAATATCTGGACAAAGAGATACTTTTTGTTTAGGGCACACATCATGGCTTTTCATAAAAAATAGGTTTTTGAAAAAAATACAAACATTAGATTTTTTTGGCCTGTAAGTTAAAGAAACTTGGTGGTTCTATTTTAAAGATCGATGTTGTATATTAAGGTATAAGATATGCTAGAGCTTCTTACTGAATATTTAACTTCAAATTGTATATGTAGATTGCTTTGCAATATCTATCAAAGCTCTAGGTACGAAACAACTGACTTTTATATCGATTTGTGCTTAAGCCTAACAATACAATTGAGTTGGAAGATTCTAGAAGCCTTATTAGCTTAGCTTATTAGTCCAGTTAAACTAGCAGTTAGTTAAACTCAAGATAAGTTTCTAGCTCGAGTTAACTGGCGTTTACTCCTAGGTTAGGAATCTTAACCGAACATTGAGAAACTATATTAAGATATAAGATATGGTATGGATTTTTAACTTCAAATTGTATACGTAGATTGCCTTGAAATATCACTCTAAGTTCTAGATATGAAACAACTCACTTGTATATCGATTCGTGCTTGAACCTAACTATACAGTGATGTTTAAAGATTCCAAAAGCTTTATAAGCTGTGGTGTAAGTAAACGAATATGCATTATTAAGTAAATAGCTAATAAACCAAGTTACAGACTACAATTCTAGCTATTGAGTACGATGAAGGGGTTATAATCGGTGCCGATTCTCGCACCAGCTGCGATACCTTTGTCGCGAATCGAGTTGCGGACAAGTTGACCCGACTCACGGACAAGATATACTGCTGTCGCAGTGGAGCAGCGGCACACACACAAAACTTGGCCGATGAGGTCAGCAACATATTGGCTGCCAATGAGATCTTCGTCGGCGAAGAGGCGCTCGTCCACGATGCGGCCGCCCAAATGAGGAACAAGATCTATAAGGGTCGCGGTACAATGCTGGCCGGCATAATTGTCGCCGGCTGGGATAAACGCTGGGGTGGTCAGGTGTACGGTGTGGGAGTATCGGGATTTCTAGTCCGTGAGCCTTGCTGTCTATCCGGCTCGGGATCAACCTTTATCACCGGCTATCTCACGGCCCACTACAGGCCGGGCATGAGTGAAGAGGAGGGCGTGGAATTGATCAAGACCGCTGTGCTCATGGCCATACACAACGATTGCAGTTCCGGCGGAGTAGTACGCATTGGCATCATCAACAAGAATGGTATGCATACCAAGATCTGTTATCGCGATGAATCCGAAATGCTTCGTTTCACCAGCGACCTTTTGTGGTATAGCGAATTTGGGTTTCCCTAAGACTTTAAGAATAACCTCTAGTCAGGAAACTTTTAGAAACTTTACCATATTTAAAACAAACTTTACTAAGCAACATTTTTAAACCCTGTCTTAAAAACTAGATTTCAAAGTAAAACTACTAAATTAATAGTATCACAAGCTTAGTTCCTAAAGGAACGCGAGTATTCAAGTATCTGTTAAATGTCAATTGGTTTCGGTAGTCTATTGAAAAGTTCAGAATGAGAGACGATCTCCCGAAAATAACTGTAAATGCTGAACCACTGTATACACTGCTTTCCATATGTATTAGTGAATGTCTTTGAATCAGAAAACAAGCATGCAAGAAAAAATCCAGTTCCCGTTTGTTTGTTATGGGTACTATCAAGAATGATAGAGACCAGATTGCATCATTTGAAGAGTTGCCACAGTATGACGTTTTTCTTAAAAAAATTTAGGCCATACAAATTATAAACAAAACGAGTGAATTTTAAGTTGTTTGGTAACCCTGAAGAAAACAGTAAATGAAGTGCACAGTGGGCGGTTGCAGCCAAAGGCAGAAAAAAAAGTGTAAAAAATATGTAATTCAATTAGGACATGGAATGTTTTATTTAGGTATTGGTTGCTGTATTTAAAATAAATAACAATAGCTAAGACTTTTATGAGATAATTCATGAACTAAGTGCTATTAAAAAATAATATCAAATTTGAAACCTTGTCCTACTGTCGGACGGTTTGCACATTTTTTAAAAGCCGTTGCTTTTAAATATTTAGCCAATAGAATCAGGCGAACAGTGACGTCAGTGGCCGTCTTCCATTCTTGGTATGTCGCAATCTTGTCTCTATCATTCTTGGGTACTATGTTTTCGCTCGAAACGACGAACGAGCAACAATTCCTTGGCTTGCTTGCCTCACTACACAAAGTTTTTGTTTCGTTTGTTTTGTTAGCGCTCAAGACAGTCTTGAATTTGAATTTGGTACAGTTTTCCCCCACAACTGCAACTATGAAACATACTAAAATGTATATTAAAATATTAAAAAAATAATAAATTGCTTTGTTACATTTTTTTTCATACTGTTTTGAGTTGGGGGCACACTTTGTTCCGCTTCACATTATTGTTGAGCTAATTCAGAAGCCATTACCTGTAACCATATGGAATTTTGGATCCGCACAGAGAATGTAATGCAAATTAAAGTTCTCGCTCTGGCAGACAGAATTTGCTACCATTAGGATTATTGCTTGGGTTTAGTAGGTTGGCCCATTGTCGTGGCTTAACAATGCCAACTCGCAAAAGAACTAAGAACATACCTATTACGCAATAGAAGCTAATGCACTGAGAAAAATGAAATGGAAATGAAACCAACTAATAACAAAGCTGTAGAGAATGAGAGTAAACGGAAATTTTGCTTAATACATGTGTCAAATTATGTTTAAAGTATTCGTGGTTTTGTTTTCGCTCAGTGTAAGTACCTCAAGCCACTTGTTTATGCCTAGACAATGGAACAAGCTGCTTCAGTTCAAGTAAATTGAGTTTGTCAGTCTGTGTGTGTGTGTGTGTGTGTGTGTGTGAGACAGACAGCTGTTGGGATTCCCTCGCAGCATGCAACAATCCTTTTCATAAACGATGCTGATGATGATGATGATGATGTAATTTCTTAGCGGCAAACAAAGAGAACAGCAACAACATAAGACTCAAATACGAAAAGAAAAAAATCTGCTCATGATCAACTGCAGAATTATAAGCGAGAACTGGTTCTAGGCACTGCCTTTGACTGCGACAGAGACTGCGACAGAGACTGGGCCATGCAGAGTTGATTACAATCTATCCCCCGCACCCCTCCGCACCCATCGCACACACTTAGTATTGTGTAATCTAGCGCGGATTGCGTATTTGCCCACAAGGATGAAAAAGATGCGCTGAACCAAAAGTAGAAACACACAGACACACAGACAGCAGCCAACAGCCGGCAGTGCAGTCAACGTCAGCGTCGTCGCAGAAAAATGTGCCAAGCCGCTGACGTTGCTTTGTTGTTGCTGTTGTTGTTGTTGCTGTTGCTGTTGCATTGGGAGAAATGTGTGACAGTTGATGAGCGTCAGAGCGAATGAGTAAGTAAGTAAGAGACGTCTGTGTGTGTATGAAATGTTTTTCAAGTGTCAATGAACTTTTCCAACACACCATAATACAAATCATACAACACACGCACACATACACACAAGCACACACACAAGCACAACTCACACTCATTCTCGTGAGTGCGCGATGCGAATGAAAATATAAAAACACATTGAAAAGAAAGTGCCGCTCTTTTGTTCGCTCTTTGTTCTCGCTCTCTCTCTCTCCCTCTCTTAAGCGCGTTTCTACTCTCTTACGCGCTGTTCGCTCTTTTAATGCCAATTCAATTGCAGCTCAGTGCATTAGAGTTTTTTTTTGTTGTTTTTGGTTTTGTTTTTGGTTATTTTGAAATGTGTGTCGTCACCAGCGGGCTGTCTGTGACAATATTGGTTGGGTGTTGTGTGTGTGTGTGTGTGTGTGTTGTCATTAAGATTTTTCTGTTTGTGTATGTGTGTTTTTGTAACTGTAAGCAGCGCTTAAAGCGCTTTTAAATTGTAATGTTCTCAGGCATTATGAAATGCTTTGCGAAGCTTTACGAGATGCTAACCAAAAAATGAGAAGGAGAGAGATAGAAAGACATGTGTTTGACAGTAAATCTTTATCTTTATCGGCTTAGCTTTAGCTGTACTTTAAAGACAGATAAGAACGCGTTCTCATATACACAAACATAAGTACATTTGTATGTATGACATATTAGCGTTATGCAAGTCAAGTCATGTTAATGTTAAAAGCTCCAACTTTAAACTGAACTCTTTACAAATATATATGATTACAAGTATGTTATGAATAAGTCTATACGTATGTAAGTACTTTATCAGGAGACAATGGAAAGTGATGTTAACAAATATTTGTACAGTTAAATAGGTTCAAGTACTCAAAGTCGAATTCGTACGCGTTATTGTCATATAGAATGTTATTGACTGTAGAACAATGAAAAGCAAATAACGCGTTGACATACTTTCCAAATGTGGCAAATATTTGCCAAAAATTATTTGTCATCACAAAATGCAGACTTATGCCATATGTACATAGATAAGTCTGCTTATTTCATTATTCACGAGCTCATAACATATAAATATAGGATATGTAAACAAAATTTAAAGAAATATTTATTTATACCTGGTTAAAGCTTTTACAAAAGCTAAAAGATACATACATTTACTTTACTGTAATAAAAAGTAGATGATTTCAAAACTGCTCTTTCTTCAGAAGAAGTGGATTTAATGAAGGCAAAAGAAAGAAACAGTCAAAATTAAGAGTTCTTGATCACTCTGTTCCTTTACATCCGAGTCAATATGGTCATGTCCACAAAATAAATACAATAAATACACTTCTTATTAATGACAATAAATTCTAAAATTATGAAAGTTAGCGTTAGCTCAATTAACTTTTTCAACTTCAGCAAAATCGGTTTTTAAACACCAAAAATATCGAGAACTAAAATGTTCTCAAATACACACAGTTTCAGTGTATATCCTAGTTGAGTTTTCACGATAACAGTATTCACTTATGTCACTTATTTTCGAAATTGATATTTAAATAAACAAAATAATAAGTGTAACATAAATTTTTTTTAAATTTTTTCAAATCATGTTGAAAGTATTAATATATTTTATTACGTGTTGTTCGGGCTTCCATTACAATAAAATTTTGTATCATAGATTTAATTTTTGTTTACTAAGTTTTTATGGCATTATCATGTCCAGATAATTTGTAACCCCAAAACAATTAATGAATTCCTATTGATATATTGAGATATTATTTAGCATTCTAAAATTATTATATATTTTTTTGGCCTTGGTCATTAAAACTCACATAGGTATCAAGGGATAATATTGATAATCAAACATTTTATATTTTTTACGTTAAGCCATCTCCTCCCACCCTCCCTTAATCTTTAAGTCATTCAATCCTTCTTAAAATTTCATTGATAATTTAATTTACTTCTTTTTACAATGAAATTCATGCAGAAATTTATTAAACGCTGGCAAAGAATACTGACAAAAAATAACGCATACGCACCATATGCAGTGACAGCAAAACGAGTAACTGTTAATTAACTGCCTCAGTTGCTAATAAACACACCCCCCCCTCCCAAAAAAAAAGAGCCGCAAGTGCAAACCGCAATTTGCCAACGAGTTTTTCACGGGCTGCGAAACAAAAATGCACAATAAAATAAAATTCTGAATGGGCAACAAAATCGCAGAACAAAAACAGTAATAAATAAACACACTCACACACACACACACACTGGCAAACGAGAAAATGCAAAAATATTTTTGCATATATGCAATTTATTTGCATGCCTGCGGGAATTTTTCTTGCCACCTCCTGGGGCCTAACCCCCTTCCCCCCCCTTTATTAAAAGCGCTGTGGAACTGGGTGCAGCAATAACCAGAAGTAAAAATTAACATGTTCTTCTTTATTGCAAATGCAGGCTCAAAAACCCAAAATTAATATGCAGCGACATGTGCCAAAAGAGATAAATAAATAAAAAAAAAGAAGAAGACCTGCAAATGATTTGCAGTTTTGGCTTCGGCTGCTGCAGCGCCATCAAATAAAATAATAATAAATACAGCAACCAAGCAAAAAAAAACAAAAACAGCAACAACAGCAACAACGGCAACACTACATAATATCAGTGCAGTCAGACACAGACCGACCACAGAGCTGAGTGGGGCAGAGCAGTGCAGATAGAGCGAGAGCAACGGAACCACAAGCGCCAAAAGAAGTCGCAGTCTCAGTCGCAGAGCTGTTGTTGTTAATGTTAATGTTGTTGTTGTTGTTGTTGCTGCCGCTGCCTATTGCACAAGTTGTCACGAAGCGAAAATCGTTCGGGTGCCGCGGCACGAGCGCAACATTCGCATTCGCAAAAGCAGCTTCGTAAGTGGGTCAGCGAGCTGTGGGGTCAATGCACCGCTTGCCTGCCTGCTCGCCTGCCTGCTGAACTGCTTTGACTGCTGCTGCTGCTGAGAGAGCGAGAGAGTAAGCTCGTAATAATAATAAAATAGCGCCAACTCGCACACACACACACACTAGCACACAAAGGCAAGCACAAAGAGGAAGGCAGACAGACAGCTTTCATAGCTGCTCATTTTTCTCTTCATCACTAAGAGAAAAAGAGAGAGAGAGAGAGAGAGAGAGAGAGTGCGTGGTTCTTTGCGCCCAAGTTAACGTGCACACGTTATAAAAAAAAAAAAGAAAAAAAGTTTAATGAAAAACTCGTTTGCCAGCAGCTTTCACAAGTGAAAAGGGTAGGGAGGCGGGAAGCAGACCAAGCCGGCTGACGGAAAGTAATACACAAACAAACACACACACACAAGCACGCCACATAAAAGCCGTTATAGAGCGGCATTAGCATGATGTTGTTGTTGTTGTTGTTATCATGACTACGTAATGTTGGCGCTTTCTTTTTGCTCACAAGCATTTGCATATTTGTACTGTGTATATGTGTATGTGTGTGTGTGTGGCTAAGACGCCGTTAGAATTTGTAAAGAGCTGGAAATTCATTCACGCTGTCTCGCTGCTGATTCTTAATACAGTAATAATAATCAGCAGCAGCAGCAGCAACAACAACAACAACAACATTATAATAATATAATTTTAATTTACGCGCAGTTATGCCAAAGTCACAGTCACAGGCCTAACGGTGCTTTTGCCAGTCAACGGCCTTTTTTTTCTTTTTCTTTCTTTCTGTTTTTGGCAGCAGCAGCAGCGACGCAGCAGCGAGGCAGCAGCGCTGCGACGTCGCTGACCAACGCAGGCATTTTTGTGTAATGTTTACATTTCGCACTGTTCTTCTCTTCTCCTCTCTCTGCCATTGTCAGTTGCTTTTGTTGCCAACAAAGATCTGGCTCATACTCTCACACATACACAGCAATATTTATGTCTGTTCTTTTGGGTAAAAGTTGATTGACCCACGAAATTCCCGCAACAGCCGTCAGCATTATAAAAGCCCAAGGAACGCAATCGACAATTTCACAAATGATGTAATTTCTTCTTAACTGATCTTTCTAGCCAACTTCTGAGTTTTAGGTAACTGTTATGCTTAAAATAATATTATATTTATTTTTATTTGTTTTCTGAAAGATGAGTGTACCACATGACGTATGCTTATTGTTAATTTCTTCAACGAAAAATCACGTATACGCCACACGTGACTGTGTGTGTGTGCGCTGAGAAACAGTTTCATCACATGATTCATTTTTAAGATATTTCACTGTAATTTTTACATACTTATATTTTTTACTTGACTTGAAATGTATTGTGGAGGAGTTTTCCTACATTTTTGGCATTTCTGTACCTATTCGAAAATCCCAATAAGTATTTAAATATAAAACGTATCATATATCAAGTTTTTCTAGCATATTATAAATATATTATTTACGGTAGTTAGTTAGTAACTGCAGGTTATCTTCTTAGTTAACCTAACCTGAAAGCTAAGACTTTGTTTGCCAACAGTTCAGAACATAAGAAGTATAAAACTACACATGTATGTAAATGCCCCTATAAATGGGAGTATGACAAAAACTCAAAACAAAAAACAATTACTGGAAAAAACCATAGAGCTATTCTAATGCAAAATGCGAATGGGACAATGCCACAAGCTTAGCAAGTACAGTACAAAGTGCAGAAGCATAGAGTTAGGCATGTGTGTGTGTGTGTGTGTGTGTGTATTATGGGTACATATAGAAGCAGGCATTATGTATGCACGGCTTCAAATGCAACAGCGTCGACATAAATGAAACTGAACTCGACTCAAAAAAAAAAAAAATCAAAAAAAAAATATACAAAAAATACCTTGACAACCCCAAAAGCCACACACAAAGCCACGTAAACTGACACTTTTTTTGTTGTAGCGTTTCTTTTGCGCAACTTGCAACAACAACAATGACAAACAACAACATTTGCACTTAAATAGCCAATTATTTATGGTATTTAACTGTTGTTGTTAATATTCTAAAGCCTCGGTACACACAATATGGCCAAAAACGCAAACGATGAGAATTCTTTTTCTTTTTATTTTGTCGGTCCAACTACTAACAACTTCGACTAACTAACTAAGTGACTAAGTAACTAGTTGTTTGTTCAATTTGCGAAAAACAAAAAAAAAAAACAAAAAAGAATTCTTAAAGAAAATGCTAAATGCAGCGATCCAAAGTGGAATAACGAGTTTTTCCAGCCACCAACTTATTCTCTTCGCTTCTATGTTGGTTTTGTTGTTTTTTTGGAACAGAGGAACAGAACAACGCGACGTATGCGCAATTTAGCCAGCATCAATTGTTATTGTTATTGTTGTTGCCGCTGCAAATAAATTCTGATCTCTCATCCGCCCCGTTGGCTGACGCCGGCATCGCCGCTGACGTTGCGTGCAAATTGTAATCACACTAAAAAAAAAAAAAAAAGTCGAGTCGAGCAGAGCCCAAAATGCTGCACAAATACTCCACCAACATACATACATATACATACATACATACATATGTATGTCTATAAAATACACCAAACTAAAAGGCATTCATTTTGTTTTTCCACTACTGTTGTTGTTGTTGTTGTTGTTGTCGTTGCCATCGCTTCCATCATGCAACTGTGCGCACTAATATCCGTCCTTGGCTCGTCTGTTCAACTTTGTCCCAGTTTTTGTTTTTGTTTTTTTTTCGCATTTGTTCGCTCGTTCGCCATCTAACTTGTCGGCGAGTTGCATTTTTGTGTGTGCACCACACACACACACATACACACACATATGTATGTATATTCATTTGGCTCGACTCGCATTACCCAGTGGGACCCAATGGCATCTGTGAACTAGTTACCCCAGGAATGCGTTCTGTGTTAGGAATTTAAAAAAATACCAGAAGCACACCGCATTTTAAAGAGAAGTTAGAAGCACAACATAGAGCATAATTATATATTAATAATTATTAAAATAAAACAATAATATTTTAATTAAAATAAAAAATACATCAAAATAGTTAAGAAGAATAGTTAATGTACTAGTTTTAATAAATTTATACAGGATTATAAAATATGCAATTAAAGTAAACTTTAAAAAAACTAATTGTGATTAATGCATTAAGATAAAAGTAGCAATATTTTCAATAAATATTTTCAATAAATAATAATAATAAAAGTCTTTAGCATTTTCTAATAAAAGATTTTGTGGAACCTGCTCCAACTGGGTCTCTATGCAATCTCTTATTTGCAACTATCTGTGTGTGAGAGTTGCATAGATAAGATACGCAGCAGCTGTGCCTCTTGTTGCGTCTGTGGCAGCTCTCTGTGTTGCACTATGTGCGGCCCCGTGGGGGCCACTGATGCATTGCATTTTGTCTGGCCAGATAATTGCTAGAATAATATTATTGCATGCACATACACACATGCATACACACATACATAAATACATACATATCTGAAATTCATTGCTTGTTTTTCGCAGTAGTTTTTAAGTTTTGTTGATTATGATTCAAAGCAGTGCCTATCGATAATTATAATCGATTCTTTTCTTGTCTTTTAAATAGCATTGAAGTTGTGGCCTTATGACACACATTTGTGGTTAGCTTATCTCATAAAATAGTTTACTTGCACTTTTTTCTATATACATAGTTTTTTTAGTTAATCCAAAGAAAAACATGAGATAAGTACAACTGACAATTGTTCAGGCGTCTGTCTTTATCATTAAGCAAAGTCTGAAATACTCGAAAGATCGAACAGAGAGTCGCCATTTCAATGAAATTCATTGATATTATCAATCGAGTGTTGTTTTTCTAATTATAGATCGCAGCAATATATATATATATTTTAAAACTAAGAATCTGCCTAAAGCTTAAGTTCTACACTAAAGTCTAATGCAGATAAGTTTTATGCATTGGTGTGCGTGTGTGTGTGTGATTAGTGTGTGGAAAAGTAACAACAATACTTATGTGTCTGCTTATGCGGCTGCTTATCTTTACGACAAGTGCTGCGAGGCATTAGACAAATATTTCCAGGGGTTCAATGACCTTCTTACACTAAAACCTGATACATGTATTTAATTCATTGCAGATAAGCATTTGAATTCTTTCAAGTTTTAAATTCTAGGCCTAAAAGTTCTATATATTTTGAACCTTTTCAAAATGGTTAAAAAGTGTAAACTAAAGTTGTGCAACAGGCAAAAGGAGCAGGAAGAAGGAAGGAAGACCACATTGATCGATTGACTGACTGACTGACTGATTGATGGGTATTTAAAGCAAAGCACAAGCAGCAAATTTTCTTGCTTACCATTCGATTGCATGAAATTAGATACGGATATAAACAAATACACTTACAGGGGTAGTCATAAGTATTTGCACAACACTTAGAGCCCATTTACACGATGAAGTTTTTTGAAACTTCTTCACAAATCTGGTCGCATTTACACGTTGAAGTTTCTTCATATAGTTTTTTCTTTGTAAATGCAACTGCGATTTGAATTTATTGTCTTAACAAAATTAACATAATTTATTGCTTAAACAAAAAATGTTTTGATGCAAAAATGCTGTCAAAAACTATTTTCAAAAATCTCTTCGCTCGTATTTTTTATAATTTTTTTGAAAATTGCTAGAAATGTAAAAAAGTTTCAAAAGTAGACTTGTACAAGAATTGAAAACTTTCAATGGGTACTTAATGGGTTAAGAAAAGCAAGGTATCATTCAAACGGAAATCAAATTACCTTTCCATTGATACTTTACATAAAGTAAGTTCAAGTTATGGGTGGATTTAACTTTAAGTGTTGTGTAAATACTTTTGACTACCACTGTATGTTCAAAATTTTATATCAAAATACATAAAAATTTCTTGTAAAAATAAACTATATTAAACGCTTGCACATCTTTATGAAACATTTTGCGTATCGACAGCTTATTAAAAAATAATGTAGAGTGTCTGGATTGTTTTTGGGACGAAAGCTAATGAACTCATAAAAAAGATAGAAACAAAAACAACTGTACGGAAATTTGGTTTATTTGTTTGCAAACAACTCGAAGTCTGAAGAATTATTTGTTGTACTATATAGCATGGAAATTCCATGCCAATATTTGAATGTATGTTTATGCTTTATGAGGGGGTGAGGGTGGAGGGGGAGCGTTTTCCCACTGGTACATGGAACACATTACAAACAGCTGTCAGAGAAAATAATGGGAATATTCTATACACTCTTTCTATTTGCGTACAGACCCGAATAATTCAAATAATTCAACCCCTTCCCCCCTTAAGTTTTGGTGCGTGTCAAAGTAGCCAGTTAATGGCCAGCGAATGTTGGCCAAAAGGCAAGCGACAAAGTCAAGTGGCTTCTAGAGCTTTTTGTGCTAAACAATAAAAAGCGCAACAGCAACAAAAGGAAAGTGCACTGAAAGAAACTATGTGCAATTAAATAATCCAAGAATTAATTTTATATTATTCTGGACTTTTTACTATAAGTAAAAATGTGTTAATAATAAAATTGAGTATTTTCTCATTTTTTCCCCATTTATTTTGCTTAGTGTAGTTATAATTGATACTTCAACGCTTGTTGTACAACAAAAAAAGAAGTCGTGTAAACTAATAGCAAAACTAACGCAACTCTCCCTCTCTCTCTCTCTCTCTCTCTCTTTGTCATTCGCTCACAATCGAAATTTATGCGTAAATAATATTTGGAGATGCCGTTATTGCTGGAGGCGGAGGCGTCGTCAAGCCATAGAAAGCATAGCGTGTGTGTGTGTGTGAAAGCGAATTCGAGTGCTGCACCCCCCTTCCACGCCCAGTCTTGTCCATTCCAAATGTTGTAATATGCGTTGCGTTGCGTTACGTTACGTTGCGATGACGTCGACGCGTCAACGCTCCCGCATAACAACAACAACAGCAACAACGAGAGACGCTCACAAACACAAACACATACATACGCACACAAAGCACGCACGCAACTTACGCACTCTCTCTCTCCCACTATATCAGTGAGTGAGAGGGCCGTCTGTGCTTTCTTGTCACGTATGTGTGTGTGTGTGTGAGGGGTTTCTATGTGCGTGTGTTTGGATCTTTTCGGGTGAATGACCGCCGAAAATTAAATTTTTTGTCGATTTTAGACTTTTACTATGTTGACGTTGATGATGATTGTGTTGTTGTGTGCCGTTGCTTGCCAGTCTTCTTTTTTTTTTGTTTTTATTTTTTTTGACGAAGCTCACACCAAAGAGATACAGACAAAGAGAGAGGAAGAGAGAGAGGGATATACAATGGGCTGCCTTATGGTTTATAGTGCGGCGTTCGCACTATCGCTTGTACATATATATATACATATGTAGTAAGTTTGTAGCTTTTAGCGGGGGAAGTGGGTGGCGTTTGGGAAGGGAACGACCTGCAGGCTGTGTTTGTATGTGTGTGTGTGTGCCTAGACTACACAATCAGCAACAACAATAACAACAAGAACAAGAGCAAACGCAACGCAGGCATTTCACTCAGCAACAACAGCAACAACAACATTAACATTAACTCACTTTTTTTTTCGTGCGCTCTTTTAAATTTATTTCAAAGGGGGGAGGGTTGGGGTGGTGGCTTGAAACGTGCCGTGATCGCCAGAAACTTTCGACAACGCGAGTCTTTCGCATTATTTTCTTTTGGCTGCTTTCTGTTTACGCCGCATTTCTTTCACTTTGCACCGTACTATCTTTTTTTCTGTTTCTGTTTCACATTTTATTGTCGTCGACTTTTTTTTTACCGTTTTCTTTTTTTTTTTGTATTTTTATGAAGTACCGAGTGCCAAATGCCGAGTGACGAGCTGCCTGTTGCCTTTTTGGCAAAAAAAAAAAAAAATAAATAACTCGAGACAACTCAAAGTGAAAATTTCAATATAACAAAGTTGTCAGCTCTTTTATTTCTGTTGTTGTTGCTATGGGTGTTGTTGTTGTTGTTGTTGTTGTTGCGGTTGCTGTCGCGGAAGTCATAAACGCAAATTGCATACATACAATATTTCGATGAGTTTTACACACACACCAAGCTGCAGGGCACCCAGACCTCTCCCCCTTTCTCCCACCGCCCTGCTGCTGTCCCCCCTACCCCCCTCAAATCGTGTATACACGCAACTCACGCAGCGGTTTTAGTATCGTGTTTTTTTGTTGTTATTTTGGTGCCTTTTATTGCTCGACATTTTTGGGGTTGGGAACAAAGTGAAAACAAGAAAAGCTCACATTTCCCATTAACAAAGAAAATCGTCTCTTGAAAAAGCATTGCAGAGTATACGAAAGCTTACTGCATTACATTTTTCGAGTTTAACTAAAACTTAATGTTCGTTAAATAAAATTTAATCCTCTTTTTATGTGATTCATGGGTTTAAAAAAAAGCGTATAATGTATTTGAGAAAATGTAAGAAAAAGACAGAAGGAAGCATTTTCGACTCTAGATTTTTTTAGTTTACCATATTTCAGGGAAGAAAAAGTTTGTTTCAAATTTTCGATAGCTTTTCCCTTTCATATATTCATATTCACATAAAATCTTAATTTGAAAATTTTGAAACTTGTTCAAAAAATTATAGATAAAACAGCGGATATATCAATGTTTGAAGTTTAGACAACATTTATAACAAGGTATTTTCTAGTTAAGTTTTTTCGAAGAAAAAGAAAAGAAGAAAAAGTTTGTTTAAAATTTTCGATAGCTTTTTCCTTTCATTAATTCATATAAAACTTAATTTGGAAAATTTGAAACTTGTTCAACTAATTATTGACAAAATATTCACTTGGTTAATAAAAATAAAAGCAATGTAATGCTAGATTTTGATGAAAAGAATGTCGGAAAAATAATTAATTTTTTACTTTATATATTATATTTAAATAGTTCTTATAATGATTTGCATTAATTTGTCATAAAATTGATTTTCTAAATGACAGTTTTCTCATAATAAATAATTGTAATTTTAAGATATCTTAAATGAAGGATTCGAAAATTCAATATTTGTCCATTTTGGCACGTGTCTCTAAATAGAAACCAAATTGGGCCTAACATAAAACTAACATTTTTATTATATACTTTACTTTCGTGTCCAAACTTTTTGTTGTTGTTTTTTTCCCTTTTAGCCGTTACATGCGTTTAAGGCAGGACATCAAAAAAATCCCTAATAATAGTTGTTGTTGTTGTTGCTTACACACGCAACTTAAGCGCTCTGATTGACTTGGTGTTTAGGGGGTGTAGGGGGGGAAAAGGACGGAAATGGGGTTGGTCCATTTCCATTTGCAGACTTAAGGTTTCCATTCGTTAAATACACCCACCAAGATTGAGGTCTGGCGATTAAGATTTATGACTAGCGAACTAACCGTTGATACCCCCCCTTAACCCCCTCTTAGCCCCCCTAAGTATACGCATTAACCAACGAAACCGAAAAGCCTGACAAATGCTCATTATTCATTTTGGGCCGCTGACCCCGACGAGAGGTCAAAGAACGCAAAGTTCTTTTTTTTCCCCACACACAGCTGATAAGAGAAACGAGTGGGAGACGAGGTGAGGTGAGGTGCGAGGGAGAAGGGGGAGTAGGTCTTATTTCTGCAATTTGTATTTAAGATTGTTAAACATTCCACCTTTGAATAAATTGATTAATATTAAAATGTATATAAGTATTTTTTTGTAGATATGGCGAATGCATTGAGCTAAAAATAAACTCAATTTTGCGAACGCAATCAAAAATCATCGTTGTAAAATACAATAAAAAAAGAAAGAAAAACTGCCAACAATATACATTGTATATATATATATTTTTTTTTTTGCACAATACGTAGCCATAAAAATACAAACTTGTATGAGTGTGTGTGTGTATTACACCAATTCATATATTTTTATACAAATATGTAGCCAAAAAAAAATATAAATATATATATATAGCTTTTTTTGTTGGTTTATTTTTTTGGCATTACAATATCGCTTTTTATTGCTATAGCGCGAATTTTAATATGCAAGTTTCTTTATGATAATGTGTGCAAGTATGTGTGTGGTGTGTGTGTGAGTCAGCTATGACAAAAGGGTCTCTTAGATTGGCAGCTTATTGGAGGAGCAAACTGATTGCCATGTCGAATTAGTTTAATTGTTAATACACAAAGAGAAGAAGACAGAAGAGAGAGAGAGAGAGAGACAGCTTGTGTTTCGTAATGAATATATTACTCTGTTGCGTCTTCGTGGATTTCCCTGAAATAATTCCGCTTGAGAAACTCAACGCAAGTCGCCAAGTTTCTGTCTCAAGTGACTTTCACTGCCAACATCAGCTTAATTTACTTCGGTCAGTGGCCAATCGGTTAGCCAAGCCAACAAGCCAACAAGCCAACAAACCAACAAACCAGCTAACCGACTAACTGACTGACCGACTGACTAACTACTTAATAAAGCTATAATAAAAAAGTCAAGCGCAATATCAAATAATAATTTTTTGTTGCAGTTTAACAGTTGCTGAAAATATTTCATATAATTCTGTATT
The DNA here is from genome assembly GCA_018152825.1 of Scaptomyza hsui. Taxonomy (NCBI): domain Eukaryota; kingdom Metazoa; phylum Arthropoda; class Insecta; order Diptera; family Drosophilidae; genus Scaptomyza; species Scaptomyza hsui. The sequence goes on along the minus strand of JAECXO010000044.1, from coordinate 882,212 downwards.
GCTTTTCACTTTTAATAAACTCAACTTGATGTCTCTAACTTTGTTAGTTTCTAAAAGTGAAAGTTTGCATTAAAATTTCATTAGAAAAGTTCATTAAACTTGCTGCTTTATAAGGTTTTAAAATATCAAAATATTTGTATAACTTTGATGTCTGAAAAATCTAAAACTCGAATCTTTTACTGTATCTGTAAACCGGAAGTTAAATTATTGTGGAGCTATGGTAAAGTTTTCATCACTTAATCAATTTCTTTTCTTTTCTTTAAATAATCTAACCTATTCTTTGACAAATATCTAATGAGAATGCGTATACGTAATAATGGTAAAAATGTACTGTTCTTTTTACATCATGTTATTATTATTCTTTGTTAAATGTTCATAAAGTTACATTTCTTTGTTTAAAATGTTAACGATCTTTTGGTTTAATTGTAAGTTTGAGCATCTGATTTCTTGTAATGTTTTTACCTTTGATTGAACCACTTGAATTGTTTTGTCCCGCTGGTGATTGGACGTTGCTTTGACCCAGGTTATTGGCGTGTGCTTCCAGTTTTGAAGTGACGCTGCTCCACATGTCAAACATACGTTGCGTATACATAATTAAAACAAAAAGTTCCAAGCACTCGCCACCAAAACTTTATATTATTGTTTTTTTCTCTTCGTTATTGTTTAAATTGTTTAAATGTGTAGAAGAAACACACACACACACACACCTTTCTCTGTTTGTGTGTGTGCTTTTAACTTAATTATAATATTGTATATAAGTATTTTTTTATTGAATTTTTTGTAGAGCTGCACTTTAATTTTTGTTGTTGTTGTTGTTGTTGTTGTTGAGAGGTGTGAGGAGTAATTTTTTTTTTATATATTTCGTGTGTTTTTTTTATTGCACTTTTAAGAGTTGTTGCAGTTTTTTGTTTGTTTGTTTATTATTTTGTTTTATATGTGAAATTACTAATATCACAGTGAGGGGGGGCAGGGGGCGTGTTTTAAGCGCTGCTTTTGCTCTTCTCTTGCCAATATATGTGTATATAAGTATTGTATATATCTCTTAACTGTATATATATAGTATATATATAAATCTATGGTTTGTTGTGTATATATATCGTTCTAAATCTTGTCTTCAGGCCTGTAGGTACTAAAACTTGTGTGTGTTTTTTTTTTTATTTCTGGTTAATTTGTTTGCTTGTTGTTGTTTTTTTTGTATTATTGTATAATATATTTAACTATTTAATAAGACACTTGTTCGCGTATATTTTTTAAATAGAAAGGGTTTGTTTTTATTATTACAATTATTATTTAATAATAGGCTTTAAAGCGATTTTTGTTTAATAAGTTTGTTTTATTTGTTTTTAACTTTGTTTTTTTAGCCCTTTTGCAGAACATGCAAATTTTGTGGGCTGTGTAATTTTAAATTGTTGTTGTTTTTGTTGTTGCTGCTGCTGCTTATTGAAGTTTTAGGCTGCTTTTGTTGTTGTTGTTGTTGAGTTTTTAGCACTTTCACTGCGACTTTGTTGTTGCTGTTGTTGTTGTTGTTGCTGCGTTTGCTGTGATTTTTATGATGTTGTTTGCTGTTGCTGCTTTTGTTGTTGCTGCTGGTGTTGTTGTTATGCTCATTGTTTTGTCGATTTCTCTGTTTTGTTTGATTCCAAATCAAAATTTCCAAAAATACGAAAATTTCACGACAATTAATTCCGGAAGACATTTAGGCGCATTCTTCAAAACAGCATTTCCAATAAATTTCAACGTTGTTTTTTGTATATATATAAATATTTCTTTTCTATTTTATTTTTTTATTTATTTTTAATAATTATTACTTGTTGTTTATTTAAACACTTTGATGTATAAAATGGTTTGGCCCGTTATATAAATGCTTTTGCTGCGAGTTGTTAGCCATGGCCAATGCATGGCATTCAACATATTGTTAATTTAGTGGGCGTGGCAATCAGCCTGCGAATTTTATGTTTGCAAACATGTTAATTATTAAGTGAAAACAACACTTCGTGTGTGTGTGTGTGTGTGTGTGTGTGTTTGTGTGTGTGCGGTAATGATGTTTTTCCAATAACTGAAAACGAAAAAAAAAAAAACATCAAACAAGCCAAACAGGACATAAAAAACTGGGCCGTAACCGAGCCCAACTCCAACGAGGCAAATGCATGAGAATGTAACATGAAAAATCGATATAGAAATGAGATTTAAGGGTGCTAGACAGCCAGAACAGTTGGCGGGTGGGGGGAAGGGGAAGGGCCGACTAGTCATAATACAACATGGGTGGATTGGGGCTTCGTGTTGGTGGGAGTGGGAGTGGGAGAGTGTCGTGCAGGGTGGCAACGCTGTCAGACAAGGCGCGCCCGCCTGCAGAAACGAACATGAAATGCAGTTTACGAAGCAACAGCACAAACAACAACAACAACAACAACACGAATGACGACGACGCCGACGACAACTCATAAATCTCACAACGAAAGCTCTCCACGATTACACGTGTGTGTGTGTGTGTGTGTGGGAGAGTGGGAGAGCATGCGTGAGTGTGTGTGTGCTTTCTTGTAAACAGTGAAAAAAGTTCTATGACCTAAAGCTTTAGCGTTTGCCGGCATATCAAATACAGTGCTCGCCCAAAAGGTTGAACGCCGGCTCATTAATGAACGAATGCTTGTAGTACCCAAAAGAGTCCTTGCTAATCAAATGTAAGGTCCTTACTAAGCAATTTATAGACCTTATACCAAACGATTACTGTAGTTGCGGTGCGTAGATGTTTAGTTTAGGGATGGAGCCCTGTGAGTTTAGTTTATTGAAACTCGAAATGCGGAAGCCCGTTGGAAAGAAGAAGCAGGCAAAGCAGGCAGACATGCAAATACGTCACCAGCAAAATGTTCGTGTTGCTGTTGCTGTTGCCGTCGTCACCAAAGCGACAACAACAGAAATTGTGCCAGCAGCAGCAACAACAACAACAACAATTACAACTGTAACTAAAGCAGCGCCAGCATTTTTGTTCTGCCATTGTTGTAATGGAGAAATTTACATATAGAAAAGCGTCGCAGTCGGAAACAGTGGGAAGCGCAGCGCAGCGCAGCGCAAGCGTCAAATAAACTGAAAAGAAAATGAAAATGAATAGCAACAACAAAAACAACTACAACTACAACTACAACAAGTCATACAATTCAAAAATTCTCTCAGTGCGAGCGCACACGAACGACAACGAACTTACTAACGGTACTAAGCCGGTCAAGCCCGAAAAAGGGAGGCGGCAGCAGAGCGCCAACAACAACAACAACAACAACAGCAAGAACAGCAAGAACTGACGACAAAGTTACATGCTGACTGCCTAGCGTCGCTGCTGGCGTCGCTGCTCCGCTGCCGCAGTACGTTGACGCCGAAAAAGACCAATGACCTATGCTAGAGCTCTACACACACACACACACACACAAAGCATATTTATTCACATGCATAGCAAAGCATTGGCGCTGCCTCTGTCTCCGTCGCCGTCGCTGTCGCTGCTAGGCTTTTATTTTATATGTCTTTTTTTTCACCCGGTCTGGGGTGGCTCTCTGGCACACTTATAGACGACACATAGAGTGTGTGCTTAGCAATGTTGTTCTACTAACGGTAATGCAAACAGTTGCCGCTGAGCAAAAAGGTAGCGGCACCGAGTGCGAGTGGGAGAGTGAATCAGTGGATTGTGGGCTGTGGGCTGTGGGTTGTGGGTTGTGGGCGTGGACTGAGACAGAGACAGCGCTGCTTTAGGTGCTCTGAACTCAACTGAACTGAACTGAACTGAACTGAACTGAACCGACTGGGTGACTTACTGGGGAGTTGAGCTTAACTGTTGTTAACTGTTTACTGCCTATTGCCAACTGTCTTTTGCTTAGCAGTTTTCTTTGGCTAAGAAACTACTGCCTACTATAATAATCACAAGCCAAAAGCAGAAAACAACAACAACAGCAACAGCAACAACAATGACTGATAATCATAACTGGGCACAATGGGCAACAATTTGCATTGTTTTCTTCTCTTTCATTTTTTTTTGTTTTTTTTTTTTTTGTTTTTGGTGGGGGACTTGGAATCGGAATTGAAAATACAATGTGGCTACATTATGAAAGATTATTACTGTGAACTTTTAACTGTCAGTTTTGGCTAATGATAATAATGATGATGGCAGAAGCGATAGCAAAAACTTAAAACGAAGATGATATGCAAACAGTTAATGTCTGCTAAGAGTTGGTTTAACAATCCTAAAAACAACTAAAATGCAAAGTAAAACTATTCTCATATGCAGCTAAAACGTTGATTGTTTGTCTTCAAACTTTCAAGAGTTGAATGAGGAGGAAAAAGCTTAGAAACAAGAAAAGGCAGACAGAAAGACGTCCTCAAATCAACACAAGAGTTGCCACATAGTTTTTCGGATAAGATTTTAACTATGTACTTATTGGCAAAAAGTAGGAAAAAAAACTTTGTACTTTCAAGTTTTGATTTTATGAATAAAAATTTTTAATTTTTCAAATTTTACTTTCTTTGGAACAATGAGAATCTAGGAAAGTTCAGCTACTAATATCTTGAGATGAAACCTTTTTTTTATGTTTTTGAGAAATTATATAACATGATATTTGTAAAGAATAATAATTATAAAAATGCAGCCAGTTGTTAGCGGTAATCCATTAATAATCCAATGCTTGTTCGATAGTTTTTTACAATATGTATTATCCAATATTATTTATGCATGCATGAATAATCCTTAATGGCTTGATGCACACACACACGCACACACACACACACACATATACACACATTGCATTACACAATCTTTTATGATATATGTATATGTGTGTGTTGGTTGATTTTTTTTTAAGTATTGGGAGTTTGGGGCGTTTGCATTCTCAGCTGCTCCAAAAACGCTTTTTTTGTTGTTTTTTTTTTATTTTTGGAGTCTGTACCAATAAATTACGTCACTTGCACTTCCGTTTTGTTTTTGTTGTTGCTGTTGCTGTTGTTTTTGTTGTTTTTGTTGTTGTTTTTGTTTTTTGGTCGCATCACGACGTCGCTGTTGCGATTTGCGGTTTGCAGTTTGCAGTTGCATTTGCTGCAGTTAGGCACGATTTGGAATTTGAATGCACTCTTTTTACATATACATATTTGTATATGTATGTATGTATTTTTTCTGGGTGATTTTTGTTAATTTCTTTTTTTGTTGATTTTTGCTCACAGCTGAAACCGAACAACTTCACAGTTGCCTCTGCAGCAAATTAGCCAGGCATGTTGCGATATTTGAATTTGTTGTTGTTGCTGTTGTTGCAATTGGATTTTTCTAATGCTGCTGCACACACACGCACACGCACACGCACCGGAGAGCCGGATAGCGGGGAGAGACGCGCGCGTAACAGTTTGAAAAGAAACGCATCAAACACACACATACACAGAGACAACGATAGAGACGACGACGACACACAGACACAGACACAGAGACAGAAATCATATACAATAAGTATAATAACAACAACAACAAGAAATAATTAATAATAAAGATACAACGCGCAACGCATCGTAAACGCCGCCGCCGCGATACGCTCAATACGAAGTGTAGCTGAAGACTGCCTCAAAATGTTATCGAGTTCGTTGTCCAAGTGGCGCGCCGCGCCGCATTGCGGCCTCACTCACTGTGTGGCAGCAACTCACACACACACACATACGCATACTCGAAGAGAGAATGACAGAGAGAGAGAGAGCAAGCATTGCTCCCACTTCGCCCCCCCCACACAACCATCCCCACAAGCAACAACATAAGCACCACGGGTTGATGACGACGGCGACGCTGGCTGCGCTGCCTGCTGAGTGGGTATATGTGTCTCTGTGCCGATGACTTCTTCAATTTTTTTCACCATTACGCTTTATGCCGTTCATTCGCTATGGCAACCGCTCCACTGGCGCTTTTCTATGTCTGTATGTGTGTGTAAGAGTGAGCAGCGCGCGCTTTTTACTAATCAGCTGTTATCGTCGCTCTTTCAAAGAGAGAGAGACGAACTCTTTCTCTCTTTTGCGGTAATCAAAGCTTTGCTGCAGGCGGAAAAAGCTGTGTGCCATATTACTACTATTACAGCATTTTTGTTGCTGTTGCTGTTGCCGTTGCCGATTTTCGTTATTTTCATTTTGTACTGCGCTTCGCTGCGACGGCGACTGCGACTGCGACTGAGACGGCGACTGCGACGACGACTACTGTCATTTCCATTTGAAATTCCCAATTAGCAGGTCAATTGCTTTTTAGGCCAAACTGTGTGCATTGCAGTCGACTTCGTTCTCTCTCCCTCTTTCTCTTCCTCTTCCTCTTCCTCTTTCTCTTTGTCTGTCTGGACTTGTCCACTTTGTTTGTCCATTTGTTCCTTCATCCTGTGTGCGGCATTTAATTACACTTTCCTCAACGACTCACTTATGCATGAAAATTGTTTCTAATGGCTCTGCAAATTGCGCACAAATGCATTTTTTATAGCCAAATACAAATATGTGCATAAAAAACCCCCCTCCCCCAAAAACATATGCCACTTTTCTTTAGCGCTTATTAATAGGATTTAGAATTAACCAATTTAATGTACATTATCAAATATTCATCGGATAATGCTTTTATAAAAGTTTGTAATAAGTCTTAATTGAATGAAAATTAACACGTTCCAAATATCGACAAGGAAATATACTGTCTAGGATTCAGGGACTATTCTAGTAAATTTGTCCATAACTTGCTTTGAATATTTTATTTATTAGCTTATTTAGTAAATTTAATTAAAAAGTTTGATATCTTGTGCTTTTTTATCCTAGACTAAGAAAAAAACGTGTCAAAATTATTGAAAGGAAAGGCGAAAAGAAGAAATTTTAATAAAAAATAAAACACATTTTTAGGAAAATCGGATTTTTTTCTCACAAAAGTGAATCAAGTTTAACTATTGATCATGGCAGAAAAAGATAACCAAATAAAATTTTAGGTGCTTTACGAACAGAATCAAGTTTAGGATTTCGTTATCAAATAAACGATAAAGTTATTGTAAGTAGAACATAAATAATAATTTCTCCTTCTTTTGATGTCTTTATTAAATCTTTGTTTGTACAAATAATCTAGAAACTAATACAACGAACGATGTACAAAGGGAGATTTTACATTTATATAAACAGTTAATCCGTTTTCAATGTTTTCTGATGAAGCTACCTAATCAATTTAGTTAAAATGTTGTAGAGAAAATTAAAATAAATTTTCAATCTTTTGAAAGCATACAAAAAAAAAGTCCCCGACGAATCGCAAAAATTAAAAAGCAAAGCCGCCAAGGCGAACCAGAGTCAAAGTTCAGCAAACAGAGCCATAGTTAAAAGGTTAAAATGTTAATAAATAATATAATATTATAGTTCGTTAAATGAGACAAAATGCAAAATGCAAAAACACAAACACATAATCTGAAATCAAGTCAACTTAGGTATTAATAGCCAAATGTTGCAACTTGCGACTTTCGGTTTGCAAAATTTCAATTTCAGCTTAAAGTTAATAAATTAATAATATTTGTTGCTCATTTATGTCTTGTTATTGTTGCGATACATACAATTAACTCTGCCGCAACCGCCACACACACACACACACACACACACACAGATACAAATGTATCTGTATCTGTGTTATGTATTTCTGCGAGCATAAACTTTGCATAAACGAAACACACAAAAAAATATAAAATAAAAAACTTCATATTACGACATCTTCAACACTGTAAAGATTGGCAAAAAAAAACACACAAAAAACATATTGGAGCAAAAAATATAAAAAAAAAACTCAAAAATGATAATGAAACTGCTACGGTCGATTGGAAAAAAACCTCATGCGGAGCTGGCTAATGGACAGACAGTCAAGTTACAGGGTCTTTTGGGGGTCCGGCAGATTCATGCATGAAATGCAAACGTTGTTTGGCTCAAAATTAGTATAATGAACTTATAGCCAAATCATATGCATAACCAGATACACCATCAACAATGGGGGACATCAATGCGATCATGCGAAAGATATATACATATATATATTTGCAAAAGTGATAGTAACTCGTTATCCATAGCTCTAGTCATTGGTTTAGTGTTGTGTAATGCGCTTCTCTACTTTTTTTTTCTTTTTTTTTTTTGGTACCAATGGCCAACTTCAGGGTCGCATCTTGTCGTTGCAAACGAATGTTTAGCTAGTTTCAGCTACTAAGTTAGTTAAGTTGTATGTGAAAACACACTAATAGATTAATTTGTTGATTATGAAATTTAAAAATTTAAAGAATATTTGTCTAGAGTTGCCCATTTGTCCGTTTGTCTAGTTATCGATCAACATCTGAAATGCAACTCATCAATCATCGAATGACATAAGCGACCAGTTAAGAGGCTAATGAGCCACAAAACGCCTCAAGTTGAAGCATATCAACAAAATGTAGATCAATCTTTCTCTCTCTCTCTCTCTCTGTTCTCTGTTCAAGAATGAAACCCTTCTCAGACAGTTAGGAGTTACGCCCATTGTGCCTGAAGGCTGCTGCGATTAATTTGTAGACATCTCAAAAACTGACAAGCAGCCAAATCAATTTCAAGCCAACTTCAGCTCATTACCATTGTGAAGAATTGAAGTTCTATTGTAATCGACTGAATGTATCTAAAGCTAGACTTTATTCAGCTAACTGTATAGTTTGTAGCTGAGGCTTTTACCGCTAAGGTTCGTGCTACGGTAAAAACTATGAGCCAAGAATGTGTGTGTGTGTGTGTGTGTGCGATGAACAAGTGAACACAACTGTGACTTGACTGCCAAAGTAGTCGAAAAAGGGGAGTTATGAGGAGAAGAAATGGGGAATGGGGAAAGGGGGGGGGGTGTGTGGTGTGTGGCTCATTTGTGCCGCAAGTGAGTCAAAGAGCCGTAAAGCGAATGTGTCGAAGCAGCAAAAATCGCACAAACTAACAGAACCCAATGATAAAGAACACCTCCTCTCCTCTCCCTCTCTCCTCTCCCTCTCTCCCTCCCTCTGTTGCTCGCTAAGCGACTTGCGGCTTATTTAGTATGTCAAAACATGTTTTTTCTTCTCTTCTAAACTCTACCCTGGACACAACATATTAGTCGAGTGGGTAGCATAAGAACATAAAGTGAAGTATACCTAATTCTGTTTCTAAACGGTTTAAATATACAAATTTTGTAAATATTTTAACGTGATTTTATTCCATTTAGCACGATTCATAATTTTTGTGTCAAATTTAATTTTTGCAAAATATGTTCAAATCACAAATTTTAGGGGAATTCTTTTTTTGTGGATACAAGAAAATTTACTGGTCAGAGAAATAAATGAAAAAATTTATGGAAATTCCCTTTTTCGCAGAGCAAATAAAATGTGTTAATATTTTGTGAATTATCAATGCAATCAATCAATCATTTATTCGTTTTTTTTTAACAACAAGGCACAATTGTCTTTAGTTCCTGAACAAGTCTTACATATCATTTACATTGCTCTTAAGTTTTCTTGCTTAAATACACATTATAAATGTGATTTAATAAAAAAAGTAATCCTTTCTTTCCACTAATTTTGAAAGGTTTTAGAGATAAGGTAAAAATCAATGCCTTTTTTTATACGGTTTTTCTCGGAATCAATCTACTTTGTAAAAACAGAATTAGATGTATATAAATTTTATATCACCATCTAAAGTCAAATTTACTCTTTTGATCAAGCTTTGCTTTCCATTGGCTTAACTTAGCAGCGTTTTATAGAGTATCTCTTGGTCGTTTGCTTTTATCTAATGCACTCTTACTTGTTATTCTATTCGTTTGTCTTTTATTTTGTATATCTCTAACTATTTTTTTTTTTACTGCTGCAACCGACGTTGTCTATGGAAAGTGGGACACAGCCGCAGTCGAGCTCTGTTAGCTGTAGTTGCTGTTTTTTAAGCTCAGCTTTAGCTGTAGATGTTGCCTGTGGCAGCCACAAGAGGTGAATAGCCAATAAATCGACTCTTGTAAATTGAAATTCTTTACCATGAAACAACACACGCACATACTACACCTGTTACTACTACCACTGTTGCTGTTGTTGTTGTTGTGGTTGTTGTTGATATTCTAGTTTCTAGCTGACTGACTGACTGACTAACTGACTGATGCTGTGTCAGCCGTGTTAATTGTGGTCCAAGCTGGCTGCTTGCGCAATCCCATCATTTGCATGTCCCACAACTCAGTCGCCCACAAAACTGTTCAAGGTGAAATCTCAATCAAAAACAGAAAAGTCGCTTTACCAAATCCTGACTAAAGGTAGCTTTTTATAAGGATTTTTCATAATCAGAAACTCTTTCTTTAGATACGAGGATGTTACCCTGTTAAAAGTCGAACACACGTTTCAAAATAGTACGATATCTTTTGACGTATGACCATATTGCATTAGTTTCGAATATTTTAGCCAAACTAAAATTTCACATATTATTAATATATTAAAAAAGTTTTCAAAGAGAAACTTAAATTTCAGATTTTGTTGGCTTTGAGAGTTATCGATTATTTAATTTAATCTTGAACTCCCCGTAGTAAACGAAAGGACACAAATATATATGTAATATACAGTCGAACCACTGATGTCAACTTTTGAGGACGTAGAAAAGCTGTTTTTGGCTTTAAATGAGACCAAAAAGTGGAAAAAAAGCTGATGGTTTTTTATTTTATCATTTATTCATTATCTTCGTCTAAAATATCATAAACTTCATTAAAATCAATGGATTCTTCATTTATGTAAGAATTCATAGCGGTGATGTCAACTTTTGATGATAAGTTGTTCTTGGCTTTAAATGAGAACAAAAAAAGCGCAAATAATTGGGGGAAAAAGCGTAAAAAAAACTGACGGTTTCTTCAATAATTTATTCAGTATTTTCTTTAAATATATCATCAATTTTATTGTGTTCAATGGATTCTTCATTTATTGGGATTTGGGAAACGATTGTGCCAATCTTCTATTAAGCTTGTTGGGACTTTAAAAATTGGCACTTTTAAACGAATTAGAGATAGCAACCCGTTTGATTTTATTTATGATTTCTTCAAACGTCGCCCCATATTGAAAACGATGAGTAACGATGCAGTGGACAAGATGCGTATAAATTTGGTATTAAAATAAGAAAATCCAAAAAAAAAGCTGATCTTCCAACAAAAAAAAAACCGATTTCCCGCTACCCTCAATTTGCAAATTTTTCAAGCGATTCGGTTTGCAAAAAAGCCAGATTTGACGGGAAAAAAGCTGATTTGACATCAGTGAGTCGAACTCCCATATAACGAACTAGTTTCGAGAACACTGGTTCAATATTCAGTGTGTTTTGTTCTCCATATAACAAACTTTTCTTTATAACGAAGTTCCCTTGAAATTCGTTTTATTCCACATTGTTTGACTGTATTTTCCTTCTTTCTTACATTCCGTTTAGAAAACACAAATGTTTGTACATAATTGCAAAAACAGCATAGGCAGGTTGTACTGTATCAGTGAATAATATGCATACTGACCTGTCATAGCTCCATTGCTGCTGCTGCTGCTGTCTCTGTCTCTATCTCTGTCTCTCTCCCTTGCTGTTGCTGCCACCACAGTTGCCGTTGTGGTTGCTGTTGCCGCTGTTGCTGTTGCTGTTGTTGATGCCGCAGTGGTTGCTGTTGCTGCTGCTGCAGTTGTTGTGGATACTGCTGATGTGGCTGGCTTCTGTGCTGTGGGCAGCAATGGAGGTGGTGTTCTTTCTCGCTGCCTCAGCCTCTCGGCAGTGGGCGTGGCTGCCTTGCGATTGTTGCTGCTGCTGCTGCTCATGCTGCTGCTGCTGAAGCTGCCGGAACGAGCAAGCGCCGGTGGCTCAGACATGAATTTCGTCTGCTGTTGTTGCTGTTGCTGTTGCTGTTGCTGCTGGTGTTGCTGTTGCTGGTGTTGTGGAGGTGCTGCTAGCGCCAAACGTTTGCGCGCCGGCTCTGAGATTTGCAGCTCCTCCTGCAGCTGCTCGGGCGATGCTATAATCGTTGCCCCCTCCTCCTCCTCCCCCACGGTGGTCGTGGTCTCAAAGCAGACATCCAACAATGTTGCACCGCTGCCCGTCTGCAGACCAGCAATATCCTTGAGATCAATCCAGCTGGCGCCCAACTTGTCAGCATCGTTCAAAGGCAAACTCAAAACACGTGTATCGCCCTCGTCAATGATGTGAAATGCTTGAGTTGGCTCAATCTTCACAATGATCGGCTGATTGGCCAGAATCTGTGCGGGCGGAAGATTTGATCTGTTGCTGTTGTTGTTGTTGATGTTGCTGGTGATGTTGCTGCCCAGCAAACTGGCCATATTCTCATCATCATCCTCATCCATTGCAGCCAGTTCGCTGAGCTGTTGTTCGATTTGCAGGTACGTTGTTGTTGCTGTTGCGGACGTTGCTGTTGCAGTTGCACTGGTGTTCTGAGCATCGCTGACAACTGTGGCACTGGCCAGGCTACGTATGGTCGTCACGGGCTCCCGCTGGCTGCCACGCAGCACATCGAACTTCAGCACGGTGCACTTGTCCGTCTGTTGATACTGATGTTGCTGCTGTGGTCGAACGTAGGTTGCTGTTGCCGTTGTTGCCGTTGCCGTTGCTGTTGCATCCGTGAGGAAGGCTAGCGGCGGCGATGTGGCTTTATTCGACGTACTCACGCTCTGACGCTTTGGTGTGGGCGTGGCTCTTGCCACAATGGTGGTTGCCGCTGGCAGCGGTATTATCGAAATTGAGGGCACTTTGCTGCGCAAGTTTGCAACCGCTGCCGCTGTGGCAGCATCCGCATCCAGATAGCTGCCACTGCTGGCAGATGTTGTTGTTGTTGGTGCTGCACTCGCAACTCGGTTGCTGCCAACTGGCGCTGCCTGCTGTATCAGCAGGAGATCTCTTGGCCTATCCGTTGTGACGGCCGTTATTCAAACAATACGGTGTATGAAGCCTGCAACAGTTGCTGCTGGCAGTTGTTGCAATATTGTTGTTGTGCGCTTAATTTACAGTTTATTTAACTTTAAGCTGATGAGTTTTTATAGAAGTTAATATTGTTTTCGATTATTTTTAAATGTAGGGTATTATTAATTTGTGTAGAAGCACAACATCAAAATAAATGGAGAAAAATCAGCCTTACAAAAGTGCACTTAAAATCGTCACACATCTAACTTTGAATTGCTTTCAATTTATTTAATAATAATACGTATTTGTAATAATATTTATACATATATTGTTTGTATATACACATGTGCTGCAGCTTGGAATATGCGTCGTATACTTTATTTGTATAACTTTTCCTCGTGCTTGCTTTTCGTTTCTATTTTGTTTCCTTTTCTTTTTTTTTTGGTGTTTTGTTGCACAGTAAATCAGTCGCCTTTATGTTTTTATATTATTTTTTTATTGGTGTTGTGCTGTTGCCAAAATGCATTTCCTTTGTTTAAATACGTCACAATATGTTAAGGATTTTAAACCCGATATCCTGCTGCACCTGTGCCTCTGCCTGGACTAACAATTGTGCGTTATTTGTTGCTGTTGCTGTTGCTGCTGCTGCTGCTTGTATTGCTCGTGTGTATCTGTGTGGCCGTAACTGGCAAATGCTGCTGTTGCTGTTGCTGTTGCTATTGCTGTTCGATTGTTATTGTTGTTGTTGTTGTTGTCGTATCCTGACGCTGCACATGCAACGAGCTGCTGCTGCTGCTGCTGTTGCTGTTGCTGTTGCTGCCGCTGGATGGCTGCAAGGCGCCATTGGAATTTGTACGTCAAAATACAAGTGAACTGGAAGTGTGTCGCTGTTGCTGCCGCTGTCGGCGTCGCTGCTGCTGCTGCCGATGTTGCTGCTACCAGATTTCCACATTGCGGCACGCAACCCTAGCGCAGCCCAGCATTGCAACCCCCTGCTAGCAAGTACAACAACCAGCAGCTGTGGCTTTAATAATCGATTTTTCAGCGCGCACACACACCTAACACACACACACACTAACACTAACACACACACACACAGTTGTGTATAATAAACAGCAAATGCAACGCTTTCGCTTTTCAGTTCTTATTACTTTTTTTTTGGTTTTGTTTTGTTAATTATACTTGAATGAATTTGACTTCTATTGCATTTAGGTTTATTTTGTATTGTTTTCACTATGTTTTATTTGGTAGTTTTCTTATATTTATTTCCACTGCAGCTGCAGGCGCTTGCACAAATGCCATTTCCACAGGTTTTCTCATTGTTGACACTTATTTTCAACCGCTTTTTACAGTCAAGTTCATATTTATTTAATGCCTTTTTTATGCACTTTCAACACTATTTATTTGTAATTATTTTTCACTTTGATTTCAATGTATAACTTTATAGTTTTGATTTGAAGTGTTCGTGTTGGGGCCGCGTATCCTTTCAGATGCGTCCTTTGCAGGAATGTGTCCCAAATTCAAGTGCGCCACAAACACACTTCGTGCCGCACTTTCCGTTTCGCCACTCAGCTGCTTGGAAGGAGGACTTCTAATGGGAAATATCGCAATGCCAGCGCAATGCGAGTGTACTATGTGTGTGTCCGAGTGTGTGTGCGTGTGTGCTGTTTTTGTATGCAGTCCGAAAAATGGGACTCGCTGCGCTGCAAAATAGGGTTAGTAGGCATAATGCCAAGTGCATAGCCAGGAAAAACTGGAAAAGCGCGCGCGCCATCGCTGCGCAGCTTTTCCTACCCTTAAGCAAAGTTTCCTTCCACTTCAATTTCCATGTGCGCGTGTTTGTGTGTTCATGGGAAATTTATTGCATGCCGATTGGGGAAATTTTGTTTATCGATAAACGTCTAAAGCGCCTTAATTCAAAACTGAGAGCTTAAGTTTTTTTCTTTAACTAATAAGAAGAGAAATTATTATCCTTTTAAAGAAACTTGTGCTAAATTAATTATTTTCTTTCAAGAAGGTGACAATCAAATAGCAAAATATTGTATCTTTAGCAGAACATCTTAACAGAACTTAAGCATAAAGATACTAGATTAGTTTAGAAGAACTTGCATTAAAAACAAACAAATTTTAATCAAACCTAATGTGAATTTAGTTCAACTACAAACGAATTTAAAAACACATTCCTAAAAACTTAGTGGGAAATCAAGCTCGAAATACTTTACTTTTTAAAGATTCCAAGAGATATAAAAAATGCATATTAAAAACCAAACCTCCTTCCATTCGCCCCAGCTGCTTTTCCTTACTTTCGAATTCTCGTGTTTTAATTTGCTCACTTTTACCCTAAAAACTTTGTTGTGACATCAACTAAAAACTGTTTTAGCATCACATTAAAAGAAATAAAAAACAGTAAGAATAAATCAAATCTCAAGCATAGAAATGCCAAAGAATTGATCTTCACACTGTGTATATAAAAAAGCTGAAAAGAAAAAAAATCGATTCAAGCTGATGGCTTAAACAGTAAACTGTTATAGCCGCAAAGCAACAGCTGAGTCCGTTAGCGAATTGGCCAACCAGAATTACGCAACAAAAAAACAAACAAAACAAAACCGAAATAAAACTAAACTAATCGCCCTATAAGTAGGCCCTGTTGCTCATCAAATAGACGCATCATTAGCTATTAGTATTATCAGCCGCCGACAACTTTGCTGACTTCTTTCATATTTCATGTTTTTCCGTTGCTTAAATCATGTTAGATTTATTTTGTGCTGCTTCCGCAGGGGGAAGATGGGAGGGGTAAGGGGGGCGGCTTGTGGTGTTATCTTGCGCAAGCAAGCAAGCAAGCATCAGGTCTATCAATCGCTAACTGGTTCTAGCTGTAAGTCTTCAATTTGGCTCAGACTGGCTGCTGCTGGTTGCAACAACTTGGAAGCGCCGTTGGTTCTAACGTCAAAATGTGTGCCTCACCGTTGTAACGATCAAGCATGCCCCCCTCTACCCGCTGCCCGCTGCCCGCTCACCTCTCCAAGTATCACAAGCTGTTTTTTTTCTTCTTTCTTGCTTGCTTTTACTGTTTTGCAGTTGCTGTTGGCCAACTATTGCAGTAGTTGGTCTTAGAGCGATTCTAACCTGTTTCGGTTTGCACAGACAGAGGAAGGGGAAGGGGAGGGGGAGGGGGAGGGGGAGTGGTAAAGAAACTCACAGGGTAAAAGTCCCGTACGAAAGTCCCAGTTATTCAAGAGGAAAAACCTGTTACACGCAAGTGGAACTGGCTGCGATTGTGGCCAAGAACAAATCACAGAGAGTGTGTGTGTGTGTGTGTGTGTGTGTGTGAGAGAGAGAAGTAGAATGAAGAAGAAGAAGAAGAAGGAGAAAAAAACAGCTAGCACAACTGAAACACGTTAGTACCGTTGTGTCGGATTCTTTGTTGCGCAACTGTGTTGCAAGATTAGCTGACGACGCGACGTCAGCAGCAGCAGCAGCAGCAGCAACAACAACAGCAACAGCGACTGGTTTATTGCAACGTTGTTGTTGTCGTCGTCGATGAGGCAACTTGTCAATGTTGCTGCTGCTGGGCGCAGGCGCAGCGTTAACTCCCCCCCACCTGCCCCCTACTACTACTATGTATGTGTATAAACTTTGCTGTTGTTTTTTGTTAAGGCGACCCAAAGATGTTGCAACATTTGCAGCTAGAATCGGAAATGCGGCACATGAAAAAACCAACAAACAATGAAAAACAAACTTAGATAAATGAAAAACCTTGCCCAGCCAATTGCGTGCGTTGAAGCTTGACTGCATTTTGCATTCAAGCAATTTTCATATTAAGTACCGTAAACTTGCTTTTTATAATCAATTAATTTTTTTCGTTTTTGGTTTCTTTTTCTTTACATTTTTAACCAAGGCTAAGTCTTTTTGCCAATGCTGTTGTTCAAGTTATTAACAAAAATATCACCAGAATTATTTGTGTGTGTTTTTTTTTTCTAATTAGCTATTTTTTATTTTTATTCAATAAGTGCTGAATCCTTCTACTTAAGAAACTGTTGTGCCTGAAATCCATTGAATGAACTTTGTACCAAACGTTTCTAACAATGCACAGTGGCAAAGACAAAACACATCATAACAAAAACATTGGTCTACATTTTCAATACAACATACTTTTATCGGTGTTTTCCATTTCAAAATACACATAGTATTGATAAAGAAAAAAGGTTTAAAACTTAATGCAAAAATGACGTTTGACAGCTGCAAAAGAACTTTAAAACAACAGCGCTGTAAATCAGTTCACTACAATAAAAAAAATCTTCAAATTGTATTTTTATCCCTTTGTCTATATTCTATCATATTACTAAGATCTCTTTTCTGTATTATTTTGTATTAGCTTGTCACTGTAAAATTTTTTGACTAACTTTAAAGTCAAACTTATTTATAAGTTTGTATCAAATAAACACTTTTCAGCCAAGTCTTTTTTCCCTATTTTCAAAAAATACAGGGAAGAAAAAAGTTTTTTTCAGACACTATTAGAATTTGTCCCTTATGGCCACGAACAAAAAGAAAGCCAAGGACAAATGAAATTTTATACAAACGGAAATTAAATGACTTTCCATAAGTTTTCCTTATTCCAATATTTTATAGCCTTTGAGTAGGTAGATTAATATTATAAATAAAATTAGCCATAAAAAAACTAAAAACAAAAAAGTTTTCCTTTGTAAGAAAAAGGAGTAAACATCACTCACACCATAAAACGGTACACCGATGGATCCCTAACTCAACAATGCTCTGATGTTGGAGTAGTAGGCCCTTAGTTACCCTAACTAAAGCTAAAGTATGAAGAAGCTGAATTATGTGCAGTAGGGAGGTGCGTGGACTTAAATCTAAAGTGTAACTATCGGAATAGAAACGATCTTATTCGATAGTAAAGCAGCAATAATGACATTCAGAAGGATCGAAAGGATGCGAACCAAGCTGGGCATTCTGGAATCTTACAATAGGGGAATAAAAGGGAATTTGTTCAAAAACCTATCAAATAAATGACAGCAAATTTTTTGCGATGATGGAAAATTACATTTATCTTAACCTTTATCATCAAAATAAAATCGACGTGTGAAAATTTACTATAATAAATAAAAACATAATAGGCAAAGGCTTAATAGTGGCTAACTACAATATCTAATCAAAATTCAATTAAAAAATTTGTTATGGTATTTTGCAAACATTCAAAACATCATTAAGTTAAATTCGATGTTGTAATTTGAATTTCTGAGTTTAGCAAACTTTACACCTACCTCTTATAGTGCTGGGCATGTTACATTGGTTTATTGATCTCATCTAAATAGCACGTCATATGTTTACAGTTACTTATGTGAGCTTTGACAGCTCATTTAAATTGTTTTGAACTGCACAGTTTCGGGGGCACATGTCAAAAATATCGATAACGATAGCACTTAATTAGTTCAAGCGTCGGCCAAAGCGAATGCGAATAGAGTTGTTGTTGTTGTTTTTGTTTTTGTTGGCAACAGGTTCAAGTCGAGGCGTTGCCAGACCGACCGACACGAGAGCAAATAGATTTCAAACGGTAAACGGCTAGCCGAAGTGGGCGCCCAGCGAACTGCCGAGTGGCCCAATAACGAGTGCGTATCGCTGTGATTGGCTGCTGCGGGAAGCGAGCGAGCGAGCGAGCGAGCGAGAGAGAGAGAATTCGCACTAAAAACTAAAAACACAAACACGAAAACACTGGACTGGACGTGTGGACAAACGTTTGAACACTAAATGGTCAGACGCGTGGATTCCGAATGCGAATCCGAATCCGAGTCCGTGTCAGTGTCTGAGTCAGAGTCAGAGTCAGAGTCATCTGACAGCCCCCTCACTCCCCTCACACTCGGTAGCTGAAAACCTGTGCGGAAGGTGGGCCCCAAACCAAACATGCCGAACATGCATCGCGCATCGCGTTCAGAGTCGCAGTTGCAATTCGAAGAAAGGAGAAAGGAGTTCGACAACACAGCAGCAGCAGCAGCAGCAGCTGAATTCTCTTTTCGATTCTGGCTAAGAATCAGTCATACTGCCGACCCCCTGCGTCCTCTCTGCCTTTGGTTACACGCGAAAAAGAATATCTGCTAATTAAATGCATGATCATCGCTCAAAAATACAACCCAGCAACAAGCGCGTATTTCATCAGAGCCAGAAATTTACATTTTATTTTGCTTTTAATATTAAGTACTTTGCTTTTGAAATTTCTCTACAAATCCGGAGCCAGGACTGAGTCCGATTCAGACACAGAGTCAGCCACACACACACACACACCTACACTTACAAACGTACAAATAAAAACAAACCTTTAAGTTTAATCGTTAAATAAACAGGAAGACTTATACAGTAAACACACACACACACACACATACGTACGTACATACAGCAAGAGAAAACTTATCACGAGCAGCAGCAACGGCGGAGGAGAAAATTAAATAAAACAGGTTGAGAGAAGTACCGCTAAGCGGAAAGAAGAAGCAGCAGCAGCAGCAGCAGCAGTTAGAAACAACAACGACAGCGAGCAGCGCCAGCAACAAGCCCCAGAAGCAAAAAGGTCAACGAACGTTCTTAGCAAAGAAGAAGGGAATCAAAACACAAAAATTCGAAAAACGAGAGAGAGAGAGCAACAAAGAGCCAATCAGCAATTGCAGATACGGGAGAGAGCGCGTTAAAGAGCGCAAAGAAAGTGCGAGCAGAGAAAGAAACAACTGATCGCAACTTAAGAGAGAGAAAGCACAACAAAGAGAACGTATGCGTGCTAAGAGCGAGAGGCAGTTAAAAAATCAAAATTCATGCGGAATGCAATCTGAAAAGTATTTTAATGAAAATAATATGAGAGCGCAATGTATTTTTAACAAGAATTCCCTAAAAACGCGCGAGAACAACAAATGTGTATGGAAAGCTGCAGTCCAAGTGGGAAAGCAAAGACAAAGAGAATAAGAGAGAGTAAGCGTTTTGGGCGTTGGGGCTTTGGGGCTACAAAGACAGACATACAAACGTTTTGTAACTGTCCCGAGAAAGCCAAAAGAAACTGAAATTCTTGTTATATTACTCAATATTTGGTAATACGTGCGCACACAATTAAGACTTTTTACATACATACATATTTAAACAAACACACAGACACACAGACAGACGTGCAAAAGCCATTGAATGTAGCGGTTTATTTACGAAATTTCTGAGACGAGTAACAAGCAAAGCTCATTGACCTGCAACAGCCGTCAACGTTGCCGCCGTTGTAACTGTGTAATAAGCTTTTGTAGACACAACAGCTGCAGGAGCCAGAATTTTGTATTTCATTTGATTTCTTCCATTTTGTTTAAATCGCTTAATTATACAATAAAAAAAATCGACTGTTAACAATTTGGGTAATACTTGTAATTGCCAGCAACGTTTATCCTGTTTCAATGTGCCTATCCTTTAAGGGTCTAGTCTCTTAAACACGTGACACATGAGTGAATAGCCAACCCATGCCTCCTATCCTGTTGCTGATTGGTCAATGGCTTCCCAGGGCGAACTGCTGTCATTGGCTGTTGCTGTTTTTCTTCCCTTTGCGACATTCTTCCGTTTTGTATCCTTTTCGCTATGCTGGTTTTTGTTGCTTGTGTGCTCTGCACAATAAGAGTTGCTTGGTGCACCAACTATTTTGGCCTAATGAAAGTATCTAATATTTTAATGCAGTTACTAAGGAAGAAGAATACTAAGAAATAACAGAGTCTTCAAAATATTTATTTAACTAACTTTATTACACAGAACATTATTTTATACAACATAAGAGAGTAATTTTGATTATAAGTATGAATGGAAAAAAGTCAACATCCTAAGTAAAAAGGGTATACAAAAATTGAGCATGAGAACAACTGTATTTCTGAAATACTTGCACAGTGTTTTTCTGTCCACAGGGACATATCATTTATTTAAATGGATTGCGGCCGCAGGACGAACAGCTTTGGGTATAAATAGGGTCTGCCTGGAACTCAAATTCCTAGTTTTAAACTGATTGTGAAACAAGAAGCTTCTGAAAATTACTAAAACTTGTGTGTGAAGTGGTAAATAATAGCAAAAATTAAGTTCTGCTGTAATATATAATAAGTAAAAACTTTACTTTTGTGTGAATTTTATTTAAATTTGGTGAGAAATATTTATAAAAATTGCCCAAGGAATTACTTTGCATTAAAAAACTATTTGGCTGTTAAAACTGATAAGTAAAATCTACAAACAATATATAACTCTTTATAATAACTGACTGCAATCGGCTCACAAAAAAAAAAACCATAATACAAAGCCATCTTAATTTTTTTCACGAACGAAATTGTGGGTTTCCACGAAAATTGTACTATTAAAAAATGCACCTAGTAGATAAGTTTTGATATCAAAGGTTTTTATTGCTTTTTTGTGAAGTAAAAATAATTATTAAATCATATTTATAAGACATTCCATTACTGTTATCGAAATAAAAATGATTCTAACAAGTATACCTAACTTTAATGGGTTCCAATAAGCGTTGGAGGAGTTTGCTAGTATTTCTTTTATGTCGGGTCGTGTTTTATTTCAATCTCCGATATTGTATTCCACAAATTAGTTATAAGCTATTTTCACTTCTAAACTTGTGCCGAGATTTTGCTTTGCCAATGGAAAGGCTTTGACCTAAACTTGTAAGCAATTATTAACGTCCAATTACAAAATGTTCGGATGCTTTAATTAAAAAAAAAAAACATGAGTATACAATGAACATATAACTTTAATAAAATAAAACATAGCTAAAAATATAATAATTTAAAACCTTTTGTCTGGCAAATGTAATTTTTCAATTTAAATTGTTGGCAAATGATTTTTTAAATTAAATTTTTTGTTGTTCTTTTATAAAATCTGATGATCTTTGCTTTGGTGTTTAATAACACGTTATGTAATTTAAAATTAAATAAAAATTGTTGTTTGATTTAATTAGTTGCCAATGCATGACAAAATGCATTTCAATCAGTTTTGAATAGGTTCAACCGAGTGCATTTGAGGCAAGTGCTCGTTTTTAGTGTATATTATAGTAAAGTATATAAGCAATGTATGTGATCGCAGCGATAGTCATTAAATTAACAGCATTTTAAAACAATAGAACGAAACATCAGCATAAACAATTAAAGAGCGCTCAACATTTAAACGGAATTTTGTTGACGAATCGGCAAGCGCCGATCTCTCATGTCTAAATACGTCCAAATACGAGTAGTTTAGACCACAATCACAACAACTGTTGCATGTTGCAATCGTAATGGACGGACAATCTGTTAACACATGGCACACTGTAGAAATTAATAGGCATTATAATTATTAAATAAATACTAGTTCACCTAATTCTGTTTTTACATGGTTTTTTAAATTTAATTTAAATTTTTATACTCTGATACCGAAGCTAAAGAGTACAGCTAATTCTGTTTTTACATGGTATATTGGTTTGAGAAAAAACTGTCTAGAAACACCGTGTAAAAAGCGAAATTTATCTTATGTTAAAATAGGTGGGTGGTTATTAAAATTAGTGAAAAGCCGAAATTCTTTAAAATCATGTTTTCATGTTTATTTTATTGAATTACATATCTATTATGTGTATTTGGACAAGAAAAGTTATTAAGAAAAAATAGTGCACTCTAGTTCAGGAACTAAAAACAATTATGTAAAACAGCTAAATTGATAACAAAAAAAAATTGATTATTCAAATTTAAAGGTAAAAAAAAAGGGTAAAAAAAAAAATAGTTCACAAAATATTAACACATTTTAATTGCTCTGACAAGAAAATTTGCTTGTATGCACAAAAAGGGAATTCCTCTAAATTTGTTTTATTTATTGCTCTGACCAGTAAATTTTCTTGTATCAACAAAAGGGAATTTCCCTAAATTTGTGATGTAAACAAATATCCTAAAAATTTAATTTGACAAAAAAATAAGCCCAAAAGCATTTGTATTGTGCTAAATGGAAAAAACCGTGCAAAAAGATTTTGCAAAATTTTATTTTCAATCCGTGTTACATCAAAACCGTGCAAAAAGACCGTGTTAAAACAGAATGAGGTGTACAATGGTTTTGTGTCCGTCTGTCTGTGTGAACGCGCGATTCTCCGACACCCTTAAAGCTAAAGATCTGAAGCTTTGTAAATATCTTGGTCCATGTCTGCCTCAGACTAAGTGTCAATATAGAAGCGCTACGTAAACTGGGGGGCTGGAAAGTCGATAAAAATTCGATACACCTCGTGGTTCGAATCGATTAACAGCTTGAGTCCACTGCTGCCACCCCCGCATTCCACCATTGCAAGCGGTATTAGAGTATTCCGCAGTCGGTTGCCTCCGACTGCAACGTTTTCAACTACTTTTTACACGGTTTTTTCTAGAGCCAATCTACCGTGTAAAAACAGAATTAGGTGTATTTTTTTTTTTTGTGAGCACATATAAAACTCGTGTGCGCCAAGCATTCGTTCCACACAATTTCAAAAAAGTTCCACACGCGAATATTATATAAATATTTGTGCAGTCATAATTAAAAGGTCAAGCAACTAACCCTTTTTTAACTCTTACCTCCTACGACCTGTGGCGCTAACACCTAACACACATTACTAAGGAAGCACCCTAGAACGAACACCTCCAAGACATTACGCTGTTTTCACAGCTGGCCACGTTTCCCAGACAAACAGACACAGAAACACACAATCACATACGACAACCGATTGTCGTCTTTCCATGGCGCGTTTTCCGCTTTTCATTTCCAATTAGAATGAAACCCCACAACGTCGCGAGCCAGCTAACGTCCAAGTTTTGCTAAATTTTCAGTCAGCGGTCGCCGTTCCAATTTGTCATTTGAATCTGACACACAAAAGTTGACGACACCCGAAACTTCTTCTTCTCACAGATAATGGCGCACATGTAGCAACAACGATTACAGCAGTCCCAGCAACAATTACGCCCTAAAAGACGCCCAGAGTCAAAGCTGATAAAGGATTATCATCCCAGCGTCCTATTTTCAGCTGCGAACAATTGTTAACTTATTCACTCACACAGGACACAGTTAGTTGTGGACTTCATCGGACCATGGACTTTAAGGAGTATCGGCAAAGGGGTAAGTGTGACCATAAAACGCACAGCAGCAGCCCCTGTTCTCAGATACAATTGTATCTTTGCTGGCTTAATTTGATTTGCATGCGTTCCAGTGCTAAAAGGATTTGGGATTTGTCCCAACACATTTGCCCAGATCATTACACAAATATATGTTGACTCGTATATCTTGATTTAATGAGCTTTTACATTTAGTTGCAGTTTATTGCCATATTACATTATTTTCCAATGCAAATGGAAATGGAATAAAAAAAACATTGTTCCCTTTTTATACTCTAATACCGAAGATAAAGAGCAGATTAGTTTTGTGCAATGTCCGTTATGGTTAGAGACATGAAACCTTGACTGTCGATACACCTTATGGTGCAAATCGATAAAACACGCATATATCCGACATTTTAACAGCCCCGTTCAGAAATAGGATTGCATGTGTTTTCCACAGGCTTTAAACTAGAGTCACTAAAATTGATAGGCAGAAATATGGTGACAGATCCCAAAGATTTGTATAAAAAATTTGGCTTTTTAGTATAATAATATTTTCAGGTCGTAATAAAATAAAATTCAAAAATAATTAATTAATTAATGATAAAGAAATTTCCCTAGAGTTACATAAGAGATGAATGATGCATGAACTTAAAAGTTTCATTGTAAATTTTTTTTAATGCAGGCAAGGAGATGGTTGACTATATAGCTGACTATTTGGAGAATATTCGGGAGCGCCGCGTCTTTCCCGATGTGAGTCCGGGCTATATGCGTCAGCTGCTGCCCGAATCGGCGCCCGTGGAGGGCGAGCCCTGGCCAAAGATATTTGGAGATGTGGAGCCCATTATCATGTCCGGAGTGACTCACTGGCAGTCGCCACATATGCACGGATACTTTCCGGCTCTCAACTCAATGCCATCGCTCTTGGGCGATATGCTGGCCGATGCCATCAACTGTTTGGGCTTCACCTGGGCCAGTTCGCCGGCGTGCACAGAGCTGGAGATCGTTGTGATGAACTGGCTGGGCAAGATGATTGGGCTGCCGGATGATTTCCTCCATCTGAGCAACAATTGCCAGGGCGGCGGTGTCTTGCAGACAACGTCCAGTGAGGCGACACTCGTTTGTCTGCTCGCAGGACGCACTCGGGCCATTCAGCGCTTTCATGAGCGCAACTCTGGTTACCAGGATGCGGAGATAAATGCTCGCCTGGTGGCCTATTGCTCCGACCAGGCGCACTCGAGCGTGGAGAAGGCGGCTCTGATTGGTGAGTTCTGTTTGACGTTATTGTAAGCCGCTTAACCAACCCCACCCCACCCCACCCCACCACACCCCATTCCACAGGACTCGTGCGTATGCGTTATATTGAGGCTGACGAGCAGCTGGCCATGCGGGGCAAACTGTTGCGCGAGGCCATCGAGGACGACATTAAGCAGGGCCTGGTGCCATTCTGGGTAAGTCTTCTTCCTGTCTTGTCAAAATTAATTGGCCGCCGCCGTAGTGCAATTAGGCGCTGAGTGGATTTGTTAGCTGACGGCAGCAGCTGTTTCTATTTTTATAAATCTCTCGATTCCCACCGGATCCAATTAATAACCGTCAGCACGTGGGCGTCATGGCTCTGTCGCTGTTGACTTATATTACCTAGAACATTGTAACTAATAGCAAAGTAGCTTTCTGTTTGCCATTTAACGATTGTTGCCCATTTTTTTTTAACCAATATTCGCTCACTTTTAACTGGCCGCTTTCTTTTTCCATTAATAACACTTTTAAATAGACTACATTTATTTATTTTTCTAGGGCGATTAATATCCTTAGACATTAAACTTGCAAATGCTTAAAATATTTCAAAAATAATAAGGAACTAAAGAGTTAATCTGTGCACAGCTGCGATAAAAACATCTTTCAAATTCGAAAACTTCAAAAACTAAGTGAATTGACCAAATTATTTAACGATTTTCAAAATTAAATTATATATCAACTTCTAATGATTTCGTAGGGCAAACGATCTAGCTAACTAACTATACTAGACCTACTGAAAAACACATTGTTTTTTTTTTATTAATATTACAAAGTAAGGGGTTAAAAAAAAAAATAACCGACTTCAAACAGTAAACATATAACTAAAAATGAGATTACGAAATCAGTCTTCTGACAATGAAGGTCCAACATAAACACCTTAAATATTTTGTGACTCTAGTTTAAAAACTGTCAATGACACAGAAATTTCGGGTGCTGGGTATTGCAGATCTTTGGTGGACGAAGTCACCAAAAAATTACAGACCAATTGATAACCTCTTCTATTTTTAAAGTCGCTAAAAAACAATCAATAAAGCGTACAATTTATTTATTTAAAATTTCGCACTTTTACTTTTAGCGTAAAAATTTAGCGTAAAATTTAATTATTTAACAATTTTGCTCTTTTACAACCAAAAAAATTGCTCAGTGTGACCCTATATAGCTAGGTGAATAAGCTCGAAAATCGCAACTAACAGCGAGTCTTATCGATATATTTAACAGTCTGGCAGCCGTTGACAAATTATTACTTTATCACGAATGAAACATAAACATCCCTGGGGCCAGTGTGCTAGATTTTGCTCTTGCGTTTTTTGTAGTGACGTCATATATCCCTTTATTATATATCACAATTATCATAGCTTCTAAACACCCTAAATTATTTAATTAAAAAGAACAGTCTCAAGTTGGATGTAACTTTCTTGAATGTCTTTTGAAAGTTGTTGCGTATTGCAGGGGTTCCCACACAATTTTTCTCGAAAAATTTAATTTTTCGCTTAATAGTGCATTAACCCTGGCGCCGCTAAAAAAAAAAGCCTTAGTGGCTAGCGGCGAAAGTCATTTACATTGGCAAAAGTTTTAGAATCAGCTGTTTATACTTTGATACCGAAGGTCTCATAGTATATTTGTTTTGTGCAATGTCCGTCATGGTGTCTGTCCGTCTGTTCGTATGAACGCAACTTTTTTCGACACCCGTAAAGCTAGAGACTTGAAACTTTGCAATTATGTTTGTCTATAGGCGAGACAGATAAAGTGTCAAGATTGGGTTGCCACGCCTACTAGGAGGCTGGGAAATCGATAAATTCGATAACTGAAAACCGATAAAACTAAATATTTCTCACATTCCTGCAGCTAGAGTTACCAAATTTTGCACAAAGATAGCTAGTCACGTCCCTGAAAAAACTGCATCAAAATTTTGGATGCCACGCCCACTCCTTTCCTCCCCCATCCTCCCTGCTCCTTGAAATTGGAAACGCCTATAGTTCTCACATTTTTAGAGCTAGAGCCACCAAAATTTGTGTCAAAATAGGTAATAACGTTTGCAAAAAATAAGCATCAAAATTTTGGATGCCACGCCCTCTCCTTCCACCCCCATCCCCCGCTTCTCCTTGAAATTGTAAACGCCTATAGTTTTTAAATTTTTTGGGCTAGCGCCACCAAATTTTATGTCAAGATAGGTAATGACGTTCCCCAAAAAATTAATCAATATTTTGGATGTCACGCCCCACTAATTCCGACCCCGCCCCCCTTTCCTTGAAATTGAACACGCCTATATTTTTCAGATTTTTTGAGCTAGAGCCTTTGTGGAGCCTTTTGTGTCAAGATAGGTAGTGAAGTTTTCCAACAAACTTCATCAAATTTGGATGCCACGCCCACACCTTCCGCACCCCACCCCCCGACGTTGTTAAAACGGTTATGCGCGTGTCTTCCACATTTTTTTAACTAGAGTCGACAAATTTGGTAGTAAGATATATGGTGACATCTACAAAAGATCAGCATCAAACATTTATATGCCACGCCCACCTGTGCCGCCCACCATTTAAAATCGGAAAAAAAAAAAATTCCAGACAAGAAGTTCTGGAGCAAGGTATGGCGTGAAAAATTCCAGAATATTCCTCCTCTATGAACTGTCACGTTAAGCATTCACATCCAATATCCGTCACTTCTATCGTCAAAAGTTACAACCATGCAGCTGTAAAATCAGAATAAGCGTTAAAAGAATTGCCCGTTAAAAGTTGCACTGCGCGATTGTCGTGCAATTTTTTCCCATCGCCGGTCGCGCCTCTCCCTTGCCTACTTCTGTTGGAAACGCATTGGCTTTTTTTGATCGATATATCGATATTTCTGGCCAAATTGCTATTGGGTCCAACGTAAATCAGCTGATTCAAACCAAAAACAAATGTGCATGTATGTAAATACAAAATAACCTTTTTTTATAAAATGTTGTTTATAATACTGTAATGAATCACTTTAATTACAAGTGAACAAAAACGTAAGCAGTGATCGAATGACCTTAAAATAAAATAAAGCTGCAGTTTGTCACACATCTTTTGTATACCAATATCATAAAAAAACAGGTCCGATATGGCAGATTTTGACAAATGATCTAACTGCAATTAAAAGAAGACCTTCCCAAAGTTTCAGGTTGATAGCTCTAGAGCTGAATGATGGGTTTGCATATGCAGAAAACGGTTAATTTATATAAGAGGTATCGAATATTTAAGTTTTGTCACAAATGTACACAAGCAATTAAAGGGTTCAGAAAATTCTCGACTAGAGCCTTCTAGATTGGTTATTTTAAAAGGCTAATTTATGAAATTTCGCTTTTGTTTGTGCTTGAATATGCATTCGTCCCCTGCCTTTTACGGTATTTTTGTTTTCTTTAATATAACATTACATATTTAAATTTTATATATAGGTAATACATTTTTTATATCCATATGTATGTATAATAAAAATCTTATTTTTGCTGTAAAAAATATTCTGTAATAATTACTCTTAAATTTTATTATTATTTAGGTCTGTGCCACACTTGGCACCACGGGCAGCTGCAGCTTTGACAATCTAGATGAAGTACGTAATTATGTGTTTCAATAAACTTTTATATATATATATAAAAACAAAATTGTATTGCTTTTAGGTCGGCGTCGTGTGTAGGGAGTACAGCCTGTGGCTGCATGTGGATGCTGCGTATGCGGGCAGTGCTTTTATCTGTCCCGAGTTTCGCACCTGGCTGCGCGGCATCGAACGGGCCGATTCCATTGCCTTCAACCCCTCCAAATGGTTAATGGTGCACTTTGATGCCACCGCTATGTGGGTGAGGGACAGTACCGCCGTGCATCGCACCTTTAACGTGGAGCCACTGTATCTGCAGCACGAGAACTCCGGTGTGGCCGTCGACTTTATGCATTGGCAAATTCCACTGAGTCGACGCTTCCGAGCCCTCAAAGTGTGGTTTGTGCTGCGATCCTTTGGCATCAAGGGTCTGCAACGGCACATACGAGAAGGTGTGCGTTTAGCTCAGAAGTTTGAGGCTCTCGTTCTGGCTGACCATCGATTCGAGCTGCCGGCCAAGCGGCATCTGGGTCTGGTTGTGTTTCGGATACGTGGCGACAATGAGATCACCGAGCGGCTGCTCAAACGATTAAACTATCGCGGCAACCAGCACTGTGTTCCGTCATCACTCAAGGGACAATACGTGATCCGGTTCACGATTACTTCGACACACACAACGCTCGACGATATTGTCAAGGACTGGATGGAAATTAGGCAGGTGGCTTCGATGGTTCTTGACGAGATGAACATCACAATTGCGAATCGCGTGTATCTGAAGGGTAAACACTGGGCCCTTCCCAATTATTGATTGGCCCTCCTTTGAGTTCGCTTTGTTTCGTTTCATTTCGTTACGTTTTGCTGTAGTTAAATTTTTGTATTTACTTATTTTTTACGCTTTGTCATTAGCATTAAACACGTTGATCCACCCAATATTGCATTCTTTAGCTTCAACACTTTATTGACGTGGTACTTTTTCCTACAGACAGGAGAACATATCATGACAAATTATATTTGAACATACCGAATTATCTGTGAAACACTCTCCACATTTATCTCTTTTAAGTATTACCTTTCAGTGACAGTAGGTTTTAATATCGTTTTGTTAAACATAATTCCAGTTATTTTAATTACATAAAGCTTTGGGTAATTTAATTGCACTCTTGATAAATAGATACGAAGGAGAAAAGCGAAGCCTTTGGTTCCAGTTTGCTGCTATCAAATTCACCATTGTCACCCAAAGTGGTGAACGGCTCGTTTGCAGCTATCTTTGATGCCGATGAGTTTCTGGCCAAGACCTATGCAGGCATACGCATAGCGGTAAGTTAGCCAGGACCGAACGAACTGATGCTAGTTATCATAACTTTTACTGCTTACCGCTTACAGCATCAGGAATCGCCATCGACGCGTCGCCGAGTGCGTGGCATACTAATGTCCGGCAAACAGTTCTCGCTGGACTCACACATGGATGTGGTGGCTGTCGTGCGCACCACAATGGACGGAAATAACGGCCATGAGTCTGCAGCTGGTGGGGCCGTAAGTGGCGGTCAGGCAAGCATAAGCGAGGACGTGGATAATGAGGAAAGCGCCGCGGAAGGTATGAAGCACAGGTAGCGTAGTCGCCAGTTTAGTTTTATTGCCAGAGAAATGCTTGAAAGCTTTCCGTTGAGATCAACTTTGTTGCTTCCTTGATATGCTCATTAATTTGCTGTTCCTCTAATTGAATATTTAGAAACTGAGCTGCTGCAGCTGACCAACCTCAACTTGAACTCCAATACCCATAATCACAATCATAATCTTAACGCCAATGCCACAACGCCTGCAAATCACTTTCGACCCATTACATTATTCACATTGCCATTGCCATTGCCATCGCCATCGCCAAATTTCAATCGGGATGTGCAAGTCTGTATGGACACGTATCATGGCAAGCGCTTTCTGGAGCCTGTCAGCAGCCTCATCGAGAATAGTTCCTTTACCAGCAGCATTTGTCATATGCCAACGCCCATAACGACGCCAACAGAGCCACAACCTCCGCCAGGAGGACTGCCGGCAAGCTTCGACGATAACGACTGGCCAGCAAGGACCTTTGGCCAGCTTCTGTTGGAACGTTATGCCAACTCATCCTCCTCAACGGACAGTAGCAGTTTAAGCTTGGCCGGAGCTGCCACGCCCACTCCAAGTAGGCTTAGCAGCCTCAACGATCTCGCTTCGCCGTTGCTCGGCTCCTTTGCAACTCAATCTAAGTCACAGCCCTTGCAGTCGGCTTTGGGCGCATCGAGATTAAGTGATTCGGATGCGACAATATGCTCGGCTGCCTCATCGTTGGAGTCTATATAAATATAAATAGAAATATTAAAAATAAAACAATACACATGTATAGATTATACTTAGCATCGCTATTTAGGAAAAAAAAACAACCATAGTTCACTGCTGTGCAATCAATCAATAATGTTACCTACCTATTGTTAATACTGATTAGAGACTTTCTAAAAACGAATAATCTCATAATTATGTATGTCGTATAGTTAAAACATTATAATGCAAAATTATAACTATTGCTAAAGAACGTGATGACCAATAAACATACATATATTCATTAAATATGTATACAGTTAACTTAAAGGTTGCACATTTTGCATATGATTTCAATGTACCAAACATATATCCAACTAACAGAATAAAAGTTGAAATTTCTGGCTAAAATCTAACTAAAAATTTAAAAAATCAATACCTATGACTTATAGTATACATGTTTATTTATTACTAAGTACATACCCTATGTTTCGAACTTTCTTTCTGTCGCTTTATATACAAATTTAATAGTTAATTTATTTAGCAATGTATTGTGAATAAAACTTCTGCGTTAAAATTAAAAAAAAAAGCCTATTATAATTATGTGAGGATAAAAGCAGTGCATCCTGAGAGCTTTGCTGTGCCCCCTTCTAGGCCCCCCAGGTCCTGCACAAAAGCAAGTGCGGCGAAGGTCAGTGGCATCGGTTGAAGTGGTCTTACCGTCCTTAAATTCTTAGGCTGTGGCTTGCCTCTTCAAAATGTATCGTTGGTCCAGTCTACGGTATCCTTGGAATTGTCTTTATACTCTGGTACCTAATTAGAACAGACGATCCACATTTGCCTGAGCTCACCGTTAGAGACTAAGTCAGTACGATGAACGGTATCTACACCAACTCAACTCCAAACTATCCCACAAGTTACCTGGTCTGGTAATAACACTGGTAACTTTTACTACGAAAAACTCCTAAGGATTCTGATAATTGATTCTTGTAGAACTCGACAAAATAAGACGAAAATATTAAATAAAGTTTATCGATAACTCGCTTGATTATTTATTTATATTTATATTTATATTTATATTTATATTTATATTTATATTTATATTTATATTTATATTTATATTTATATTTATATTTATATTTATATTTATATTTATATTTATATTTATATTTATATTTATATTTATATTTATATTTATATTTATATTTATATTTATATTTATATTTATATTTATATTTATATTTATATTTATATTTATATTTATATTTATATTTATATTTATATTTATATTTATATTTATATTTATATTTATATTTATATTTATATTTATATTTATATTTATATTTATATTTATATTTATATTTATATTTATATTTATATTTATATTTATATTTATATTTATATTTATATTTATATTTATATTTATATTTATATTTTATATTTATATTTATATTTATATTTATATTTATATTTATATTTATATTTATATTTATATTTATATTTATATTTATATTTATATTTATATTTATATTTATATTTATATTTATATTTATATTTATATTTATATTTATATTTATATTTATATTTATATTTATATTTATATTTATATTTATATTTATATTTATATTTATATTTATATTTATATTTATATTTATATTTATATTTATATTTATATTTATATTTATATTTATATTTATAATTTATATTTATATTTATATTTATATTTATATTTATATTTATATTTATATTTATATTTATATTTATATTTATATTTATATTTATATTTATATTTATATTTATATTTATATTTATATTTATATTTATATTTATATTTATATTTATATTTATATTTATATTTATATTTATATTTATATTTATATTTATATTTATATTTATATTTATATTTATATTTATATTTATATTTATATTTATATTTATATTTATATTTATATTTATATTTATATTTATATTTATATTTATATTTATATTTATATTTATATTTATATTTATATTTATATTTATATTTATATTTATATTTATATTTATTTATATTTATATTTATATTTATATTTATATTTATATTTATATTTATATTTATATTTATATTTATATTTATATTTATATTTATATTTATATTTATATTTATATTTATATTTATATTTATATTTATATTTATATTTATATTTATATTTATATTTATATTTATATTTATATTTATATTTATATTTATATTTATATTTATATTTATATTTATATTTATATTTATATTTATATTTATATTTATATTTATATTTATATTTATATTTATATTTATATTTATATTTATATTTATATTTATATTTATATTTATATTTATATTTATATTTATATTTATATTTATATTTATATTTATATTTATATTTATATTTATATTTATATTTATATTTATATTTATATATTTATATTTATATTTATATTTATATTTATATTTATATTTATATTTATATTTATATTTATATTTATATTTATATTTATATTTATATTTATATTTATATTTATATTTATATTTATATTTATATTTATATTTATATTTATATTTATATTTATATTTTATATTTATATTTATATTTATATTTATATTTATATTTATATTTATATTTATATTTATATTTATATTTATATTTATATTTATATTTATATTTATATTTATATTTATATTTATATTTATATTTATATTTATATTTATATTTATATTTATATTTATATTTATATTTATATTTATATTTATATTTATATTTATATTTATATTTATATTTATATTTATATTTATATTTATATTTATATTTATATTTATATTTATATTTATATTTATATTTATATTTATATTTATATTTATATTTATATTTATATTTATATTTATATTTATATTTATATTTATATTTATATTTATATTTATATTTATATTTATATTTATATTTATATTTATATTTATATTTATATTTATATTTATATTTATATTTATATTTATATTTATATTTATATTTATATTTATATTTATATTTATATTTATATTTATATTTATATTTATATTTATATTTATATTTATATTTATATTTATATTTATATTTATATTTATATTTATATTTATATTTATATTTATATTTATATTTATATTTATATTTATATTTATATTTATATTTATATTTATATTTATATTTATATTTATATTTATATTTATATTTATATTTATATTTATATTTATATTTATATTTATATTTATATTTATATTTATATTTATATTTATATTTATATTTATATTTATATTTATATTTATATTTATATTTATATTTATATTTAATAAAAAAAAAAAAAAAAAAAACTTTGCTGGACTAATGAATCGCAAAACAATTTTTTTTTAAATAAAAAAATATTTTGTTTTACTGCCCTTGAAAATCCTTTTATCTAAGATCTCACAACCAGTCCAGATATTCGTATCGATACATTTTTATTATTTTTGTTGTTAAAAAAGAGCTGAAAATAACCGAAATAAATAATTAAGCTTCTAATGCGTCATTCATAAAAATCGTTGTTTTTACCAAATCTACTTTTATAAAAGTATGTGTTTAAAATATATTTTTTAACTTATTATTTGTAATATTTTAATTAAGCCCACATTTTACAGAAATTGTTCTTAAAATTCACAGTATAGACATGAAAGGACAAAATCATCAAAAAAAATTACTATATTTTAAAATTAAACAGTAAATTCGTTGTTCGCAAGATGTACTTTACTGATTTTATAGAAGTGCGAGTCAATGTCCCAGAATCAGAATCACAGTAAAGTTCGTTGTATAGAAGTGCGATATACAGTCAGCTGAGTCAATGTCCCATAATCAGAATCATTAATCGGCACAGCCCATCTCTAGAAGTCGCCTTATACATCGAATAATTTAACGAGCTTGTCCGTACTCCCGATGTTGTCGTCGTTGCAAATAAAAATTGGTAATCTTGTTGTCTTCATCGTCAACTAACGACGACTTTTGCCACATAATCGGTATTCCATAAGTAAAAGTGACGACTAAATTGTTTTGGCATAACTCTTTTTTGTCGTCGCCCTATTTTACTGACAACTCAAACAAAATGTTTCGCAAAATTTAGTTTTCAACTAAAATAAATAATACTGTATATGAAAATACACAAAATAAATGGAAACAAACAAAATAAAACAAATCAAGATTAATAAATTTATTAATTTTGTTTTTAGTTTTAAAGTTTTTAGACATTTACAGCTTAAAAAATATTTAAAAAAAAAAAAAAAAAAAATTTAAATCATGTGTGACACTTGCGTCAAGCAAAATCAACTTATCTTTGTTCTTGATCTACCAGAAGTGCAGTGCAATTCTATTATTTAAATAAAAACGGGTGCCACGCATATAAAGTTCAGTGTATATGGTAATGATTTACAATTATCTTGCGTACTGGCACCATCTTAAAGTTATATGCAGTTGACACTAGGACTGCGTTTTTGCGTTAAGCAGCTATTTCCACAAAAAAAAAAAAAAAAAGATTAGTTAGTGGTGACAAAAAGTGGAGTTAAGTTCGAATGCAAGACCGACAAGGTAGTCAAATTGATGAGCGTTAGTTGGCGGTCATGGAGCGGATAGCACATCTATCTGGATGTTCGGGTTGAACATTTTCATTTATAGTTGCATCAATGCATTATGTTGCTCCATCGCTTTTAATAAAATTATTTGGCACGCGCAAAACCAAAACAAAAGAAAGCTGTTGACTTGACTCTAAACGCAATAACGCAATTTTGTGTCAATGTAAAGCAATTCTGAGTTATTGCGTCGATGACGATATCGATAGCAAACTCACTGTGGTGTAAATGCCAAATTTGTGTGTAAAAGATTTCATTAAACATTTTGAAATTTAATAGGACCTCTTCGATTCGTGTATGTAAAATACCCTACAGGTCTAGGGCTAACTTGGTATGCTGTTAACGCAATTCAGCACCATGAATCCATTATCAATCGAAATCGATATTGAAAAGATGCACGCAACTAGTTGCACCGTGTAATAGCGGTTTAAGTTAGGCTTTCAAAGTTCAAGTAAAGATCGATACTGGACCTTGTGCGTTACATCACCAGTAAACGTAATCGGCTCAAGGCGCTGCCCATCTCTAGAAGCCGCCATTATACTTTGAACAATTTAACGAACACATCCGTTGACCACATTTTCTGATATAAAATGCCATTTCTTGCCACCGAAATTGCACTTGAACTAATGAGCCTCAAGTTTTACGATGTAAATGGACACTTTCAATCGATAGACCTTCAACGACCTCCCGGGCCTTCAGTAAGGCACCCTAAGGAACCCTCACTTGAGGATTTAATATATCCATCTTCGGCAACGGAGCCAAAGAAGACCGAAAATGAACCGCCATCAACTTCATCCGCAAGTAATGGTAACGCAACCACATCCTCTACATCCTCAAGTAATGGTAACGCAACCACATCCTCTACATCCTCGGTATTAACTTATGAAGAAGGCACATCGGTCGAGGGCGGCATATCTCATAATGGACTAAATTATTTGACTACTGCGCCTAGTGCTGGTGCTTTGGAGCCCCAGGTAATCTTGAGCATATCCGACGACCCTGTTTTGCCTGCTGTTGTGCCTGTACTTCGGGAACCAGCTCCTTTACGCCGCCGTATGCCGAACAAGGCATTATCTAAGATCCTTAGCTACGAAAGCTCGTTTATTCACAGTGAAATATTAGAGCGCATGGAAACAACATCTTGTGTTTGGGATAAAAATGCGCTGGAGAAATGCATTGATTTAGAAATTCCAAAGCTTGACGAGGATGCAGTCGTTATGAAAAAGGTTCGCCAGGCTATAGAGCAACACCTAAAGAATGTCGACGCTCGCAGTTTCAGTGCTTATGAACGTTCATTTAAAGGCACATAGATTTCTATCAAATAAAACTAGGTATATATTAAAATACAGTTTCAGACTGTAAGAAAATAAGTTAATCAGAACAATAATTTGTAAAAGATCATTTAATTAAAGTGGACCTCATTTAAAAATGTGTGTAATTTTTTGTACACCTAACAGAATGCCCCAAAGATTGCAGTGTTTTACAATTATATACAAAATATTTTATAGGTTGGAAGCGTCACGAACGGTGCAAACGGTCTGATCCGAATAAGTAATTTTCCGACCAAAATTTGTAGCTTATCTGGCAAATGGAAAATGCTCGAATTGAGGGAAAATTGGATAAAAGTATAATTGCATCAAATTTAATACATACAATTTGCTAGTTTGTATTAAATACATATTAAACATTATTTCAGAAAAAAATACCTGTTAAGTTCAAAAAAATGCAGTTTTTTTACTTTTTAATTTATCCATATTCATTACAAAG
The DNA here is from genome assembly GCA_018152825.1 of Scaptomyza hsui. Lineage (NCBI taxonomy): Eukaryota > Metazoa > Arthropoda > Insecta > Diptera > Drosophilidae > Scaptomyza > Scaptomyza hsui. The sequence goes on along the minus strand of JAECXO010000044.1, from coordinate 844,700 downwards.
GGAATATACCGGATACACCAGCAGCACGTCTTTGTACACATGGCCGTAGCCAGGTAGGGGCAGAGGGCAAGCGGGATTGCCCAAACTCCTGTAACAAAATTTTGGATGCCACGCCCATCTCTGCCGCCCGCCTTGCAAAATCGGACTCCTCCCATCTGTTAGACCCGTTTTACACGATGAAGTTTTTGATACTGAAACATTCGCTTGTAGGCAAAGGGAGTAGAGGGGTAACAACTGCAAGCAATGCTACATGACTTTTGTAGGAATGATTTATTTTGCTCATTTTGCTTTGCCTTATTCCGATTGCATGTAAACACAGAGTTGCACAGTGTTTGATGTGAATAATAAAGTTATCGATACGACATATCGCACAAGCAAATATTAGCGCAAATAGTAAATACATTGTTGTGGCTTATAAATTATTAATAAAAATGTTTTGGACCAAAGAACTTGTTGAATTCGGGGCGAAATGTATGTTTATCGACAATAAATTTAAATCAGAGTTGCATTTACAAAGAATCAATTGAATTAAAAAGTTCATCGTTTTAAAACAGAATGAAAAAATAAATCATCAGAAAAGTTCATCGTGTAAAACGGGTGTAATATTACTAGTATCAGAGTATTCCGCAGTCGGTTGCGTCCGACCGCAACGTTTTCACTTGTTGTAGATTCCACAAGAGCCGGATGCAAGAATGCAACTGGACTCGGTAAAGAGGCATTTTTGAATTGAATTGAATCTGAATTATATTTAATTTCAGCCAGTTGGAATCAACGTCCCCCAGTTGGTCGATTGGATTGACAGTGGAATCACCTACATTCCCGACTTCGCTGTTATGAAATATGCAGCCTTGTGAAATCGGGATATGCAATGCATTCGTGTATTATAAAAAACAACAACACAAAAAAATTCGTATAGGGACATCGTAAACGCATGAGCGTTCGTCCTAAAAAATCTTAATTAGAGATGGCCATGGGCCGTACCGTGTCCATGCCGTGCCTCTCAAAAATAATTCCGTGTTGGGTCTCATTTTTTTCCAACCGTGCCTCAAAAAGGAGATCCATGTCCATCTCTACTCGTAAAAGAAAATGTTCGCTTTAGTGAAATTCGTTATATGAACAGCAAAACACACTGAAATTTGAACCAAAAAGCAGTGTTCTAGAAATTAATTCTTATACAGAAAAGTTTGAGCAGGTTTAGCAAAATGAACTTTCTCCTGACAATAGAAGCAACAGTGACCGCCGCCTAATTGGGATGTAGCTATACGACCGAAACTGTACCGGTAGAAAATAATAATATCTCCTGTCCGGTTCCGGGCTGGGACCATTAGCTTTGAAAGCTTTGGACGAAGTCCATTGCGGCGTCACAACGGCCAAAAATTGGCTTATGAGTGTGAGGTCCCAATCTCTTACTATCGCTCCTACCTAACCTAACTATGTCAACTTTTGGGGACGAAGAAAAGCTGTTTTTGGCTTTATTTTATACCAAAAAATTGGGGAAAGCAAGCGGAAAAAAATCTGATAGTTTTTTGATCATTCACTCATTATCTTCGTCAAAAATATCATCAGTTTCATTGAAACCAATGGATTCATCATTTATGTAAGAATTCATTGCAGCGATGTTAACTTTTGATGACGATGAAAAGATGTTTTTGGCTTTAAATGAGAACAAAACAAGTAAGAAGGCTCTAGTCGAGATTTCCCGACTAGGAGATACCCCGAACCCTATACTTAACGCGTTCAGTCATTGTCTGTATGCATCTGTGACCTAAACTTCAACCGATATCTCTGGTGTTTCTCAACCGATTTCAATGAAATTTTCAAAAAAGCTCTATCGTTACCCATTATTTCAACCCCCATTTTTACATTTTCCAAAGTCGAGATTTTTTTGTAATCGATCACATGTATATATCGGAAAACAGAACAGTTATCGATAATTTGAAACAAACTTGTTCTGCTTATGGTATAGAAGAACTTATATTCAAAATCGGAAGTCTCTAGCTCTTCTAGTCTCTGAGATCGACGCGTTACAGACGGACAGACGGACATGGCTATATGGACTCGGCTGGTTGATGCTGATCAATAATATATAAACTTTATAGGGTCGGAGATGCTTCCTTCTGCCTGTAACATACTTTTGCACAAAAACATTATACCCCTCTTACCCATTTCATGGGTTCGGGGTATAAAAAGCTGATTGTTTTTTATACCCTTAACTAGTGGTGGGCGCGGACCTATTTTCTGAGGCCCGGGCCCGCACGAACACGAAGTCTTTCTTAAGTGGCCCGGCCCGGCCCAAAATTACTACATAATTCACATAAAATTATTTATTAACTTAGTATGTAATACAATTATTAATAAATCAAATCTGCAACACTGGTGGTTTTATAAATAGAAGTCCTAACTGCTCTTATTTACATGGGAGGTCATAAGTATTTGCACAACACTTAAAGTTAAATCTACTCATAGCTTGAACTTTCTTCATGTGAAGTATGGTACCAATGAAACAGTCATTTAAAATTCATTTAAATGATAGAATACTTTTCTTAACCCATTAAGTACCCATTGAAAATTAAGATTTGTGAAAGTCTAATTTTGAAACGTTTTTAGATGCAAATAGTTTTTCCAAACAATTCTTATAGTGACTGCAAAATTTTTTTTTTTCAAAAATCTATTTGCTAGTATTTTATATGATATTTTGAAAATTGCTAGAAATTACTATTTTAATTAAAAGCTAATAAAATGGGTAAAAAGGGTATAATGGTTTTGTGCAAATGTGTGTAACAGGCAGAAGGAAGCATCTCCGACCCTATAAAGTTTATATATTATTGATCAGCATCAACCAGCCGAGACGATATAGCCATGTCCGTCTGTCTGTCTGTCTCTCCTTCTGTATGAACGCGTTGATCTCAGAGACTATCAGAGCTTTATATTTTGAACTTAAGCTCATCTAATACCCCGCTTCATTTATCATAACAGCGAAGTCGATTATGCAGATCGTTCCACTATCAATCCAACTGAAACTGCGTAAAATTTTAACAGAAATCCGATTAAAAATCCGCTGACAGCTGTTTTATTTTCTGTTATACTCAATATGGCACTGTTCATAACCAAATATCGATAAGAAATTTGGTATTTTTGTTGGTTAAGCTCCTCTGTTAACGAAAGATGAGCATCTTCGTAACAGCCAAAGTCCGTAAATAATTTATCAACTGGGAGATGTCGATTCCAACTGAGCGAAATTGAATATGATTCTGATTAGCTACATAGGAATCTAATTCGAATAAATGCTACACTACCGAACAAAATTATCCGCCCACAATTTTAAAAGCAAACCTTTGAACATTGGCTCCCAGTCCAATTATTTCCTACGATAATTCATCAAAAACAAAATTTTTACTTAATTTTTGAATATTACTATTGTTAAAATATCACTTTAAATATATTCAATATATCGATATATTGATATGTGAAGCAAAAACATTGTATTCTTAACCAACACTATTAATATTGTATTTTGGTATTTTAACAATACTGATATGTATGGTATTATTAGCTATATGGAAGTTGGTCATACTGGATTGAGTCTTCTTTCTTCTTCCGGTGATCTTCGAGTTGTTTGGACGTGTTATGAGCACAAGAATATAAATATTTTAATTAAGTGGACAAGAGCAGAGCTAAACAGAAAATAATAAATATAAAGCAAAACACAAAGCTTACGACGTATTTAATCATAATATAATATTTGGGAGAAGTTCGATAAAGGGATTGCAGCTCATTCGACGGATTGGATATCTGATGCACATTTTGGACTTCGCATTTATTTAACAAGACTTGGCATTTATTTCAACAGGTTATGGGCCCAGACCACCAATACAGATAAGTATAATATTTCATAATTCTTTTCTTTGTTCACAACAGTATGGAAAAAGGAAAGAGAAATATTAAACCATTCGACGGTGAAAAATATGCGATATGGAAATTCCGCATAAGGGCATTATTAAGTGAAAACGATACCATAAGAGTTATTGATGAAATAGGTGACGGTGCATCCGATGAGTGGAAAAAGAATGAAAAATCCGCCAAGAACACAATAATAGAATATTTAAGTGATTCCTTTTTGAGTTTTGCCACAAGTGAATGTAGTGCTAAAGAAATATTTGCTAAATTAGACGAAATTTATGAAAGAAAAGTTTAGCTAGCCAGTTGTCTGTCCGAAAACAATTGCTGTCGTTGAAAATAAAAGGGGACATGGCACTATCAAACCATTTTACTATTTTCGATGATTTGATAACAGAGTTGATCGCGTCTGGCGCAAATCTGGATGAAATGGACAAAGTGAGCCATTTACTGCTAACTCTACCTTCCTCTTATGATGGCGTCATTACTGCTATTGAAACATTAGCAGAAAATAATTTGACTTTAGCTTTTGTTAAAAACAGACTATTAGATCACGAAATTAAATTAAAGCAGTCTTCAAAAGACACAAGTCTTAAAGTGTTACAAGCTGTGAATAAAGTTAATAACAAAATCAATAATTTCCAAAATAAACCAAAATTCCAAAATAAAGTGCAGTTTAAAGCTAAAAATAAGTTCAATAAATTGAAATGTTACCATTGTGGCAAGGCTGGACATATAAAAAGGGATTGCTTTAAATATAAGAAAGAAATGGAAAGCAACCAAGAAAAACAAGCACAAATGGCACAAGGCCAAAATGAACCAGTTCACGGTTCCGGGTTCGCATTTATGACAAAGCGTCATAATAATAATAGTAATAACGAAATTTCATTTCTATTAGATTCGGGTGCATCAGATCATCTAATTAATAACGAAAGTCTTTTATCAAATGTTAATAAACTTCAATCACCAATAAAAATTGCGGTTGCAAAATCAAATGAATATATACTAGCAACGAAGACAGGAACAATGAAATTGATTTCGGATACAATGACTCCAATAACCCTAAAAGATGTTTTATTTTGTCCTGAAGTAACACAAAATTTAATATCAGTTAAAAAGATACAAGATGCTGGTTTCACAATTGTATTTCACCCAGGAGGTGTAATTGTGAGTAAAGATGAAATAAATATTATGAATGCACATTACGTTGATAATGTTCCGTCCGTTAGGTTAACTTTACCCAAGCAAGCATTTGTATCAAATAAAGTAAATTATAGCTTATGGCATGAGAGGTTAGGGCATATTAGCAAAAATAAATTCCTAGAAATAAAACAGAAATATTTATTTGAGGATTCTTATATTTTAAACAATGTTCAACCCAATGAAGAACTATGTGAGAGCTGTATAAAAGGAAAACAAGCTAGACTTCCTTTTCAAAAAGAAAAAAATAAAGATCACATAAATAGGCCATTGTTTGTTGTTCATTCGGACGTGTGTGGTCCAATTTCACCTACAACAATAGACAAAAAGAATTACTACGTTGTTTTTATAGACCAGTATACACATTACTGTGTTACATATTTAATGTCTTATAAGTCTGATGTGTTTGCTGCTTTTAAAGATTTTATTTTAAAGGCTGAAGCACACTTTAATTTGAAAGTAGTAAATTTATATATAGATAATGGTCGAGAATATTTATCAAATGAAATGCGAGAATTATGTGTAGAAAAAGGCATCAGCTACCACTTGACAGTTCCACATACACCTCAGTTAAATGGTGTATCCGAAAGGATGATAAGAACTATAACAGAGAAAGCTCGTTCTCTGGTTATAGGAGCAAACCTTCAAAAGGAGTTCTGGGGTGAAGCTGTGTTGACAGCAACCTATCTAATAAATAGGAGCCCAAGTTATGCATTAAGAGGATGCATGAAGACACCATACGATATTCCCATATAAACCTAAATTATAATTAATAGAAGCATAAAAGCATTTAGCTTGAGTGTGGCAGCAACAACAGAACAGTTTAAAGCGCCATCTCTTGGTCAAAAGCGGAAAAATTATGTGGCAGCTCCGTTCTGCTGTCATCGGCAATTCGCTATGCATCCTTATTTTTGCGGAAATGCAAAATTTGGATCCAGGTTATACCGAGGTGTGATCGCTAATCGCTCCGCTCGGCTCTGTCTTTTAAAATCTGGCAGCTGAACTAACCACACGTGTTAAGGAAAATTTTTGGCGTAAAATTATCACGAGTTAACGCTTGCTAAATTATTGCAAGATCAATTGCATTTAATTGTATAGCAAGCTAGTTAAATTCTGTGACATTCGAAGAAAAGCGACATTGCTTGCTGCGGCGGCGCATTATTTGCATTCAATTGCATTTAATTGCAGCGACATTTGCTGCCTCCGTGTCGTCATCAAAAAAGAGTAAATTGCTGACTTTGGCTGACCTTTTTCGGTAAGACTCCGCTTAACAAGTCTCTCATTAACTATTGTTAATGTTAAGCGTTTGCTTTATCTTCATTGTTTTTACAGCCTATTAGTAACTACAGCCGAAGAAATTACTTGCGGCGAAAAATTTATTCCTCTCCCGATAGTCTCTCTTGGCCCCGAACGCAGAGGCCAAGCAAGTACGAACAAGGGTAGTGAGCGGGCAACACAGCAGTTTAAAATCGGAGTTTGCCGGATCGCCCACGTCGTTTAATAATTAAAATAGTTAATAATTCGCCGAACCATTTAAATAGCCAAAAAAAAAAAAAAAAAAAAAAAAAAAAAAAAAAAAAACAATAAAAGAACAATCCAAAAAGACCAGTTAAGCACCAAAAACAATACAAGTGCAAGTAAAAGTGAATAAAAACCCCTAAAAGCCCAACAAAGAAGCCTTGTTGGCATAAAGTAAAATAGTGGTAACTTACTAATTACAATTAGTAGAAAATTAAGTATAGTATTTTTTTAATGTGAAAACCTCCGACACAATTACACTGCAGCCGAAAATTATCAAAAACATGCGTATATAGTTATGTATGTATGTAGGTGTGTGTGCAAAGTGCAGTGGCCGAAAAAAACAACATCAGAATCATACAAGTAATTAAAGTTGGTCAAGTACCAACAGGCCCAAACACAAAAAAAGTGAAAATAATTAATAAATAAAGACAAATAAGTGAGTTAAAGTTAACAAAAGTATTACATAACCATTGAGTTATGCAGAAAAATTGCACGTGCAAGGCGAAGCCACTCTTGGCTTACGCTTAAAAACTCTCTTAACAACAACCGTCCCGCATACGCCTCTCTTCAGCAACGTTCTCTTCGAAAGATCTTTCGTCGATGGAAATGCATGTAAGTGAAACGCCGCTTAACTTCTCTTAGTTGAGCTTTTAACGAAATACCCTACAATGTAAATTGCATTGGGGCATATTAAAGTTTCGAACGTTTGGTTCTGAGTGAATATTATTAATAAATAAAAAGAAAATTTTTAACAAGAACCAATTTAAATAAATTAAAAGAAAAAAAAAACATTAAAGAAGAAGAAAAATTTGAAAGTAACGTAAATCAATAAAATAACGTAAATAAAAATTTTTTATCAAATTTGACTTTGAGTAAAGAATACAAATATTAAAGAAAAATTCTTGTCTCTCTAGCAGCATTGCTTTATAGTATACCGAGTATACATACCCTGTAAAACCAAGTTATTTTTTTTAACAAATTCACTTATTAAGTAAAAAATTATTCTTGCATGCAAACATATATTATAACTAATTATGCAAATTTTTTCTAGCAAGTGTAATTGTGTCGCGTGGTTATATAGGTTATAAAAAAAAAAACTTATACCTTATAAAAAAAAAAAAAAATAAATATAGAAGGTCCTAAAAGATTTTAAAAAAATTGTACAGAATAAAGATACGAGGTTATCAAATAGTATAAAGGGCTCAAATAATTAGCAAAAATAATTCGGTTTAAAAAAAAAAAAGAAATTTAAAATACAGGATGTATTTTGGTTGTTTGCTTAGAAATTCGTTAAGAAGAACTTGAAGTTAGTACCAAGGAGGTAAAATAATAAAAATAAATTAAGTTTCAAAAATGCCAATGTTGTGGAAAAATTACGAAAATAAAATGCATTGAGTTTAATTATTGTAAAAATGATGGATTTGTAAATTTGTTTGTGTTCCGATGGCCTGGGTGAAATAAGGATGACATAATGATTCGATATGGGGTCTTATTGTTGTGTGTTAGCATCAGTAGGCCATGGTAGGGTGGGTAAAGAAGAAGGCGTGGCAATTACCAGCGTAGCCACGACCGCAATAGATCTAAGAGGAATAATATTCGTGTGTTAGTTGTATTTTCAGATAGTTGACATTAACTTTCGGTGTCGCTAGTTTTGTTTGTTTTGCTCCATGGGAGCATAGGGACTCTATAATAATAAAATAATGTAGTGCAGGCTTATTGAGACAGCAAGAACCCCCCCCCACACTCCCGTAATGAGCTACGATTAATGGGTCCCGCCGTCGCTGCCTCTCAATAGTCTTTTCTGGGCCATCTACCAGGACGCTACAGAGATTTATTTGGCGCCCAAACGTGGGGCGAAAAGCCCAAAAGCGTGTGGTATAAAAGTATAAAGAATTTCAATAGTTTAACCCAATAGCGTAAAAATGAGTGAAAGAAAAAAAATGTTGCAATGAAAATGGGGTAATAGCTATTGAAAGGATTTGGATAGTTTATGCCCATAACTATTTATGAAGTTTTTGCAAATTATAAATCGTGAAATAAATTTTAGTCTGGAATTTGATTATGTTAACGTGAGTTCAATAATTCAACCGATGAAGAATTTTTGAGAGCACTTAAGTATTACCCGAATAACATCTTTTGGTTTAAAGTAAATGCCATAGAGGGGATCTATTGCATGAACATATCAAGAAACTAAACTGGGTTTGGTCAAAAGTTATCATAGATATGCTCGTTTGTCTTCGCTTGGATTTATAGTGAGTTTCATTATTTTTTGTTCATCTTTGGCGTTTGGGATAGTATACACTTCTGGAAATTCGAATGTTTGCGCATGTGAATGTTATCGACCGAAGTTATCGATACAATGTTGAACCCAAAGTGTGGAAGGGATATTGTGATTTAATACGAATGCCAAGTCAGTAGTCACCAAAGAGTAAAGGGTTGTGTAAGAGATTTATTGTTCTTTTAGCTGGAAATACAGGGAGAATGCGCAAGCGTATCGCTGTCCGTTAAATAAGCAGCATTGATTCTTATATATATTCTTGCTTGATGTGGATTGCTTTTAGTTTAAATAGCCTAGTTTTATTCCTCTTCCTCTAGATATTTTTGCGGATTTTATGTCATTATTTTAGTAGCCCAGAAAAGGTCAATGGAAAATATAAAGATTATGCCGTTACAACATAGTTTTGATACTCCAAGGAGGGAGTTAGATGATAATTGTTTATTATGTAGTGAGAGTATGACGAATACTCAACCCTGCTCGATCACATTATGTAAACATGTGTTTCATAAGTCGTGCTTGGAATTACGTTTACAAGCTCACGCAGATTGTCCAGCTTGCTTTGCTGTCGTGCATGCAAGTGATGTTAAGTTAGTGGTAGGAAATTGTTCTCCAGGTCCCAAGCGAGGTCCTTCTCAGGTCGAGAGACCAGCAACTCGTGCTGTTACTCGAGCACTGGAGATAAATCCAATGGCTAGGCCACAACAAGAAAGGGGGATGTTCATAACGAGCCGTTAGCCGATGTACAGGCTCAGGGAAATTCTTCTGCAATAGAAGAGAATGCTAGGGCTGTCGACAACAATAAAATTCCCGCCGCACCTAGAAAATCTAACCAGCGTGGAAGATCAGCTCGTGGGAGACCCTCTCGGCGACAACCAAACATTGAGATGTCCCAAATAGAGTCGTTAGTTCAGTCAACCGTCACCAGAGTGTTGTCAAACTTACAATTGAACGCTCCAATAATGCAGAGTAGCGTTAGAGTAAACTCAAGCCTAAATTCGCACAATAGTTTGAGAGAGGCTGAGAACGTAAACAGAAATGTAGGATATGTACCCAGAAGGATTGCTGATACTATTCAGAAATGGGGTATTTATTTCGATGGCACTACCAATGGGATGACAGTTGAAGAATTTTTGTACCGGATAAAAACATTAACGCAGGAAAACTTAGACAATGATATCGAAGGATTAAACAAAAATGTTCATACACTTTTGTTAGGCAAAGCCAAGGATTGGTACTGGCGTTACCATAAGCGTATAGGGGGCGATAAATTTACTTGGACGGAGTTTTGTCAAGCAATTCGTTACCAGTTTAAGGAAAGTCGCTCCAATAATGAGTTGCGAGAGCAAATTCGTGCCCGCAAACAGAAGCCAGGAGAGTCTTTCGAAGCATTTTATGAAGCCATTTGCCAGTTGATGGATCGTTTATCTATTAGCATTGAGGAACATGAACTTGTAGAGATTGTGCAGTCTAACTTGCTTACTGAGATGAAAGATCGTTTATTGTTTGAAGAAGTTTATTCCATTGCTCATTTGCGCCGGTTAGTGCAAAAGCGTGAGAATTTCTTAAATGATATAGGCAGGTCGCGAGCTGTTTCCAATCCTAAACTTCGTGAGCCAGGTTCACATCGGATGTATGCTTTAGAAGCGGAAGAAGATGTTGTCGATAGTCCTACTACTGTCGATAGTTCAATTGCTGCTGTGCAAAAAGATACGCCCAAGTTTGTCTGTTGGAATTGTGCTAAGTCAGGTCATCGATGGGATGATTGCTTGGCCGACAGAAAGGTGTTTTGTTATGGCTGTGGGTTGCCTAACGTGTATAAGCCACAATGCAAAGTCTGTTTGTTAAAGTCGGAAAACCGTCTGAGGGGACTACCCAACTAACCATCCAGGGAGTCCCGAGTACAAGTATACAATCCAATGCAAGTACCTTACTTAATTCGAGGCTTGCTGGTTTACCTTACCATGATAGATTAAAAAAGTATTTAGAAATAAGAGATAGAATATTCAAAAATAATAAATTAGGAACAGTAAGAAACACACGTAGATTAAAAACATATTTTAGGAAAATTAAAAACAAACGTCAGCTGTTAATATCTGCAATTTATCAAAATAATGAAGATTGCCGAAGTTATGCGAAAGTATCTTTTCTAGAATTTCAAGAATTAGGTTTATTAGATACCGGAGCCAACGTTAGTTGTGTAGGCGCAGACTTAGCCCAACAAGTAATGAAGCATCCGCAATTTAAGCCAATTATTTCAAACGTTAAGACTGCTGATGGAAAATCTCACCAAGTAGTAGGTTATCTGCAAGTACCTATTACTTATAATAGCAATGAAAAGTCTATGACTTTATATGTGATACCATCAATTGCCCAAAAGCTTATTTTAGGCATAGATTTTTGGCGAAAATATAATTTAGCACCCGGAATAATCAGTTCTATAAGTACTAATAATACCGATTCAAATCAATATCCGTTAACGGAGTTGGAAGTGCAACAGCTAGAATCTATTAAAACGTTGTTTCCCAATTTTTACAAAAAAGGTCTTGGTCGTACGTCGTTGATTAAACATCACATTGAACTGTTAGAGACAAAGCCAGTAAAGCAACGATATTACCCCGTGAGCCCAGCTGTGGAAAAGTTGATGTACGCAGAAATAGATCGGATGCTAAACTTAGGAGTCATTGAGTTATCTCAAAGTTCTTGGAGCTCTCCAATGCGACTAGTAGTTAAGCCCAACAAGGTCCGTTTGTGTTTGGATGCTCGAAGACTAAATGAAGTCACCAAAAAGGATGCATATCCGTTACAAAGTATTGAAGGTATCTTTGCACGTTTACCAAAAGCGAACATTATTTCAAAATTGGATTTGAAAGACGCTTATTGGCAGATCGAGCTATCCGAAGATTCTAAACCTTTAACCGCCTTTACAGTGCCCGGTAGGCCACTTTATCAGTTTGCAGTTATGCCATTTGGCTTATGCAACGCGCCATCAACAATGTGCCGTTTAATGGACGAAATTATTCCGCCAGATTTACGCCATTGTGTGTTTGGGTATTTGGACGACCTTTGTATTGTATCGGAAGATTTCTCCTCACATGTAGCTGTTCTAGTACGTATGGCAGATCAGTTTCAAAAAGCTAATCTAACTTTAAATCTCGAAAAAAGCCATTTCTGTGTAACGAGAATTGATTATTTAGGTTACGTGATTGGGAGTGGAGGAGTTGCAACATGTCCATCGAAGATAGATTGTGTTTTAAACTGGCCCACACCCAAAAATTTAAAGCAAGTAAGGGGATTTTTAGGAGTCTGTGGTTGGTATCGCAGGTTTATACAAAATTTTGCTGAAGTCACACACCCCATTACCGATGTGTTGTCCACCAAGAAATCGTTTAAGTGGTCCCTTGAAGCTCAAGAGGCTATGGATAAATTGAAAGTGTTACTGACAACCGCACCAGTGCTTCAGAATCCTGATTTTTCAAAAAAATTTTTCTTACACTGTGATGCTAGTGATTATGGAATTGGAGCTGTGCTCATTCAGTTATCGCATCAGTTAGAGGAAAAACCCATTGCGTTTATGTCGAAAAAACTGAGCAAAGCCCAAAGAAATTATAGCGTTACCGAACGAGAATGTCTTGCTGTGATTTTAGCAATTGAAAAATTCCGATGCTATTTGGAGCTACAGGAATTCGAAGTTGTAACCGATCACTCGAGCTTACTTTGGTTAATGCGTCAACAAAATGTTTCAGGCAGATTGGCAAGGTGGATATTTCGATTGCAAGCATTTAAATTTACCATTTCTCATAGAAAGGGTAAAGATCATGTCGTACCAGATGCTTTGTCTAGATTGTGTGAGGACCAGATAGATAGCCTAGATGCATCTACTCCCATTATTGATCTTGAGTCACCGGCATTTCTCGATGCAGAGTATCGGGATCTCAAGACAAGGGTTGAGTCTAATGCAGATAAATTTCCTGATTTGCGTGTTGTGGATAAATTTGTTTATATTCGAACAGAACATCCGTCCGGTGATCCTACGCAAGAAGCGTGCTGTTGGAGATTGTGGGTCCCCGAGACATTGCGTCTGTCCGTCATTCGTCAATCACATGACAATGTACTTGCTGCTCATGGAGGCATGCAAAAGACGATTGAGCGGATTCGTAGGAACTTCTTTTGGCCAGGGTTGTCCAAAGAAGTTCGCAGCTATGTTCGTGCATGTGACACATGCAAGGAAACCAAAGCTCCAAATTGTACCTTACGTCCGCCAATGGGAGTGCAAAGCACATCAACTAGACCATTCCAAAAGTTGTATATTGATATATTAGGCCCCTATCCTCGAAGTAAACGTGGAAATATTGGACTTTTAATTGTGTTAGACCATTTTAGTCGTTACCATTGGTTGTGCCCACTAAAAAAATTTACAACGAAGTTGATTACGGAGTTCTTAGTGACAAAAATATTTCATTGCTATGGTGTGCCAGAAACAATAGTTAGTGATAATGGTTCCCAGTTCAAAGCAAATGACTTTAAAGCGTGCTTAACTCAGTTTGGAATTAAGCATATGTTCACTGCATTGTATTCGCCACAGAGTAATGCGGCTGAAAGAGTTAATCGCTCCTTGCTAGCTGCTATTCGTGCTTATATCCGCAAAGATCAAACTGATTGGGATTTGTATCTTACACATATTTCGTGTGCGCTTAGATCATCCCTTCATCAGGCCATAGGTTGTTCACCATATAAAGCGTTGTTTGGCTTTAACATGATTTTGCATGGAGACGATTATAAGGTCTTAAATCAACTATCTCTGCTGGATGATTCAATTCCGATTAATCGGCCTGATTATTTATCCTTGTTGAGGAAAGATATTCAAGCTAACAGTCGTAAAGCATATGAGACAAATGCAAACCAATATAATTTGCGTGCAAAACCAGTTTCCTTCAAGGAGGGGCAAGAAGTGTTTAAAAGAAATTTTAATCTTAGTAACTTTAGCCAAAACTACAATAAAAAATTAAGTCCCCAGTTTTCAAAATGTCGGGTGAAAAAGAAAGTTGGAAATTCCTTTTATATTTTAGAAACTCTGCAAGGTCGTGAATTAGGAACTTATCATGCAAAAGATATAAAATACTAATTCCAGCTAACCTTCCGCCTGGGAGTTGTCAGAGTTATCTGTGGTTGTAATATTCCCATATAAACCTAAATTATAATTAATAGAAGCATAAAAGCATTTAGCTTGAGTGTGGCAGCAACAACAGAACAGTTTAAAGCGCCATCTCTTGGTCAAAAGCGGAAAAATTATGTGGCAGCTCCGTTCTGCTGTCATCGGCAATTCGCTATGCATCCTTATTTTTGCGGAAATGCAAAATTTGGATCCAGGTTATACCGAGGTGTGATCGCTAATCGCTCCGCTCGGCTCTGTCTTTTAAAATCTGGCAGCTGAACTAACCACACGTGTTAAGGAAAATTTTTGGCGTAAAATTATCACGAGTTAACGCTTGCTAAATTATTGCAAGATCAATTGCATTTAATTGTATAGCAAGCTAGTTAAATTCTGTGACATTCGAAGAAAAGCGACATTGCTTGCTGCGGCGGCGCATTATTTGCATTCAATTGCATTTAATTGCAGCGACATTTGCTGCCTCCGTGTCGTCATCAAAAAGAGTAAATTGCTGACTTTGGCTGACCTTTTTCGGTAAGACTCCGCTTAACAAGTCTCTCATTAACTATTGTTAATGTTAAGCGTTTGCTTTATCTTCATTGTTTTTACAGCCTATTAGTAACTACAGCCGAAGAAATTACTTGCGGCGAAAAATTTATTCCTCTCCCGATAGTCTCTCTTGGCCCCGAACGCAGAGGCCAAGCAAGTACGAACAAGGGTAGTGAGCGGGCAACACAGCAGTTTAAAATCGGAGTTTGCCGGATCGCCCACGTCGTTTAATAATTAAAATAGTTAATAATTCGCCGAACCATTTAAATAGCCAAAAAAAAAAAAAAAAAAAAAAAAAAAAAAAAAAAAAAACAATAAAAGAACAATCCAAAAAGACCAGTTAAGCACCAAAAACAATACAAGTGCAAGTAAAAGTGAATAAAAACCCCTAAAAGCCCAACAAAGAAGCCTTGTTGGCATAAAGTAAAATAGTGGTAACTTACTAATTACAATTAGTAGAAAATTAAGTATAGTATTTTTTTAATGTGAAAACCTCCGACACAATTACACTGCAGCCGAAAATTATCAAAAACATGCGTATATAGTTATGTATGTATGTAGGTGTGTGTGCAAAGTGCAGTGGCCGAAAAAAACAACATCAGAATCATACAAGTAATTAAAGTTGGTCAAGTACCAACAGGCCCAAACACAAAAAAAGTGAAAATAATTAATAAATAAAGACAAATAAGTGAGTTAAAGTTAACAAAAGTATTACATAACCATTGAGTTATGCAGAAAAATTGCACGTGCAAGGCGAAGCCACTCTTGGCTTACGCTTAAAAACTCTCTTAACAACAACCGTCCCGCATACGCCTCTCTTCAGCAACGTTCTCTTCGAAAGATCTTTCGTCGATGGAAATGCATGTAAGTGAAACGCCGCTTAACTTCTCTTAGTTGAGCTTTTAACGAAATACCCTACAATGTAAATTGCATTGGGGCATATTAAAGTTTCGAACGTTTGGTTCTGAGTGAATATTATTAATAAATAAAAAGAAAATTTTTAACAAGAACCAATTTAAATAAATTAAAAGAAAAAAAAACATTAAAGAAGAAGAAAAATTTGAAAGTAACGTAAATCAATAAAATAACGTAAATAAAAATTTTTTATCAAATTTGACTTTGAGTAAAGAATACAAATATTAAAGAAAAATTCTTGTCTCTCTAGCAGCATTGCTTTATAGTATACCGAGTATACATACCCTGTAAAACCAAGTTATTTTTTTTAACAAATTCACTTATTAAGTAAAAAATTATTCTTGCATGCAAACATATATTATAACTAATTATGCAAAAATTTTTCTAGCAAGTGTAATTGTGTCGCGTGGTTATATAGGTTATAAAAAAAAAACTTATACCTTATAAAAAAAAAAAAAAATAAATATAGAAGGTCCTAAAAGATTTTAAAAAAATTGTACAGAATAAAGATACGAGGTTATCAAATAGTATAAAGGGCTCAAATAATTAGCAAAAATAATTCGGTTTAAAAAAAAAAAAAAAAAATTTAAAATACAGGATGTATTTTGGTTGTTTGCTTAGAAATTCGTTAAGAAGAACTTGAAGTTAGTACCAAGGAGGTAAAATAATAAAAATAAATTAAGTTTCAAAAATGCCAATGTTGTGGAAAAATTACGAAAATAAAATGCATTGAGTTTAATTATTGTAAAAATGATGGATTTGTAAATTTGTTTGTGTTCCGATGGCCTGGGTGAAATAAGGATGACATAATGATTCGATATGGGGTCTTATTGTTGTGTGTTAGCATCAGTAGGCCATGGTAGGGTGGGTAAAGAAGAAGGCGTGGCAATTACCAGCGTAGCCACGACCGCAATAGATCTAAGAGGAATAATATTCGTGTGTTAGTTGTATTTTCAGATAGTTGACATTAACTTTCGGTGTCGCTAGTTTTGTTTGTTTTGCTCCATGGGAGCATAGGGACTCTATAATAATAAAATAATGTAGTGCAGGCTTATTGAGACAGCAAGAACCCCCCCCCACACTCCCGTAATGAGCTACGATTAATGGGTCCCGCCGTCGCTGCCTCTCAATAGTCTTTTCTGGGCCATCTACCAGGACGCTAAAAAAAGGGGGAAAAGGGGTAAAAGAAAAGTTTAACCCAATTAAAAAAAAAAAAAAATGTTCTTTGGTCAAAAACCTGAAAAAAAGAAAATAGTAGTTTGAAAATGGGTTTTAAAATTAAACATAACGAATTCGGTGAGCCGAAGAAATATAAAGCAAGACTTGTTGCCCGAGGTTTCACTCAAGAATATTTAATTGATTATAATGAAACTTTTTGCCCCTGTAGCAAGAATAACAAGTTTTAGATTGATTATGTCCTTTTCAAATCAATATGACCTTGAAGTACATCATATGGATGTAAAAACCGCGTTTTTAAATGGCATTTTAAAAAGAGTTTTAAGGTATCTTAAAGGAACAATTGATTTAAAATTAACTTTTAGGAAAACAGAAAAGATTAATAATTATTTTATAGGTTATGTAGATTCAGACTGGGGTGGAAGTGAATCAGATAGAAGAAGCACAACTGGATACCTATTTAAAATGTTCGAATCTAATGTAATATGTTGGAACACCAGAAAGCAGAGTTCTGTAGCTGCTTCATCAACAGAGGCAGAATATATGGCTTTATTCGAAGCAGTTCGAGAGGCTATTTGGCTAAAATCCTTACTAGCAAGTTTAAAAATTGAATTAATGAATCCTATTAAGTTATTTGAAGACAACCAAGGTTGTATTAGTATTGCCAAAAAACCCTCATGTCATAAACGTTCAAAACATATAGATATAAAATATCATTTTACTAGGGAACAGGTTGAAAAGAATTTGATTAATCTTGTTTATATTCCAACAGATAAACAAATTGCAGACCTATTGACAAAAACATTGCCAGCACCACGATTCATTGAATTAAGGAATCAAATGGGTCTAATGAACTGAAGATGAAACATTGAATGGATCTCACGAATAAGGAGAAACTGCTCAAATTATTTTATTTTAATTTTATTTGTTTAATTTTGAATTTCAAATTGTTTAACGTAAACTTAATTTCATTTTGAAATGGTCTGATTAGGTTTTTATGGGTTTTCCTAATCCTCGCAGCAAATGCTGGGCCATATGTAAACTCCCATAATAGCCTGCCTTGTCTTTAAAGTAAATGAGTAATGAGTGATGATTGAGAATATAATGTTTTTGAGGAGGTGTGTTAAAATATCACTTTAAATATATTCAATATATCGATATATTGATATGTGAAGCAAAAACATTGTATTCTTAACCAACACTATTAATATTGTATTTTGGTATTTTAACAATACTGATATGTATGGTATTATTAGCTATATGGAAGTTGGTCATACTGGATTGAGTCTTCTTTCTTCTTCCGGTGATCTTCGAGTTGTTTGGACGTGTTATGAGCACAAGAATATAAATATTTTAATTAAGTGGACAAGAGCAGAGCTAAACAGAAAATAATAAATATAAAGCAAAACACAAAGCTTACGACGTATTTAATCATAATATAATATTTGGGAGAAGTTCGATAAAGGGATTGCAGCTCATTCGACGGATTGGATATCTGATGCACATTTTGGACTTCGCATTTATTTAACAAGACTTGGCATTTATTTCAACAACTATATATTGTGCCTACCTATTCACAATTTCTGCTATTCACAATCATCTGTTTTGCGACTGTTACATTAAAAGAGCCCATTAACATCGATGTTATATCGAACAAGTGTTCAAATGAACCAATAATTCATTATTTTCTTTAAATATATCATAAATTTTTTGAGTTCAATGGATTCTTTATTCATTGGGATTTAAGAACCCATTGTGCCAATTTTGTATTAAGCTTTATGGGACTTAAAAAAATTGGCACTTTTGAACGAATAAGAGATAGCAACAAAAATGTACGGGTTCAATATAATAAATAATAAACAAAACTGCCACCCACCCGTTTGCTTTGATTTATGATTTCTTTAAACATCGCCCCATATTAAAAACGATGAATACGGATGCCGTGGACAGAATGCGCATAAATTTGGTATACAAAAAACTGTAAAAGCTGATCTTTCAACAAAAAAATTTGTGTGTAAAAGATTTCATTAAACATTTTGAAATTTAATAGGACCTCTTCGATTCGTGTATGTAAAATACCCTACAGGTCTAGGGTTAACTTGGTATGCTGTTAACGCAATTCAGCACCATGAAAATCTTTATAATATCCGTCATTTCCATTTTCAATCGAAATCGATATTGAAAAGATGCACGCAACTAGTTGCACCGTGTAATAGCGGTTTAAGTTAGGCTTTCAAAGTTCAAGTAAAGATCGATACTGGACCTTGTGCGTTACATCACCAGTAAACGTAATCGGCTCAAGGCGCTGCCCATCTCTAGAAGCCATTATACTTTGAACAATTTAACGAACACATCCGTTGACCACATTTTCTGATATAAAATGTCATTTCTTGCCACCGAAATTGCACTTGAACTAATGAGCCTCAAGTTTTACGATGTAAATGGACACTTTCAATCGATAGACCTTCAACGACCTTCCGGGCCTTCAGTAAGGCACCCTAAGGAACCCTCACTTGAGGATTTAATATATCCATCTTCGGCAACGGAGCCAAAGAAGACCGAAAATGAACAGCCATCAACTTCATCCGCAAGTAATGGTAACGCAACCACATCCTCTACATCCTCGGTATTAACTTATGAAGAAGGCACATCGGTCGAGGGCGGCATATCTCATAATGGACTAAATTATTTGACTACTGCGCCTAGTGCTGGTGCTTTGGAGCCCCAGGTAATCTTGTGCATATCCGACGACCCTGTTTTGCCTGCTGTTGTGCCTGTACTTCGGGAACCAGCTCCTTTACGCCGCCGTATGCCGAACAAGGCATTATCTAAGATCCTTAGCTACGAAAGCTCGTTTATTGGCAGTGAAATATTAGAGCGCATGGAAACATCATCTTGTGTTTGGGATAAAAATGCGCTGGAGAAATGCATTGATTTAGAAATTCCAAAGCTTGACGAGGATGCAGTCGTTATGAAAAAGCTTCGCCAGGCTATAGAGCAACACCTAAAGAATGTCGACGCTCGCAGTTTCAGTGCTTATGAACGTTCATTTAAAGGCACATAGATTTCTATCAAATAAAACTAGGTATATATTAAAATACAGTTTCAGATTGTAAGAAAATAAGTTAATCAGAAAAATAATTTGTAAAAGATCATTTAATTAAAGTGGACCTCATTTAAAAATGTGTGTAATTTTTTGTACACCTAACAGAATGCCCCGAAGATAGCTGTGTTTTACAATTACATTTATACAAAATATTTTATAGGTTGGAAGCGTCACGAACGGTGCAAACGGTCTGATCCGAATAAGTAATTTTCCGACCAAAATTTGTAGCTTATCTGGAAAATTTAAAATGATCTAATTGAGGGAAAATTGGATACAAGTAGAATTGCATCAAATTTAATACATACAATTTGCTAGTTTGTATTAAATACATATTAAACATTGTTTCAGAAAAAAATACCTGTTAAGCTCAAAAAAATTCAGTGTTTTTTTTACTTTTTAATATATCCATATTCATTACAAACGGAATATACCGGATACACCAGCAGCACGTCTTTGTACACAAGGCCGTAGCCAGGTAGGGGGAGAGGGCAAGCGGGATTGCCCAAACTCCTGTAACAAAAATTTGGATGCCACGCCCATCTCTGCCGTTCGCCTTGCAAAATCGGACTCCTCCCATCTGTTAGACCCGTTTTACACGATGAAGTTTTTGATACTGAAACATTCGCTTGTAGGCAAAGGGAGTAGAGGGGTAACAACTGCAAGCAATGCTACATGACTTTTGTAGGAATGATTTATTTTGCTCATTTTGCTTTGCCTTATTCCGATTGCATGTAAACACAGAGTTGCACAGTGTTTGATGTGAATAATAAAGTTATCGATACGACATATCGCACAAGCAAATATTAGCGCAAATAGTAAATACATTGTTGTGGCTTATAAATTATTAATAAAAATGTTTTGGACCAAAGAACTTGTTGAATTCGGGGCGAAATGTATGTTTATCGACAATAAATTTAAATCAGAGATGCATTTACAAAGAATCAATTGAATTAAAAAGTTCATCGTTTTAAAACAGAATGAAAAAATAAATCATCAGAAAAGTTCATCGTGTAAAACGGGTGTAATATTACTAGTATCAGAGTATTCCGCAGTCGGTTGCGTCCGACCGCAACGTTTTCACTTGTTGTAGATTCCACAAGAGCCGGATGCAAGAATGCAACTGGACTCGGTAAAGAGGCATTTTTTGAATTGAATTGAATCTGATATATATTTAATTTTAGCCAGTTGGAATCAACGTCCCCCAGTTGGTCGATTGGATTGACAGTGGAATCACCTACATTCCCGACTTCGCTGTTATGAAATATGCAGCCTTGTGAAATCGGGATATGCAATGCATTCGTGTATTATAAAAAACAACAATACAAAAAAATTCGTATAGGGACATCGTAAACGCATGAGCGTTCGTCCTAAAAAATCTTAATTAGAGATGGCCATGGGCCGTACCGTGTCCATGCCGTGCATCTCAAAAATATTTCCGTGTTGGGCCTCATTTTTTTCCAACCGTGCCTCAAAAAGGAGATCCATGTCCATCTCTACTCGTAAAAGAAAATGTTCGCTTTAGTGAAATTCGTTATATGAACAGCAAAACACACTGAAATTTGAACCAAAAAGCAGTGTTCTAGAAATTAATTCTTATACAGAAAAGTTTGAGCAGGTTTAGCAAAATGAACTTTCTCCTGACAATAGAAGCAAGAAGCAACAGTGACCGCCGCCTAATTGGGATGTAGCTATACGACCGAAACTGTACCGGTAGAAAATAATAATATCTCCTGTCCGGTTCCGGGCTGGGACCATTAGCTTTGAAAGCTTTGGACGAAGTCAATTGCGGCGTCACAACGGCCAAAAATTGGCTTATGAGAGTGAGGTCCCAATCTCTTACTATCGCTCCTACCTAACCTAACTATGTCAACTTTTGGGGACGAAGAAAAGCTGTTTTTGGCTTTATTTTATACCAAAAAATTGGGGAAAGCAAGCGGAAAAAAATCGGATAGTTTTTTGATCATTCACTCATTATCTTCGTCAAAAATATCATCAGTTTCATTGAAACCAATGGATTCATCATTTATGTAAGAATTCATTACAGCTATGTTAACTTTTGATGACGATGAAAATATGTTTTTGGCTTTAAATGAGAACAAAACAAGTAAGAAGGCTCTAGTCGAGATTTTCCGACTAGGAGATACCCCGAACCCTATACTTAACGCGTTCAGTCATTGTCTGTATGCATCTGTGACCTAAACTTCAACCGATATCTCTGGTGTTTCTCAACCGATTTCAATGAAATTTTCAGAAAAGCTCTATCGTTACCCATTATTTCAACCCCCATTTTTACATTTTCCAAAGTCGAGATTTTTTTGTAATCGATCACATGTATATATCGGAAAACAGAACAGTTATCGATAATTTGAAACAAACTTGTTCTGCTTATGGTATAGAAGAACTTATATTCAAAATCGGAAGTCTCTAGCTCTTGTAGTCTCTGAGATCGACGCGTTACAGACGGACAGACGGACATGGCTATATCGACTCGGCTGTTGATGCTGATCAAGAATATATAAACTTTATAGGGTCGGAGATGCTTCCTTCTGCCTGTAACATACTTTTGCACAAAAACATTATACCCCTCTTACCCATTTCATGGGTTCGGGGTATAAAAGCTTTTTTTTTTCCTTTTTTTTGTTGGTCCTTTTCTTTTTTTGGGGGCGCGGGCCCTATTTCTACGAAGTCTTTCTTAAGTGGCCCGGCCCGACCCGGCACGTCTTGTTTTCATGGAGGCCCGGCCCGGCCCGAAATTAATACATAATTCACCTAAAATTATTTATTAACTTAGTATGTAATACAATACTTAATAAATCAAATCTGCAACACTGGTGGTTTTATAAATATAAGTCCTAACTGCTCCTGTTTACATGGGAGGTCATAAGTATTTGCACAACACTTAAAGTTAAATCTACTCATAGCTTGAACTTTCTTCACTTGAAGTATGGTACCAATGAAACAGTCATTTAAAATTCATTTAAATGATAGAATACTTTTCTTAGCCCATTAAGTACCCATTGAAAATTAAGATTTGTGAAAGTCTAATTTTGAAATGTTTTTAGATGCAAATATCTTTTCCAAACAATTCTTATAGTAACTGCAAAATTATTTTTTTCTTCAAAAATCTATTCGCTAGTATTTTATATGATATTTTGAAAATTGCTAGAAATTACAATTTTAACCAAAAGCTATTAAAATGGGTCAAAAGGGTATAATGGTTTAGGCAAATGTGTGTAACAGGCTAAGAAGGAAGCATCTCCGCCCTTTAAAGTTTCTATATATTGATCAGCATCAACAGCCGAGCGATAAGCCTGTCCGGCTGTCTGTCTGTCTGTCCTCCCGTATGAACGCGTTGATCTCAGAGACTATCAGAGCTTTATATTTTGAACTTAAGCTCATCTACTAGCCCGCTTCATTTATCATAACAGCGAAGTCGATTATGCAGGTCGTTCCACTATCAATCCAACTGAAACTGCGTAAAATTTTAACAGAAATCCGATTAAAAATCCGCTGACAGCTGTTTTATTTTCTGTTATACTCAATTTGGCACTGTTCATAACCAAATATCGATAAGAAATTTGGTATTTTTGTTGGCTACAGCGCTGTTAAGCTCCTCTGTTAACGAAAGATGAGCATCTTCGTAACAGCCAAAGTCCGTAAATAATTTATCAACTGGGAGATGTCGATTCCAACTGAGCGAAATTGAATATGATTCTGATTAGCTACATAGGAATCTAATTCGAATAAATGCTACATTACCGAACAAAATTATCCGCCCACAATTTTAAAAGCAATCCTTTGAACCTTGGCTCACAGTCCAATTATTTCCTACGATAATTCATCAAAAAACAACATATTTTATTATTTTTTGAATATTTCTATAAATTGCGCCTACCTATTCACAATTTCTGCTATTCACAATCATCTGTTTTGCGACTGTTACATTAAAAGAGCCCATTTATTAACCAATAATTAATTCATTATTTTCTTTAAATATATCATAAATTTTTTTAGTTCAATGGATTCTTTATTCATTGGGATTTAGGAACCCATTGTGCCAATTTTGTATTAAGCTTTATGGGACTTAAAAAATTGGCACTTTTGAACGAATAAGAGATAGCAACAAAAATGTACGGGTTCAATATAATAAATAATAAACAAAACTGCCACCCACCCGTTTGCTTTGATTTATGATTTCTTTAAACATCGCCCCATATTAAAAACGATGAATACGGATGCCGTGGACAAAATGCGTATAAATTTGGTATACAAAAAACTGTAAAAGCTGATCTTTCAACAAAAAAATTTGTGTGTAAAAGATTTCATTAAACATTTTAAAATTTAATAGGACCTCTTCGATTCGTGTATGTAAAATACCCTACAGGTCTAGGGTTAACTTGGTATGCCGTTAACGCAATTCAGCACCATGAAAATCTTTATAATGTCCGTCATTTCCATTATCAATCGAAATCGATATTGAAAAGATGCACGCAACTAGTTGCACCGTGTAATAGCGGCTTAAGTTAGGCTTTCAAAGTTCAAGTAAAGATCGATACTGGACCTTGTGCGTTACATCACCAGTAAACGTAATCGGTTCATGGCGCTGCCCATCTCTAGAAGCCGCCATTATACTTTGAACAATTTAACGAACACATCCGTTGACCACATTTTCTGATATAAAATGTCATTTCTTGCCACCGAAATTGCACTTGAACTAATGAGCCTCAAGTTTTACGATGTAAATGGACACTTTCAATCGATAGACCTTCAACGACCTTCCGGGCCTTCAGTAAGGCACCCTAAGGAACCCTCACTTGAGGATTTAATATATCCATCTTCGGCAACGGAGCCAAAGAAGACCGAAAATGAACCGCCATCAACTTCATCCGCAAGTAATGGTAACGCAACCACATCCTCTACATCCTCGGTATTAACTTATGAAGAAGGCACATCGGTCGAGGGCGGCATATCTCATAATGGACTAAATTATTTGACTACTGCGCCTAGTGCTGGTGCTTTGGAGCCCCAGGTAATCTTGAGCATATCCGACGACCCTGTTTTGCCTGCTGTTGTGCCTGTACTTCGGGAACCAGCTCCTTTACGCCGCCGTATGCCGAACAAGGCATTATCTAAGATCCTTAGCTACGAAAGCTCGTTTATTCACAGTGAAATATTAGAGCGCATGGAAACATCATCTTGTGTTTGGGATAAAAATGCGCTGGAGAAATGCATTGATTTAGAAATTCCAAAGCTTGACGAGGATGCAGTCGTTATGAAAAAGGTTCGCCTGGCTATAGAGCAACACCTAAAGAATGTCGACGCTCGCAGTTTCAGTGCTTATGAACGTTCATTTAAAGGCACATAGATTTCTATCAAATAAAACTAGGTATATATTAAAATACAGTTTCAGATTGTAAGAAAATAAGTTAATCAGAAAAATAATTTGTAAAAGATCATTTAATTAAAGTGGACCTCATTTAAAAATGTGTGTAATTTTTTGTACACCTAACAGAATGCCCCGAAGATAGCTGTGTTTTACAATTATATACAAAATATTTTATAGGTTGGAAGCGTCACGAACAGTGCAAACGGTCTGATCCGAATAAGTAATTTTCCGACCAAAATTTGTAGCTTATCTGGAAAATGGAAAATGCTCGAATTGAGGGAAAATTGGATAAAAGTAGAATTGCATCAAATTTAATACATACAATTTGCTAGTTTGTATTAAATACATATTAAACATTATTTCAGAAAAAAATACCTGTTAAGTTCAAAAAAATTCAGTGTTTTTTTACTTTTTAATATATCCATATTCATTACAAACGGAATATACCGGATACACCAGCAGCACATCTTTGTACACATGGCCGTAGCCAGGTAGGGGGAGAGGGCAAGCGGGATTGCCCAAACTCCTGTAACAAAAATTTGGATGCCACGCCCATCTCTGCCGCCCGCCTTGCAAAATCGGACTCCTCCCATCTGTAATATTACTAGTATCAGAGTATTCCGCAGTCGGTTGCGTCCGACAGCAACGTTTTCACTTGTTGTATATGTGTTCATGCACATTTTTTAAATGAATTTGTGGCCGAGTTTTTTTTTGTGAATAAACTGTTTGTGCGTGTAGCTGGGGACGGTAGTGATCAAGTGCTGACTTAAAACAAACCAACAAAAAATTTCAGTGACGCCGGGTGTCGCAACAACAAATTAAACAGCGAAGATCAGAGAATAGGCAAAGAACATTACAACAAAACGGTAAATGCAAAAATATGTGTTACTGTTTCGTCTTCTCATTTTTTACCCCGATTCCACAAGAGCCGGATGCAAGAATGCAACAGGACTCGGTAATGAGGCATTTTTTGAATTGAATTGAATCTGAATTATATTTAATTTCAGCCAGTTGGAATCAACGTCCCCCAGTTGGTCGATTGGATTGACAGTGGAATCACCTACAGCCTTGTGAAATCAGGGTATGCAATGCATTCGTGTATTATAAAAAACAACAATACAAAAAAATTCGTATAGGGACATCGTAAACGCATGAGCGTTCGATCTTCGTCCTAAAAAATCTTAATTAGAGATGGGCATGGGCCGTACCGTGTCCATGCCGTGCCTCTCAAAAATATTTCCGTGTTGGGTCTCATTTTTTTCCAACCGTGCCTCAAAAAGGAGATCCATGTCCATCTCTACTCGTAAAAGAAAATGTTCGCTTTAGTGAAATTCGTTATATGAACAGCAAAACACACTGAAATTTGAACCAAAAAGCAGTGTTCTAGAAATTAATTCTTATACAGAAAAGTTTGAGCAGGTTTACCCATTTCATGGGTTCGGGGTATAAAAAGCTGATGGTTTAACTAGTGGTGGGCGCAGGCCTATTTTCTGAGGCCCGGGCCCGCACGAACACGAAGTCTTTCTTAAGTGGACCGGCTCGACCCGGCACGTCTTGTTTTCATGGAGGCCCGGCCCGGCCCGAAATTAATACATAATTCACCTAAAATTATTTATTAACTTAGTATGTAATACAATACTTAATAAATCAAATCTGCAACACCTATTTACATGGGAGGTCATAAGTATTTGCACAACACTTAAAGTTAAATCTACTCATAGCTTGAACTTTCTTCACGTGAAGTATGGTACCAATGAAACAGTCATTTAAAATTCATTTAAATGATAGAATACTTTTCTTAACCCATTAAGTACCCATTGAAAATTTAGATTTGTGAAAGTCTAATTTTGAAACGTTTTTAGATGCAAATAGTTTTTCCAAACAATTCTTATAGTGACTGCAAAATTATTTTTTTTCTTCAAAAATCTATTCGCTAGTATTTTATATGATATTTTGAAAATTGCTAGAAATTACTATTTTAACCACTTTTCATACACAACTATTTAGAAATTAAAAGCTAAGGCCCGGGCCCGCTCCGGGCTTGTGCAAGCCCGCGGGCCACGAAAAAAAATACCGGCCCGCGCCCACCTCTACCCTTAACCCATAAAATGGGTAAAAGGGTATAATGGTGTTGTGCAAATGTGTGTAAAAGACAGAAGGAAGCATTTCCGACCCAGTAAAGTTTATATATTATTGATCAGCATCAACAGCCGAGTCGATATAGCCATGACCGTCTGTCTGTCTGTCTGTTTCTCCGTCTGTATGAACGCGTTGATCTCAGAGACTATCAGAGCTTTATATTTTGAACTTAAGCTCATCTAATACCCCGCTTCACTTATCATAACAGCGAAGTCGATTATGCAGGTCGTTCCACTATCAATCCAACCGAAACTGCGTAAAATTTTAACAGAAATCCGATTAAAAATCCGCTGACAGCTGTTTTATTTTCTGTTATACTCAATTTGGCACTGTTCATAACCAAATATCGATAAGAAATTTGGTATTTTTGTTGGCTACAGCGCTGTTAAGCTCCTCTGTTAACGAATGATGAGCATCTTCGTAACAGCCAAAGTCCGTAAATAATTTTTCAACTGGGAGATGTCGATTCCAACTGAGCGAAATAGAATATGATTCAGATTCACTACATAGGAATCTAATTCGAATAAATGCTACATTACCGAACAAAATTATCCGCCCACAATTTTAAAAGCAATCCTTTGAACCTTGGCTCCCAGTCCAATTATTTCCTACGATAATTCATCAAAAAACAAAATTTTTAATTATTTTTTGAATATTACTATATATTGCGCCTACCTATTCACAATTTCTGCTATTCACAATCAACTGTTTTGCGACTGTTACATTAAAAGAGCCCATTACATCGATGTTTTATCGAACAAGTGTTCAAATGAACCAATAATTAATTCATTATTTTCTTTAGATATATCATAAATTTTTTGAGTTCAATGGATTCCTTATTCATTGGGATTTAAGAACCCATTGTGCCAATTTTGTATTAAGCTTTATGGGACTTTAAAAATTGGCACTTTTGAACGAATAAGAGATAGCAACAAAAATTTACGGGCTCAATATAATAAATAATAAACAAAACTGCCACCCACCCGTTTGCTTTGATTTATGATTTCTTTAAACATCGCCCCATATTAAAAACGATGAATACGGATGCCTGGACAAAATGCGTATAAATTTGGTATACAAAAATCTGTAAAAGCTGATATTTCAACAAAAAAAAGCAAAAAAGCATATTCTCTCCATCGCTCTCCATGCACGCTAGATCGACGCAATGCCGTGCATGTTGCTACATAAGCGATGATCATTCCAAAGGCATAAAACAGCGTCTATAAATGTACAATATAAAGTATATATGGGATCACTTAAAACGTAGCGCCGCTGAGTTCCAAATTAAAATAATAAAAATCTTTTCCCTTACGATACTTAACAGGATTTATAATATAAGCTAAACTCAGTTAACTTTTACCACTAATAAGCCTAAGCGGCCATTTCGACTTTGGAAGCTTTGTCCGTTGGAGTGAGTAAAGATAGATAAAAATAGTTGTATACATAAATAAATAAAATTAATAAATAAAAAATTTTTTTGCCATCGATATCAATGCATAGTTTAGCAGCGGAACCAAATAAATTTGCCCCAAAAACCGGTGAACGAATAACCAACTAAAACCAATAGCTATAATAAAATAATTGGCTTATAATCTTTTAATTTTTAAAACTATAAGCCTTATTCTATATTATGTAAACTAGTTTATTTTAATATCGATGTTATACATTAGTGATAGGCTTCACACACCAAAGTCTTTGGCCAGTTTCATTAATCGGTTCGACGTACAGCCCATCTCTAGACGTCGCCATTATACTTTGAACAATTTAACGAGCACATCCGTTCAACACGTTTTCTTATATAAAATGGCACATTTTATCAACAAAATTGCACTTGAACTAAGGGGCTTAAAGTTTAACGATGTAGATGTGCACTTTCAAAGGCACCCTGAGGAACTCTCACAAGAGGATTTAATATATCCATCTTCGGCAACGGAACCAATGAAGACCGAAAATGAACAGCCATCAACATCATCCGCAAGTAATATTAACGCAAACATATCCTCTACATCCTCCATATTAACTTATGTAATAGACAAACCGGTCGAGGGCGGCATATGTGAAAATGGAACACAATATTTTGCTTTTCCGGCTCGTGCCGTGAACATATCTGACGACCTCGGATCGGCTGCTGCTGGACCAGCACCCATTGTACGTCGGAAGACAACTTAAAAACGCAACGTTTGATGTACCGAAAAGGAGGCTCGGATCTTGGATTAAAAGGCGCTGATAAAATGTATAGATTCAGAAATTCCTAAGTTAAGCCAGGATTTGAAGTAACTCTTAAAACATGTCAACAATCGCAGATAAAATTCTTATTTTAGACTTCTATAAAAGTAAAAACTGCTTTTCAAGCTTAATATATTACCTATCATAACCAAATAAAGTTTTGGATTAAAAAAATGTATTTGCTGCCCTTTAATTATACAGACGATTCAATAAAACTGATACTCAAAAAATGCGTCCAAATTTTATTTGTAACCTAACCATAAAAGGTAAAAGGGGTAAATGGTTTGTCAAATGTGTTTAACAGGCAGAAGGAATCTGACAAAAGTTTATATATTATTGATCAGCATCAAAGCCGAGTGATAGCCATGTCCGTCGTCGTCTGTCGTGTGAACGCGTCGATCTAGAGACTACAAGGCTAGAGACTGATTTTGAATATAAGTTCTCCTAACCAGAGCGGAACAATTTTAAAATTATCGATAATTTTCTAGTTTCCGATATACACATGTAATCGATTAAAAAATCGCGAATTTGAAAATGTAATAATGGGGTTGAAATAATAGATAACGATAAAACTGAAAATTTCAACGAACCAGAGATATCGAAGATAAGTTTAGGTCACAGATGCATACAGACAATGAACAGGGTTCGGGGTATCTCTAGTGGAAAATCGACAGAGCCTTCTACTTGTTTAATATGTTCTCTACTTGTGCTTACCCAATAAAAGCACACAAGTTAGCTTAAACCTATTGAGCAACATGGCAAAAAAAAAAAGGGATAATAAGATCTATATATATACATATTTTTTTTATAACTCAAGATCGGCTTGCACATTAAAAGAACTCGAGTATGCGGTTCCTTTACCACGATTAGTGGATGAAGTCGATTTTTGTTTTTCTTTGACTCTGTTGCTGGAGCCTTCTAGTGGATTTTTTCAGTGAAAACTTATTTTAGTTAAGCACACAGTAGGATACTGAAGGTAAAGAGCCATGGTGTTCGCCTTTCCATATGCACACTTTTTTTTTTTAACCACCTTTTAAGCTTGGGACTTGAACGTTTGAAAACATCTTAATTCATGTGTGCGTTAAACAAAATAGCAAGGTTTGACAAACTACAAGGTGTTGGGAGTATATCTCGTGACATCCAAACGGAAACGCTTATAATTTTCACAGTATTCGAGCTAAAGTCACTAAAATTTGTGGGAATAAATCTGGTGACGTTCTAAGGTCTGCATCAAGGCATATTGATGATGCGCCGACTCCTGTCGTCATCGTACCGCCGATATCGTAGACGTAGAAACTTGAGATCAGCGACTTCAGTTCGCTTAGCTCAGTGAGACATACATGTCACTGTTGATGCCGGATAAAAATATGCAATATATACCTTATGGGGTCGGAGATGCTTCCATCTATCTGTTATTATTATATTATATTATTAATATTTGATTGCAGCACAAGGAGATTCAGCTTGTAAAAAATATTCTTCACTTATTATTGAAGACAGATGCTAGCGAAAAACCATAGATTTCTTCTGATTTAAAGCGACGGCGGGGAGACTCCGTGATTCAGAGGAGCGTAAAGTGACAGCGATGGGCGCCTATTACATGGAAGAAATAAGAAAGAACAAACATGTTAAAAACAAACATATTTATTTTTTTGCTGTTGTATTTTTTATTATGTAGTATTATAGCGGCTTATTGCACAGCTAAAGTTTCGGCATCGTTTCGGCATTAGCGGAAGCAGCAGCTCACTTTTCCAACCATTTAAAATATACATAAATCTATGACAAAAGAGAAATAGATTAAATGTGTTATTAATAAAGCTTATTAACTATATTAAACAACATACCGATAATCCAATATAGCAAACAAAGCCATGTCACCCTTTATCTCTAGGTGGCCACCGGCCACCGGCTGTAAGAAGATAGGAACATATCGCTGATTCAAAATGTATACCTTTTTCTTCACCGACATATCGATATTACTGGTGAAATTTTCTAATGGGTCCAACTAAAATCAGCTGATTCAAATCAACACAAATGTGTTTTAATACTAATTTATAATAATCATAATAATCAAAATATTGTATGAAAACACTTTAGTTTCAAGTTGGCGTTTTGCAAAGCAAATGCGATAATCGGTTGATCTAGAACACGTATTTATTGAGTTAAAAAAGTAGATGTGCAGCCAACAGCAAAAGTAAACAAAAACGCTCAGATTCTTTGCCAAAGTAAACGAATGCTTGTAGCACTAAGCACTCATACATAGAGGAGTCAAACGCAAAAAATCCAATAGCCTAATTGATCCAATTTGCGGAGGAGCCACCCGCATTCGGCTGCTGAAAGCAGCGAGCCGATCGCAAATGTTGACTAGGTACAGACGGAGTGCCAGCAATTTGCTGTGTATACCTAAATACACATGTATACATATGTGTGTACGTATGTGCGCATGCATCTTTTTTCATTTTTTTGTGGCTCTAAGTGATTTGGGATTTTGTTACTTTTCTAGCAACGCATATCAATGTGTGTGTGCATGTGTATGTTCATGTGCAGCACATTTGAATGTATGCGTAGCAATTGCCTTGGCTATTCTTGACCTGCATCAATTTATGTGATTTTGAACAATTTTATAAAAAGTAAGGATAGCTATAAAAATAATGTCATTAATTTATAATTTTTTATTAATTTTTAAAATTTATCTTAATCATAAAAATGCATTGTCCATAGTTCATAATGTGACTAATAATAATTTATTTATTTTAATATATATATGTATATGTACATATACATATATGTATTCAGAACTGTATTTCTGTTGAGATCGCTGGAACTTGTGTGCGTTTATTGAGTAGAGGAAAGGTTTTTTGTTGACACGCGGTTGACGCAAGCCTGCGTTTTTCTTCCAGCTGCCGACACATGAATCATCTATACTCTTTCGGAATTTGTGTGCATATTTTGTATGTTAATGAACAACTGCATGGTAGTTGTTTTAAAAAATAGTTTGCTGGTGTCATATATTTAATATCTCAAAAGAGTATGTACTATGACCAAAAAGTGCAAAAACAGAAATTGCCTGTGTTTTTTAGGCAGATACATATGCGCGCCAAATTTTAATTTTAAATATTGGCTGTCGGCATTTATTATGGATATAATTAGGATTTTTTAGGGTCAAGAGAACACATAAGTATATAATATATAATTATATACATATATATATATATATTAAAATAAATAAATGTATATATGTGTATTTAGGTATACATTCGCCCTAATTATTTTTGCTTTATTTGAGCTCGGAGCTACCAAATACAGAAAACATGCACATGTGTTGTTGTTTTTCGCACTCTGCTGCTGCTATCCCCCTTCCACAATATACAGCCGCTCAGAGCAAACAGCAAACAGAAACATACATACATATATACACCTAGCGGCGATCTTGTCGCTGACATACAGACGTATACACAGCAAATTGCTGGCACTCCGTGTGTACCAAGTCAAGCGCCGGCGCATGAATGACTTGCACTTTTTTAGCTACGCAAATGGTCTGCAAAATTTGCGTTCGGCTAGCTGCTTTCAGCAGCCGAATGCTGGTGGCTCCTCCACAACGCATTTTGTCGGCAGTTGGGAAAACGCGATTTGACTCCTCTATGTACATATACCTGCTTAATGCTTGTAGCTATCGATTAGGTATTTTTAAAGGCGCCAATAAGAATGCAATGTTTTGGCATTTGTCCTTGGATAAAAAACATATCGATACATCGGTAAGTTTATTCGAGTGCGAATGCCTTCGTACGAATGTGAAAACCTAATATAAACAGTGCAATTGAGCTATTGGTTAGCTTCTAAAAGCACCTTATTATTTTCTCTTTATTTACATTTTAAAATATTCAAAATGGCTTAAAAACTGCCTTTTATGTGAGTGGACTGAGTACTTGTACTCATTAGTCGATATTGCGACTATCCTCGATACTACTCACTCTGGCAGCATTAGTTTTACGCATGTTTTGTAGGTAAACAATAACTGAATGAGATGGAAATGTAAGTAATTAGCATTATTTTTACCGTATTGTGGTCATTTTTACTCTACTACTTGACAGTGTCAACGCCACCTACGGGTACATTACAAATCTAGAGGTAATGGAAATTTTACAAACCATTAAGAGTACCAAAAAAAAGTTTGGCATGCGCAACTTGGCTACGGTTACATACGAGGTATAATAATTTTATTAACTAGTTCATCAAGGTTCACACTAACTGCAATTTCATGTGACAACAGGCTTTACAGTATCTAGAGGAATCGCCATGCAAAACGCAAACATCTGAGTCCATAAAAAATTATCTGTGCGACTTGAGCGCCTATGGACTAATGCCCCACGACATGCTTCAAATGGTAAACGATCCGCCCACGAGCGCGCTGCACACACAGTTGGTAAACTAGAGAACACAGCTACAAATTTGAACTTAGTATTAAAGATTTGTATTTGGCATGCAGCTCATCGATGACAACAAAGTGCCGCTTACCGATGAGGATAATGAAGCTATTATTGAGCTGACGCACAAACACTTTGGTGGAATTGGGGGTGATCAGAATGGATTACAACAAGAAGCGGAACAGTCATAAGTAGTTATTACAATCATTTATTAGTTTAAGTTGTATGAGATCTGCTTAAAAAAAAGGGAGTAATTTTATAAGCAAGATTAACTTTACTTTTGACTAGCGTTTCTGATCGCCAAGATCCTCGATGACATCTTCATCAATTTCGGCCCACTTATCAGGGATGACGTCAAACAAGTCATCCTTAACGTCGCCCTGTATTACAATCTCATCATCACCAGTAACCGACGAGCCGCAAGCAAACTTCGTTCCAAAAAACTTTGCAGCTACTTTAAGATCAATATCTATGGATGAAACGTGAAATGTTTAAAGAGTGTACGTGACAGTAAATGCACAGTAAAACACCTACCAAAGGTGCCTAGTCCGGTTACGACTGTAACAGACTTTTTCTTGCCGCGGGCAGCACGAGATACACAAATGCGTTTTGGGACGTCTTCCTTCTTTTTAACACGCATCAGGCCCTTACCGCCACGCTTCTGGCGTTTTTTGTCTTCATCTGTACCATCTGCCGCTGATTGCTCCTCCTCGATTTTCAGTCGTTCGAAATCGTCGGGCAGATTGCGTTCTAGCCACTCTTTGCATTTCTCGTATTCCGGATAGTACTCGCAGTACTGCGGATGTTTAAAGTAAAACGGTAAGTGCACTGTCGCAAAAGTGTTGCAACAGTTTTCAGTCTTACCTCTATTGGCATTGTGCAGTGACCGCAATACTTCATTACTATGGGATAAGTAACGTTTTCACGCGGACCCATTTTAAGGCGCTCAGAAACATTTGTGCTTTCGCTCGTCATTTCTTGATTTTCTGTTAAAGATTGCCGAATTCTTAGCCACTAAACTCGGCATGCAAAAAGCAACAAAACAGGCATCGAGTAATCGATGTGTTAGTAGAACCAATCGTAAATCGAATGCTGCACTTATAGCACTTGTTGGAGTATGGCGTTGCCAGACCGCGAATTATTTATTTAATAAAAATTAATACATTAAACTAAATACTAAGCTAATAACAATGGTATTATTTTTGTTCTCACGATACATAGCTGTGTTCAATTACAGGTTTTCATTTTTATTCATTTTCAGAACGCGAAAAGTTGAACGTGAACGCGACTTTAGTAGAAAAGCAATGCACTGTTAAAATGTATGTACGAGTCGATCCCGACTTGGAATGTACACATGAATGATCCACAAACATACCAGCATCCATGCGATAAATATATTTAAAGTTTGATTACAATTTTCGAAAAGGTGTGACGTAGTTTGCTGAGAGATGTTGTTCATTCACTTCTGGCAACCTCGAATTGACTAAATCGCAACTATAAACAAACTGCGATTTAGATGAAAGTCGCAAATATATCCGGAATCTAAAATATTGTGATGATTGACTGGTGACAACTAAAAACCATGGTCTCCCACAACAATGAAGGCGTCCCCGCCATCACCGGTGGCAGCACTGAAGGCAAAATCCGCTGCATCTTTTTAAGTGAATTTCACGCCACTGCAGGCTGCAAAATCAGCTGTCAGGTAAGCGTTGTCTTTGTTTGTGTGGGAGACTAGATAATGTGATAACGAGAATTGATGTTTAAAGGTGCCAGACAATTACATATCCAAGGAGGTGTTTGATGCCATCAACGTGTATATTATTCCCAAGCAGCATCTGCAACGATGCATTCTTACAGTAAATGCGATGGAAGTTAAAATCGTCGGTTACCCCGTTGGTATACAGGATCAGCAGAAATACGCGCGGAATGCATTCCTTTTCAATCTGTGTTTCGTTTGCGATTCGCGTGCTCGATCCGTGCAGTATGAGCCTGTGGTAAAAAAACTTTCCGAATATCTTATAATGATGGAGGAGGAGTCGTGCTTCCTGTCCCGCGAGGACGACAAACTGCGGCTGCAGCACATCTTTGAGACTGTGCTTCGTGATCTTAATGAGCGCAAAGTGGCCACCATTGTCGAGGGGGACAATACGATATATTTAAAAATTGTCATGCACAAGCCGGATCCGCCACCAGTCAAGGATCATGTGGTGCCTCTTTTACTGGCCAATCTGCGTGACACGCCTCTAGAGAACTGGGACTTGACCACACAACAGGTACCAGACATCCAACAATATTTTAAGTCTTGTTTTAAGCCACAAAAATTTGTAATTGTATCTGTCTTGCAGATATTGCCTTACATCAATGGAATAAACCATGTGGCCCGCATCGCC
Organism: Scaptomyza hsui; assembly: GCA_018152825.1. Taxonomy (NCBI): domain Eukaryota; kingdom Metazoa; phylum Arthropoda; class Insecta; order Diptera; family Drosophilidae; genus Scaptomyza; species Scaptomyza hsui. The sequence goes on along the minus strand of JAECXO010000044.1, from coordinate 808,344 downwards.
GCCGAGGCTGATGTGGAGACGGATCTGGTAAAGTCCTGCATTCAGAATCTGGTTTATTATGGCGTTGTGCAGCTGCTGCCCATATTAAAGTACAGCAATGTCTACATGACACAGAACCTTAAGCACCTCATACAGAGCGCTGCCTTGGCCAATGCCTGTCGCAAGTACGTGGCTATCCAGCCGGACAAATTGCTGCCAAGCGTACAACGAATCTTTCAGTTCTATGCATCGATGACGCATGGCGTCACCCTGCGTGCCATCTGCCAGCGTTTGTGCCCGCAACACCATAATATTGATGAGCGTAAAATGGTCATCTTTGGACTGCAACACAAGTTCATACGCTGCATACACAAGTATCCCGTTTTTACGGGCTCTGTGCCATCGGGCAGACAAAAGATGTACACTGGTCTCATTAGTTTTGATGAGATCTGCTGCAAAACTGGACTCTCGCCGTACACTATCGAAAAGGATATTGAAAAGGATACAAACGTGACTGTGATTTGGAAGTAGCTAAGTGTGTCTGTGGACTTTGTATGTAATTGGTTTAAAAATGTTGTTGGTTAAATATTAAAAAATAAGCAAAAGCGGATTGTTTAAAAAATTGCTTTAATTTAAAAAAAAATAATTATAAAACATGCAATCTATCGCTCATTGAGCTCATTGCCTACTGTGCAGATCATACGAGAAGGATTACTTTAGATCATTGTCCTTTACAACCGCAGGCGGATTTCCGAGCACTAACTTTATGATCATCTGGGTAAGTGGTTCCAAAAAGTTGAACTAAACACATTTACACAACCGGAACAATGATATTTAATTTAATATATACATTTCCTTAGGTGAATTTACCAGATGTACAATCAAAAAAATCACGGTGGACCCTTACTATGGTATTATTGACTTCTTCGGGTTAGAAGCATGCGACGCGATACGGATGTGGGTTTGCTCATAGAACGTTAGCAAAAATATAATAATGAAATCGTAGAGGAGTATGATCGTGGCCAAAAGATAGTCATTGACCCGCATCTCTGCAAAGCGACCGCCGTTGATAGTTTGCGCATGATACATGACAAACTGTTAAGCAAAAAGATATGGTAAACAGTTGTATAGTTATTGTAAAAAATAAATTCCGCTACACTTACCGTCAGAATAATAGCGCTGACGAGTAGTTGAAAGAGGATAATGGAGTGCGCTGTGTGTGTCAGCAGGTGCAACATAATCAAGAAGACGGACGCAATGAGGAAGACAAAGGATACTACAAACATTAGAACAACATCCAGCGTCAAATCGTGCTAAAATATTCGTGAAAACATCAATTACAAAAACCCTTTTATTTTTCTATTAACTCACCGGAATCAGAGAGCCTAACAGTACGAAAATAAATAAAAGCAGCACGCAAATGAAAAACCATAGAAGCAGTTCCGGCCACAAGGGTTTTACGACTAACGCGAAGAGGCCAAGTATGGAAAACTCCACCTACAAATGAAGTAAGAAAGCCACCAAGAGGAAATTAGGAATATGTTTATTTACTTACTATTAAAACAGCCATGAGCCAGTTCACACCTTTGATAAAGCGTAATTTCTCGACAAATATAAAGACAAAAAATAAAATGATTGATAGTGAAAAAAATATAAGACTTAGCCATTCATATTGCAAGAAAGCTATAGCATCAATCTGCCTACAATAAAGAGGATAGTAAGATATACCGGATACCAGATCAGAACTTACATCAGGTTGATGATTAGCCATTGGGACAGCGCCAACAGCAGCCAAACAAAGGTTACCCCATAAACAATTCCGGCAAATTTGCGACGGGTTCTTTGATAGGTACCAACGCGATTATCCATTGCTGAATAGCTATACAAATAATTTATGCGTCGAAACGTTAAAAAGGCAAATAAAATGTAAAACACAATCTAAAAACCCTGTCATTCAATGCATGTTTGATCGAACAGCTTAGCTTGAAGTTTTAAAATTCTTGAAGCGATATTAAGAATAAATTCAAAAATACCCCAAAGGAATTCTATATAAATTTTAAAGATTTTTTGGATTTAAATATGCAAAAGTATGCATAAAGCTGGTGGGTACTTATAATATAGCTAGTTATAAGCAATAGCGACTATTCTTAGGGTCCAGACAAAGTTGGCATTTACTTATATGACTATACTTTTTTTTTTTTACACTCTGAGCCCATTTCAATATTTAAGTTGCGTTTAACTTTGCATTTCAATTAAACAGCATTAAGCAATGGATCTGGATGAGCATGGCAAGGAGCTGGCTGCGAAAAGGTTACTCAAGAAGACCTATCAGGTGACGATACTGTTGCTACTCATGGGTCAACTTCAGGTTTTTATTGTTATGGAAATGTATGTATGTAATGCGGACTGTACAATTTATATCTATAGCATATATAATTTGATTATTGACTTGCAGCAAGGAAGTTAAAACATTTCTAAAGAAGCATTACTATGTGGGTCTGATGAATTTCTTCATTAGTTTCATTTCGATACAGCTGTATGTGTTCTTCTATCACCACATCGAGAAAAAGTCAAGGTTTAAACGCATTTTGGCCGGCGTTTGGACGGTAGGCGTTGTATTGAAGTATGATTGATTACAAATTAATTTTTTAACTTTATCTCAGTTCGAGGTCAACACATTTTCGATCATGAAACCTGCCAAAAGAGCGCCATACGTGTGTTTCCTGTTATCCTGGGCGCTGACCTTCATAATCATGGGCATCAGTGTGATGTACGGAAATGTAGCAGTAAAGCATAGTCGTGGACTATTTGTTAGTGAACTAGATCGCCAGTTCAGCTTTAATAGTTGCTTATCGCCTACAGGTGTCTCGGAACAATGTTATCCGCTGGAGCGAGCGATTATTTGTCTTAACCTCTTTTGGTATTATTGTGTGCTCCGAAATGAAGCGGGTCACCATCGAGTTTGGCACCCTTGTCATCTACAGTTTGATGTCGAACATTGTAAGGCAAGGCTTTAAGTCCTAAAATAATGCTAGTTAAATAGGACACATTTAATTGGTGTTATATGGGCCCATAAGCATTTGACTAATTTGTTTAAATTTCTTGCTGCAGTTTGTGATTACATTTGCAGCCTCGATACGCAAGCCAAACTTTTATCACTTGCAAGGAAGGTCCGATCACATACTCATAGGCCAGCTATACTACTTAAACTTCTATGCACTGTATATGGGATATGTGTGGACGATTGCAGCGGGATTTGAATTAGGTGACATTAAGATATCGCTTCAAAGCACTTAACAAACAAGTCTCATGGAGTTGCCACTCAAATCAGTTGACGTCTGGACGCATGCGCTGCAAAGGTTCCAACAGCTGTTCCAGCCTTCACCCACACACACACACACACACACACACTCGGCCATATACGCATTTTCACATAATGTTTACGAATCTCAGTTGCAAATGCAAATCCGGAACGTTTTGTTGTCCGTCCTTACGTCACAATTGTCGCGTTGCTCGGTAGACAGTTGGTTAGTGTTTCACTTTAGCTCCTGGCACATCAGTTTGTCGCCATGTTGCACTCGTCTTAGTCGTCCTTATTGCCATTGAAGATTCACGTCGCTTAAAAATCGATAAAAGTTTTTCTACAATAAAAAATGTAACAATCATGTAAAGTGTTTTACAAAATGTTCGCGTTTAGTTTTCGCAAACGTACGTTGTATTGCGAGTAAATAATAATAACGATTTGATATAAATTACATTCCATTTTATATAAGTGTTAATACAATATACATATGTAAATACATTTGTAAACGTGTATGCAAACATACATATGTATAAATATAAAGTAATCAAAATGTGTGTGAGTGCGTGTGTTGACTCCAGTTAAATCTATGTTTAATACATATAAAAAGTGCCTTTCAATCTTAGCAGGTCTAAAGCGGAGGAAAGAAGATTTCATTTCAATTTGTGCCGTGTAAGCAACTACTTTTTCTAAAAGTGAAGAACCCTTTACACACAAAGAATTGAATTATTAATTACAATATATATATGGGAAAAATGTTTCTTTAACATTTTGGGGATCAATATAAATAACAATCGGTTTAGTAAATAAATTTTAGACACAGCTTCAAGTGTGTTATTATTATTAATATGTTGTAAATGTTGTTTTTGCGCATAAGGCCAATACAAAGGTGGCAGGCTCCTCCGCCAGGGGTGCTTGTGCTTCTTCTTGACGATTTTAGTGGGGTGGCGCCGTTGTAACTTGGGTGGCATGGTCACTGCTGCTTGAAGGTAAAGCGCACACTAGAAGAAAAATGTAATTAGTTTTTGACTTTGTATAATTTGAAAGGCTCTGACGTCAATATAAACCAATCTATATACAAAATATAGCAATTACTGCCAATGGCACAGAGAGCAAACAGCAATTTGTTACCTTTTGCTTAAACTAAATTTGGTCAGCACAAGTCTACGCGAATTTTAAATATTTAAACATTTATATGCACGTGTGTATTTATGTATTTATTTATATGCTTGTGGTTGTAATTGCTGCCTTAGAGATATGCGTAATTGTAAGCTCAACAAGTTGTCTTGCTGCATTTTGCATTGTTCTTGGGTATTTGTGTCGGTGTATCAATTGTAAAGCGACACTGTAAGTAAACAAAAATTGATCATTGTTCAAAAGTTGCCAATCGATTTGTTATTAGTTGAGAAACGCTTTATGTTACCAAACCGAACCCGATATCCAAAACCGCAAAACAATAACAAAAATATAAGCAATTGATATATGTTGGGGATACCAAAGCACATTTAGATATTGCCAAACATTGTGACAAAACATTAAAAGCACAAAGAAAAAGGTTATTATTGGTGAGTTGATTGAACAAACATTCTTTGTAACGAATCAAAAGTGAAACTAGTTTGAATAAAAAAAAAACAATATCAGTATTGTTATCATCAGAAAACCAGATATGTTATAATGTGTTTGTGTTATATGTGTATTTTTTTTAATTTCGTTGAGTGCATGGAGGTTATGACCAAGGCAAGAGGAATGCTGTGCAAAATGTTAGCATAAAAGTCAAGTGAGATAAAGCAAGTGTAGTTTTTAGATTAAAGCATTAGACAAAAGATAAATAATTGTAAAGTTTAGCTTACCAATTATAATGATTAGCAAGACGACAGCTATGACGCCCAGAATAATCATCATTTTCATATTGGCCCACCATTGCTTGCGCTTTAGCTTGCCGGCCTGTTGCTCAAACTGTGAGGCGCCTTGTTCCAGTTGATCGGCACGTTCGCCCAGCTCCGATAGTTTCTGATCACGTTCAAGCACCTTCTCGACATTTACGCGCATTATGCCGACAACTTCATCTACTTTGGCCTGTGTCTGCTGCAGGCGCTTCTGGGCGGCATTGTTGTTGCTGTTGTCGTAGTTATACGAGGAGGTCGCATTTGGCGGTGGTGGAAGTATGGGAAAGCTGTAGAATATTATTTGTGTGGCGGCAAGACAGCAGAGCTCGAACTCCAAGTGCCACGCACAAATGCAAGCCCGTAGGAGACAGTGAATCATTTGGGATGCCTGACATTGACATTCACATGCTTTATACGGGGCTTGCATTTGTGCGTTGCACTGTGAAATTCATTCAAATTTAGCTGCAACTGGGAATGTTGCGGGTCCCACTTACTCATTGTTGGAACCGGAAGGTGCGGGAGCTTCGTTGTTTTCCATCTTTGTGCGTCGATTGCTCGCTTAAATGTATTCAAACTGCAAGAGAGAAGGCAAATATTTAATACAAAGAACGCTCTTTGTTCAAATCAAGATTGCCTAGCAATTTAAGTGCCGAAGGTTTAAAAAGTGAGAGAAGCTAACGGCCTAAATATATAATTGAATTCCTTGAATCTGTTCTTTTACCATCTACTTTGTTGAGTTCTATGCTATCAAGATGGAGATGTAAACCATTTTTAACAATATAAACTGATGAAGGGTACAATAAGTTGTTGAAAACGTTTGAAAATTTCTCAAGATACTAAGCAAATTTAATTGCGACGACTGCACACTTATATTTAATCACAGGTGCACACATACAAAAGCTGCGATTAATAAAGTTGTATTAAACACAGAGAGCACATAGTAGGAGCAAATTAACAGCACAATGACAAGCAACTCTTATCTATGCAATATTGCTCAGCACGCAATGATTCATACAATTACCGAACTTGGACTAGCACAAAAATAGAGATGAGCGGATAACGCGTGATTGGTCACACTGCTCACTAAGTAAAACATCAGGCTTTAATTGGCAGATTTTTTAATCTAAAATCAATTCCGTTTAACTTTATCCACAGTGAGATGAATCAATGAGCTGATTATTCAAACAGTGACTCTGCTCCATATTTGTGATTTAGGTGACAGCACTAGCAGCAGCAAAAAACTTGTTGCTCGTCGAACTTTGCAGCCGCCTGCCAACGCACAATATTTACATTGCGTTGTCGGCCTCGACCTATTAAGTCTTTAGCACACTCACCTGGGAAATGTTTATTGTGCGATTGTTGAGCTAATTTTGTGCAGCTTGCCTGTTAATGATCTGCTTTTTAATTTTTCTTTATATTTTGATAACAAAAAAGAAAGTAAGGCAACTATGCTTGACAATTTTTACATGCTGCTAAACGAAAAAAAATGGTGATTGTTGTGCTTGTGAAACAGAATGCTCATAACATTGCGTGATTATGTTAACGCACAAATGCTCTCTGCATTTAAGGTGTGGTGACACTGAAATTGACTATCTGGCAACGTTTTGCTGTTATTAGGCGCAATTTTACAACGGTTACTGCTGAATTTAAAATTATTTTCTTGTGTGTTTTTTGCAGAAATATTTAACAAACGGAACATGGACAATGCATAATTCACTGGCCTCCAGATTGCTAGTGCGACTCCTGTTGCTGTTTGCCCTGGTAACTGTAATTTCGATTGCCATCCTAACAAAATGGGGCTTCGATGAGCTGACTGCGCAAACGGATAAGGACTCGCATGCCAATCCCAGTGAGACAAATGGTTACAACTCAGCATTAAGTGCTCGAGATGCGCAAATAGAGCGTCTGAAGCACGAGGTGCTCACACTACGAGCACAGATTCTGCTCCTACAAAGCAACCGTAGCGGTAACAATAATGGTTTGCCCGGAAAGTTGCCAGGAACCGGATACTCCGCATCCCTATCCTCTGCCTCATCATCCCTTTCGAACAACACACAGCTGCATTCGGTGGATGGCACAATTGCCCCGCTGTCGCATCATTACGATTGCAGCAGCTACATAAGGAAGCAAGTGGGCGCTGCTGAGATCCTGCACGGGATGCCCCTGAACAATGAGTACGAGATGATACCCTTCAATCATTTCACATTCACCCGCGTCTATCCCATCGATCTGGGCCTCGGCAAGCGGGTCGTGGAAAAGCCAATCGGCTACAGGCGACGAGATCTCCTCGAAGCAGTCAACAAAGCTCTGGAGAGTCTCAATCGAAATCAGACGGCGCGTGCTCGGGCCAAGGGACTCACAGCTGCGGAGCTGGGCCGTTATACCTTGGATGACTTTGTCGAGGGTATTCATCGCACCGAGCCCACGACTGGCACCCAGTACGAGCTCTACTTCCAGAGCATTAAACACCAGACGCATGTGGTGCGCAAGGCGCTGATTATGCGACCGTTTGCTCCCCTCCAGACTGTCCAACTGTCCGAGCTGACGGCCATTGTCCCTCTTGTTCATGTCATTCTCCCCCTCGCCGGTCGCCTGCGCAGCTTTCACAGCTTTGTGGAGATGTTCAAGCAGCTCTCGGATCGTCGTCTCCAACTCATTGTCGTGTACTTTGGGGACTTGGGACTCAAGGAGGCGCAAGAGACTGTAGCGGGAGTGGAGAGGATTGAGCTCATAGCTCTTAATGAGACATTTAGCAGGGGTTAGTTAAATTATATCGAAATAATCAACTCTCATTAAACCAATTAATACTTGCAGCGAAGGCTTTAAGATTGGGTGCTGAGCATGTGCAGCCACAGGATGCCAAGGTGACGCAGGACGTGCTGCTCTTTATGTGCGATGTGGATATTGTATTCACTGCCAAGTTTCTGGAACGCTGTCGCTGGAATACCACTCCCGGCAAGAAGGTAATCGCTGTCAATAACCACAATGTAGAAACATTACCAAATTGCTGTTTTAGGTTTATTATCCGGTTGTGTTCAGCCTTTACAATCCACATGTGGTGTACACGCTGCAGGGAAAGCCGCTGCCCAGCGAAGAGGAGCAACTGGTGATCTCTAGGGACACGGGCTTCTGGCGTGACTTTGGCTATGGAATGACGTGCCAGTATCGCTCGGACTTCCTGCAAATACGCGGCTTCGATGAGGAGATCATTGGCTGGGGCGGCGAGGATGTAATGCTGTATCGCAAATACGTGAGATCCAAAATCAAAATCATACGTGCCACAGATCCGGGCATCTTTCATCGCTGGCACACAAAGGTTAGTTAGTGAGAAGACTCCAAGTTGCTTATATTAATTATCTCTCACTGTATTTTAGATCTGCACTGGATCGCTGAGTGCGGATCAGTATCGTGCCTGCATAAGATCACGTGCTCTGAATGAGGCATCGCATGCCCAGCTTGGTTTTCTGGCATTCCAGGACGAGATTGCAGCAGCGGGCGCCATGTCCGTATCGATGGCATCGATGGCACACTCGTGATATCTTTTTGCCATTATAGGCCTACTCTGACGACAATAAACTTGTAAATGTAGCCAATCGTTAAATTAGCAAAATTGTTGAAATCTGTTTCTGTTGTTTTGCTGCCTAGACATTAGCTTAGCTTAACTACTCTTGTACTTGTACTTGTAATAATCGTATGACAAATTGTTCTTCCATGAAGTAAACTAGATGCAATCTTCAAACCAAACAAATCTAACATATAAACCTTACACAACCCACAATATAAACATACTATGTAGCATACTGAACCTACTATATTAAACTGCGTCTGTTCGCATTAGATAAACAAAATTAAATGGTTTAATTAATCTTGTCTCCGTTGTAAACAGTTCGTATTACACATGTGTATATACTTAGTTGGACCAAAATAGTGTACTGGAGTTGTGAATGCCAATGACCTCCATTTGGGGTTCACTGCGCATACAAACGAAGAAGATGACAGCTACAAAAAAAAATGCAGAGTATAATAACACAAATACAAAATACACTCTAGCGTAAAGTTCATATGAAATTTTTACCTAACGATACCCTATCAAAGGGTGTAACACTTATCAAATTAAAAAAATTTCTATGCGAGGTAAAAGTCTAGTGACAAAAGCAAATTGAAATTATATTTTTCGTAGTTTTGTACCGGTTAAATCAAAGAATCCACCACTTTGTGGTTATTTCCAAATAGTATACATTTTTAATGATTTTTTTTTAAATAATAAATAAAAAATGTTTGGTCTATTAAATATTTGTTTTTAAAGTAAACAAAAATGTAATTAAAATATTTGTAAATATTTGCATTTTATAAAAGTTTGGTAAACATAATTTTAATGAAGCACAATAATGTGAAAAAATAGCACAGGTAAATATTAGTTTGTGATTTTAAAAGAATAAGTGGTACATTTTTTTTTCGGGTCTTTGTTTTTGGCTGAATACTTGTGTTTTTATGCTTCTAAATATTTGTTGCAGTAAAATCCATTTACCATAAATTAAATTAAAATTTTGTCATTTAAATTTTCAAATGTAGGAAAGGGAATGCAAACAGTGTCATCTATACCAAAGGCATAAAGTTGTTTGATTTGGCGTCTTTTTATTCAGAGCTAAACCCTTTTCATGGTCACGGTCGTGGATTATGTAAGCGCCAAAAAAATGAACTTGTTTGTCGCAATTAGCAAAACCAATTTAACGCCTTTAATCCCAGATTTATGCAAACAATTGTGAGTCAGAGTTGTCGACAGGAATACGCCTGCCTCTAAATTACGCAATACAAGAATAGATGCATTAATTAGCAGCCCCAAATGCCTGAGAACACACACACACACACACACACATAATGACCGGTTGCGCCTTTTTAAAAGCATATAACAACATGAACATTCCTGGCCTCCTGTCATTCTACGAATGCCAAACTGACCATGAAAACCACGAAATCCAATTCAGACTCAAGCTGGGCTTGGCCAAAAAACACCCAAGGTGTTGCAGGTGAAGTGACAAAACGACGCCCCAACCAAATGCCAACACCTCAGCCAGAAATACCACAGCCCAGATTCACGCATAGACTGACATCCACCCACCCCTCTCCTCCTCCGCTAGCTCTATATCGCGCTTCAGTGCGTCTCTATCTCTCTCTCTCTCTCGTGAACTCTCCGCCGTTCCGTCGGATTCGGTTCTAGCGAATCGCGCTCTAGCGACTTTTTTGGCGGCTATTTTAAATAAATACCTGTGCTTTAGACCCAAGCAGCACATTCGTGATTTCAATTCTGTTGCCAACGACACGTCAAACTATATTTTAGCCAATAAAAAAAAGCGCGCCAAGGATTTACACAAGTTAAGAATTGTTCAAGAAGGGCACTGGACGTGCCTGGAAGTTTTCGTGGAAGTGTTTTTTAGTGAACAAAAAAATATACAATGCATATGTTTCAATTGGTGAGTTGTAGAAAAGTATGGCTCATCAGAATAATAAATTGTTGAACCCAAATTCAAACATTTTCAAAAAATATAGATTTCTGAATACGAAAACAAACAAAAAATTTAAATTTTACTGTAGTAAAAATTTGTGAAAATTTCTAAAATTTCTTAACTTGGAAATACTTTATTTTGTATTTCCATACAGTTGGGCTTAGATTGACGCACATTCAGCAACTACAAAAAATAGTTTTGATAGTTTAAAACACACGACTTATAATTAATTGCCAAATGTGCTTTAACTTTTATTTGATTCCAGACTATAAGTTCTTTCTAAAGTCTGAATAGGCCTAACACAAGGGGTTTTCAAGACATTGTTACTTTAATGTGCAAAAAGAAATATAAAACAAGTAAGAAGGCTCTAGTCGAGGTTTTCCGACTAGGAGATACCCTGAACCACAGTATTTTAGTAATTTTGTATTTTTCTGTAACTTAACTTCAATCTTCGATATTTCGAGTGTTTCTCAACCGATTTTGATGAAATTTAAACAGATTTTCAATATTTTCTATAGAGTTTCTAAAAACCATTTCATATTTTCAAAATTCAAGGTTTTCTTGTTATCAATCGCATGTGTATATCGGTAACAAACATGGACTTCCTCTAGCTCATATAGTCTCTGAGATCGACCATAGGTTCAGGAACTATATTTTAAGCTGAGTTTTTAAACTTTAAAAGTATATTCATACCTTTCAAAGCCCATATTAAATTTTTTAATATTTTTTCTGTTGAATTAACTGATCCTCAAATGTTTCAATTTGGTTCAAAACGTAAAAAACGTTCAGAAAAGTATAATTTGGTTTCTGTGTGGAAAATCTTGTTGGCCTCTGTTATTATTGTAGTATTTATTTTTTTAATATGAATACTCACTAAAATTTTAATACCATTTAAAAAAATTTCACTTTACTTAGAAGAGAGAAATGATTACACATCTTAAAAAACATACATTAATATTTTTTATGTTTCGAAACATGACGTCGAGCCTGTTAGTTAATTAATTAGAATTGCATACATTAATATTTTGAAAAGAAAAAAAAACGTTTTTATAGATATTGTGGACTCAAAAAGTACTATTTACATATCCTAAACATGCAAATAAACCAAATATGTTAAAACTATTTTTTAAATCAGATAGGGTATTAATGACATGGTATAGTGTAGTTCCTACCATGAACCTCTATAGGTAAACTATTTATCATTACCTTAGGAACAGTCTTAGCCCTAAAAGAAGTAGTCCAACTTTAAGGTTTTTGGATGAGGATGAGTATTACATAGCAATTGTTGCACAGTGGAACAACTATAGAACAAATAAAATAATAGCACTTTCCAAAATGCTGACCTACCTCTTGCGTAATAAATGCTAGCGAAACTTACGAATGCATAACTGTTTCTATTATTATATGATGTAATATTTTTTTTGGGAAATTTTGGAACATTATGTATAATTAACTATAGAAATTAATGATGGCAACGACCGTTGACAGACAGCTACACTCAGGATATACACATTTTTTAACTCTAACAACAACAACAACAACATATAATTGTTCTAATAAAGTGTGCACACACTCAGCGACAAGTCATGAACGAATTTGAGATCCGTAGATTGGCCAGTCGGTGGTTTTATTTTGGCTATAGCCAACCCAAACCCCAAGCGGAAGTTGTTCCTGATGCTTGACTAACAAAGCGTGGCGGAGCAGCTGGCCAGCAATTCACAACAATTCATGATTAACTCTATTTTAGAAGAGGGGTCAGGTAGGCAGACAGGTAAACGTACGTATATACATATATAGATGTACATATGAGTAGTGTGTGTGTGTGTGTGGAGTACGTGGTTAATTTTAAGAAGCGAACTTTATGATTTGAGCCATGAATGAAAACAAAATGATGTCAATGCTACTTTATGCATATATGAGTATGAGGTTATGTTTTTAATTATTTTGTTTGGTCATTATTATTATTTATTACATATGTATCTGGTGTTGGGTGTTGGCCACCATTTGAGCCCTATTCTATGCTCCACATTGCATAATCCACACTCCACAATCCACAGCACTCGTCGTCCATTGATCATCATATTTCACGCTCGCTGACGTTGAGTGTCCATTTTTAATGATGATAATGACGCTGATGATTTCTACATATGGCTTTGTATTTCGAGCACAGTACTTTCGTCAATTATGATTGGAGGCTGTGTGGGTGTATGGGTGGATGGGTGTGAGGGCTTTGGCCCAGTTGATCGCTGGACTGTGAAATCTATCCATAAACATTAATCTAATGATCACGCAACTCTTAACGGCTCAATTTTGAACTCTGAACTTTTTTTTTTATTTTTAGCTACTATGCCTAGCCGTTGTATGCTGCGTCCAGGCCGCCCTGAGAGGACCCGAGGCTCGCTCTGCCACGCCCACTGCAGCCGATAAAAAGGCATCATCGGGTGGTGTGCTGGAATCAGTGCTCCGAGGCAATGGCAAGAGTCGTCAATCCCGCTGCGTTCGCTGCTACGAGGATCGCTATTATGGCAGCGGCAGTGGTGGATACTCGAGTCGAGGAGCTGGCGAGGATCCGCGTAGTGCCTGGTACTACTCCAATGATCGGTATGATGATCGCGGCGGCGGCGGCGGCAGTGGTCGTGATCGTGATCGTGATCGTGACTATGATAGATACTACAGTCGCGAGGATCGATACACACCCCGCACCTATGATCGGTACGAGGGACGAGGCTACGATGATTACTATAGACGGGGCTCCAGCTCCGGCTACGATCGGAGCCCTGCCGGAGGATACGGTTCTGGATACTCGGGCTACTCGGGCTATGGCTACGAAAGCAGGGATCGTTACTACGGTGATCGTTACAGTGACACTTCACGGGGTGAGTAAGAGTCGATTTCTCATAACGACAACCTCCTAACTTATTACGTATCGAAATAGGGAAAAAGTTTTATACATCGAAAAAAAAATCAAGCCAAACGTACTTAAATCGCAGCCAACGGTGTCAATAGTTCGTTGAGGTCGGATTTTCTAAAACCGTCAGCAAAATTCTTAATTTAAGTACGTTTTTTAAATTCCGGAATTCCCGTTTTTAGCGTAATGGGATTGATTTTAACCCGTTTCAGATTTAAATCAATCCCAATACAGGCTAAATGGAAAAACGGTAAGCCTATTTTGAGTTCGACTTTAAGTACTTTCGACTTATATTTAAGTACGTTCGACTTGATTTAAGGTCATTAGCCCTAAATTCGTTCTTGAAATGTAAGACCGTTTTCGAGATTAAACTAAGCCCAAAATTCTTAAATTTATTTTTCTGTGAACGTACCTGCTAGCTCGTCTGTCATAATTTATTCAGGCAGTACGAATGTCTTGATATATCTATTATACTTTGATACTGAAGGAACTGATATTGTACGGGGTCCATCATATCCGTTTTTCTTTGTATACGTAATTTTGTTCGACACAGCTTTGCCAATAACATGGTCCATATTAAGCTTGGAGCTCAATTTCCAATTGGTGGCTGGAAAATCGATAACAACTCGATCAAGAGTTGCAACGAGATATATAGCTAGAGCCACCAAATATGGCGGGAAGATGACTGATGACGTGCGTTAAAGATTTACATTAAGAGAAAGATTTAGCAAATTTATCTAGTGAAAAAAAATGGAATCAAAATATTATTAAACTGTAAATTTAGCTCAATGAAATTAATCGTTTGTTTAGTTGAGGCCTATGCCCAAATCCCAATAGATTAGGGTATAAGAATAACGAAATAACAAAAAAATTGTTTTAGATATACTTTATTAATGGTTCATTTGTTATTTCAGATCGTTATAGCGATCGTTCCCGTACCGGCGGCTATGAAAGATACGATCCGTATGACCGCTACTATTCAAGGTATGATTTTCGCAACTATCGTCCATGGGATGAGACCTACAGGTATCGATATCCTGCTCTCTTGTACTTTGATGTTTCGTGTCTGTTCGTTTGCTTAACACTATTTCTTGCTCTTTACATACAACACTACAACTACAACTACATCAACATCAACAACAACAAACACGAAACACCACAACAACAACAACAACAAATGAACTCTGGATACTCTACGCTCCAATATGTAACTCGGATACTAAATGCACCACTCGTTCACCCTCTATAATCTATCCTTGCAACCTACTTCAATTGCACCTATCCGCACCCAGAGGTCAGTCGGGTTTTGATAATTCGGGCCGTGGCTATTATTTTGCCGGCGATGATGATGATCGTCGCTCCGTTGCACAACCGGTCTACGATCGGGAACGCGAACGCGAACGCGAACGCAGCTCCGCCACCCCCTGCGGCCATCTGATCAGCAATTGCCCCTACGGAGGGGATCGAGGAGGCACCAAGGTCTCCTCCTCGGGCATCGAGAGCGATGGCTATCGTGGCGGCCATACCAGCGTCATGGGCGAAATGGGCAAGCCCAATGGCCAGGGCAGCTGGACGTACTTGGGAGATCAGGATAAGCAGACCTCCCGAGGAGGTGGTGCAAGTAATGGAAGTGGTTCTGCCTCTGCCGGTGCCGGTGCCGGTGGAGGTAGCTCCAGTGCAGGTGGCAGCAGTATCAGTGTTGGCGGGGGTGGTCGGGACAGAGAGCGTGATGCACAGAGGTAAGTTGCAGTGGGTGCAGCCACATGCAAATCTCACAGCAGCTACAAACCAGTTTATTATGTTGACCCAATGCAGTGGGAATCTCTGTATAGGTTCGTGAAGAACTGTATAAATCATTAAGATAGGCTTGCTCTCTTGTCGCCCCTTGTAGCTCTTCCTATGGTGGCCGACCACGCCCTCTAGGCGGCAGTTATCTGTTTGACCGGGACAGCAATGCCGTTCCACAGAGCCCGACAGATGGCGCTAACTCAAATGACAATGGTGGTGGTAATGGGAGCGCCAACATGCCAGCAGCTGCGGCACAAACGGCGGCCAAGCCAAGTGAGTCCCAGGACACTGCTGGAGAGGATAAGCAGAAGGCAATGCAGTGAGAAGGCTGGAGATGATGCAGGAGCCGCAGCAGCCGCCTTGTAGGTGTGGCTTAACTTAATTTCTTATATTTATGTGTAATTCCTAAGCAAAAAAAAAAATAGTATATGTAACATATTTATGTGAAAGCCTTCAACGACATCCACTTTGCTCAATAAACAAAATACAAAAGATTCTGAAGAAACCCGTTATTTAATATTGAAATAAAAAACAATATATGCAATGAAAGGTACATTTTATTATTTTAGTGTTATCTATGCTTTGTGTACACATGTTTGTAGTATTATTGTTTGTTGTCAAAGATACAAAACTTAGAAATATTTTTTAAAAGAGGAAGGTAAAGAATCTTGGCTTAACTATTTATTAAAGTTATTTTGTCCAGCAAAAAAAGATAAGAAAAAAATAAAAAATAACTATTAAACGAAAAGATAATAAAAATATATATAATCAAAATTTAAGATTCTTAAAAAAAAATACATAAAACAAAAATAATTTATAAAATGAATAAAACAGAAAGAAAGAAATTAAATGTTTTAAAAAATAAATAAGAAAGGAGAAATAAATAAAAAATATGAAAAAAAAATAATTAACTATCAAAATTAAAACAGAAAATAAACAAATAAAAATATAAAAAAATAAAAAGAAACATGTAAAATATAAAAAAACCAAAATTTATTAAAAAAAGTAAAAAAACCAACTTAAACTTAAAAAGTAACAAAACATTTCAGTAAGAGAAAAAAATAAATAAAAAATAAACAAAGTTAAAAAGTTATATGGAACTTAAGAACACCATTAATTAACAAAATAACAAAAAAGAAAATAACATTTTTAAAATTTACAAAATATAAAATAATATAACGAAGACAACAAAATAATAATATTAAATTTTATAAAATTGTATAAAATAATAATAAATAATTTTTTTATAAAAATTATGTGGAACTAAAAACAATAACAATTATAAATAAAGCATTTTAATAATTAAAGAATAAAAACAACTTACCAGTTTTTCTTTTAACAAAACGCAAAAAAATAATAATTTTAATCACTTTGTAAAAAATCATGAGAAAATAAATTGTACATCACGAAAATAAACAAATTAAAATTATCACTAACAGGAACTTAAGAACATTTAAAACAAATTTATAAAAATCAATGAAAATTCCAAAAACAAGTTAAAATTGTGACTAACAGGAATAAGTTTAAAACAAATTCATAAAAATCATGAAGTTTCCAAAAACTTAAAATTCTGTTTGAAAACAATAATAAATGACTTCAATGATTAATAAGACAATTTTTTTGATTAATATAAAAACAAAAGAAATTTTTAAATTGTGAAGGAGGAATTTGTGAAATAATTTTAAAAATAAACAAATAAGAGACTGAATTCAAAAACTAGCTTACTAAAAATTTGAGCACCAATAAAAAATCAAAATAATAAAAAAAATAAACTTAAAACAAATAATGCACACAAAAATTATCACATGATTATTTCAAATAACTAACATAAATCATATATTTAAATTGAATAAACTCAATCAAAAACAAATAATGTATGAAAGTAAAAAACTTACCAAATGATAAAAGCAAATACATAAATTAAAGAAAATTTTAACATAAATAATATAATAATATAAAAAAAATCAAAATAAAATAAACTAACTTAAAAACAAATAATGTATTTATGAAACAAAATAAAAACTTACCAAATGATACATGGTAATAAACCCAAATCATTATAAAATCAAATGTAACCTTTTTTAAAAAAAAACTTAAACTATTAACATTTTTTTTTATAACAAAAACACGCCAGCTATTGGCAATATACGTCGTTAAAAATTTCTCGATTTTACATTTGAATATGATTTGCTTAACTATTATTATAATATTTATATATTTTTTTTTTGGGAAACTTTTAACAAGGATATTGTTAAACCAACAAATTTATAGCTTTTATAACGAAAGATAACAAAAACGCGAATTAAACTAAAGAAAATGGGGAAACAAAAAAGGCACACAAATTGTAAATGGAAGTGATTTAGTTATTTGAGCGGAGAATATTCCTTGTAATGCAATGATATATTTTTATTCCAGAAATAAACGCATTACTATAGATGATCCGAACTTGATTGTCGTCTTGTTTTTTGTGCTGTTAATATTTCATTTTAAATTGGTTTGTGTTTTTAATTAATTTTTTTGTATTTTGTTATTGAACGGCTCCCTTAAGAGAGATTTATTTTATATTTTAAATATGTAATCCATTGACTTTTTTTTTTAAGTTGAGTGTGTGGGGTGTTGAAATCATTAATCTTGCTTATTGGCATTATTTCTATCTCGATTCTTAATAAAAACAGTGACATTTATTGTATTTAGTTTTGTTAATCTTCTGTCGGTTTCAAAAGTTGTGTAGATTTAAAATTTATGTGATAATCAGCAAATAAATGTCTTTTTGATACGGTTTACAATTAATGCTGAAATCGTCGATACTGGCAAGCTGTAGATAGTAATTCAATAGTTATAACACCATTTGTATTGCCATTCCTTGATTTATAGATTAAACTTACCAATTTATTTTCTCATATTATTCAACTAGATTTGAGCACACCTTCCAAATAAATGTAGATTTTCGATTTAAGGCTAGATAGCCGCCACTAGAAACCAAAAACCAAGTTCTAGTGGCGGCTCGGAATGCTCGATTTACTTTTCTTTACTTCGATATTCGATCTTCACTTTGTAAGACTTAAATGTGAACTGTCCCGAAACGTTGATCTGCTGCAGTATTTATAGGCTGGTGAAATAAAACCACCACCAAAACAAAAAAAACCAACAATAAAAGGGGCAACAATTGAAAAATACTTTTGCATGAAATGAAAATGTGCGCCCAGAACGCAGGCGTGCCCCGGTTTGCTGGTGGTCTGCGTGCCTTTGGGTCATAGGCAACAGAAGAGGGTTCAAGATACAAAAAAATATGCATTGAAATGGTAATGTTTATGCTGGTATGCGATCCCAAGAGTCGTTAAGTGGTGGTGGTGGTGTTATTGTTCTGTTAAAATGCCACCACCAAGATGTATGAGAAGTTTGCGTGCCTGTTCTAATGGGTGTATGGGAACTGCGGAACGGCAACCAGTTGATATTTGTAAGTAAAGTTGAGTGCATTTATTTATTAGTCAAGATTTATTCTTTAATTTTCTCACGCTCAAACTGGAATTCACGAGCGAATTTAAAGGGGAATATTTCACATACACTTCTTGGGGGTTGCTGCGCCTGCGTCAGACAGTTGGCTTCTGGTGGGCAGCCGTAACAGACTATAAAAATGCTGGTAGTAGCTAAAGAATGCGGGTCATGCTGCGCAGGAGTAGACGGAGGGGAGTGCGATGCAGCTGCCTACAAGCAATCAATAGTAGTATTCGGTTACCCATAAGTATTATCAGGAAAACCCTACGCTCCGTCTGCCGATAAGAGTTTTAATCAGTTGACGGTATACGATAAGAAAACCCAATTCAATTTTGGCTCGCACAGGTAAACAGTTCTCACCTGGCTGTCCAATAGTTGAAATCATGTTACTTAGCTGAGTTTTATTTTGTTTGTTCGCGTTATATATTTGAATATAAATTGTTCGCGCCAAACTATTGAACATTGTCGTTAGCGAACACTATTATAAGTTTGGTATTCTTATAAACCAGTGAAAAAATGTGAGATCGATATATTGTAACTTTGAGTCTAGCCTTGGAGGCACGAGCAGCGCAGACCCGCATATTGAAGCCAAATAAACTGAATTATTAAGTTTTAATATACAAGCGTGCTGATTACCTTCGGTCAGAACATTGTTCTTCACTTGAAAATGTTTCGCTTTTCGTACCGTCCGACGATTAAACATTTCATGTTTATTGTGATATTTATATATTTATACGTACTTCTCGAGCATTCTTTTTTACATGTGAGTGTTTCATTTTATTCATATTCAATTCAGCTTCTTCTTTGTTTCTTTTCAATAACATATTTTGCTTAATCAAATGAAAAATTAACTCAAATAAAAGGGAAAAAGTACACTTTTCCACAATCAGATAGGCAAAGCCAGCTGCACTTGCTTTTTGCCGGCTTTTTGACTCATAACACAGAAACACATCTAAACCAAAATGAATAAATAAATGTTCCAAAAGAAATAAATCATTTCTATAATATTTGTATGGAGGCATTATGACTCATAACACATAAACACAACTAAACCAAAATGAATAAATAAATGTTCCAAAAGAAATAAAAAATGTAAATAATATTTGTAAGGGGGCATACATACATTAAAAAAATTGTGCGTAAAGATGCTTCGCTTACAACGCTCGGCTCGAGACTGAAATCTAGGGCAAAAATAAGAGAGCGAGCAACTGCGTTACACTATCTAGTATAATTGTATCAGGGTTTAGAATCTAATCTTTAGATAGTCTTTGCCATACTTTGCGAAAAAAATCATGGCCGACTTTGTTATTTTGTCACTTCTCTATGCACCGCGCTTTGTTTTGAAAAGCAACGCAAAGGCAAAATCAAATGGCAAAAGATGCGCGGGCAATGTCCGTAAAATACGGAAAAACAGGCTGAAAAACTGAAAAAAAAATACCGAAAACCGGACAAACAAATTTTTTTTTTCTAAATGTATATTTATTTATTTTTTATTCCAATAATCTTAAGGCATTGTCAATGATTGATCCACTCCGAGCCAAACAATCTTCTGGCAACTTATAATTTTTGCAACATAACTTGCGCCGACGCAATCCGAATCTGGAGATTAAGAAATTCATGTATATAATTGCATTAATCTATACTGTATATATTAATCTGACGGTCGAAATGGCATTTAACGTCTCTATGGTCAGGCGGTTCCTCAATTTCGTTTTAACCAAATTTACTTGGCTAAACACCCTTTCGACCTCAGCGTTCGACCATGGCAAAGAAAGCACTGTCAGCGCGAATGTTACCAGCTCTGAAAACGGGTTGTTGCCTGCCGAGTCCCGATTTTTTCTAACTTCTGACCAAAATTCTGTATGTTGCTATATTGCGAAACTATTTTAGATTTAGTTTCGTCACCGAGCTTGAAGAGTTCCAAAATTGGCAAAATAGGATCTAAATCCAAAAATACATACAAAGTATGTGAAAAAGGATGCCACACTGTTTTAAAATTATCGCTGTTTTTAATAGATCAGATGCCACACTGTTTTTAAAAGATCACTTTGAAAAAAAAAATTGAAATAAATCAATCAAATAGAATCTAAAAAAGGCCAGATTTTCGGATAGGGGATGTTTGATATTTTTTCCGGACGAAGCACCTAAAAACAGGACAGAACTATCCGGAAAAAGGCCAAATCGGCATCACTGCTGCAAAGTCAAAAATCCAAAAGCACACCCAATGTTCGCCGCATTTGAGAGCGAGTTGTCATAGAATAGAACACCTTATTATTGTTTCACCATGGTCTATGGTTTAGATGGAATTTGCCACAGTGGTCACTGCACAGTGACATTAATGTTATTGAAAATACATATGAGTGAAATCGTTTTCTAATTTGAGTAATAAATGTTTTAGCTATAAAATGTGTGAGGAGTCTTATATTTAATTGTGATTGAGTTGTTTATATACATAAAATACATTTGTATAATTATAGATACAATAAAATTTAATTTTGGACAATTAAGACAAATGTTTTGGAATATATGTGTGTATTTTGTTTGATATGTGTCTTTCACTCGGCGTGTAAAAATAGCTTAAATTTATAAATCCACAAAATGTTGCTGACTCACACACATATAAACACACTTACATTATCACACACACACACACACACACACACAGAGTTAGTGGGACACTCGAATCGAGAAACAAAACATACAATTTAGAAAGTCGACTCAAGTTGAATTGAAGTGCGTTAACATGAATCACACACACACACACACACACACACACACACACACCCCACAATCCACCCATCCACCCACACAGTGACAGACACAGTAATCGGAAAAGTGGCGTCGCGTCGACGCTGACGCCAGCTGCGACGTCGACGCTTGCCGCCTGCTGATGACGCGTTGTCAGAGTCGCCACTGGCGCCAGTTTCATGCGAAACGTACGTTGATTAACTTGTTGCATACGCCTCGCCAAAGTCCTTTGCCCCAGACACTTGTTGTGCATGTGTTCGCTCTCTCTCTCTCTCTCTCTCTCTCTCTTTATGAGTGTGCTAGTTCGTGGGTGTGTGTCACAGTCATTTGCGTATTTCGGGCGCCACCAATTGTCTGTCCTTGTTGCTGATCCTAGTCTCTCCGTCTCGATTTCACGCTAGCAAAACACTCGCAAAAATAGTTCCCAGCCTAATTTAGATTCGCGGTTTATTAACAACCAATTTCAACCACACAAATGACATGAGCTGAAAGTGCAATTATGGATATTTACAATATTTAGAATAGCTTTATATTAATCTAGTTTTTATGGGAATTGTGCCTAATGAAGTATTTACAGGTGTGCCATAAATATCATATATTTAGGCTTAATTTCTTAATGTCCAGTTAACCTTGCAGTTAAAATAGAGATAAATTTGTACCTCGAGTTAACTGGCATTTTAGTAATTTGGTTTTTTCAAAGCCAAAATCACCTATCATCGATAAATTACTATCGCCTTAATGGTGTTGTTAAACAAAATTTCTATGACGCTAAGCTATTCTTAACTCACATTTCACATGTGATCATTTTAAGCACTTATCAATTCAATCTTTTTCTTTGAACGCCACTTTCAGCTAGTGTCATTTTGTAATCGTTTTCTGTCGTTTTGTTATTGTTTTGAAAAAGTTTAACGATAAGTATTTTGGGTCAATTGTTTTTACGAGTGTTGCTGGATTGTGGGTTTACTTTTAGCTGGGAAAGAAAAAGAATGCTAAGGCCGGGGAAGCCGATGTCATTGTCGATGATGACACTGAACGAAGAGAGCGAGAGCGCTTTGTTGTTAGCTGTTAACCACCCCCCAACCCCTTCCAATTCAACTGCGCCCGCTTTCGGTTATCGTTAATCGATGGGACGCCCATCAACAATACTGAATACTGAATACTGAACACTGAACACTGAAAGCAAGCAACAGGAGCCGCTTTGGGGTTGGCAACGCCAACGTTAACGTCAACGTCAACGCCAACGTTAACATCAGCGTCAACGTCAACGTCGACGTCGACAGCGGCGTTGGCAGAGGCAGCAACTGGCGATTGGCGATTGGCGGTGGCGACTCCTGAGCAGCATGACACTTGTAGTCACGAGTAGGCAGCTTGGCGCACAAGTCGTCGCATAACGGTAATATTCACACCTGGACAACAAAGCGGCTACGACGGGTCAGCAGGATACGCATAAAAAATCAAATAAAAAACGGTGTCACGGAGCAAGGTGTTACGGCTGCGTGTACCACTCAAGGTCGCGTATTTGGTGCGGTTCGGTTCGGTACGAGTCGAGTCGAGTCGAGTCGAAATTAAATAATTAAATTAAAAATACTTTTATGCATATACACACAAATATATATGTGTTTATAATTTATTAAAAATGCTGGCGGCCCAAGAGAATCGTTTTCAATATGTTTACTTTACGCTCTCCGGTCTGGTGGCCTGCACAATGTTAATACTCTTCTATATCTCCATGCGCACAACAATTGTGAGTGCTCACATCTCTCTGCCTGCGTCTGTGTGTGTGTGTGTGTGTGTTGTTTTTGGCTAATACGAGTGTTTGCGAATTCTCTTCCTTTGTAGAATGAACGCCTGCGCGATGATCTTAAGCTTCTGCAAAGCAAGCTCATTTATGAGAAGCCAAATCCGCATTGGAACTATAACAACAGTTGGCGTCGCATCGGAAATGCAACACTGAGGCACGAGATTTATTCCGCCTACTTCGATGTACGCACCGATATTATAGGTGAGTACAAGAGGGATGAGATAGTTTAGAACTTTATACTAGTTACTAACAATTTTTTAAAGGTAAATTACTAAAGCTAATTATCGTTAGCCAATTCAGTTCCCTTAGGACATTTTGACCTTAATTATAATACCCCGATTCCACTAGAGCCGGATGCAAGAATGCAACTGGAAATCGGCTATGCAGCATATTTTTGAATTAGATTCCTATCTGGCTTTGGCTGTTACATATTTCAGCACATGTATTTTGTTTACAGAACAGCTGAACAGCACTGTTAACAAAAAAATACCAAACAGCTGTCAGCGGCTTTTTAATTGCATTTCTGTTAAAATAATATGCTGTTTTAATTGGATTGATAGTGGAATCACCTACATTCCCGCCTTGTGGAATCGGGGCTTAAGACTCATAGAAAACTAATATATCTCCAGGGTATTCCTCGCCTGTGCCTAGATAGGTGTATATTTAATAAAGTATATTTTCTCTTCCACCTGTCAGACAACGTCCTGCTGGATGAGCATCAGGTGACTGTTGGCTCTTTGCGCGTTTTTGCCATCCTGCCGGAAAGACTTCGCGACTCGCGATTAAGTTGTATTGTCCGCTATGCGGACTTCAGCAGTCATGAGATTGTGGCCGAGGAGGCGGCTGCCATGCACGATGTGCACAATAATACGTTTGCGGCATGGAGCATCATGTGTCCGTTGCACGTGCGCAAAGAGAATCCCGTCAGACTGCCACAAGCTTTGGCCATCAGCTATGCATCCAATCGTCTAAGTCATCTCAGCCCCAGCTTCGTGCAAATCAGGTAAATAATAATAGCAAAATTATAATAAACAAGTCAGGTTGACTAAGAGATACTCTGAACCCTCGATCTTAGACGTAGGTTCATGCCTGCATAATGAAAACCTGAAAGTCATGTGTTTCCTTAATGATAATCAGTATTTTTAAGTAATTTTATAAGACTTAACCATAGAAAACTTTAAAATCATGAAAGCTAAAAATCATGGCGGAAATGCAAAGATCGAAAAAAAATATATATATTGGTGATCATCATTTTTTATATAGGTCCATTAAATAGATAATCATTATTTACGGTTCCTGCTTTAAATGTTTAATAACTCCAGAGTGTCTTTTATTATTTCATAAAATTATAAAAAGTTTTCGATAGTTTGAAACAAACTTAATCTACCTAAATCTGTTCCAAATTCCCAAGTTTTTTAAGTCTTTTGGCTCTATTAATCTCTTGGATCGACGCGTTCTTACAGACGGATGAAATATTTATACTTAATAGGGTTGGAAATGTTTCCTTTTATGACCCTTACGGGTTCAGGGTATAAAATTAGAAATAATGTTTTGCTACTTACAAGATAATAATCATATCAATATAAAATATTTAATTAATTTTAGTTATCCTCGAAACATGTCGGCGATGTTTGGGAAATCGCGACCCACAATTTCAGTTTGCGTGGGTCCTTTGCAGGAGAACTACTCGAATGTGCTGCGGCTTGTGGAGTTTGTGGAGCTGTATCGGTTGCAGGGAGCGACCCACTTCTACTTCTACTACGTGGAGGCCACTGAGGAGGTGCGTCGAGTGCTTTCCCACTATCAGCAGCAGGGCATGGCCGATGTGTTCGAGTGGAATGTGCAGGCACACCTGCAGGATCTGCACTATGCGGGCATTGTGGCACAGTTCAACGATTGCGTGTATCGAGCCAATGTTGTGGACAATCATCGCTATGCGGCTGTTGTGGATCTGGACGAGGTGCTGATGCCGCTGAAGCACAATTCCCTGGCCGACTACCTGAGGCAGTGCGACGAGGGTCGCACCTCGGGCTTTGTCTTTCGCAACGTCTTCTTCTATCGCCGGGACAGCAACGACACCTTCAATGCTCCGGCCCACATCATGAACCGGCTGCTCTACACCCAGTCGAAGGTGAGGCGGACCCTGGAGGTGATGCCCGCCTATACGCGCAGCAAGGTGGTGGTTAACACTCGAGCCATTGTGGAGATGGGCAATCATCAGGTCTATCGCTCGGCACCTGGCTTCGTGGACCACGTTGTGCACCAGACGGTGGGGCTGCTCTTCCACTATCGGGACAAGTGCATCAACTGCAAGATGGTTCTGATTGTGGACTATACGGCCAGGAGGTTTGGTTCGCTGCTCTTCGATCGCGTCGATGGCACTTGCCTGGAGGTCTTCCTCGAGCATCGAGGCATCTGTTCCCTGGCGTAGCCCCAGCCAAATCAGCCTTATCGCCAGCGTTGACGCCCACCAATAAAAAAAAAGAAGAGAAGAGCTGAGCGCGGGATTCGGATTTGTCAGTCAGTCAGTCAGTCAGTCTGGTGCTGTCTGCAACATGCTTAAGTTCTGTTCGCTGAGACGCGGTGCATCGAATCCGTCACCTCCGCCCCCGCTGCCCGCCAAACGTGTGACCAAAAGTGTATGACAAATTTACTAAATACTATACTAAATTGTGCTTTAAGTTATTGCATACAAAAATGTACAGCTGCGATCAAAATATTACAAGTGAAAAATATACTTAAAAGAAAACCATCCAAAATTTATTTTATTGACTACCAAGTGACGTATTTAAACTAACCTATTTGTAGTGCAAAAAGGAACCAAATTGGAATGATACTATATATATATATTTTATATAAACAAAATTATATGAAAGTATTTGGTTATCTGTAACCTTGATAAATTTCACTGATCTCCTATTCCATACGTAGAAGATATGTTTTTCAATACGCTGATTAAAGTTTAGTCCGATCCGAATTTATGTAGCTTTGGGTGTATTTGTTAGATATATCTAAATACTGGATATGATTAATTTAGATACATTTAGTATTTGGTTGTATTATTCTTCCAGTGATAATAATTTCATTAAAAATAAATCAATGTGTAGCTCCTTTCGCGGTCTCCCAAAACTAGATTTTGTACTTACACTTACACCAAAAAATTGCCATTTAAAAATCTATTTGAATAAATGTTTCAAACAAGAGGCATATTTAAGAAGTTATTTGTTAAAGCTCCAACTTAAAAATGGCCAGCACTTTATATAAATTCGATTCGATTTGACCTTTGCAGTCTTCGCTGCGCCTGCAGGACGTCGCCTTGAGCGATGCGCAGCTTTTAAGTGTGCTTAAAGCACAGCGAGCGAGAGGTCCTTTGATATTAACACTCAGCAGGTGAGCAACAACAACCAACAACAATAAAGTCGGTTAATTTCATGAGCTTGCAGCGCAACAACAAAAACAACAACAACAACTCGAGTTAAAAGCGAATCGGAAACGGAAACGAATGCTTGTCGGCATTGTGGCACGCCATTTATGCGTCGCAAAACTCAAACGCAGCAAAATGTCGCAGCAGGTAAGCAGCTTTAAGTAGCTTTAACAGAGGATTAACATTAGCTTAATACTTTAACAGCATGCCTTGTATGTTAAGTTAGAGAGAGCTGTACACGATAGTGTTAATATGTGTTTCATGCTTAATACTTAACCTGTCTGTCTATTTGTTCATTTTAAATTATAGATATCCCATTTCGTTACATAGATTTAACCCTCATATTCTATTCCCTGCAACTTAATATAGATCAAATATATATTTAAATTGACAGCCCGTATCAAGCTACTTCTGATGTCCTGTTCATTTTCTTTTTATTTATTGTATTCCCTGTTATCCTTTTGCATTGGCAACCGCTTGACAGGCATCGGACTGCAGCTTCTCTCTCTCTCTCTCTCTCTCTCTTTCTCTGTCACTGACAACTAATGCCTGTCTGGTAGCATTGCGAGTGTGCTCATTATTCACATTGTCATGGTAACTCAAGAACCATTCCTCCCCACACCTCCCCTCGCGCTACAGCACAATGTCATAAAGTCATCGCTGTTTGTTCTGCGTTTGCCTCTCCGCCTCTCTGTTTATTTCTAGCATTTTAATCCAATGTGTTCATGGCGCACATTTCAGCACATAAACGAAAACAAACCATAACAAAAGCTGAAAAAAACACAAAAACAATGTGCAGCAGTCTCGCCAAGGCAATAATAACTGTTGTCTGTCCATTTGCTGTCCCGCTGCAATGACAGAACTGACCCTGCGACCCCTTTCACATATGTTCATACATTCATACATACATTTATGCATAAGCAACATATGTACTCAGAGTACATAATAATAAAAGGGGAGAGCACGCCTCTGTTAATGTTGCCTGTTGGAGCTTGACGACGCGTTTCTGGCATTATGTGAATGAAAGGGGACGTTAACTGGGAAGGACGGTAGGGGTGTTGGGAGCAACAGGTAATTTTTATACCCTATACTATTTTTTTTTTTTTTTTTAATTTTGATACAATTTGAAGAACTCTTAACGATAAACTAAACTCCTTACTATCAATTCAATTAATTTACAAACATTTGGAATAAATCCCTTGGTTATTAAAATTTTTTTTCTATCTGTTTAACCTTCGAAAACTTTTCGGGCAGCCCATTTAACATCATCCGCAATGTGCCCTAAACCAGATGCGCACATGTACAAGTACTCAAACTCACACTCAAACTCATACTCACACTCAAGTTTGTAGTCATAAGAGTACTCACATGATTGTGACCATTGGTGTGAGTACCCCTAACTTGTATGTACATATTATGTACATTTGTCGTTTGTTTGGGTTCTTTTGTTTTGCTTGGACAGCGCAGTCAGTTGATTCTGGGCAAGCGCATGACGTGGTGAGACATGTGGAGAAACATTGTTTGCCTCCTGTCTCTCCTCTACTTCCCACTTTCAACCCCACCTCCTGCTCCGCACCCTATTTTTGTTGTTGTTTTGTTTTGTGTGTGCATCTGTGTGTGAATTTATGCATACAAATTGGAAAATATCGGATCTGTGGTTCGTGCCCTCCAAGCGCAGAGCGCGCAGTGTCGAAGCAAACAACACAAAACAAAAACAAATCGTCAACAAGTCACGCCAAAGCTTATGCCAAAGCCAAAGCCGGCTACAGAGCAGCAGCTCCCAGAGACCGAAGCAGAAAACAGCCAGCAGGCAGCTGAGGCAGAGACTGAGACACAGACCCATAGCACCCACCACTCGCCGCTAACGTCGCAGTCAGCGTTGGCAGCAACAAGTCAACGTCGAACTAATCAAAAGGCAAGGCACAGTGGCTCGAACTTTTATAAAAACGGCAACAAATTTTTATCTTATGTGATGCCAGGAAAAGTGAATTATACTGTTATTATATTAAATATTAAAAATAAACAACTAGCAAATTGTACTTTTTAACAATTTTAAAAGTTAGCATATCATTAATATTTGTGTTTGCTTTAGTATTAAATCTATAAAATCCTGGTGGCAATCCACGTAACCATCTTGATTATTTCAAATTTTTTTCAATTTTTCCTAATTGGTAACGAAATGAGATCCTACATATTCCCATCAATTTAACTCCAATTCGCTGTCTGCCATTTAAGATGAATACTTTAATACTGGTCAATAGAATTTTTATTTAAAAATTCACATTTGGGTGAAAATTCATGCATAGCTTAAAGCGAATTTGATGTTCCAATTAATTTTTTAAGTTTCTTTGTATAAAAGACAACTGTGTGATGTTGTTAGTTTGTTGTGTTGCGTTTCATTTTTGATAGAAAGCTCTTTAGCAAATAAAATTTTAGGCAACGTTGTTAAAATTGAATTTTTCTTTTTTTATTAATTTTGTTAGGTCTTGGCCTAAAAACCTTGTTTTGAAAGAAAAGGGATCTTAGTTTATTACCTTATACTTTCAATTGTTTTTTTTCAATATATGTAACAATATTTACTTGTCTTTTTTGAATAGTCAGGAGAACCACAAACATACAAACGTTAGCGCACATTTAATCGTTTGCGGACCACTGTGCTCCAGAGACTTTGCTCTGTCGCTGCCAGCGTGCACGTCGCTGTCGCCAAATACGCCGTTGTTTTGTGCTATACGATACCGTAGGCCCCTGCTATTTAGTTACTACAGAAGTTTTGCCAAGTCAAGTTGTCGGCGTGAGTGCGAGTCCGAATTTGAGAGTGTGAGTGAGTGAGTGAGTGCGAACAACAACAACAACAACATTGTATTCGGCTGCTGCGATCAGCATCGCAGCAACAACAACAACAACAAAAACAACCAGTAATAAACAGTTAAGACGCGCGCGTTAAATTCTTTTAATAGACATTGCCTGGGCCCATCGAGAGCCACCCGCTACCCGCTACCACCATTCAACAGTTACCAGTTACTATTTGCAAAAACGAGTGTGTATTTTTCAGCAGCAGCTGCAGTTGAAGGCGTAAAGTAAACAACAACGTGAGTTTTCTTATTTTGAATATGCCCCCTTTTTTTTTCTTGCCATTAATTAAGCTTATCAAATTAGACCGCAAATTGCGAACGCAAAGTTCAGAGTTGAGTTTTTTTTCTCTGCGTCTTCTTTTCCGCACATACAGTATTTGATGTTACTGTGCCAATATGTGCTTAACCTAGACAAATCCCAACTGTGCTACAGTGTAGTAGCACAACATGCAAGAAAACTGTTATACGTGCGAGTCGAAGAAACGACCTTCGGTTTATTAAATATTTAAATGCAAGTGCGATAAGCACTTTTGGAGGATTATGTAATATTTTAAAAGTTTGACTAATCAAAAAAAGAGATAGACCAATATGTGGGTTAATTATGCTCGCATTTAAATATTTATACCGATTAAAGCCGACCCAAAAATGGCACAAAATATGTGCTCTAATTTGTGCTTCGCTCTCTATTTGTATATGGATCTAGATAAATATTGTGTGCAATATGTGTATTTGTCTCTGTCTGTGTGTGTTTGTGTGATTTTAATACGTTTTAAATTATACTGTACGGGGTGGTTTGAGGCAGCATTTGGTCATAGTTCAATTAATTTTTTAATGGCCGGATGTTTAAAGCATGGCATGCAAATGAAGTTTCTACCAACGAATGGACTTCGCTTTGGGCATTTTTGTTTTGATACTACATACATTTTTTATTAGTGAAATTATTTTAGTGCTCAATATTCAATTTCACCTGTCGCAAACGACAACTTTCAATAAATCGCACATATTATTTATACGCACTGTGCGCCCAAACGAAGCACATTGTAAAAGTCTTTCCACCTAGTTCTATTTGTTATTCTGCCTTTGTTTACGCCAACAACAACAATACAACAGCGACATGGCACACATTTTGATAAGACACTTGCCATAGGTTTTAGTTTTTTCCTAGTACTATTATTCACATACAAATGTATGTATGTATTTGTATACTGTCAATAAAACAGTGCGCGATGGCAACAAATGTGCTTAGATTTCTTAAACATTGCCAAAAAAAAAAAAAAAAAAAACTCAACGAAATGAGACATTGTTCAATTGTTTATAAACAAACGTCGCTTGATGACTATTTAAATAATAAATCAAAATTATGAGAAGTTATTTACTTATTCAATTCTTCTCGAGAACCAATCAAAATTCACGTTATAAAAGGGCTTAAGTCGTCAAAGCTCGACTAGGAGATACCCTGTACCTTTGATTTTGTCTTTTAAAAATTAATTTTTAACAATCGACATCTTTTGGTTTCTAACCGATTTCGTTGCAATTTTTACATATGTTCATATTTTGTGTAAAATTTTTGAAACAAGTTTAAACAATTTATGATTTTCGTGTTCCTATAATTTTAATAAATAATAAATTTGGAAAATTAAGTTTAAACAATTTATGATTTTCGTGTTCTTATAATTTTAATAAGTAATAAATTTGAGTTAAACAATTAATTTAAAAATTTATGATTTTCGTGTTCTTATAATTTTAATAAATAATAAATTTGGGAAATGTTTTCGATCATTTGAAATTAATGTTATATGCCTCTGATGTAGAAGAGTTTGCTTTCCAAATCTAAATGTTTTACATGTTCTAAAAAATCTGAGATAAGCTCGTTCAGACTTAGCTTATGATGCTAATAAAGAATATAAAATATAGTTGCTGCAAACAATGTAGATAAATCTATGGTAAATTATTTTTTTTCAACAAATTGTATCTTTCACTAGATAAAAACACCAAAAACGTTGAACTTTGACCTCAAATAACTTTAATCGCAAACATGATATCGATAGGATTTTTTGTGCGCTTTATTTCCTATAATGGACCCAAGTTGCCAGCGGTTGAGTGAAATATTTCTTGCAACAAGATCAATCGAGTCTTAAGTCAGGAAATTTTTTTTTTGTCATATTGCACATTTGGGTTGATTTATTAAGTGGCATATTGGATTACAAGTAGCACGTGAAACTAAATAATTATTCATTCATGCTTCACGGCCAATTAATGTGGCTTAAGTACTTAATTAAAATGACACTGGGCCAAGACTTGGAGCTAAGAGCCCCGCCCCCCACCCCAGGTAACCGAAAACCACAACAATGTCGCTGTGAGAGAATTGAATTAAATATGAAATGAAACGACGACAATTAAAGTGCCACTGGCCAAAAGCTTTGGACGGTTTCGTTTCTGTTTTCTGTTAAATGCCATTGACCGCTGATTTATGATTTTATGGGTTGGTTGGTGGCATAAAGCCGCAAAGCCAAAGCCAAAGCCAACCGATTGAGTCACATTCATGTATATAATGGGAAATGTGACAGCTGCAAAGCTTTTCGGGGTAACCCAAAATTATAAAAATATTGGCTTACGTATTGTTTGTCTTATCAATTTATAATAGCGATTATCGATTTGTAATTTTGTTTGTTTGTTTTACACTATTTAAGTTGAATTTGCCAAACAAAGAAACTGAAATTTATTAGTAACGTTTATGGTTCAATGTCAACTTAAGGAATATTCAAAAGTTCTTTTATTAGGCTTCTAAATTTTGACTAAACAAAAATGGTGCGTTCGAGAAAGTCTTCGTCTTACAATTTGGTCTTTCAAAAAATCAAAGAGATGGTGAAAAATTGATTGGAAATAACGTGCAAAAAAACTTAAATTTGTTATGTTAAGCCTTACGAAAGGTTTGAGGAAAAAACACATTGTTTGTTTTTTCTTAAGTCTGTAGCGTAGCAATATAAATTAATTATATTATATATATAATTTTTTGAAAGTATCTAATGTTGGCCAGGCTAATTATTATACCCTGAACCCATAAAATGGGTAATAGGGGTATAATGGTTTTGTGCAAAAGTATGTAACAGGCAGAAGGAAGCATCTCCGACCCCATAAAGTATATATATTCTTGATCAGCATCAACAGTCGAGTCGATATAGCCATGTCCGTCCGTCCGTCCGTCTGTCCGTCTGTATGAACGCGTCGATCTCAGAGACTACAAAAGCTGGAGACTTCAGATTTAAATATATAAGTTTTCCTGTACTATAAGCAAAACAAGTTTGTTTCAAATTATCGATAACTATTCTGTAACTATAAAAAATTTAAAAAGATAATTACTGTTTCCAGATATAAGTGTACGGATGCACATTAGACTTTAAGTTAATTTTCAAAACATTACTACTTAAACTAAGAAATTCTAGGAATTTTCCATATAATAAAAATAAAAAATTTTTTTTTTTTTTATATACACGTTCAAAATAATAAAAAAACAAAAAAATGGGGGTTGAAATAATGGGTAACGATAGAACTTTTCTGAAAATTTCATCGAAATCGGTTGAGAAACACCAGAGATATCGAAGATGGAAGTTAAGGTCACAGATGCATACAGACAATGACTGTACGCGTTAAGTATAGGGTTCGGGGTATCTCCTAGTCGGGAAATCTCGACTAGAGCCTTCTTACTTGTTTAAAATGGTTTGAAAATAAAATATTTCTCAGTGAAGGGCTTTTACTGCAAATGAAAAAAATAATTGTTCACTAATTTTATTGTTTTGATGCTGTTAGGATTTAAAACAATAAAGTTATCAAATGTTGAACTTAGAATTTAAATGTGATATTAAAGATCTTAAAACACGATTAAACACTCGTAAACTAAACTGTTTTATATGTATCATACTGATCATACTGGAGTACTCTTGCTTGTTTTCGATTATAGTGATAATCTATGAACATTTTTATTTAATATTTTTAAGCTTTTTTTTTTGTTACCAGTTTGTTGTTTGTCAAATTTTATGGTTATTTTGCATTCAAAAAAAAAAACTGCAAAAAAGTCGCATTAAACAATGTGTTAACTTTTTTGTTTTGTTTATTCAATTTTGGCATATGACTCAAACACAGCAGATATATACAATATATATATATATATATATATTTTTGGCTTAGCTCAAAGCGAAACAGATCTCATTTGCAATTAGCGTTCATTTGTTATCTACTATTGAATAAACGATTATTCAAATTTAAAATGTTGGGCGTTGTTCAAACGCCCAGTTTTTTTTTCTTTTTGAGTTCTAATGTTTTTTTTTTTTTTTTGGTTTTTTTTTTGATATAGCCAGCAACGATTTGCAATTCTTTTAAAAAGCCTTTTTTTCGTTCAACGCAAATGCTTGATTAAATATTGATAAAAAAAAAATATAGATTGTGAGTACGAAAATTCAACAGAAAACCCTAACACACACACATATATAAACACATAAATATTGTATAACGTGTGTTTTTTTTTTACTTTTTGCATGTCTGATAAGCTAACATTTTGATTTTCTAGTACTTTTTATCAATTGTTTATTTATATATGGCTCTCTTTTTCGTTCAACCGACTTGACTGATATAACTTTCGTGAGCAGGGTATAAAACAGTCAATTCTCACTTATTTTATTCTCGTACCATGATTTAATTGTTGAACAAACACAAAAAAACATAGCCAAAGAATCAAAGAAAACCGATAAGTTCCCCTCGTAATTGGCGTTTAGAAAAAGTTCAGCGACTGGTTAATGAGCATTAATTGTGTATTTTGCCGCTCCGAGCGGTTTGAGCGTTCCGCCTCGAGCGTTGGCGAATTCACTTCCAGCTGATAGGTGAAGGAAATTGAAAGCTGTTTCCAGCTGTCCATCGGTTGGCAAAATGCCAAAACCTTCTGTTTGCTTGTACTAGGTGCTCAGAAAAATAGCTGGGATTTATTCCAGCAGCAGAATATCAGCTGCAATGAACTTTTTGTTCTTCACTCTAACACAACGAAGAGTGTATACTCTTAAAAGTTAAACCACGATTTTTTTGTTAGTTAGTTTGAAATGTGGATAATTAAAAATGCAGTAATGTATTGTGCAAGGAAATGGTAAAGCATAATAAAATTCAGATTTATTTATGTGATAAAAAAAATTATTTGAATGTGTCCAGATAAATAATCGTTAATAATTACAAAATTGGTTATATTATGGGTTTGAAAATAAAATTAGTGTGGTAATATTTGCGACCAAGTTTATAAAAGCATACAATTATAGGAATATTTGTTTGTGATACTTTTAAAACTGTTTTCCTACATTAGTTTTCTAATTTTATAAAGTTATTTATCTTTAACTATAAGCAAAAACTATATAACAAAAGCTATTTGACTCTTATCAGACCCTTTCTGGAAAAGAGTATTTATATTGAAAGACAAGCTTGCTATTGGTGAATGCGATTGATTTGAGGTAGCAGGAAATCGAACGCAGAGAGGGGAAGAGCAGAACAAAGAGAGTGTGCTGCTGAATGAGAATGGGAAAGAGGGAGGCAGAAAATATATACTACATACAATAATTAGCTTTTGTTGAGCACACAAAACCGCAATAGGAATAACAGCGAAAACAACAACAACAACAACAGCAACACGCAGTTAACAACTTTGGCAAACTTATCGCCGCAGCTTTAGTTTTCTTTTGTTGTTGTTGTTATTGTTGTTATTATTGTTGTGACCGGCAGCCTGTAGTCTATAGCTGCCGGGTTGCCAGGTGACAAACTGTTGTTTTTGTTGTTGTTGTTGTGTTTAGTTGTTGTCGCTGCTGACGAGTTGTGCGAAGCTTGCGAAGCTTCAGTTGCCATTAGAACTTCGACTTTGACGTTGTGCGATCGCGAGCGTGTTCCGTACGAACGAAGAAAGAAAACAAAACGAAACACAAATTTAAATATAAAGCTAAACGAAAATAAAAGCAATTACACTGCGCTACACTCTACACTTGATGTTAGTATACGAAATTAATGCTATTTATAGCATAGAGTGTTTATTCAGTGTGTGTGTGTTTGGCTTGTTTTTGCCTGTAACTGTAAAAACTTCTTCTATCTGACGCAACGTGCCAAAGTTTCGACCTTAATGTGTTTGTTTATTAGCAAAGAGTGTCTTATAGGGTAACAGGTTCATGGTCTAATTTGCCTTGCGAAATTGCAATTAAGCGTCAAGTTTAGCACTTTGTTGGCAAGGCGCTGAGATCATTGTTCGATTTTTAGCTACTTCACAAATTCATTATGCTAAGTTCGCTCTCTCTCTCTCTCTCTTCCATTCTCTTTTGCAACTGCTAGATAAGATATACTTTTTCGGTTGACAATATCAATCTGGTCACACTGTGCACACAAACAGTCGTTGACCGGCATCGGCCCCCCAATGTTTCCCAATTGGGCGCTCTTTGCTGGGACTCTGAGATTTGAATGCAGGCCCTGCGATTCAGTGTGAACACGTACGCGATGCATTGAGGAACGCGGCAAAAGAACAGAAAGAAAAGAGAGACAGAGAAACAGCGAACAGCGAACAGCGAATAAAATGTTTTTGATATAAACCGACGATTTAGGAATTAATTGACTACTAAATGCGCCGCTTTGGTTGCGTTTGCTATTCGAGTTTTCGACTTTTGTAATTTGCCGCCTTACGTTGACCTTACGTTACGTTGACGCTGTTCATGACGTCAGCGCCGACGTCGGCGTCGCTGCTTTGGTGGGTGGCTGCAGAATAAAACGCGCCAAGCCATAAATTAATTTACTAAATACTTTGTTTGTATTACAACTGCCCAAAAGTGTATGTGTGTAAGTGTGTTTGTGTGTGTGTGTGTGTAAAAAAAACAAATGAAGCTTAAGGAAGAAAGAGAGGGAGAGAAATAAATTACGCATACGTAAACAAAATTACAGCAACAACAACAACAACAACAAATGCAGCACCAAAAGTGTAGGCAAATGAAGAGGCAGCAGCAACAACAATAAACAGACAGACAGCAACATTAGCCAAACAACAAATGCTTAAAAGCAACGTTAAAAAATCTATGCTAATTAGCAACAAAAACAGCAGCAACAAAGCAAATAAAAAAATACCAATAACCAAATACAACAACAAATACCAAAAGCAAAATCAATAGGCCATATTTAAATTGAAAATACACTGTAAATTCAAAATGAAATATTTCATTATGATGATAAAATGAGATTTGAGATAGAAATGTTGAGAAATATGTATGCGAATATTTGTATATTTATTTTCAAGTAAATTAAATGTGTTGTTTTTCTTTTAAGCATTGCATTCAAGAACTTAATTACAATTATATAAAACTTCTTTTTCTTATCAGCATTGCGCTAACAAAACCAAAAGATAATTGCAAACAATTAATTATACTGAAATCAATATGCATATCTATTGCTGTTGTAGTTGTTGTTATCAATATTGTATAATAATAATTAAAAACAAATACATTCATTGCAGACAGTAAACGATTGTACTTAAAAAAAGAAGTAAAAAAACATTCAGTAAACAAAAAAACACAAAGGTGCTTCAAAATTAACGGAAGCGAAACCAAAGAAAATAAACTTAAAAAGAGACGTTGAATAATTGTGAGAGGGGGAGAGGGATGGTGGGAAGGTGATTTCATGGTTTTTTTACGTTTGTTTCAGTGTGTCTAGCAAATAGGAAATTGCCGTTTTAATAGGTTTTTAATTAAGAGTGATTAATTCTTCTTCGTCTTTAATTTGTTTTGAATTCTGTGATTTCATGAACTTGTGAATATAGAGAGTCTTGTCACACTGTGCCCATCTGTTGCATAATCTCAATGCATTCCCTGCACATTTTACCCCCATTACAGTTCATTTGCATCACGTGAACAATTTACACTTGTCTCCCTTCTCTCGTCGTCTGGCACCTGCCAGGGACGCATCACAGATCTATTTACGCCGCATGACGAATGGGAAGAAGCAAGTGATGAGGAGCAGGAAGAAGATGTAGAAGAGGGAGTCAAAGAAAGCAAAGAAATTGAAATCCATTAAGTACTTTTAAAAATAAATCAACGACTACTAACCGCATGGCCCAGTAGAATATAAATATATATACATACATACTTATATGTGTATGAAAAGATGTAATTGTATATATGTATGTTTGTATGTATATGAATCGGCACACTTTGCCAGTCGAAAATAATGCTTCAATTTCAACTCGTACAAATTATTCAAGTGTACACACACCAGAAACCGAAGAACACACAAAACTGAGCCAAAAACAAAAAGAAATATTGAAAGAAATTACGCACGAAAAATATCTTGAAAATGCTATAGGTTGTAACACACACACACACACACACACACACACACAGACAGACGGAGAGCACTGAAAATATTTCCGTATGTGATTTAAATGTTTTAGGCAAGCACAGAAATTTTGTCTTGATTAGGTTCTGTTGTGGGCGGAAATTGGTAAATATGATAAATGGAAAATAATTAGATTATAGATGACAGATAACATAGAATTTTATATTAAAGCTTTTAATTTTATTCCTTGGTTAATTTGTCATCAATCTCAGTAACTATAAAAGCTAGACACTTTAAATTTCGATATAAGATCAAGTTTGTTTTAAACGGTTGATAACAACGCCCGTTTCCGATATACATATGTTATCATTAACAATAATAACAAATTTAAACTTTTAATGTTTGGTTTTCAAGTTGAAAATAAATTGTATCATCTGTGCAAATTTGTATCAAGATCGGTCAAGAAACCCGAAAGATATCGAAGCTTGCAATTTACTTAAGCTCGTGCCCAGGGTTAAGGGTATTCCCCTGTCTAGCTATCTCGACTAGAGCCTTTCCACTAGTTCATAATCAAATAAATAGCATTTGAATTTATTTAAACCAATATTTCCTATGCTCTAAATTATATTATTTTGCCAGAAATTAAGTTGTTAAGAAATGTTTTGATCACATTTTAAATAATTATTATAAATTATTACTGTAGACGAATTTAATTGTTTGCTTTCTGCCATAGTTTCCAAAATCTTGATGCCAAGTTTTTTCACTACTCTGACATATTTTGAATAAATGAAATGATTTGAATTGCCTGCAATATGTTTATTTTAGTTAACGCATTTGAACGTGGCAAAAAATAAATATGTATAATTAAATATGACATTATATGCAGCGCAAAAGTATTTTCTAAACAGTCTCAGTTCAGTTTTGTTTATAGCGTCATATGTGTATAAATACGTATGTATATATATTTATTTTGGGGCTCTTTCCTTTCGTTTTTGTTATGTTTATGCAACATTCTCGTTTGACTTGCGCGTGTGCCGCAAAAACTAAGAACTTGACTTGACTTGGACTTGATTTTGGCTTTTCGCTTTTTTTCCTGTTTTTATTTCCTGAGACAACTTTGAATAAATACTACAACTGCACAACAGTTTTGCGCATTGTTTGTTTGCTTTGCACTTAACACACACACATGCCTTCCCCCCTTCCCCCCACTCTCCACTCCACATGCTTGCAACAACTCCCACTACTTGAGGCAAATGTTGCTCTCGGCAGACGGCGTTTCATGTATTTTTAAAATGATCATCAGACGAGCCTCATTATGTGTGTGTGTGTTTTTTTTTCTCCTAGTTTTTTTTCTTATTCGTTTTTGTTTTTGTTGTTTGGTTTCCCGACTTCTACGTGCCGCAGTGCCACTGATTTTGTGTGGCCCGCGGTGGCAGCTGGGCCCATTCCTTGATCGCCAGTCGCCGCCACCAGAAGCACGAGAAAAAAGATCGGGAACGCGAGCGCGCAAAATAAGTCGCATAAAATCTTTAACAAATATTTCTAAACAAAATCGGGCGCGATGAGAGCGAAAGTGGAAAACTAAAGCGTAATATTCGAAAATCTTTTTAGTTTTTCTTCGTTTTGTGGCCAACAATTATGTGATATATTTTTATATATGTATATATAGTATAATCTGTACATCAAGATTTGTGCAGCGCCGGACGCGTGTCAAAAGTCGCAGTCGCAGTCGCTGCCAACGTCGACGTCGGCGTTGACGTTGACGCTGCCTGAAATGCCGGCTCGTTCCGTCGTTTTGCTTGATCGGCGGACTGTGGCATATGGTTCAGTTTTTCAGTTTTAGTTCTGTTTCTGCCAGCGACGAGTGACACAGAGAATATAATCCCTAAACGACAACACCGACGACGACGACGACGACGACAAAAAACGAACATTAATAAAAAAAAAAGCAAAAGAACAACAAGAAAAAACGTACACGAAAATAAGCAATTTTTAGATTTAGCTGATTGAAGGCGGCGCAAGCGGCGTATGCGTAATTGCCACAGAAACTGCAATAAGCAGCAAGCAAGCATAACAAACCAAACACACACAAACACACACACACACACACACCAACTTAAAGCGTTCTTTTATTTTGGGTGCGCGATTAGTTTTTGCAGGCTCAAAAGCGACGTAGACGATGCCAAATAATCGTAATCGCAATCGAAATCGTAATCGTAACAAACGCAACAAGAATCAAAACCAACAACAAACAACAGAGGAGCCAGCAGCAACATCATCATCATCATTATTATCATCGGCTACAGTCGATAATAATCATCAGCATGATAATAATGCAAAATCTGGCAGCATTTCAAATGGGTCAACAACAACAACAACACCAAAAAAGTCAGCAATGACTCAGTGAAGGAGCAGACAGAAGATCAGCTAAATAAGTTTGTGGATCAGCTGATCGAGCAAGCAGCTGATCAAGTTGATCTTATAATAGAATCAAGAGAAAAACAAATTGAAGCAAAAGACGAGCCAAGAGATCAGGAACTTACACAACTTACTGATCAGCTGGAAGATGGTACAGAAAAGTTGGATCTGTCTGAATATCATCTAACAGATCGAGGGGATGAAGAACATCCGAAAGATCAGGTAAAGCAAAAAGAACCATTGAAACAGCTTGTGGATCAGCTGATCGAGCAAGCAGCTGATCAAGTTGATCTTATAATAGAATCAAGAGAAGAACAAATTGAAGCAAAAGACGAGCCAAGAGATCAGGAAAGTCTGGAAGATGGTACAGAAAAGTTGAATCTGTCTGAATATCATCTAACAGATCGAGGGGATGAAGAACATTCGAAAGATCAGCTAAAGCAAGAAGAACCATTGAAACAGTCTGAAGATCAGCTAATAAGTTTGTGGATCAGCTGATCGAGCAAGCAGCTGATCAAGTTGATCTTATAATAGAATCAAGAGAAGAACATATTGAAGCAAAAGACGAGCCAAGAAATCAGGAAAGTCTGGAAGATGGTACAGAAAAGTTGAATCTATCTGAATATCATCTAACAGATCGAGGGGATGAAGAACATTCGCAAGATCAGCGAAAGCAGGAAGAACCATTGAAACAGTCTGAAGATCAGCTAAATAAGTTTGTGGATCAGCTGATCGAGCAAGCAGCTGATCAAGTTGATCTTATAATAGAATCAAGAGAAAAGCAGATTCAAGTGGAAGATGAATTGAAGCAGCAGCCCTTAGACGATGATATAGAAAAGTATAATCTGTCTGAATATCATCTAACAGATCGAGGGGAGCAAGAAGAACCATTGAAGCAGTCTGAAGATCAGTTGAAGAAGCAACCCGTTGTTCGGTTAGTGCCTGTGGTGGTGGAAAGGGAAGAGAGCAGCTTGGTCGAGGCAATCAAAGCAATGGGCGCAAAGAGCAGCAAGCCACAACAGCAACAGCAGCAACAGTTGCTAGAGGAGAAGGATGAGCAGGCGGTGGCGACAACTAAGGCGCCAGGAAGTCCACGACAAGTCAAGGTCATTGTGCATCGCATAGTGCGCGAGGCTGAGCCAAAAGCTGAACAGCAGCAGCAGCAGCAACATGTCGATGCACGACAGCAGCAACAGCCGTTGCAACGCAGCACCAAGGTCATCATACATCAGATCAAGGTCGAAACAGATGCCGAGGAACGCGCTCGCAAAGGTAAGCCCACAATTGAGGAGATAAGCAGCACAACAGCAACAGCAACAGCACCTGCAACAGCAACAGCAACAGCAGCAACACAAAACAGCACTAGCAACAACAGCGGCACATTGTCACCACCGCCACGTTATTTGGTGGAATCCCCGTCACCCAAGCACAGCAATCAAAGCCTCACACAGTTCAGTAGGTTCGCTCGCGATGTGCAAATCCAGGAGCTGGAACTCAGCAGCGATTGCAGCTCCGGAGAGTTCAATTACACTGGACCGCTGCAGTCGCCTGTGGTGTGTGAGGCGGACTCGGAGACGGAGGCAAGCACGCCAACGGCAATAGGTTCACCGATAGCTGTGATGGCGTCTACGCCGGATTCGCCGTCCAGCAGTCGGACGGAGCAACAGGAGCAGCTGCGCCAGATGCGCGCCCAGAAGCGCAATGCACTCGAATCGCACTTTTTGCCGCAGTTGCTCAGTCCGCGCTATTTGGACAGCATTCTGGAGGAGCAGACCGAGGCCGGAGATCTATCAGCGCTCAGCCTCAGTCACAGCTTCTCCGGCAATACAGATCCGGCGAAGACGCGTCCGGCTGTTCCCCCCACAAGGCAAACGAAACCTTTCCGCGCAGCCAACTCGACTTCAGCCGCAGGCAGAAGCGTCGCGAGCAGCCCTTGGCTCTCATGCTGGAAACAAAGCTGCTGGATCAGCCCAGCGATCTGGAGAGCTGCACCCGACTGCAGAGTGCATTGTCGCCCCAGTCGGAGGATGCGGAGTTGGTTTATCTGAGCTCCTCGGGCTCAAGCAGCGTCTCGGATCTAATGGAACTCGAGCTGGAGGAGGCGGCTGCTCTGGTCGAACGGACACACATCGATCTCGATACGGATGCCATCAAGCTGATCAATCGACCCGACGACGACTTGAGCAGCAATACATCAACCACTGAACCTATCAGCTCCTCCAACGAAATGGAAACGGAAACTGAGGGCGAGTGTGAGGTTCGTAGCGCAGTACTAACTAACTAATCCATTGGGGTTTATAGAGGTAATAGGAAATATATGAACAAGTATTAAATGCTTAGGCTAAATGGCAATAAATTTCTTTGTTCCTTTACATCAGTACAAATAAGAATAGTTTAGTACTAAGTGTTTCCTTTCTTCAAAAACAAAAAAGATACAAATTAATTTCTTAAATGTGTTTTGTAATAAATTCTAAAATATTCAAAAATATTGCCTTTACCTTGCAAACTATTGCAACTGTCTTCTTCGACACAAAATGGTTTACACGTCTTAAGATTCCGTAAAGTATTTATAATTTTCATTAGTATCTGTCCGTTAGGATTTTTAGCGTTAGGGAATATATGAGGAAGACTATTAAAATGTTAAAGTTTTCGTAAATTTCTTAAATTATCGGTAACTTTTTTACTCATTATAGTTATCATATAAAGGTTAATTTTCAAGCTAATAATCATCTGTTAAGATTTCATTAAAGGCATGTTTACATCTAGATATAATGTCATGACATTTTTATGGCGCAATATGAATTTGTGACGTCATTTGTTGCAGCAATGTAAACACGAATAGTTTCAAATCTATTACGTGCAACATGCTGTACAATGTGTCACGCAATCAAATGTCGCTTGTGTTCACACTTCTGCAACTTTAAATTTTGACAGATGGCATGACAATAAATCAAAGTGTAAACAGGCCTTAAGGAAATGTTTTGGGGTTTCCACAACAACGTTTTTATCAATATTAAAAATGTTTAATTTAGACAAACTTATGTCTCTAGTCTGTTTTAAGATATTGAACTATGTCTTGTTGGTAACGTCTCTTAATTACTCAACAACTATTTATCATTTAGGAAGCTTCTACTATATAGATACTTGTATGATTTTAGTATTTGGGGATTTGTTGAATGCGCAATAAACTTAAAGTAGGCCAAATTTGTTTATGCGTAGCATGTGCGTTTTTGGGATTACTTAGAACCAGTTAATGGCATGCCTAACACACTTTAAGCAACACAAATGAGAACAATTGGTTAGAGCAACAACAACAATTTCAGGTCGAAACGGAAGTGGACACGGAAACAGAGGCAGCAGAAGCAGCTGGCAACAACCAATCAAGTCGTGAGAGCACACCTGTTAATAGCGCTCCCCATGATCCCCAAGATTCCCAAGAACGCCAAGATTACCAGGCATCGTCGGGCAGCTCATCGCTATCATCGCTGCTGAGTGCGGCAACAACGCCAACGCCGGCAGAGACTGGGGCAGAGGCGCCAGCAGAGACGCCCACGCGAACATTTAACGAGTCGTTGTTGGCCAACGAATTTGGCTCGAGCAAATTGGCCAACAGTTCAATTGCAGCCACGTCGCTGGCGGCAACGCGCGAGGAATTCGTTCGCAACATGGACAAAGTGCGCGAATTGATCGAAATGACGCGACGCGAGCAAAACGGAAGCGATAACGAAATCGTTAACGGTAACGGTAGCGGAAACGGAAACGGAAACGGTCGTGTAAACGAAATCGGAAACGGAAACGGAACAACAAGAGAAGTGAAGCAGCCACATAGTAGGTTATCTCCCTCACCACCTCCTGTGCCGCCTCCACCCAACAGCATGCTTTATCCCACCAGCACCCCAAGCATCACAAATCCTGCATCAGCCCTTAACTTGTTATTGAAGCGACAGGAATCGAATGATTCGCACTGTTCCGACAGCACACAGCACAGTCAATGCACTGCCATCAATTTGGCATCACCAACACTACCTCCTCAGT
Organism: Scaptomyza hsui; assembly: GCA_018152825.1. Classification (NCBI taxonomy): domain Eukaryota; kingdom Metazoa; phylum Arthropoda; class Insecta; order Diptera; family Drosophilidae; genus Scaptomyza; species Scaptomyza hsui. The sequence goes on along the minus strand of JAECXO010000044.1, from coordinate 763,874 downwards.
CCCCACCCACACCACCACTGCGACAACGACAACAATTGCCAGAACAACCCCAACAACAACAACAGCAACAGCAACTTTCTCAAATTTCAGCTAACGAAAGTGAAGAGGAACGCATTAAGAAGCTGCGTTTGCTATGCACCGAAACATTGGCCTCCATGCCCTATGGCGAACAGATGCTTGAGGAGCTGGCAAGTGTTGCCCACAACATAAGTCAGCAACAGTTGCAACAGCAACAACAACAGCAGGAGAGCAATATGCCTTATCCTTTGCCTCATTTGCCGCACATCAGCGATCTACAGTTGTCTTTGGGTCAGGTGAATACGGAGAAGGATGCCTGGCTGGGTTTGCCCACCCAAGCCGATCCCAAGCTGCTCGTATGCCTCTCTCCAGGACAGCGTGCCTTGGTCGCCCAACAGCAACAGCAGCAGCCCGATGAGCTTCTAGATGCACACGAAAAGTTCATCAAGAGACGCGGCTATCATGAGCTGAGTGCGGAGGAGGTGCGTCTCATGGACGAGGCACAACTGAAAGTGGAACAGGAGCAGATACTCAAGACGGCGGCGAAAATGCGCGAATTGCGCAAGAGTCTAACGCCCACAACATCGCCGCCGCCGGTGCCTGTTAAGAGTGCCGAAACAGTCGAAAAGGCAAAGAGCCAGCAACAGCAGCAGCAGCAACATCTTCTGGCAGATGACGCAAGCCAGCAGCAAATGAGAACATCATCATTTGAAAATAAACCCGAACAGATAGCAGCTGATCAGCAGTTGCCATACTCATTTGAACAGCGCCGGACACAGCAGCAGCAACACAGCACCAGCAACATGAGCAGCAACAGCAGCAGCAGCAAGTTTCCAGCTAGCATGGAGAATGAATTGGCTCGCATGTTTCCCAGCATTGCGCAGCAAGGCGATATCTTTGCGGAACAGCGCAAGCGTTTCTCCAACATCGAGCAGGGTCAGCCGAAGGCTCAGCAAAGCAAACGTTACTCCAACATTGAGACGAGCTCCTTTGAGTCCAAGAAGCGCATGGAGAACGGACAAACCGTCTACGACTACAGCAGCAGCAATTGTGAGAAAAGTGCAACAGAAAATGGCAAATTTCCGGTGAATACCGCAAAAGAAGAAGCTAGGAAAGAAGCAGATCAGGTGGATTGTGCACCACCCGTGCCACCGCCGCCGGCAGCCACAAATATTATGTCAGCAACGAAATTAAATGGCATGCCAAACACTTTCATTGATGACGCACACAAAGAATTCTCATCTGAGAGCAAGCAGACAACAACTAAAACAACAACTAAAACGACGGCGGACAGCAGCACCAAGGTGAACAATGCTGGCGGCACTTATGAGGAATTTCGGCAACGTGCCAAAGCAGCACTCGACGCGATTGCTCAGCCCAACAATCCCAATCCCTTCAAGGACAATGAAAAGCTCTTCAAGGACTTTGACGCTCTCTCGCAGCAGCTGAATGCCGAGCTGCAAACGGGTCGGGAGCAGCGAGAGCAGCGTGACAAAAGCTCATCGCTATACGATCTCAATCAGCTGAAGCGTGAGAGGCACGCTCATATGCAGGAGCTGGAACGTGAAATAGAACGCTCGACGCGATCAAGGCAGGAACGAATGTCATCTGTTCCCCGTACTCCCCGTGAGATACCAATTGAACTAGCTCCGGACTATACACCACGTTCCCGTCGCTCCGAATCGTTGTGCAATCTAAATGAACCTATCAGGCCTCACAGCTCCGCGGAGCAGTATCATGTGGTTCAGCAGCAGCAACCTGATCAGCAGCAGGATGACTGGTCTCAGTATGCCAGTGACTTGGGTCACTCGGAGAACATCGCACGTCCGTTTGCGCGGGAGGTGGAGATCTGTTATCAGCGACAGGGTCAACGGCCTCAGGCTCACTCGATACGAGCGCCTAGACTCTCGGCGAGCACAAACGATCTGTCCAGCTATGGTGGCTACGATAGTCACAATGCCTATGGTGGTGCGAGGAGACATGCACCCATGTTGCAGCAGGCGCCCGTGCGGCAGAGACCTCACTATGCCAGTTGCTACTCGATGATTGAGCGAGATCCGAATCCCACATACATAAGCACCACCTCCAGGCGAGGTGTCTCCCCAGCACCAGCAGCTCCAGCAGCAGCACCACCTGCCTATGATCGACAGCAGAGACGTTCCTCACTGCCGCGGGAGTTGCACGAACAGCAGCTGCAGTACATACTGAGCAAGGAGGAGCAGCTGAAGCTGGAGTTTGAGCGACTGCAGCAGGAGCGAAGACGCCTCATGGACGAGATGCAGCGAGCACCGACGGTGTTGCAGGCACCACCACCTCGCAGGGATAGCTATCGGCCTACGGCCAAGTTGCCGACCCTCAGTGAGGATGAGGTGTTCCGGCAGCAGATGGCCGAGGAGTGGATGCACAAGGTGGCGGAGCGAGAGGAGCGACGTCAGCACAAGATCATCAAGATCTCCAAGATCGAGGACGAGCAGCAGCATGCCACCGAGCAGCAGGCAAACATCAGCGATGAGTTCCTCAATAGGGTCAAGGAACGCAGGCACAAACTCGCAATGCCCGCCGATAGCGATTGGGAGAGCGGAGCCGAATCGCAGCCGGCAAAGGCAAAGGCAGCGGGAGCAGGAGCGGGTGCGGGCAGTGAATCGGATGCAGAGGCGCCACCAGTGCGTATTCTAGAGGGTCGCGATGAGGCAAATCTGCGTGAGCTGCCCCGCCATTTGAGGGAGTTTGCCAGGTTCTCGACTTGCGAGCAGCTGGATGGCGGTCAGGTGCAGCGGGAAGAGGAGCAGGAGCGAAGGGAGAGTGCAACGGACAATTCGCAGAGCAGTGCCAGCAGGAAGTCAACGATTGTGAAGACATACAAGGTGTCCCGGTTGCCGCCGTCTGTGCAGGGTGAGTTTGCCACGGAGAAGACGATAGGACCGACTACAACTAATAATAATATTAATAATCATAATAATCGTTATCGTTATCGATCAAATACCGCGCAGCTCGTTAGTCATAATGTGCATTTAGGCAACGCTTCTGTAACTAGCTATCGCCGCTCCCCATCGCCTGACACTGGTTGTGGTTCCGCTTCCAAAGGTTCCTGTTCCTCCTCCCCCGAATCCTTCCTTTCCTCACAAACCTCACCCCAATTCACTGAGATTCCCAGCACATTGCCAACCGATAGAAATAATAATACACCTCAAATGTCATCCAACACTTCGGTAGCTGGCAGTGTTCTAAGCACCGCTCTGCTTCTGGGCCTCTCTGTTCTCACGGCCTGGAACAAGTTCAGCTAAATCCTTTCCTCCCATCTCCCTGCACACTCTGCTAAAATTGATCCTAGATTCCAATCACATTTTCCATTGTTAATAATAATATTCTTGCGATGTGTTTTGCTTTTGGTAAATAAAATTGTAATCTAGGAAATTCATTTTTTCCAAAGTCTACTTAAAAAACTCACTGGTATATCGGTCATTTAGCATATTCTTCATCTCACTTGCACTTGTTGTATCTGTCTCTTTCTCTCTCTTTGTTTGTCTGTCGTGCCCTTTTGTATATCAAATTTCTCTCTATCGCCGCCCTTACACAGACAATGATAAAACTGCAACAACCCACACCAACAACAACTACAACTGTACCAACAACAACAAGAACAACAGTTCAACTTCAGAAACAACAACTTCAACTATGCGTAGCCATATAGAAAACGAATCCAGATCCATAAATTCGAGCCGAGAAACACAAGAATCGCCTTCGCCTTCACCGTCGCCATTTTTGAGCAATTTTCATCGAAATTTCGATGACATGTTTGCTAATTCACCCTTTCGCTCAAAAATCTTCGAAGAGTTCAATAAATATTGGCGCAATTTTGAGCACAGAACCACAACGTCCGACAATATCTGAATACTATATGTACTTATACAATATATGTGCACGCCCCGAAAAACCTTTGCTAATGGAACCGCAATAAATTGCTTTTACATATATTAATTTTATTCCCCAGAACAGCCTTCCAGCCGCATGCAGCATATAAATACCTATAACAAAATAAATATTGAAATTATGTTTTTGTCTTAGGCAATTATAGTAAACAAAAAAAAAAAATACTTGTGAAAATTAGTCAATTGTTTATGAAATTAATACAAATAAATCAAATATATATTCTTAGTGTTGTTGAATGTTTAATAAATGATAAAATTGATTAACAAACTCAATTGTTATTTACTCTTGACTATTTTGTATACGCATGCCAACTTTCTCATACCTACATACATATATACTATATCTATATATAGAGATCTGTGTTGTGCGAGCGCTTGTAAATGACGCATTGCTTGATCCATTTAACTAATCCTGTAAATGTCCTACTACAACATAAAACTATAAACAACTATCATGTATCAGCTGCTCATAGTTCTAAATCAACGCAGTTCGTTCATTGGAGAAAATGAGACATAAACGAGGTTATGTTAGGTCGAATTTGAAGGTAGAATGTACCGAACGGTATACCGGTTTCGTTAATATTCCGTGTTACCTTTAACAGTTTTTAATAACATAATCTTTGACACTCATTATATTTTATAGCTAACTTTGTTAGTGAACACAATTATACTGCTTCTTAGTAAGATCTATATTCTATCAAGCAAGACAACTAATCTATTATCGTACGTACGATGTTTGTTTAGTTTAGGTTTTTATGACGTAGTCTTCTTATAGATTAAACATGACATGAAATTATTAAAGTTAAATGCATAAATGCCTCAAATTTAAAAAAATATGTGTATATATAGAAAATCATAAATATGTCAGAAATTGTTTAAGCTATGCGATTAATTTTGCATAAATTATTTGTGTCTCCTAAAATCTTGCACATATTTTTTTTATTTAAATAGAGTCTATAAACGATTCTCATTAGCAAACGATATCGATACATTTTTTAACTCTGTGCTCAAGTGTCTCAGCAGGGAGTAGGGCAGAGTGTATTCAATTTAAATGACTGACAGTCGAGTACCTAAATACTCCGTCTCAATTGAGGCAGATTATCTGGGGCGATGCAAGAAAATTGCATGCAAAAGAGGATGGACGGACGGATTCGCGATTAAACGGAAATTTTAATTAATTCCATTCAATTGGTATGCCAAAGAGGGGAGACAGGCAAGCAGAAGAACAAGCGATTCGTTTGTTTTCATAGAGAGAGACAATTGAGCACAGGGTTCTTGGAGTGAGAGTGCATGATGTGGCATGATGTGTGTCGAAAAAGAGAGAAAACTAAACGAACACCAACAATTTTGATAGCCACAGCAATTAAAAGCGAGCAACAACAACAACCACAACAACCACAACAACAGCAGCAACAGACTGCGACTGCGACGTCGACGTCAACGATGGCAGCGAGGCAGCGAAGTTTACGCCCACCAAAACAGACGCGATTTCTGCTATCGCCGCAGCAGCTGCAGCAGCAGCGACAACGACGCAGCTGGTCGGAGAGCGATCTGCTCAAGGAGATTGACAATGAGTTGCAGCTGGCCAAGGGCTTTCTTTATGCCAACGGTCGGTCAAATGCCCCTTTTCCCCCTTTCCTTTGTGTATACTCCCCGCAAACATTCTACCTGCCAATTGTGTGTGTGTTTGTTGTTGGGATATGAGCGCAGCTGCTTTGCTAATTGGCCAATTTGTGACTTCTGTATATGGTTTATAAAAAATTAATAGCTGCGCTCTTGTTCATTATTCGCTTTATAATTGAATAATATAACGCCATTTTTATTTTAATTTTATTTTGCACCTGCAGCCTAAAAGTATGCCACACTTTTAAATACTTTACCCCAACGAATTGTGTATACGACGTGAAAAACAAGCGAGCGTTTGTGAAAACTTTTGACGGGCAGTCTGGGTGTGTGTGGGAAAACATATCTTTATTTTGGTGTCTCGAGAACATTAATGGCCTACTACTGAACACTTTCTCTCCCTCTCTCTCTCTCTCTCGCTATAGCTCTGTATGCTCTTTATGCTCTGGTGATATATATTTTTTTTGGCTGTTCTGCGGGCTTTGCCACCTCTGTTTACGAAAGCATCAACATTTTGTTTATGCTGAGACCGAAAAGGAAAATGAAAAGTCAAATTTGTTGAGCGAGCATTCAACGAATTTGTTGTATTGCTGTGCACTGCGCTCACACAAATTGAGTTTTTGGTTGAAAATTTTAAGGAAAATCCAAGCAACTTGTTCAAGATTTTCGCTTGGCGTAGTCGTCGTCGTGTTAAAGTCGTGTGCGCAACGCGAAGGCGGGTGAAAAATAAAACGAATCGAAAAAGAAATTAGTATATACATATATATATATATATATATATTGAAATCGGCAACAGAGGCAAAGGCAGCGGCAGCATATCTATATTTCCACTTGCACACATCACAATTATTGAGTTCGAGCAAAAATAAAATGGGGCAGGGTTAGTCGAGCATTTTACCAACCATTTGTTTTCCCATTCTCAAAAAAAATGCAGTGTAGTGAAGCTTATTGCAAGTGTTTCTAATTGCTGTTTTTTGTCGTGGAAAATATAAATTTATAATTCACATGCAACATTTTTGCAGAGCACACACAAAACTCAACAATGTTTGCGCCGAAATTTAAAGCACGCGCACCAACTGGCTCAGGTAAAACTCATCCAGAAATATGTGTGTACATATATGAGATCCACTTGTGTGGATATTTTATGTGATGAATGCAGTGTGGGTGGGTGTGTGTTTGAGCAGTGCATTCATTCAACACTGTGACACTCAACGCGTATGTGGCAAACATGACTTTTTCAATGGGCAACTCAACAAGTTTGACAAATTCTTTCAACAAATTTGACAACAAACGATTTTTGTTTGATATATTTAGATTTTTTTTTTTTGCATTTATTTGGTATTGTTTTGGTGTTTGATGAAGTTGTAACTTGTAGGCTCGAATGTTGAAATCGCACAAAACACAGTATTTATAAATTATACAGTGGTTTTATTTATCATTTGAAAATTGTGTGTCACAAGACAAGTGCAATAATCAGCTGATTTCCCCAAAAACTTCGATACAACTGCTTTAAGGGTGGAATAAACATGCCTTCTAAGCAAAATCCAGTTTTGTTTTTAGTAAAACATTCATCTACTTGATTAGGAGCTTCTTTATAACATTAATAAACAAAAGTACTAACAAATAACTACCCTTTAAAATTTTAAAATTTTTTGTATTAGCTATATTGATGTTTTCTGTATACCACTTCGAAGAACTTTCTTTATAAATTATTTATTTATTTAAGACACATTTCTAATTAAGTTTTTCCCCGTTAAAATTTATTGGCGCTTATTTATAGACTCTTTACCATTCCGTTAACTTTCGACTTTTGACTCTTCTGACTTGTTAGACTTCTTGTATATCATATCTGTCTTAATTTGTTTTTTTTTTTTTTTAATGGTACAATTGAACTTGATTTTTGCCTGAGCACATGTTTATTTTAAATATTTCACATGAGTTCTTGTTAATTGTGGTGCCTGATATATTCCAAACTGGAACTGGAGGTGCGCATGGTTTTTGACTTAGCTTCCTCTTACTCATCATTACTTTGTGCTAAATATACAAAATGACGTACAATCCAAAAATTTGTTGGCCAAGCGAAATTTATTACAAATATATGTTTGTGTGCACCAGAATTGTTGTTGTTCTAGCTAGCTAGACGCCCACAGCTGCCTGCCTTTTACAGTATCCATTAAAAATGGAAAATAAACACAAAGCAAATCCAGATGGACGAAACGAACATGAAAATCGCAGTACATCCAACTAATACTTGCCAAATCAATGTCTCAAATTATTTAACGCTCTCCGTGACGATCCCATACCATACAACAAATGCGATTTTCCACACAAAACACCTTATGGGAATCTTGTTCAACGTTTGTGGGCGTAGCTAATCTATCAAAATGCGTATACGACCCATTGGCCGTTTGATTGGCGTCACGATGGCAAGAAACATCGTTTATGTCGATCGCCAAGCATTAACCTAGAGTTTAGTTATGAACATTTTGCAGCTCTTTTTGCTTTTGTTGGCTTTTATTTTGAAATCTACGCCCGCGTAGTTTTTGTTATTTTTCTAAAATAAATAGAATAGAAATATATATGTATTATTTCTATAGCGACTTTTAGCGGCTAAACATAATTTATAGTTATTATAAATAACGTTAAACTTTGGCCGAATTTAAATTGTATATATTTTTTGTATGCAGAAAAGAATAGTTTAATAGAATTAATAAAAATCAATTATTTGTGCAAATGTAACAGACAGAGGAAAGCTTCTCCGACTTTGTAAAGAATGAGTTAATGTTTGTTTAAATTCACTACAATTCATTAAAGTCAGTTTTCTAAAAATTCAAATCCCAATGACCTTTCCAACCTGTCGGTATTATAAACATCAAACTTGTGCCGCTTTCTGAAGGGCTGATCTCATTGTTGTGCATTAAATTTGTTCAAGTTAATGGAAGTGCACATCACTCCATAAACACCATGCTCACTTAATTATGGCGTACCAAATAAATCAATGCGAAAGTTGTTTCTAATTTCCCGACAGCAACAACAATGAGACGCACCTATTGCAGGCTGGGTCACAACGCTTCGACGACTGCCAGGTCGCGACTCTCCACTCCCTCATTCGATAAATAGATCCAAGCACAAAACCAATCGCCATCCCACCTCAATCCCCAATCTACAATCCCATAATAAATGGGCGCACGCACAGGTTGCTGTCATTCCAACGTCAGAGGGCAAGGGCAGACGGAAAATATATGGTTGCAGCTGGTTTCTCGTATACCCTGTCCACATATCTTTAATGTGCCACTGAAAAAAACACATAATATAATGACCTTGTTATCATTATTACATTGTTATAATCAAGGTGATTATAGGTTGCAACTTGCAACTAGTTATTTTTCTAATGGCGATTAATATTTTTACGTAATACTTTTTAATTATTTTCTCTGTTAGGAAAATATTTTAATTGCAGGTTAAAAGTTCATTGTTATACTTTTTGAAATTCTCAGTCGATATTCCATTTTGTAGTCTCAAATAAATTTCACATTAATGCGCCGAGTTCGAAAGCCAATTTCCTAAGTAAATGCGCTTCTTCACGAACGAGCGCTCAGGGCGCTCCTTGGGACACACCCAGCCAAAGCAGCAGCAGCAGCAGCAGCAGAAACTTAAAGACCCCTCCCTCCCTCTCTCTGTCCAGTTCAGTTCAGTCAAAAGACTAGGCTACTTTTTTTATGAACATTTTTTCCGACCATTGTTTTTATTGGCTGTTTGATTTATTCTAAAGCGAGTGAAAAGCAGATAGAGCAGTAAAAAGCAAACCGGAAGTGCCAAGCCAAGCCAAACAAAACCAAATCAAACCAAAAACTACCCAAAGCATATTTGTCTTTTGTCTTTTTGCTGGTTTTCTGGTTTTTGTTCTTGTTTCAAAAGCGCCCCAAAAAGAGTTAAACGCAAATGAAATCATTTTGATTGACTCTTTAGCTCGAGCTCTTTTTTATTTGGGGAGTAGTTGTTGTAAGTACTATATACATAGATACATACAGTATTCAGAGTATGGTATATTTAGTCACTATACACATCCGTTCCATTTCGCATTGCACGCATAATTGGCGTTCCAAACAAACTCTGCTTTTGTCTCTAAATACAAAAATACAAAAATACAAATATATCCGATCTGCCATGGTGGGCAATACGAAGTGTGCGCTCCATTGAGCACGGAGCGCATAGAGCGCTCCCATATTTTATTGCAGCAGTAATTGATCTTCTATTTAAAATCGTTAAGCACTGGGAAATTTCTATACTATGCCCAAGGAGAGGAGGAGGCGGAGGGCGGCTGACTGACTGGGTGTGTTTAGCCATTTAGCAGTCGCTTGTGTGATTTGCGCCTTTTGTTTTTGTATGCTGGCCCGAGTTGGTCTGCTCGACGCAGCCGGGTCACGCAAAATTCAGTCGCATTGAGCCGCGCGCGGAGTCAGCAACTCAGAAATCTCGCTAACGGTTAAACGGCAATCCTATAACGATCCTATCTCAACTCATCCTGTATTGGGTAATATTCAATTGTGTTTGTGGTCAATAAAATGCGAGTGTTGTTCAGTGACTCATTTATTCATTTTGATTGACAGTGGCAAGACTTTGATTCTTTGATTGTATAATTCGATTAGGTGCTGATTGAATTAAGACGTCAGCGCATCCACCCACAATATCCAACAACAACAACAACCACAAGAACAACGAATTCGCTAACAAATGCGAGAAGCATGAAAATGAAAAGAACGAAAACGATTTCTTCAACTATATGCGATATACGTGTCAATGTCTAGCGACTATAACGTCTAGGGCAGGCTATATCAATGTGTGTGTGTGTGTGTGTGTGTGTGTGGCTCGAGTAAAAGCTATTACAGGTGGCATATAAATCTGTAGAATGAAAGATTTAAAAGAACGGAATAGACTGCGAGGGTCGTTTTGTCTCTTTGATCAACACCAAGAAAATATCTAGTTTCTGTATCATGAAACTTCATAACTTCAGAGCAGACTTAATGCCAAAAAACAGTCAGTGTTGTAAAATTTGATAAAAATCGAATCCTTTCTCCATTTGCAAAACAACAAAACAGAAGAGCCTTGAGTCTTATATGTAATTAAGGCTCTGTTCTTTTCTGCCTTAGCTTTTTAGTTTAGATTACTGAAATTCAAGTTCTTTTAACACTTTCATTAAGTTCATTGGCCAATATTGAATGCCAATAACAGTTTAAGCACCTTGTGAATTTCGATGTGTGTTTCAAATATAATTCTATAACGGTCTGTATCTTTGCATCTGCAAAAGTCTTTGTAAATTCTAAACATGCGCCAAGTGCTATGACTCATGCGCCACATAGTGTGTGTATGTGTGTGTGATTGTATTTGTTTGTGATATGTTTTTTTTTTTTTGGTTTTTGGTTTTTTGTGGCCAAATTTTGAATGGCTGCCAAATGCGGCTTCCTTGGTCGTATTAATTATTGCTGTTCAACGTCGCGATGTTTGTTTGTCAATTTGTCTTCGCTCGGTTTGTTGACTGCAACATTTATTTTTGTTAAAACACCAAAACAAAAACAAATAAGAAACCCAAATCAAAGCAGCAGCAACCGTAAAAAGCTAGCATTCAATTTGTTGACAAGTGTAAATTGTCGGAAGAAAAACTCAATTCGATATGAACTTGCGCACCTGAAAATGTCATGTGTTGCCCAACTTGCAACCTGCCCCCTTCATTCCCCACACACTCTTTACTAGTGTGAACCACACTCATTCGCATCATTGACAGGCGTGTGGACACCCAAGAGTCAAACACCCTGCGGCTCCAGCAGCGAGCTAGACATTGCCGGCTACTCATCAGCGGCACCAACACCTCCGCCGCCACCCTCGCTGCCCGTGTGGACACCGCAGCCATCGCCAGCGCTCAGTGGACGCAAGGAGTTTCGTCCTGTTCACTTCGAGTCGCCAACATTGCCACGACGCTACACCGCCAATCAGCAGCTGCCACCACACCAACAACAGCAACAACAACAACAACAGACGACGACGATACCACCCTGGTCGTATACAAACGGCAATTGTCCAGCTGCCACAAACTTCAGCACACCGACGACTCTTAATTCCAATCATTCAGACTACGCCGAGACCGATTATTCCAATCAGTTTGGCCCAGTTGCTCCCAGTGCCAGCGTTTCCGAAAAGATTAAAAGTACTGACCCCAAGCAAATACTTTTTCAATTCATTTGTCTAGCAGTAAGGTCTACAATTTTCAAAGCTAATGATTTAATTCGAGTTCCCTTATTCAAACCAATATACAAGTGAGTGAGTTTCAGACAACTGAAAACCGCATCTAAAAACAGTTTTCATAATCCATTGGAAGCTATGGATCAGTATAACATACTATTCAGTACAGGGATTTAAGGATATATTCTGCTTATTAAATAACACTTAATTTGCTGTTATGAAATTTGTTGTACATAATGTTGTTCTAATTAATAATAGTCAAAACGTCCAGCTTAAACTCTAAAAGAAATAAATCAATGGCTTTGAAATAATTGTATTTCTACAGAAGTAGCTATGTCCTTTTTATGTATAGGTACATATTTTTATGTAGAGAAAGTCCTTTGTTTCATTCGGATAGCACTCGTATTCTGCTGCCACAATTTTGATTTTGTTGTTTGTTAGCTAATGATTCTCATTTATCTCATCTGAAAAAAGCATTTGAACGCTCGGCTTCTACATCGGAGCTGCATAGGCCGTTCGATCGCCGCCAACTGTCCGACACAAGCCGTGCAGTGTATAGGCCCAATGAAGTCAGTAAGTATCACGTGTAGGGTATTCTAACAAAGCAAAGACCGAATCGCTGGTTTTCACGTCGATACACACACAACACGGGGGCACGAATGTGGAACCCTTAACCGTTTTACACCTGTTTTCTATAAATGTTATACACCTCTTCCTTAAACTCCACTCCCGTTATAAAACAAAAAAAATAAACACACACAAAACTAAATCCACAATCTACGGTTTACAGTCTACAAAGTCAAGCACGAGTATATGAGCGAACCGGAAACGGAAAGCGATCGTCCGCGCAAAATGGCACAGTTAGGTCGACGGCAGTACGATGGCATCGGTCCGGTGACCAACGATGGAATGCCCATCATACTCAGATCGGTAAAAACCAAAAATTCTGATGCGTAGTAGCTAAAAAAAAACCATACAAAAACCCCAACATACTCTATTTATTATCTTGTCTGTTACGCTGCAGGAGGTCCAGGAACCGCATCAGCATGAATGGTATAAGCGACTCTATCAGACCATACATAAGCAGAAGAATGGCGGTAAATGTCTATAGCCATATTGATCAGTTCAAACTGAAGCATTGTGAAATTAAAAAACCCAAACGCAAACAGAAAATATCCTTATCCCTTTTTATAATGCTTCTGTTTGGTATCTGCTGAACTAGTTCGAATTAAAACTCTCTAAAACTCTTTTTGAATGGATTCTTATCTATATTGTACTATATCACCAAACAAATCCCACATCCATACGCTTTCGCTCAAAAACTATTCTGTCAAAACTGTTTGCACACAAAAGACGATTTCGTGATACGCTACAAGTGTCCTAGAGGTGATTTTTTGAAATACTATATCTTTATTTACACGTAATATTCGTAGCCTTTTCTCTCCTGTCTATATTTTTTTGTAGCTTTTATTCCTAGCATTCCTGCTTTTGCGCCATCTTTTTATTTGGTAGTAATAACCATTTTGATTTATTAGATTGCATGCGGAAATTAAAACTCGGTGTTATGATTATATTTGATTATATTTTCTCATATTTTCGTGCCGCTTCAGCTCATTGGAAATGCTTTAACTTTATTACTACATTAACCTTAACTTAAGAACCACAACGCTCTAACATCATGTCTGCTAACACACCAATCAACAACAACAGTGATAACAACGACAACAAATGCAACAACAGTAGTACTAGTAATTTTCTAACCATTTACTATAAATAAATATAATTTTTTTGCTAATCGACTTAATTTCCCAATCCATGCAGCTCGGCCCTCATACAAAAGCAATGGTTATGTCTCAGAGCCCGAGCCAAATTACGATTCCGATTACTCAACTGTAAAGTATCGTACTCCAAATCCGCTACGCGTCCAATCGGTTTCATCGGCTGTCAATGTGCGCAATCTCAACCAGGACGATAAGTAACTAACATTAAACCTCTATCTATGGAAGTGTATTCTGACCCTCGATTCGATTTCAGACTGTATGGTACTATGCCCAATCCTATAAAATCGGCACAGAACTCTTACAAAAATCAACCTGGTCGCATTGAGGACTATACAACCGGTCACTCGTCTGTTTCGGAGAAGGAGAAAAAGGAGGCAAGTGCCCCCCAAAAGGAAAATCTTTCAGCTACATTTATTCATGCACAGAACCTATCACACAAATAACTCAATCATCTCTCAAATACTCATCTCATTTGCTCCCCAAGCTTGCCCTGAATCATTCATCCCAAACATACTTCGTCACAGACACATTCATAATAATACTTCCCATGATAGTATAGCGCTTAAAACCATCCTCAGTCATACATTGCAATAATTCTAACTCACAGCAATTATTTTATTCACAATTCTAGTGGTGGGACGAAGTGATGGACATCTTTAACGGGGTATGAACACTATTCTATATAATTTTTGTTCTAGACTATTAATTTTAGTTATAGAGTTTTAAAGTTTTTTTTCTATCTCTGACTTCCTTTGAGTTACTCAATACATTTTCCGTTAACTATTACCAAAAACAATAATTCCTGGATTTAATATCTTACCTCTCTGTATATTGTTATTATATATTTCCCTTATCCCCTCTTAAAAAATATGCTTTACGCCAAGTGGCTCAGGGATCATACACGCATACCGCGTATTATTATAGAATTCGTCGACGACTTTGATAATTATATAGTAAGTCTATAGTTCAGCCAGACAGCAGCAGGGATCATTCCTAAAATAAAGCCACTTCAACTACTAATATGTTTGCAAGAATGAAAAAAAATAACGTCGTTGCACATAAATACTTATTATTAAGTTTTATATTAATATGCTTATTTCTTTTATTTACTGTAGAATTTGGAACAATCGAAATTATCGCCGCTTTATTCAGAAGGCAACTTGTCAAGGTATGAGAGAAACGTATAAAGATTGAAAGTAATACTTTAACAATGTTCAAATTTACTCCAACAGAGCTCTGGCCAAAGAATCTGGTTATACCAGTGATTCCAACCTAGTCTTCCGCAAAAGAGAGCTAGCCCCGAGCAGTCCTTTGAGTCCCGTGGAACAACGCCAGGCCTACAAAAGTCTACAGGCTGGTGGAGAACCGCCATTGCTCGGCTTTCGTAAGCCAGCGCCCGAGAAACCCAAAGGTGAGCCTCAAAGTTCACATATGTTGCAAGTAGTTAAGTCTAATAACTAGAGTTATGGCGCAGTTTGTACTAATTTTTCGATTGGTGTTGGTTCAATGCTCTTTTCTTTATCAACTCAAAAATAATCTTACGTGACTGTACTTTCTCCTAACCACTCGTATTTGGTATTTTATCCATACACAACCACTGCTCACCTCTGAAGTTGTTATCAGCAATCAATGCGTCAAAGCGTTTCTTACAGCACATTGCAGCACCGGGCACCCTCTTTGAAAGACGCTGCCGTTTAATCGAATTAACCTTTCATCTTTCCCAAATCTTTTACCCAAATAAGAAATTGTGGAGGAATTCGAATTTATACAGATAACGCCAACACTTACCAAAATCCGCGTGAGCACCAAACCACTTGAGGAATCAAAGGAAGAATCTAAAGAAGAAGCTACAATAAAACTAGATCCTACACCACCACCACCTCCACCACCGCCACCGCCACCAACTACGACCGTTAAAGCTGACAAAATGTTTTCGCATTTCTCTAAAAACCTTCCCTCTTTTATACCGCTGAGCAAGAAGCAGCAGCAGCAGCAGCAGCAGCAGGAGACACCTCCTTTACCACCGAATCGGCGATCCTCCTGCACGAAGAGCACTGTGCGCATGGAGAAGATAACTAGTAGCAGCAACAGCTGCACCAAGTCCCGTCATGAACAGTGCTTTCAGCCACCCGGCGGCACTAATACCCTCACCTTGCGCAAGGTCGCCGCCAGCTCCCGACGTGAGCCCATTTGCCGGTCCAAGTCCGCTGGGGCTGTTTCCACTCTGCTGGCCACCCTGACCGCCACTAAGGAGACCCGCAGCAAGGATGGCTGTTTGTTGCGACAACAGCATCATCATCATGCTCGCCTGCGCTCTGTGAGTCCAAGTCGGCGACCTTCGACTCGTCTTCTGGCGCTGCGTCACTCCAGCCGCAGTCCGGTTGCCTTTGGTAGGAGCATCTCGAAGGAACGCAGCTTTGCCGAGGAGAAAAAACGTCTGGAGAACACTCTGCCGCCGAGTAGGACGAATTTCGAGGCTAGCACCAATATTTTAAGGGATCCCTCTTTGAAATCCCCTCAGGAGGTTCGTGAAGCAGTGCGTTCGTATGCCACTTGCAAGGCGCAACATACTCGGAGTAAGAGTCTGCCCCGCTTGCGTCAAAGCAGCAGCACTGTGAGCACTACCACGCGACACACAATGTGCTTTCCTCAGGTAAGGCCGCAGCAGCTTCTGGACTGCAGTCGCGCCTTGAAGAAAGTTCTACCCAGCAGGTGCAACAAGTCGCAATCAATTAAAACAGTTGCAACAGTGCATCGCAGTGCCTCAAACGAAAGTCTGCCGCGCAGCAATTCCACCTTCTCCATCGACTCCCAGGTCAGACACGAGTATGCAGCACCCATTGCACCACCCAAAACCTATATGGGCAAGTCGAATGCCCCTCTGCAGACCAGTCGCAGTGAGGGTCATGTGCCCCGAAAGCGTGCCAACAGCACAAAGACGACAACTTCTAAGTCGAAGAAGCCACCGGCGACGTCGGTTGCTTCCTACAGCGAAACGGTGCGGGAGAAGACGCATTTCTGGAACGACTACAATGCCAAACAAAGGTCGCAAATGCCACACTCACTGCCACAGGCAATCAACGACTACAAATACAGTTCGCTTGTGGAACCAGTTGTCTATGGTGAGGATATTTATGACTATTCGGGTCAAGGACCGCCCAGCTGCATCGAGGACCTCGTCTGGCAGTATGAGAACAAGTCGCAACAAGGCAACAAAGCTGTGGCTGCCGCTGCCGCTGTCACGGACATTGCGCGTCCACAGTCTCCGGTGGGTGAAGTGGGCCAGTTGGTTCAACGTCGCTTCTCGCCAACTCGTGAGGTGCGAGTACCTCAAAACCCTCAGAGGGAGGTACGTTCCCCCTCACGTCGTCGCATTGACAGCCTGCGTTCCAGCCAGCGCCAGGAGAAGGCTGATCATCAGGCTGTTGTGCGTGCCAGCAGTTTGAGCAGTGCCGATGATCGCAGCAAAGGGGGGCAACAGTCGAGCTCCGCTGCTTCCGGCGGCCGAGGAGGACTCTATCAGTGTGGTGAACTTGCACACAGTGCCACATCTCTGACACATCTCGAGCGCCATAGTCCGAGCTGTCGCTATCGCAATAACTGTGAGCGTTTCACGGAGCTGAACCGTTTCTACAGCACGCTGGAGCGAGTGGGTCAGTTGGAACGTGCAACATCGGCGAGCAACTTTCATCCGTTGCGCAAGGATGCGGAGCTGCTGGACTTTGACGAGTGGCGCAAGGTGCGATTGCATGAGCGTGCCGAGAAGGAGTTGCAGTATCTTGTTGGCAAACTGCAAATGGATCAGCGTGAACGCGACTTGCATTTTCGCTCTAAGGATGTGAATGAGGTGAAGTGGCGACAAGATGCGGACCTCGCATTGCACTCGAAGAAAAAGTCTGTGGAAGATTTGCGTGAGAACTTTGAGCAGCTGCAGCTTCTGAAACAACAGCGAGATGAAGCACAATTGCCACCCAGCCAGCGTCAATGGCGCCGAAATACTGTTGCGGATCTGGCTAGCAGTCTGGAGGTTACCAATGAGTCACAGACACAGGCCCAGACAGATCGGCATTTGAGCAATGATCTGGTTAGCACTCTCTCCAAGGATCAAATCAAAAAGATTACCCAACAACTTAATGAGATCTATGCGGGAAATCGCAAACCGGTTAGCGCTGTGGAGAAGGAGCAGTTTGTGGTCACCGTGGAGAAGGGTTCGAAGCCCAGCAGCCATGCAAATACACTCAAAGTGCGCTGCAATTCCAATATCAGCAAGGAGCAACTTCTAGGTCCGGTACTGCGCAAGCGTGAGGAGCAATCCCATACACTGCCACGCCCTACTCGCAGTCAATCTCCGGTGGTAGTGGCAAGGGAAACACGCGGTGCAATTGCTGCCAAGAATGCTGAGCTAACGCTGACCAAGTCAGCGCCAGAGATCCCACCACGTCCGCAACCCAAGGTTCAAGTGCCTAAAACTTCCAAGGTCGCTTCGCAGACTCAGGAGCCGCAGTCGAAGGAGCAGCCGATCAACCAGAAGATTCAATACTTCGAAGAGCGTCAGTTCGAGGAACCCGCCAAGACCATTTACCATGCACGCGAGGACAGCTCTCCGGACGAGGCAGAGGTAATGCGTATTATCGAGCAGAACATGCAGGCGAGGCAGATGGCCCGCCAACGTCACGTCGTCCACACGGAGCTGAGCAACTCTTTAACTGACTTAAGTGGCTTATACGGAGAGCGGCCAACAGCACGCGTAAATTTTCACTTGCACAGCCCGCCCGATCGTCCACCCGAAGGACACCAAGAGTGCGAAAGGGAGCTAGGTCAACGAGAGGATCAGGTGGTCGAGAGCCATCAGGAGCAGGAGCTCAGCTACGAGCCTGGTTCAGGCGATGGCAGCATTGAGCTATATGATGCTTACTACCGCTCCAGGAGTCTATCGCCACAATCGCAGGTATCGGCCTGTTCCAGCTCCTACTTGCAGCGCGTCTACACGGGCGAGGTGCAGAAAATGAAGCAGAAATTCGAGAGCATTCAGCGGGAGCAATCAAATGAACGGCGTGATTTTTTTGGGCTTAGCTCGCTGCGGAAGGCGCGCAGCGATCCTGAATTCCAGACAGGATCAAAAGACGCCCAGAGCAACGAAACGGATGCGTTGCTAAAGGAGGACAAAACCAATCAGACCCAATCTGATGTCAGTCATCTGACACACACATTTGAGCTGCGTGGTGCAACCCCATCACCGGAACGTGGTCGACGGCGTCAGAGGGGCTTGCTCATGCCACACATTGACATCATTAGCAAGACGGCCGAGCTGTTGCCTACGTGCAGGGCAAGTCCTACCCGGAGCCACAGCAGCACTGTGGGTCAAGTGCAGACTCTGCGCAACCGCTACGAGTCTCCGGAGACTGCACCACAGCGATATTTATCGACTTCACTTGCCGATTTGCGTGATGTTCATGAGAGCGTATCACCGCATTTGAGCGGTGATTGGGTGGCCCACAAGCATCCACAACGCACGCCAGCGTTGCCCAAGAAACCACTCAGACACAGAGTGGTGCGTGCCAGCTCCACTTCACCTTTGCGTCAAACGAAATCACCCACTTCCAACTACAACTACAACTACGACTACGACTTCTTTGCCAATCAGCAGTTCGAGCCGCACAAGCATCGGCCCAAGGCGCGGTATGTGCCTGATGGTGCAGACGCAACCACCACAACAACAACAGCCACGAAAGCAACCACTTCGAAGACAGCGCGTCGGTGCCCGGTGAGCAGTTTGGAGCGTATTAAGCGCAGCATGGCCGTAACATTTAAAGGTAACATACTTTTCAGGGTGGTGCAGCAGTGATTGTGTGTTTTCTTAGGGTATATCTATTGCGATAATCCTTTTGTAGTTGCATTTACCGCTTGGTTCTCCATTGGGTTCCGGCTTCAAGACTTGGCTTTATTTTATTGGTTTTTATTCGGTTTCGAAATTTATTACCTTGTTTAACTTTGAATTGAATTGGCGCAGATTATGACTCGAGCGCCGCACCACCCATACCACCACAGCCGCCACTGAACCACTCATACGAGCCCTACTCCTACAGCAATGGTGACCAAATTGATTCGGGTACAGGTGAGTCCTCGATGGCCATCAAAAATTGGGCTACAACAAACTGAAGATGAAGTAATACTAAAACATAAAGCTTCAAAATTGGGGAATTCTCAAAACTGTTCGTAGATTTCAAAAGGTTTACTATTAGAACCCTTATTTGGGTGGGCACTTAATAAACAAATTTTTTTTGGATTTGCAATAAAACTTTATAATACAAAATTTGCGAAAAAAGTTGGACCAGTGCCACTTGACCTCTTTGAGTTATCTGTCAAGCTTGTAAAAGCCGCGTATGCCTGCACTTTTATATTCCAAAAGAAGATGGAAGGGTCAAGTTAAGATAACTCGACTAGGTTATATCCTGTGCTTAAATAAATTTCATTCTTTTTTTTTTAAAGCAATTTCCATTCACAAGTGATTAATATTATGTCAAAGTTCTTATAGCTAACGCAGAAATTCGATTAACACAGTTATTCAAACCTGTAAATAAAAAAGGAAAGGGTTATCGATAACAAACAAGTAAGAAGGCTCTAGTTGAGATATCCCGACTAGGAGATATTTATTATTATGGAGTCGGAGATGCTTCCTTCTGTCTGTTACATACTTTTGCACAAAACTAGTATACCCTTTTTCCCATTTCATGGGTGCAGGGTATCAAAATAAACTCATAGACGGAAAGACGAAGAGTCGGCTTTTGATGCTGACCAAGAATATATATATATATACTTTATGGGGTCGGATTTGTTTCCTTACATTGCTTTTTTTTACACATTTTCAATTTTCAGTTCATAGCTCCCATAGTTTAAACTATACGTCCGACAGTCTTTCAGTTGTTATAACGATTCCCACCTCATATCGCCCAATCTTACGCCACCCCCTTATTTATTATTTTACACTACGCCACTGCGTGCTTCTTTCATACAATGACCTTTGTGAAATGTTGCTGTTTTTTTTTACTACCGCAACAAATTTCCGCAATTGGTGCAATTTTAATTTGAAGGTGCGCCTCGCATTAGTTGTTGACCAAACTAATCGATAGCACCAATAACACTAGAAACACCAGACAACGTTGACCCGCTTAGCCCACGAGCCACCTGTTCAAGGCAGAAGCCGAGAATAGCCGAAACCGAAACCAATACAGAGAACCACAAACCGAACCTCGAGCCGATAACGATGTAGTTAAGGCTGTGGAAAAGCCACCCCCAAGAGCCAACCGGCAAGCACGTTGCCATGGCCAAAATACGACGGCGATGCGTCAACAAAACAAAACTTGGCCACCTTTGGTTGCCCCAGGTGGAAATGGCTGGTTGGTTGTTACCTGTCGCGGCCTTTCATTTAGTTAGTTTCACTTATCCGTGCCAAAAACGTCAGTCGCTCGACCATTTCCTTATTAAATGTGCGCCACAAAATAGAACGCGACTCGCGTCAAAATCCCCACTGCCCTTAACACTTACGTTCGGAACGTTGAATGGTGCAAGTGCGAAATATTGAATAATTAAAAATAAAATAATTGTAAAAGCGAGCATGATACATCAAACGTTGGCGCCGCGACGCAGCAACACCTACATGGGGCAGCATCCCCATGGCAACAGCAACAACAACCAGAAGAGAAGAGTGGTTTTTAGTGGCACGGACAATCGTGCGGACTGGAGACAGTCGCATAAAAAGCTGCACAGCAGCTGCAATGATTTAGACCTAAGAGGCAACAACTTGCAGCAGCAGCAACAACAAAAGCAACAGCACCAGCTTGCAGACAGAAATGTTTACAACAGGAACAACAACTACTACAACAACGGCTTGACGCCTGCCACGCTTCATCGCAGCGTCTGCGATATGCCGAACTGTGGCAAGATCGTGTGGCTGCGACGCAGCTTTGATTATGAGACAGCAGCAGCCCCAATGGTGCCACCATTGCCGGCAAAAACAACATCTACATCAACAACAACAACAACAACAACAATCTACATCAACAACAACAACTTCAATGAGCTATCACATTGTGGGACTGCCACACACACCGTCGCCGGCCCATCCACAAGCGTACTTGGCCAACCAACATGCCTTAGGCGCCTCCATGCCGCTGCTTAGGTGGCAGCAACAGCAACAGCAGCAACAGCAACAACAACATCGACAGCGGCAACAAAACGGCAGTTAGTACGACGTTTATATTGTAACTGCCCCACTCAGACACCCCCTTTTTGAAAAGAAAGCCACTTGCCACTTGCCAATGCCCAGCTTTCTCATTTGATTAAACGACCTTCCTGTTTGGCACTTTCTCACGCTTGTTTCTTGTGCAAAAATCAAAACAAAAAAAACTTGTTATCAGAGAAAGGCCAAGAGAGTAATTGATCCCGAGACACAAAGAGAGATAGACTCTAAGCTCTTGAGGTGCATCGAGCTTAAAGCTGATGTAATAAATGTTTAAACTTTAAAGCATTACCCTTACTTTTGCATGACAGTGCTATAATATATAATAGAAGCTAACGAGATGTTAAACCAACGAGTAATCTGATCGTTACCACTCAACTCGCTCAAACCGATATTTGAAATAACTGAAGTTGTTAGTTACATATTTAATGAAATTATTATATTTGGTATCCATGTAGAATGCGTATAAGACACAAACAACAAAATTTACTGATTTATTCAACAAAAAGTTGTTCAGTTATTTTTGCTTTTATTGTTCATGTGTCATGCAATTCACGTACACCCGCTTTCTTATCAAAAGAGTGCGTGAGTGAATTGCCCCACTGTAAACAAACACGCGTAATTCACACATCATCAAAAACAACAACAACAACTCTTCAAGAAAGAAGAAGCAGCAATAGTTTGTGAATAAACGTGAGATTTGTGGGCGCCAAAGAGTCGTTGATACTCGTGTGTTGTACGACGGACGATAAGTAAACGATTTTACGCGAGCAGCTTTAAAAGGTGATTTAGACGCTCAGTCGCTCCAATGCTCCGATGTTCAGTTGCTCAGTTGCTCAGTTGCTCAGTTTCTCAGTCTTTTAGTTTCATTCAGTTTCTGTTTTGGTTTCAGTTTCAGTTTCAGTTGAGCGCAACGCGTGCTTGAGAGCAGTTGGGTACGTGCCGCATTAAGATCGTGAGGATCGAGGTTTGTTCGTGTTTGTTCGATCAGTTCAAATGAGACGGCTCTCGTCTTTATCAGCTGTGCGTATAGCCTTCGTCGTTTACTATCTGATGAGTCGCTTCTGATTTTGAGGAATTGGGTTGGGTGACTAATACAAAGAAAGGGAATTTGTAGAATTCTTCCCTGCGTCGTCACTAAGCTGCTTAGAAAAGCTGATTAACCTGCTTGAACAAGAGGAAAAGTCATGAAAAAAAGCCGGCATAACTGGGTGTGCAACATCAGTGTATGTGTGTGTGTGTGTGTAGTGAAAGATGAAAATTTGCAACACTTTCAAAACGCTGCAAATTGCGGCGGTACAACAAATCAGTGAAAGTGAAAAGTCTCTCAAGTGACAATTAAACGTTTTTTCTCTCTTCAACAACAAAGCTGTAAATTGTTGTTGTGCTTTATGGTTTTAAGTCTTCGCTAAGGTTAACAAATACAATATTTGTTCAGTTGCTCAGCTCCCTCAAAAAACATAGCTTGCCTTACACAAAAGTAAATTTCTTTTTGCTATTGAGCTTTTTAAGTGAAACGGGCAAAGTGGGTGTGGAGGGGGATGAGGCTTGGGTTTTTTATGACTTTATCGGCTGCTGCGCAATTCCATTAGAATTTGTATTGTGGGCTTTGTTAGCAACCCAATTGTTCAAACGGCATGCATATCAGTTGAGCGTTCTATTAATTCACTCCCAAGTTCATGAGAAACTCGGTCACGTTATTTGTTTGCATATACTGAGAAGAGACTTCCAACTAGTATGCGGAACAAGGCCAAAACAGATAGCACTATGTCTTGTTAGACTTGTTAGTTAATCACCTGAGCTAAGTGTCTGCTTGATGGATGTTACTCAACTCGGAATTGACAGCAACTTTAAAAAAACAGTTCTCAGGGATTTTAATGACTTTAATAGATGAATCAAGATGATAGCAGTCGGTCATTCGGACCACCACCCACAAACCACTTACACCACACACTTTCAGTTGCAACCACTTTCATTTCAATTGGCGGCTCATTTAGATATCAGTGGAGCCTAACGAGCATTAACTTCAATTGAGGCTCATTTTTGATACAATGAGAAATGTTAATTCAATTTGTATCTCAACGAGTATCTCTTTCCTCTACAAAGTGTTAGAGAGGCTTATCTATCTATCTACTTAGCGAGGCGTGCGCTCATCAAAAGTTCACAACGTTGTTTATTTGCTTGCCAATTTGGCATGCACAGATAGAGCTAAGGCCAAAGCTACAGCTAAAGCAACAGCTACAGCTACGGCTTGAGAAAGATAGAGATAGAGATACGGATACCTAGACAGTTACAGATACAGCTATATGCAGTAACAGATAAGGGCTCTGTGTGCTCTCTGGTTGTGTAACAGTGGTTTTTATTTTTGCGGTTAGCTTGTCTTACAGTTGCCCCCAGTTGGCTTTATTTATTTATAGTCTGAAGCCGAGTTTTGAGCTGCGAACTCAACCAACCAATCGACAACAGAGCTGAGCTTAGCTATTTAACGATTTGGCCATTTATTTGCTTATTCTATTTATATTATTATTATGATTATGATTATGACACAGACGTCAACATACACTTCAAGACACCGATAAGGCATGAGTACAAGCAGAACATATCGGACGAAGAATTAGCCATACGACAAGCGGAGCATATGCAAAAACTGTATCAGGAGGAGCGCAGACGCAAGTATCTACAAGAGTTGCAGGACATGAATTCCCGACGACACACCGACAACTTTACACCCTCACAAAAGTCACCCATCGCCCTCAATCGCTACGATGATTTTCCCACGGACGTAACGCTGAAATCGCTGGTAGGACCAAAAACTGTAGCCAGAGCGCTCTATAACTTCCAGGGACAGACCTCCAAGTAAGCAGCTAAATTTTCTGTATAAATTTCACATTCTTAAATATATTGTTTTAAAAGGGAGCTCTCGTTCCGCAAGGGCGACAGCATCTATATAAGGCGACAGATCGATCCCAACTGGTATGAGGGTGAGCACAATGCGATGATTGGACTGCTGCCCGCAAGCTATGTGGAGGTTAGTTTCTAACTCCTTTCCAAAATATGTATAGGTAATAACATTAAATTTTGTTCTGAAGATTGTTAGTCGCGATGGAGCTCGCACTCCGGTTAAGCGTCCATCGGAGGGTCAGGCAAGGGCCAAGTACAACTTCCAGGCTCAGTCCGGTGTCGAGTTGTCCCTCAACAAGGGCGAACTGGTCACACTGACTCGTCGCGTCGATGGCAATTGGTTTGAAGGCAAAATAGCCAATCGGAAGGGCATTTTCCCAGTCTCCTATGTGGAGGTGAGTTTGTATAACAATCTCTTGTTCATTTCACGCATTTAATCTTTTTGTTAACCCCAATTACGCTCAGGTTCTTACCGACATTGGTGCCGAAGATATTGCAGCTAGAACGACAACGGTTATAAACACTCAGAGCACGACAAATCTGCGTCCCAATCTAGACGTGCTTCGCACAAATATCAATCAGGAGTTCAATACACTGACCCAGAACGGTGCGCATCCACCGAATGGCATACTGAAGGAGACCCGAACGCTGCACAAAACGGATGCGCTCCACGTGGACACCAGTTCGGAACCAGTGACGTGAGTGACGAACTAATCAGTGATTTATCTAGTACAACTAATTGAATTCGTGTCGTTTTGTAGATATCGCGCACTGTACAAATACCGACCACAGAATTCCGATGAGCTAGAGGTCTTGGAGGGAGATCTGGTGCATGTGCTTGAGAAGTGCGATGATGGCTGGTTTGTGGGCACCTCGCAGCGGACGGGCTGTTTTGGCACATTCCCCGGCAACTATGTGGAACGTGTCTGAGCTTGATGAACTCGAAAAGTTGTAGTGTTGAGAACCGTTGCGATATTTGTTATCTGTTTTGGCAGTTGGTAGAAGTTAAACAAACTAAAAAGATAAACTATGAAGCGATCATCTCTAAACTCAATGATTTTGTAGTCTAATTACATGAAACGCAGCCAAAGCAGATGCAATTATTAATTATTTATTATGAATTACAGTTCATTATAATTTTAATTGTTGTTAAAAAAATGTCAGCTGCTTATCTTTGCCGATGTGTTTCTCTTTAATTTAAATAATGTACAACTATTTATTTATTTTTAAAGAAATGTTGAAATTATGTTTATTTATACAACCAAAACAAAAATATTAACCAGACGTTTGAGCCACACAAAAATACCCCTTCCTACACACACACACATACACACATACACCAAATATCACCAGCTTAATTAAATTAATAGCTTAAGCCCTAATATTTTGTTATAATATTATTTTTTTCGCTTACCTACTAATTTTAACTAGTCACAGCTAATTTCCAAAAAAATAAAATCAAAAGAAAAAAAAATCACTAGAAAAGTAAATGAAATTTTATATAGAAATCGCCATTTAAAATTGTTGAACACCAAGTGCCTTAAATATATAAAGTTTTTTGACTAAAACAAAAAGTTAAAAATGAATAAACAAATACAACTGGCGTTTCGTTGCGTCGGCAATGCTAATAAATCAATGTGCGATATTTATATGTTTAAATCATAATAATGAAGAACTAAATTTGTAATTTTATTATGAGCGTTTATTACACAGACACCTGTTGCAAGCGAATGCAAATTAAGCAAATAAAGTTAACTTTAAAATAAAAACAAACACCAAAAAAACAACAACAAAAAGATGTTTTCTTTATTTTAATTTAATCATTAGTTATTACTCTTATTTACTAGACAAGTTGTCAAAGTTAAAAAAAAAAAAAAAAAAAAAACCTTTTTTTAGTCAAGAAAAAAATCAGGATTGGGAAAATAAAATGCACTAGCTTTTTTCACATAGAAAAAAATGTTTTAAGCACGGCTTTACTAAAGTCAAGAAAAATCACGTACGAAACGTACTTAGATATTCCTAGACATTCTTTTGGATTGAACCAATCTTTTAAATTTAAGAAATTTATTTTCTTTTCCCTATGAGTGTAAAGTTAAATTGTGAGCCACCTTACTTTTTGTGTCGGTAATAAACCATTTCTATCTGAAGTTTCTAAAATTAAACGCATTCATTAGTTCAGGTTATGGTAAATAAACGTATCAAGCCCTAACTGCGAAAAAAACGATTTTTTTTTTTCGTTAAGGGCTTGATATGTTTTAGTTAAATGCAAAATAATAAAAGTTTAAAAATGGAGGTACATACAACTTTTTATTAGATTAAGAAATAACGTCACTGGATTATAACGAATGAACGCCTTTATGTAGGTAAATAAGAGTATACAGTTAAATTATTCTACTTAGAGTACCATAAGTTACAATCATATTTGATATAAGATGTATGAAACATTCATCATAGGCAAGCCTTAAATCACATTTTAAAGTTATTTTCTTTTTACATTTGATAAAGGTATAGAAAGTTGGTAGCATGCTTGCTTACGATTAATAAAGGCATATCAATCAGAACTTTTTTTAAACGTTTGAAGATTTGCCAAAAAAAAATAATTTAAAAGGTGTATACAAAAATATTAAAAACTGTTTAATAATAATTTTCATAAGCAAATTTAACAATTCGTATATCTATTTGCGTAAGATTATTAGTAGATAATATACTACAAACTATTGCGCACTGTTTTCAATAATGTTTTAAAATGTATTTTATAAATATCTGCCACGTTTGAACTTAAACTCCAACTTCACGTTTGTGCCAGTTTCCGTTTTCTTTCCTGCTTTAGCTCTCGTTTGACAGCACGCTGTTCCAGCTCCTCGGTGTACTCGGCATACATGGCCAGCAGCGCCGGATAGAGTTTGTGATAGTGTTGCAAGTCCTCCACAGTCACCTGCATGTTGTCAAAGGCAATGGCCACATGCTGCATATCCTCGCTGCTGGGCAGTCGGGGGCACTTGGCATAGCGCTGCGAGAAGTGGGTGAGAATGATGTGCTTGGCCTGCATGTCGCGACCCTGTTGAATCGCCTGTGAGATGGTGCTGTGGGTCTTGATGCGCGCCTCCTCCTCCAGGTCATCCTCCATGGTGGCCTCATGTATCAGCACCGTCGAGTTGCGGCCCAGCTCCACCAAATCCGCACAGGGCATCGTGTCGCCGCTGTAGGTCAGCTTAATGGGCTCACCCTTGTGCTGTGCCTGCAGCGTTAAACTGACTCCAAAAGCATTCGGACAGTGACGCACCAGGCAGGTTGCTATTGAGGCGATGCCCAGCTGCTGCACACGCTCTCCAACCAGTGGCTGATCCAGCAGCTCCCCATTCGCCACTAGAGTGTAGGCATCAGCAATTGGTTCGATTTGGCGATCGTAGAACTTCAGCCAGGGCTCAATTTGACGTGGTGCGAGGAGCAGCAGAGGTTGCTCCGGATTTAGTTGTTGACGCTCTCGCAGCAGCGAAATCAGTCCAATGTGATGATCGGCATGCAGATGGGAGACGTATACAGCGTAGAGCTGACGCATTATCTGCTGTGTGCGCTCGGAGCCATAAAGACGCACCATCTGGCCATGGGTTCCTTCGCCGCAGTCGAGCAGCATGAATGCCTTAGCGCCAGTCTGGACGAGAATGGAGCTGACATTGCGCGTTTTATTGGGTATGCAGGATCCAGTGCCAAGGAATATGATGCGTGGATAGCTGCTCTCCTCTGTGGCATCTTTAATCACTTCGTTTTGAAGTTGGGCGAGCAGCTCTGTGAACCCGGGCACCGCATGCGTCTCCTTGACGTACTCCACGGGCGTCAGCTTGGCCTCCAGTGTGCGATCAAGTCCTGCACAATAACAAGTAAAGAGCTCATGAATAATAAACTACGGAAGATCTATTTAACTTACCCTTTTTGGGTCTCAAATAAAAGCTGGTCATTGAAGTGACGCCGTGTTCCGATTCAGTTTCTTTTTCATCGCCTTCAAGTGTTTTATGTTCCACACAATTATTTTCTGCCAACTTGGTCTTTTTCAAAGTGTTACTCAGCTTACTGCTCTGGCTGCTCTGCAGCATTTCTTTTGACTCGGCGAGCAGTGGGAAGATTCGCGGCGATAGCTGATGCAGCTGATACTGGATGCGATGTGCAGCCGCATAGCCAGAGAAGGGATTCAGCTGCGAGCTAAGATAAATGTGCTGAGTGCAGTCCGAAAAGTTCTCGTTCATGAATGTAATATAGCCTGGGTGAGCTGTAAGCTCGGGTGGACTAAAGTGCACCACCAGAGCCACCTCGGTGAGCTGGGAGGAGGCGAGCTTTTTGTACTCATTGGCCTGTGCCTGCAAGGACATCAGATAATCCTCGCTGGGCACATCAATGAATACAAAAGAGAGCGCCGTCTCGCCAGGCTCAGTCACATCCACAGAGTGGACCACTTTGCCACAGGGCAGGCTGACATCCAGACCGTTCTTGAGCTGCCCCAGCAATGGACCAGGCGGCACACCTTGTTCCACACACTTGACGAGGTTGAGTGCACCTGGTCGCGGCTTTAGTTTGCATATATAGCTGAGTATGGGCTGCTCGGGCTGATGCTCGCTCCGCAGCACCAAGGGCTGTACGCTCAAGATGGAATCCTCAAACGGAACGCCCTGAGTTGCGTCTATGGATTGCATCTGTAGATTCTTGAGCACCACAAACCGACGCATGCTCTGCAGCATTGTGTCCATATGCGGAGGTCCATGTAGTCCCACATTGCGCACGCCAGCATCCTGTATGGTGAGCGCGAGTCCCGGCAATCCACCTACTGTTGACCACGTGTTGCGGGTAACGAAGATCTGCTCGAGTCGCGATAGACGCGTCTTGTGTTCGTGAGCCAGCCGCTGCGTGCCCTCGCCACAGTTAAAAAGATAACGTGACTGATCCGTGAAGAGATAAACGGCACTGGGTGAACCATTGGCACCTGCTCCCAGCACCTGAAGATTTACGGTGCCCGGCACAACGGATGAGAGCTTTTTGCGCAGCACATTGGGCTGGCGTTCGTATTTGGGAGGCGGCTCTTGTTCTGCAGAGCTTAACACTGTACTGCTGCTCATCCTGATGTATGCTGTCACTTTTTGCAGCGTTCCATGCGGCACGATTCGTTGCAATTTTAATAGTGGCAGCAACATCGCGCGTTTAGCGTGCGTGCAACAGCTGTTTTGCAGGGCTGGAGACGACAAAACAGCAATGCGTGGGCACTAGACGACTCAAGGCTGATTGCTACATAGCCGACACGCTTTTTCTCGAGCCTCAATCCCTTGAAAATAGTATTGATGAATGTATGCAGTCGAGTAACCAAGTCAAAAGGAACAATCATTTTAAGATCTAGTAAATCTTATTTTCTTTACTGAATGTTTTTTGTAAATTTTTCAATATCTGTACAAAAGGTGAAACAGCTGATGACATTGCCAACATCACAACAGTTGACCGTCACCGAACGCAAGCTGTTTTGCAGCTATCGATTATCGATAGCCACAGCTTAAATAAATATTATTTGTTTTGCACGCACGTGGAACATCGCTGTTTCTGTCTATCAAATTTTAAATTGTAAAAGAAAATGGTGTTCTTTACATGCAATATTTGCGGCGAGGCTGTCAAAAAGCCAGCCGTAGAAAAGCACTATCAGACGCGCTGCCGATATCAGCCAAAGAACGTTTCTTGCATGGACTGTCTAAAAGATTTCTACGATGAGGAATATGCTGCACACACAAAATGCATTTCGGAGGCTCAAAAGTACTCAAATCAGAGTTTTGTGCCCAAAGAGCCCAGGAACAAAAACGCACAAAAACAGGAAAGCTGGATGGACATCATTCGTGCAATATTGGACAGCAGCGTCTATCAGCTGACGCCAGCGCTCCGCAGCGCATTTCAGCGCCTCCAAAGCGTCGAGAATGTGCCGCGCAAGAAAGCCAAATTCGAAAACTATGTTGGCAACTGTATGCGCATGCCCCACAACCAGGCTACCCAAGTCTGGGACATACTCGAGCAGGAGCTGAATAAAATAAAGGAAGCAAAGCAGGCCGATTTGGCAGCGGCCAAGGCAGTCAAGGAAGCAGAAGCTACCACCAATGGTGAAGCACCGCCTGCGAAAAAGTCCAAGCTTGAGACAACTGAATCTGTGGTAGAAGTACCTTCTGAAGAGGTCAACGAATTCGATTGGTCTGCGCAGCTAGTGAAATTGGTTTCAAAGCAGCCCGATGGCATTTTTCAGGAGAAGCTCAAGATGAAGATCCTCAAAAAGTACACAAAACACTTGGATGTAACAGAGCTGAGCAAAGAGAAGACAAAGAAGTTCAACAAACGTTTCGAAAAGCAGCTGAAAAAATGCGACACAGTTCAGCTGGAAGGCGATCTTGTTAAGCCATGCAAGAATGGCAAATTCGAAAACTTTAATGGCAACAAGGCAGTCAAGGAAGCAGAAGCTACCACCAATGGTGAAGCACCGCCTTCGAAAAAGTCCAAGCTCGAGACAACTGAAGTACCTTCCGAAGAAGTCAACGAATTCGATTGGTCTGCGCAGCTAGTAAAATTGGTTTCAAATCAGCCCGATGGCATTTTTCAGGAGAAGCTCAAATCAAAGATCCTCAAAAAGTACACAAAACACTTGGATATAACAGAGTTGAGCGAAGAGCAGACAAAGAAGTTTGGCAAACGTTTCGATAAGCAGCTGAAAAAATGCGACACAGTTCAGCTGGAAGGCGATCTTGTTAAGCCATACAGTTAAATTTAAGTCTCTTTTAATCCTTTAGACAGAAACTAAAAAGGTTAGCAACAATAAAGGTCGCTAAAACACCAAGTGATTTAAAAGCTGTTGTTTAACTGTAAGGAATTTAGTAGTCAAAATAAAGCATTTCGGTTTGTTCCCATTTTTGTTCTACAGGCAGCTTTTGGGACCATAAAGCGTCATACAGGAAAATATTTGACTTGAATTTATTGTTTTTTATAATCAAAAATACACAGCGTTATTATTGGACGTAGATGTACTAACGGACAGTACATTCAAGTGGCCCAACGATACCAAGCACCGGCTTGTTAACGCGCGGACCCAAGCAAAGAGCAACCAACCTCCCGCCCAACCGACCGAGGGGCACACCGCATATCGTACGGTTACGAAGATCGCGAACATGTAGACAAATGACATAAGACTAGCTTTTTAAGAGAACCAATAGAAGTGGCACTATTTATTAAATGGGATAAATCGTTATAGTTTGAACATAAAATACGGAAAGAATTATGACTAGCATAATTAGAGTAACATGCTTGAAGAGCGATGGGTAAAAAATTTCTTGTCCTCCTGATCGGAACTGCAAAACTAATTTGGCTGATTAATTCAGAGGAATCAATTTCACCAATTATTAGTTTGTGTAAAAAGACTACACCTAGCATTGTTCTGCGATCAGAAAGAGAAGGAAGATTTATTAGTAAAAGTCTACTGTGGTAGGAAGGTAGGTTAATGTTAGTATCCCAGTTAAATCTCCTAAGGGCAAAGAGCAAAAATTGTTTTTGTACTGATTCTATTCTATCCTGGTGAATCCTGTATTTGGGATACCAGATACAAGATCCATATTCAAGAACAGGACGTACCAAAGACGTGTAAAGTGTTTTGGTTATGTAGGGATCGTCAAATTCTTTCGACCAGCGCTTAATGAACCCCAAGGTACTAGAGGCTCGATTTGCAACTGAAGAGATATGCTTGTGAAATTAAAGTTTCGGATCAAAAACGATACCATTCAATGCGATCGAGTGGGCTTCCATTAAGAAAATATATATTTGAAAAAGGAAGGCGTCTAAAAAAAGACATGACTTTACATTTATTGCAATTAAGATTTAGTAAGTTAACACGACACCACTTTTGAAAATGATCTAAATCAGTTTGTAATTTTTGAGCAGACAACAGAGCAGTACCTGACATGCATAATTTTACATCGTCAGCATACATCAGCACTCGAGAATGGCTAATTACAGATGGGAGATCATTGATGAACAGTGTAAATAATAAAGGTCCAAGGTGACTTCCTTGCGGAACACCGGAAGTGACATGAACCACCTTAGAGACAGAACCTTTAAAACTAACTCTTTGTGTTCTATGAATTAAATATTCCCTTATCCACAGAATGAGATTGCTTGGAAAACCTAAAAGTTCAAGTTTATGAAGTAAGAGGTAGTGATTAACCGAGTCAAATGCCTTACTGAAATCAGTGTAAATCACATCCGTTTGCATTTTATTTTGAAAACCCTTAACAACTAGTGAAGAAAATTCTAACAGGCTGGCACGGTGAAATTAAAGATCTGCAAAAATGTTGTAATTGAGAAGTTATTAATTTCTCAAACATTTTTGGTATAGCAGACAATTTGGATATACCCCTATAATTTTGAACATTAGACTTATCTCCTTTTTTATGGAGCGGAATAATAAATGATTCTTTCCAGATATTAGGAAATGAACATTTCTCAATAGACAAACTCAACAATTTATGCAAAGGCTTTAAGAGACCATCAGCACAGTACTTAAGCACACAGCTTGGTACGCCGTCAGGTCCCGGGGAAAATACAGGCTTAATACCCTGTAGATCACGTAGTAATGAACACTCCGTGATACTTGGTTCAAAAATGCAATTAGAGGCAACAACCTGATACGGGTAAGGCAGATCAACCTGGTTATCAATTGAACTGTATGTTGTTTGAAAAAATTCGGCAAATAAATCGGCAATGGCCTGATCCGAATTGGCCGACTTTTTTTCAAAAGATAAATTAGATGGAAGTGTTGATGACTTTCGCTTCGCATTAACGAAGTCATAGAACCTCTTAGGATCTTGCTGAAACTGTAGTCTGCACCGACTTAGGTAATTTTTATAACATGAATTATTCATGACTGAAAAACTGGAACGCGCAATCAAGTATGATGAGTAATGAATAGAAGAGCCAGATTTTCTGAAACTCTTATAAAGCTTAGATTTTCGATTTTTAAGGGCTGTCAACTCTCGTGTAATCCACGCAGGTTTGTTTTTCCTACTTGGCTTACCAAAAGGGACACACATGTCGAATAAGTTTTCTAAGGTGCAATAAAAAATACTGATTGCCGTATCCAAGTCCTCAGAACCATAGAGGGGCGACCAGTCAACCAGTGCTAAGAGCCGGGTAAGTTTTACAAAATCGGTTTTCCGAAATTGACGTACTCGTTTTAACTGGCTCACGGCACTGGCAGGTAAAGTGATCAACACCTCCAAGCAAAGGGTATAATAGAATTGGAAAGCTGTAAAAAACTTTAAAAAAATTTAATTGTAACGTTTATTTTAAATGATTATGGCACTCTGAGCAAAACTCAATCAAAAACACCAAAATAAATCGATATTATAAGATATGTACTAGTTTTTATGGAACGTGATTAGCTTCCTGTCCACCGAATTTAATGACTAGGTGAAGATATTTGGGGGCATTTGAGCATTGTATATTGATTTATTATCGATTTGACAGCTGGCGGACCACGAAGGACGAAGTTTCAAGTTTCTGGCATCAAAAGTTCCAAACAAAGTTGCGTACTTACACAGAAAAGCCGTACACAATCTAAATTAAACTTTAAAAGTTTTACAAACATTTTTTGTTTTCTTTTTTAATTAACAACATATGGAAAATCTATGCCCTCTTCAGTTTCTTTACGTATGTCCTTGGCTCTTCATGCACTGGCGCAAAAAGTTGCGGACGACACGACATTGGGCCGTCTGGTGAAAGCGTTTTGGCGGACAGTTTAAGATCATCTCGTTGGCAACACATTCTAGCACCAGGCCAGGATAAGGATGACAGCCGTGTGGAGCCAAGCGCTTGGCCAACGTTTGCACACCTTTATGGGTTAGTTGGGCAGAAGCTGGAGGAGGAAGTATATATTTTAATGAGGTGGCAGGTGGTAAGGAAGAATTTAGGCGAAGCTAGAGTACACACCATGTTTGTCACACTTAATGTAAGTCTGGTAAAGTAACGCCTCATCCTCGACGTTGGACAAATCGTTCTCCAGATGCTCGCGAATATGATGCAAATTTAAAGATTTACGATCGGCAGCTAAAAATTCTGTGCTGTTGTATGTGCACTCTGCTGTGCACTGCGAAAAAATATTGATAAACATAAATCATTTATTTTAATGTGACTATTTTCTCTAAGATAAGTTTTGGATTGCAATACATAAATTGATCATACTTACGAACATATAGACCTGTTCCTCCTGCTCGTTAGTATGCTGGATTTTGTCCTGCCAGTCCATTTGACAGTCACTAAACTGTGGCGTTTCATCGTGCAGATCACAGCAAAAGTCATGCTACAACATTAAAGTTATACAACATTAACTTCAATAGTATCTAACTCATTTCTTCACCATCGTATCAGTTGCATAGAGATCACAGTCCTCATCCAGTTGAGGCTTGGATAAGGCCAACTCCAGCATTAACAAACCATACAACAGGTGGCACCATTTCAAAAACATTTCTGATAGGTGGTATATATTTTTTCGTATATTCTCGCCAAAGCTTGTCAGTTTTATAGGGCGCTTAATGACCCAAGCGGCTTATTGGGCGTAAAGTCTAATGTTTTTAACGACTTTTAATTACGATCTCAATTATTGTGCTGAAATTGTTGCAGCTACATTAGTTATAATATTATTTTAAATCAATTGAAATACTTTTAACACAATGCTTGTTCGCTTTTTGGCAAACCGATTAAAATTAGGAAAGGAACAAAATAAAGATTTTATTGAGAACGGAAACCGTATAATTGTACCTACATAGGCATATGCTATCCGCCAATGCGTTTTTGGTGAACGTTGTCACCAATTACGTTTATTCCAACTAATATAGTTCGTTGCTTATAATTACAAAGGCTTAATATACGAAATACTGAATTAATCTGGCGCTAGAGAAGAACCTCTTAAGCGCGCGTTAAGTCGGCAATTTATCGAGTTGCAGTACGATTAATCGCTACCCAAATGGCGTTGCCAAATATTTGGGCCGCGAGCGCCACCTACCGATTGATTCCGTTACTTGTACTCGATACGAGTACCCATTTGTAGCATCGGAACAAGGATCGATACCATTTAAAAGATGGTTGGCGGGCTAGTTTTAACTTTTATGCCAAATAAAGCTCGTTTAATATTTATTTATCTTAAAAATTCTTGAATAGTGTTATGGAGCTTTGTCTGTTGACTTTAAACAATAAAGTTTAAAGTAAAATCTAAATTACTGGAGTACATATTTGAATAACACATTCTCTAAGATGCTAGCGTCCACTGGACCAAAATTGTATCTGTATTTCGATTTTCCTTTACTTTTGTAAACATACTTACTAATCAAATTAATTTATCTTTGACTACTAAAAACGGTCTACCATTTTATAAATTCGAAAACAGTGATACATATTTGCTTTTGCGAATTATTATTATTTATTTTTTTTTGCGTCTATTAGTTTAACATTGGGTGGCTTTTCCGAAAAATTATATGAATAAAAAAACTTTTATTATTTAAAGCTTTTTGCGTTAAAATTGTGGAAAATAAATTTTATTGCCTCAGCAATGTTAAATTTCAAAATATTATGTGAAAAACGATGGATAAATAAAATCAAAATTGATATGAATTTACCATCATTTTTTTAGTATTGTGTTAAAGAGAACTTCCAATTTTTTTTCTAGTTTTCTTATTTTCTATTATCTATATTTTTCTATAGTTATGTCTATAAATAATGGATGAAAAGGAAGAAGGTTGTTTAACTTAGAACTCATTCATATTGTAAGTTTTTATTTAGCATGTGATCGTTTCGTTGATATGCTCTATTTCCTGGAACTCCCTGAAGATTAATGATGGCAAGGCATCCATCCATCACCGATCAAGCGGCACACAGCTAAAAACTTATGTATACGTAGTATCTTTGTGACAGACGCACCCCGCTGCCAAATATAGTAAAAGAAAAATCTTTTGGAGTTGAAATTGAGAGTTGAAACTGAAAAGCGTCTGTTTGAAATTGCAGCTGAGACAAATGCATGCGGAAGCGCATAGCAAACCCATTCCCATTCCCATTCCCATTCATCTGGCCCTACACCCAGCTGCAACTAATTAACCGAGAAATACATCATAAATAGCCCAAGTAGATGATCATTAGTACATACAAGGCGATGGCCATCATCAGTCAAGATGCAGACGTAGACGTAGATGTAGACGTAGACGCTGCGTCGCTGCCTTAGAAGTTCCCAATTGTTTATTTTTACGGAGCTCAGTCCGGAACGGGAGTGCACTCTCTCTCTCTCTTCTCTCTCTCTCTCTTTCTTTGTTCAGGAGGGTTAGAAGAATGTTTGTGGGGTAGAGTTTTAACCGCGGCGCTTCACGGTGGCATGTGGCAGTGAGCTCAATCGAGCGGCACGTGCCCGACCGAAGTTCAGTTCCCCTGAATTGGAGCACGCGTCTTTCTTTTGATTATCAACCAAAACAGGCACACCTACAAATATTGGGTAAACCTATTATTGGAAAGGAGCACGAATTGAGCTCTTTTTTTTGGGTCTTGCAAACAAAAATAGTTCTCCTACCATTTGCCAATGGGCTTTTTATGATATAGGCCATTATTTCATTAATTTAAAATATTTAAAATGTTTTAACTTTATACTCAAATAAAATAAAATATAAAAATGGAAATAAAGTATGTATATCAAATAATTATTTTCTTTATCAATCTTTTGTCATTTGAAAAATGTGTGCAAAAATACTTTCGATCTTAAAGCGTGTGGAACATAAATGTCACAAGTAAATAAGTAAATGAAAACAAATCTGCAATATGTATTATATTTGGTTCAGCCTTGCTCTTTCTCACTCTTTCACTCTCACTTTCTCTCAGTTATTCTCTTCCTTGCTTTTACTCTCAGAAAAGAAAATCTACATTTGGATTCCATTCAAATAACAGAATGCATTTTGTATGCATCAACTTTGCAATTGCTTGTTAACAGCGCCTCCATTCTCCAGCAATCGCTTGCCTCAGCATACATAAAAACACACACACTTGAATTTATGTATATGTATGCGTATATGTTAAGTGTTATGGTGCGTCCCACGGAGCAGAGTTTTGATTCAGTCAAGAATTTGTTGGCAGCGCGTTCGGTTCGTTCTCGTTTTGCACGGCTGAAGAATCGACTCGAAAGACAGAAGATTCGAATTGTTGCCGCTCCAAGACACAGTTCCAAAAACAATAAACTATACACAACTATATATATTGTATAAATATATATATTTTGTGTGTATAGTAATAGACTATAGTATATCTATAGACTATAGATACTCAGTTGTCTGCCGGTTCGTTATTTATAAATTCGATATTTTTGGAACCAAACCGAGTGGACAAGTGTTGAACTTACACTTTGCGCCCGTCTGTAACCGTGTGTGTTTGAAAATGCTGCTCGCAAAATTGTGAAATCGCACAGAAATAAAAACATAAAAGGATTTCGTATCGGAAATTTTAATAAATTATCAAATATTACACTTTGCTTTTGCAATGAAAACTGCTTATCAAAAAACTGGGGCGCTTTTAGCCTCCCTGCTCCTGCTGCTAATACAAAGTTCAGCTCCAGTTAATGCTCAATACGAGCACTATCTGGACAGTCTGCGGTCCAACGAGCTCTACGAATACGTCGAGAACAGCGGCAGCATCCAATATTTGGCCAAGGGCAACAGCGAGCAAGCTCTGCTGCAATTGGAGCAACCCATTAGTTTCTATAGCGAAAAATATGAACAGATCTACGTAAGTACATATCTGCATCTGAGCTGCAACAGTGTTGTGTGCTGAATGAATTTTTGCCAAGCTGATAAGAACGAGACGATAACGACAGCAATTGATTCAATATATGCAAACAAGATGCTGCTTAGTTCAATATTTTCTCGGCTCAATATACTTCATACATATTCATTTGTGGGGGGATGGATGTATTTATAGCTTAACGGCTAGACATCAACATTAGTTTTCGGCAAAACATGACAGCCACCGAATTTCGACACGAGAACTGTTTAAACAACGACAACAAAAATTGTCTATGAGCATCTACTAGTTCTACAGCACCATCTCAAAACCAATTCGCAAGCACCCAACCCGAATACCAACGACATAAAAAAGAAGAACACTTGGGGGTGGTCCATGGCGATCTTTTGAACACAGACTCTACAATAAATAGCCATCAAGTCAACCCATTGATGTGCATGTCGCTATGCCGCCCTGGCACGCATCCAAAACTTTTGGACGCCATACTGAGGGAACTTATGTTTTTTTTTTTTTTAAATATTGTGCGACACGTAGGAAATGGGGATATTACACTTTTCCAATGACTTTGCACAACTTGATTTAATTTTTTTTTTTTATTGCTAGAGATTTTTATAACCTTTGAAGGGCAAGTTTGAACACTTAATATTTTTAAACTCTTTAAGAAATTACCCATTGATAGTTGTGCAAGTGAAGTTTTTAACAGGCAAATGGCAAAATAACTGACTGCAAAAAGTATTTTCCTATATTCTCGATCAGAGTAAACTAAAATCGAATTTTCATTTTGAATTTTTATAAATCTGATCGGGTGAAAACCAAAAAAGTCTTATACAGAATTTTCATTCTTTAAGCTCACTCAGTCAGTACAAGCTTATATTTACAAATTGAAGTCATAAAAGGGTTTAGAGAAAACTAGATGTCTTTTTCTATATAATTCACACCATACTTATAATAGGGTATTTATCCTTCGGCGACATAAAACTGTCTATTTTTGTCTTGATGGTTTTTAATGTTGAACATCAAGAAATTATGATCTGCTCTAAGCACAGCGACGAGGAGCGAAAGTGTCGCCTATTTCTGTTAGTTAATTAACTGAATTTATGTATCTGACGTCAAAAAATAGCACGCGGCCCGAAATGTGTGGCATTAAAATGGCCATAGAAATGCATAAATATCCGAGAATGCTTTTGACCAAAAATAAACAAAGCAACTTTATTTGAGCTAAAATGCATAATTCAGTTGAATACTTGTTTAATAATTACTTACACCCCTTTTGGGTTCTATATATAGATGTGTAAAAACCATAAAATGTGAAAAAAAGTATATGAAATTTTAGAAATTGAGGTTACTGTACTCTATGTTATTTTCAAATCGCAATTTAGAATATGTGTTGTCATTAGAATTAGTTTGTTTTACTTTTGTATATAAATGAATAAACAGCATAATATTAATCTACAAAATCTGTTCAGTATGAAATCATAAATTTGATGCCTGAATTATGTTTATTTATTGTAAATCTAGAGTATGGAAAATATTTGAACGCTTAAGTCCCGCTGTGCTAATGATAAAGTGCTGTATCTCGTGTTGCGGTTGTTTTTGGAAACCAAATTCAAACACCTGTGCTCCAATTCTTGAATTCCAATAGTCCGAAATTCCTCATTTGAAATTGAAAATTTGTTTATTTAGGTAAAAATGTATGCAGTCGATGAGTTAAAAATAAAAATGCGCAACGCAAAGTTGTGCAAGTGTAAAACGGGAGTTGAAAAAACAATAAATGGGAATGGAAATGGGAATGCAATGGCGGATAGAAGACAGCTACGCAGCTGGAAAGTGTCGGCACTACAAATGAGTTTCACTTTTCCGTAAGACAAATTTTAGAGAAGTGTTGTGGCTGCCCACAAGGAAACACATTAGGAAAGGCATGCGAGTGGAAGGGATGGAGTTGTAATGATCGTTTGTTGTTGTTTAGTTTCCGCCAGGCGCAGTTAGCCGTTAAGTTAAGTGTTAAGTGGCCTGTTGGCACTTCACAAAACGAGCCATAAACTAATTGAACAACACCATATGCACTTCCTTTCCACAAGTAGCAGCCACTTAAGTGCAACACCCCATTAAGCATTTCACATTTCACATTTCACATTTCCTATTGCAGATCAACACGAATGGCATTTTGACATTTAATGTGGAGTTCGCCGAGTACTTCAACCAGCCCTTTCCCCTCGAGTATCCCTCGATAGCGGCCTTCTACTCGAACGTGGACACCAGCAACAGTGGCGACGAGAGCAGCATTTCCCTCTTTGAGACGCGCGATCCTCAATCCCTGGACCGGGCCCAGCAGCTGGTGCGCTATGCCTACAACGAGTGGACGGAGTTTGAGGCGCGACAATTGATTGTTGCCACGTGGCGCAATGTGGGCTACTTCAACTCCAAGACGGACAGGCTAAACACCTTTCAGGTGGCTCTGATCATTGGCGAATCGCAAACATTTGTTCAGTTCATCTATCCCGAGGGTGGCCTCAACTGGCTGCAGGGCGAGGCGGGCGAACTGGGACTGCCTGACATTCGTGCCCAGGCGGGCTTCGTTGCCGAGGATGGACGCTACTACAATCTCAATGGTTCCGGCTCCGAAAATGTAAGTAACCTTAAGTATGGGATTCAAATTTCATTCAATATCATTATTTTCCCAGGCTCGTTTCCTTAGCGAGAGCACCAATCTGGGCGTTCCTGGTGTCTGGCTGTATCAGGTGGCACCTCTGAATCCGGGCGAAAATGTCATAGCTCCCAACAACCTGGAGACACGCACCGAGTCTCCTGCTCTCGCCCACAGCTGCAGTGGCAATGGACACCAGTGTGATAGCCATGCCCAGTGCTACGACAAATCCGAGGGCTTCTGCTGCGTCTGTGAGCCGGGCTACTATGGCAACGGACGCTCCTGTCTGGCCAATGATTTGCCAATTCGTGTCACGGGCACACTTTCCGGCCAGTTAAATGGCCAGCCTGTGGATGAGGAGGCCAAGCTTCAGTCGTATGTGGTAACCACAGATTCTAGGAGCTACACTACCATCAATCCCGTAAGTGGAGAGCAGGCATCCCAGTTGAGGCTGGTGCTACCGCTGCTGACCACAGTGGGTTGGCTCTTCGCCAAGCCCATCAATGGAGCTGCGAATGGATATCAGCTGACTGGAGGCAACTATCAGCACATATCGAGGATACAGTACGAGACCGGAGAAATGCTGCTGGTGAATCAGACCTTCGAGGGTCTCAACTACTGGGATCAGCTCTCAGTCAAGATTGAGCTCTCCGGCGCAGTGCCTCGTGTTTCACCCGGCATCACCTTGCATCTGTCCGACTACACGGACGAGTATCGTTTTGTGCGTCCTGGCGAGCTGCAATCGCTGCAGTCGCACAAGCTGGAACTGGTTGAGGAGCAGCGTGTGGTCGGCTTCCAGGTGGATCAGCGCATTGTCTTCCAGAGCTGTCTGCGCGATGACGACGCCGATCCCACGGACCGCAGTGTGCTGCAGAAGGTCTCCAAGATCGCTCTCGACTACTTCGAGCGGGATCAGGCATTGAGAACGAGCGCTCTTACTAAAATTGGAGTCGATGCCGAGTCGAATGCCTGCACCGATGGCAGTGTCCAGTGCGGCGAGAATGCCGTCTGTGTTCCCTACGAGGACACCTATCGCTGTGACTGCCGACATGGCTATGCCGCCCAGCTGGATGAGCGTGGCTTGGAGATCTGCATCGATCTGGATGAATGTGCTCTCGGCAGCCATGTCTGCGACGAAAACGCATTGTGCTCCAATAACGAGGGAGGCTTCAGCTGCGTCTGTTTGGAGGGTTATGGAGGCAATGGATATCGCTGCTTGCGCAACGATTCTGTCGACAATATTGAGTACTCAACGGAAGCAACAATTGACCAAGGCTATTCCACTCAGAGAGAACCTGAGCAACCTGAGCGACCTGTAGAGGAGCTGCCAGGCGAGAATGTCGACTATCCGCCAAGTCAGGGAAATGGACAGCATTTGGATGAGTGCTACGTAAGTATTTAAAACAAATATTTACAATATTGTATTTTTAAAAAGGAAGACTTTTGCCAAAAAAGAGAAAGAAATCAGATTGCCAAAAGAATTTCCAATATACTATATTGATGGTAACTTTGTAAGTTGTCCTACAAAAACTTTTGGATTACACGCATTTGAAAAAATGAATGTTAAATTCAGAAGAAAGCACCTTGAAAGCTTAAAATTTGGAGTTAGAGCTACAAAGAAAGCTCGTGTCCTTCTATATTCTTAAAAACCTGACATACTTTTTCTATACCATATACGTTTTGGTATAGCTTCCATGTTTTTTACCCAACGTCTCTAATTATCGATCAACCAGCAACCATAGAAGAGCAAATAAAGTTAATAAAAACCTTGAAGGGTGCATTTGTTTTATGCTCCGATTCAATGTCAGCTTTAGATTCCAAATTAAACCTAAAAAATATTGCGCCTCCATAATCCGGTCCTA
This sequence comes from Scaptomyza hsui, assembly GCA_018152825.1. Lineage (NCBI taxonomy): Eukaryota > Metazoa > Arthropoda > Insecta > Diptera > Drosophilidae > Scaptomyza > Scaptomyza hsui. The sequence continues at coordinate 720,816 of JAECXO010000044.1, read as the reverse complement.
TGGATCCCTGGACACGTATGTAGCTAATAATGGTAACGAGCTAGCTGAGGTTTGTTTATCATTTGAAATACACATGAAGGCCATGGTAGAAATAGCTAGTACTAAATTACACTTATCACAAGGTTTTAACCTTATGATTAGTTTATAATCAATAAATAAACCAGCAACCAATAGTTACAAATATCGAAAGTATAATGTAAGAAACTTTTAAATTAACTCTTGAAAAACTTAAATATATCTTTATTCCTTTTAAGGATTTTAAAACTTAAAAAACTGTTCTTGCTTACAGAGTTGCTCACCGGATGCGGATTGCTATGAGGGACGTTGCGGGTGTCGCGATGGATTCTCCGGTGATGGATATAGCTGTATGCACATCTGTGGACACGACGAGGTCTGGGAACATGGACGCTGTGTGCCCATACTGCTCGACGAGCACGAATTGGAGCCCAAGTGCAATTTCCTGGGCGACTGCACCTGTCCCGAAGGTTACGAGCTGAGCGAGGACAGCCGAAGCTGTCACTATGCGGGTGGATACGATGTGGACAAGAGCGACGATCTAATACCCTGTGATGTAGATGCCAACTGTCACATTAATGCCAGATGCTCCTGGTACGAGCACGAATTGAGGCACATATGCACCTGCAATGCTGGATTCAGTGGCGATGGATACAACTGTGATCCTATCGAGGACTCTTGCGCAATTGTAAAGAAGAAGCTAATTTTTCTGACATTATTATACAGCTCTATAACAACGCTCTTCGTTCATTCCAGAAACCGGACATTTGTGATTCACATGCTGCATGCAGCTACAACGATCAGCTGGGCAAATCCGAGTGCGTCTGCCAGAGAGGATACACGGGAGATGGCCATCGCTGCCAGCTGGCACCCGAATGCGAGGCAGCCGAGCAGTGTGGAGAGGGCGCATACTGCGACGGTGGCGTCTGTCAGTGCAACGAGGGATTCGAGAGGGATGTCAGCGATCGCTGTGTTCCAGCTGGACGTTGTGGCTCAGTCTACTGTGGCTCGAATGCCATTTGCAAGTGGGATGTGGTGCTCGGTGTGCAGTTCTGCGATTGCATTGATGGGTATCAGGGTGATGCTCTTGCCGGCTGTACCAGCAGGCCCATACCCTGTAATTTGCGCAACAATTGCGGCATACATGCTACCTGCGAGCCAACAGAGTAAGTAATGTAGAAAATCTTGCGATTTCCAAAAGCGAACATTTTAGATTTTTATTTCATTGAATTGGAAATTTGTTCTCGATTTAATTTTTCACAGGGATCCTGCGAATTATACGTGCCAATGCATTGCTGGCTTCCATGGAGACGGTTATGTGTGCATCGAGGAGCAGAATTGCCTGAATAATCCCACAATGTGCGACATGAACGCCAAGTGCCATTCAACCAATTCAGGTCTCGTTTGCGTCTGCAATCCAGGTAAGTTCCTCCTCCTCCCACTCCTCCTTCTCCTTCTTATTGCTCGGGTGCTTTGCGCTGTTGAACCACGTCTTCCGGGCACTCCGAGCACGAGTTGATGAAACAGAAGCTAAATATCGCCAGTGCCAGCACCACATTCAGATAACCATTGTTGCGGTCCCAGGTCAGTGGATGCATAAAGAACTCACGCATAGACTGCAGCGTTGTCGCCTTCCTGTTATACTGATTCACCCTCTGTATATAGCGCCGCTGATTGCATTTAATTATTGGCGCAATGGCTTGTTTCGTCGCAGGAAGGATGCTCATTGGCGAGACCTTCAAAAGCAATTTCTGTACCACGCGCATTGTGTTCTTATTACTGTACCTATTTATATGTATATGGATTTATCAAAATTACACACAACTGGAAATTTTGTGATGAAATGACAACAGATGCCAAAGAAGTAAAAAAGTGATGTCAGAAAGTAGTATAAAGAACCAGCGCCTGCTTAATTTTGTTGTTAGAGACAAATTTACTGTTGTATTCAAATTGTTTTAATCGTATACTACATCCATTTATACAGGATTCTATGGCAATGGCTCCGTTTGCTTCGAACGTCAACAGCACGATTCGAACTTCCTGATTGTTAGCCAGGGCGTGGTTATTGTACGAGTGCCGCTGAACGGACGTGATGTGCAGCCGATTAAGGTAGCATCCATGGCGATTGGCTTGGACAAGGATTGTGTTGAGGGACGCGTCTACTGGGGAGACATTTCAGCCAAGAAGATTATTAGCGCTAAATACGATGGCACCGACGAGCGCGTCTTCATTAGCACGGGTACGTAAAAGACTGCCAGCAATGATGGATGCTTTGATAACCAACCTCATTTTGCAGATATTGAGTCACCAGAAGGCATTGCCATTGATGTCATCTCACGCCGCCTTTACTGGACGGACTCGGTGAAGGACACAATTGAGGTAGCCAGCTTGGATGATCCAACGCTGCGAGCTGTCATCATAAACAAGCAACTGGTGAATCCCCGTGGCATTGCCGTGGATCCTTACAGAGAGTGAGTGAATCCATAATTGAATTGTTTTTAATTTCACTCAAACTGTCATTTTCGTTGGTAGAAAACTGTACTGGTCCGACTGGGATCGCTCGTCTCCGAAGATCGAGTTCTCCGATTTGGATGGCACTGGTCGTGAGCTGTTACTGGGATCCGATGCCGTTAAGCTGCCCAACTCGCTGGTGGTGCTGGAGCACACTGGTGAGCTGTGCTATGCGGATGCTGGCACCAAGAAGGTGGAGTGCATTGATGCTCAGAGTCGACAGATACGAACCATATCTCAGGAGCTGTCCTATCCGTTCGGACTAACCTTTACACACGATCAATTCTACTGGACCGACTGGACAACGTAGGTTCCTTTCCTTGACTTGCAATCATTTTGTATGTAACAAGAGTTTCTCTCCCATACAGCAAGAAACTGGAGAGCGTGGATACCGCAGGAGCACGCCAGAAGCCCATACAGACGCCCTTCTTTGGCAGCCACAAGATGTACGGCATGACTGCCGTGGATCACAACTGTCCACAGTATCAGAGCCAGTGTCAGATCAACAACGGTGGCTGCACCGATTCTAGGCTCTGTTTGGTCAATCGCAAGGCGCCATCCGGCAAGAGCTGCAAGTGCACCAGTGCCTCAACTAGTTGCACTGTGGCCTCACCCTTCGGCTTAGTCACGCCCCGCAAATAAAAGTCAATGTCTTTAACCCAATTGAAAATAGTTATAAAATGAAATTATTTTTGTATACTTATAAAGGAGCTAACTAAGAACAGTGAACAACAAAACAAATCAATAGTGAATTCATAAAAAAATAAACTTATGTGTGTGCCATCTTTTGTAAACCTACTAAATCTAATAAATATATATTTGCCATAAAACACAACAAACATTATATGCGAATACTTAAAAGGAGTTGATCAAAATAATTAAAATTTGATGGAGTACTTTAACATACTATCGAAATGCAAATAAGATTTTCTTATTTGTGGAATAGTCTTGACTAGGTTTAAGTTTACTTTAAATTATCGTTGGCTTTTCCTGTTTCCGTTATACACATGTTATTGATATTCCATGTTTTGATCCTCCACAATGTGATGCCGAAGAGGACTTCTGTTGTCTATTATTTTGTCTACCCGGACTTCGACAGAACGAATGAACCAAAATAGCGATTTATGGTGTTGAGATAAGTAGGTGAATGGGGGTTTTAGGAATCTCATTGAGCAGTAGTTCTTAGCTGGGGGTAGGAGCGAGTTTGCGACTAGGCTGCTGGAGTGTCCAAAGGACTGTTCGGACCACTCTCGTACTCTCTCTAAAATCCCCATTAGATCAGATTAAGTTTATTATCAAGAGCTTCTTTTGAGTTTTTAGAGCTTTCGTTATGGCTAGTACTGAGGCGCGCTGCACTTTTGGACTGATATTTTCTTGGAAAGAGTTCCCCACTATACTGATGCTCAGTTCAGAATAATGCGCCTAATAATTGACGGGTACAGCCACAGCTTGAGGTGCAACCCCATTCCCGACTTCAATCCAACGGACTTTCTGCACGTATATAAAGAAAATAAGGCCGTCTTTACACGTTCTTCCGTTTCAAGATTTCAGTCTTGTTTGCTGTCTAATGTGAGCCCTAAGTTTTTGGGTAATCTACTAAAGGCATGTTCTACACCATTAAGGGTCTTAGAGCAGGCATTTTGTACTTCCTAATAAATAGGATTTAGTCAGTTTTGGCTTGGTTTAGTCCTGAACCGTTAGATGCTGGTAAGGTGGACAATTGTCATGGTCATGCGTCTGCTTAAGGTTCGCCACTTCTTTACTGCTACGTTCCACAGCAGAGGAAAGAGAACGCCTTCTTGTGGTGTGCCTCTGCTAACAAACCTGGAGATAGTAGAGAATCCAAGTGTGTCAAACGATCGTACCTCACAAGGACATCTCTACCACCGTCGGGTTAGCCTCCTCGTGGGTGTCATCAGGCTTGATTAGCGAAGAGCCCATTAACATGTAGCTGATCAGGATGTCCTCCTCCGCAACATCCGCCGGTAATTTATGAAGTTTTAAATATGAAGATCTCCTGCCGCGTGTTGCCTTCTGGCGCATCGGCTTCGGCGATCCTTTTATCTTGGCTGCTAAGCACAGGACTACTAAGATCTAAGAGCTTGAGAATCGTTTCGAGATTTCAATTGCTTTGATACAGCTCAAACCGATCCGGCAGCTCGCTTTTCAGGTCTCCTACCTCTTCTGTGGAAGCTAGCCCTCTTAGTGGCCTGATCGGCTTGATGTAAGGAATAAACTCTTCGATAGACCGTTGGCGTTTCTGCTTGGCCTGAGCAGGAGCAATCGGGACTGCTGGTCTTTAGTCTGGTAGAATGGATGGCCAGTCCACTAGTCGGGCTTCATCTGGATAAGTTCTGCCATCCCCTGCAGCTCCTGTATCCTGGCGTCTTGACTTACGTCACCCAAGCTCAGGGAGGAAGATTGACTTGTTTGTCTCCCACCCATGCCATGCAATGTCGCGACAAACGTCTGCTGGCTAACAACCCACCGTCGATGAAGATGATATTATTCGCAGAAAGATTGAAGTGTCCCACGAGTAGATGGAAAAGGGCGGTCACTTCTATATAGTTTATCTCCCTGTTTAGCATTGCTTAATTCTCCATTTTCACTTATTCCCAAAAAATATTGTCAATGTTTTCAATGTTTATCAACTATATATTTCAAATTTATTGTGAGTTTCATGTCATGTGCCTTAGAGAGCATAGTTAAATATTACAGCAAGTCTTAAACTCTTACCTTGACCATGCTCTAAATATCATCATTACATCATTAAACATATTAATAACATTTGGTTTTTATTAGGTTTTTTTTTTAATGGTTCTTTGATAAGTAATTGTAGGCATTGCCATCTTGCTTTTTGTACATTGAGACATTTACTAGTCGCTAGTTTAGTGGCTGCTAAGAAGTATTACCTAGTGCTAAGTCTACCGATACTATGTACTATATGCATGTATGTTTAGTTTAGGTGTGCTAAGCTAAGGCTTATCTAACCGCGCATGTCGCATAGGTTATTGAGACACTGGAATGCATTTGATGTTTCAGGTTTCAGGTTCATTACATACATATATGTTAATTTGGTGTGTGTGTGAGTGTGTGCGTTCCTACAAGGTACTTTGTATGATTTAGTTATATGCTTATTAATATATTTCCTTGTTGCTGGGACGTGTTTGGGGTTCTCAAAGGTGCCAACTGTCTAAATTCAGTAAGGTTAACTACAAGTGTATATACAGCTATGAAGGAATACTTTCAATAAAGTGTAGCTCTTTGAATTTGGTACAGTTTTTTTTATTCATTAGTTGCTATAGGATTAGGCTTTGAGCACGATCATCAAACCGAACTAGATTCTTATACATATTTGTACATACATACATCATACATACTATGGTATATCAACGTAAACTTTATTCCGTTGTTTTGCGTTTAGTGTTATGTTCTTATATTTTGTAAGCTTATACTTATAAATATTATTTACAGGAAACTACTGTGGTTTGTAAAGCATTAGAGTATACCAAAGCCTTTTCTTTCAAACTTTTACTTTCGAAAAACTGATTTGAATATTATTATTACCTTTAATGAGTGTGTTTTAAAAAAGATTGAAATAAAATTTTCTTTTGTATTTGCTACAAAACATTGATAGCACCTTTCTTAATGTTATCTATTATTCGAATAAAATGTTCAGTAAATTATTTGTTTGAGAATTGTGCACCGTATGAAACCTAAGGAAGAAGCTGAAAAAATCGGTCTGCAAATAATGCTGCAACATGCAATTTAATTGTAAATCATGAGTTATTGCACTATATTTTTAACTTACTTTTATCTATATACATAATAATTTTTTCGTTACTAAAAGCTGCTAAATTAGTTATTTGTTGTTCCTATTTTGGTTTGAGCCTCTCTCAAGGTTGGGGTACCTAGTATTCATTACAGGTATGCTACAAATAAATCGATTTTGTTCTCTTTGATTAGATCTATTGCACGATACTATTTACAGCTAGCTAATGTATTAATTACATCATTCATGCCAATAGTTAAACTACTTTGTTTGTTCCCAGAAACACGTTTTTCATCAATCAAATAAAGTATTTTGAATTTTCGAATATAAACAATTGCTACTCATATACTAAGGTTTGGTTTAAAGCAAAACTATTAGAACATCCTCAAAATTATCTGGATTTTTCTTCTTCTGTACCTTAACTAGCTAAATTTATTTGGATTTTAATGGAAATATTGAAACAAACGTTTTAGCTTCGACACACACAGACTCTGATAGGCTGCTTTTGGGTGGGTTGGATTGGATTTCTTAGCTTATAATACTAACAGATGATCGTTTGATTATATTTATTCGTAACGCTGATATATTTCTCAGGTAAACAATAGTATTAATAATAAAATTACATTATTACAAAGCAATAGTCGAAAGACCTATCCAAAGAAAGTTCTTAGTTTTAAATTTAATTGAATGAAAAGAGTTATGGAAAACAAAACTTTGTTATGGTAATAGTCCTTGAAAAATAAATAAAAATAAAAAACCAAGTTTACCAGGTACTTTAGTAATTAAAATTCGTTAGGGGTCTTCCCGTATGCGATCATCTTTACATATTAATTGTTTGGGGAGTTTTGGGCTAGCAGCTAAATTTAATCGTAGAAGAGCAAGCATTTGTTGCCTCTAGAATTTATCTCGTCGTCTGTGTGTGCTGGCCGTATTCTATATCCATTTGTTCTTCGATACCGATGAGCGGAATCGGCGACCCCACATTAGGTTGTATCATACAATCGTGCCCTGCAAATGCTGCGGCGAAGGAGCTTGTGACTGCGACTGCGATTGCGACTGGGTCAGCGAATCCTGCGCCTGTAGTGATGCACCCGAGGAGGTGCTTGGTCCCGGTCCCAGATCAGCGGTGTTTATCGCCAGCGATGAGCCGCCGCCCAGCATGCCGCCGCTGCCACCACTGCCACCCATCGCTGAGGGGTTAATGCCACCAGCGCCGCCGCCGCCCAAGATGCAGGGCACGCCCAACAAAGGCGTCGGTTCCTCAGGTGGCGTCACCTGTAACGATATTTGATTCTGTGCGCAAATTTGTGAGACTTGTGTGGGAAAGTTATATTCAATTGTTACCTCCATGCCAATGCTGCCATTGAGCGATATCTTGATGGGATTGCTGTGATTTGTTGCCTGCATCAGCGTTGTAAAGTGACTGATGCCAATCTCCTCCAGCGACGATTTGCGCCTGCCATGACTACTAACGCCCACATTGGGCAATCCCTGGCGTAGTGATGAGGATCGACGGAGTAGTATATCATTATCAATCTGCAAGTGGAAGAAAGTGAAATGTTCCAACCAATATTGGCGGCCATTAGCTGAGTTGTTGTTAAACAACCAAAATGGAATACACACAACACACAATACAAATTGGCAAAAATGATTATTTGTTAGCATAAGAAAATAGTTTTATCAAACACATTTAACTCAAATCCGTGCTGCACTGTTAATGGTTAGTTTATACATATCATTTATTTGATTATCAAGTATTACTACTCGTTTTATTGTATTTTGTTTAAGGTGCAACCAACACGAGGAACTGTAACGGTAACGGTAACGGTAATAGTAACGATAACGGTAACGGTAACGAAAATGTGATTTGTGGATTAATCCGTTGCGTGCGTGCATTATGGCTTATGGAATGTTTGCTGAACTGTTGGTTGTTGTTCTTTGTTGCTTGTTGTTGTTGTTGTTGTTGTACTGGTCTGGTTGTTGTTGCAGTTGCAGTTGCAGTTGTTGCGGCTGTTGAGTGCTGCGGCTTGGAACGCGTCAATTTTGTAAAATGGATTTTGCGAGTCTTGCAGAAAATGCAACCAAATTTTGATGTTTTCTACTTGTTTGTGAGTATGTGAATGTGTACTACATACAGATATACATATATTGTTGTTTTTGTATGTATGTGTGTGTTCATTGTTGCATTCCATATTCTATTCTTTTTCATACAACAACAGTGTGTGTGTCAGCTTCTGTGCCCAAGTGTTGAGTTTGCCAATTGTTATTAGGAACACCGAAAACATTTATATTATTGAAAGCAGAAAAAAACGGAACAAAAGAAAAGGAACACAAAAAAAGTTATTAAACAAATAAGCACTAAAACCTACCAAATAATTATTTTCAATCAGTTTTAGATTATGTCCTAGCATTCAAATTTATTATTATTATTATTATGTTGGGGGTGACTGCACTGCGACCTGAGAGATCTATTGTGCCCCCTTCTTGGCTAATAGCTCTTCTATCAGACCCAGTTCCTGCATGAAAGCTAGTATTTTTGCTGGATCGATGGCTTTCAAGTCACTAAATTGGCTGACGTGTTTTCCTAGAAAACTACTTCTTTTCCTCGCTACGGCCATGCATTCTGCTATAATGTGCAAGGAGGATTCCTCTTCCATGTCACAGAACCTGCATGCGCCGCTACTGGCGATTCCTAGTTTGGCTAGGTGACCCCTTAGTCTACAATGTCCTGTCAAAATACCGGTGAGTATCCTAAGTCTATTCTTTCCCATAGTTATAACTTACTTAAATCGTTTCAGATTGTTGCTTCCTAAGAGACACTAGGCTTGCCGGAGTCCTGGTGTCCTTGCCCAGCGCATTTCACGCAAGACTCTCTCTTCATTCCTAAGTTCTTGTCGTTCAAATTCAAATTTAAACCTTTCAATTTTTTTTGGCACTTTACCTCCTAAGATGACTTTAAATTTTTTGTTGTGCTAAAACCTGATAAAATCCTTTTCTATTATCCATATTAAGTTGCATCGGACCAAAGACGACTATCTTGTACTCGGTTTCAGAACACCTGAATGTGATATCAAATTAATGGAACAAATAACATGCATATATTCTATCTTGAGTTTTTAACTTGCTCCTCTTAAACTATTTCTAACAGTTTTTAGTGTTGAAAAACGTAAACGCAAATACATAAGCCGAAAAAAACATGTGTGATAAGGTGATTGAGTGATAGAGAGATGGAGATGGTGGGGAAGGGGAAGGGGTAGGGATAGGGGGAGATAGAGAATAATAGCCAACCCGCAATGAGTTACTCCTGCCGCGCTGTGAGCCAACCACCGTCGGACTGTCGGGTAGAGAAAGAGAATTCGATTTAATTTGCTGTATCGGGGGCGTACAGCGCTGCGAGGATCCATACCCGGCCAATGTCTGAACGCTCTGCATTTGCATAGGGTTCAAACCGGCGATGCCGGAGCCGCGACGCGAACCAGATCCGACGGCGGTGTTGGACATATTGGACATATTTTGCATTTGTTGGCCACACGTGGCGCCCAAGTTGATGTTCGAACAGAATGAAATATTTGACTTGCGGCGCGAATTGTGACGCTCGAATGTCTTTTGTGCCGAGAAGGGTGAGGGGCGCACCAAATAGCTGTGAAAGAAACAGAAGCATAATTAAAAAAATGACGTTGATATTTATTTACTTTTGGTTTTCAATTTAAAAAATAATGGAAATAATGTCAACTCCTAACTACTAACATTCAAAACAATAAAAATGCGCCGAACTCAAACCCTTAGGCTCAAGATCCTTTTATTAAGAGTTGGTCTTAACTGAGGGAATGATTTTTGGGTAATCAACGCAACAGCCTAGGAACCTTAAGAGCTCTAAAGCTGAGACACAGAGGCTTCCATGTATTCTAAAATTGATCAACCGAACCTTTTCTAAGGTTGACGTCAGGGCAATGAATATCAAACTGCCTCTAAGCAAACGAGGATTACATAGTGCCTGCAGTGCCACTGACCTTGATGTGTTCAAAAAGAAAGATCCTTCTATGTTTTGGCTGCCCTCCATCAGTGTTTTTTAAGGGATTGACAATGGAAGAAGTAACCTCCTTTTATAAACCCCAAAAAGACCGTACGAAATTCAGCAGAGACTCGCAAAAGTTAAGACGTGCAAAAGTTAAGTATACGGAAAAGTTAGGCACATTTCCGTCACCACATGTGTCTCTAAAAAGTTAAGTTTTTTCTTAACTTTTAATGAGTCTTTTTTCTATTTCAGCCAGCAGTTTGACATCTTGATATTTATTTTTCGATATTAATGTGAGTAGTGCATCTTATGTTTGGCTAAATGGCCAGCAAATGCGACAGTTTACGAAAAAGGATAACCCCCATGTTGACGCTCGAATTGCGTTGTATTCACAGGTTCGGTGGAATCTTGTCTCGCAGCATTCAGTGCATATTTGGTAAAAACTTAAAAAATACACATAAACTTATTTAAACGGATTCGTTTTGTAGTTTTAAGGTGCATTTATCGCTATTTTATAACTTTAGCAGTAGAAGTCTCGAAAAAGTTAAGAATTCGTAAAAGTTAAGTACCCCAAAAACAAACTACTTAACTTTTGCGAGTCTCTACTGTACTTGGAACGAGAATTGAAATACTGAAACCAAGTACGAAATACTATTAAAATACTTAAGTATGAAACTTAGTATGAATATTGTAAAAAGCTAATTGTTTTTGTTCTTAAAAGTACGAATGTCCAAGAGTTTTCAAAAATGAATAATTATTTATAATGTGGAAGAAAGTGTTTTCATACTTAGCTCAAGTACCCAAATTGTTGGATCAATAATCAAAATACCTTATTCAAGAACTTGAATCGCGTTCATAAAAATCTTGGGTCAAGGACACAAAAAATTATTCATTTCTAACGAACGTTCACGACATCGGATTGTTATGTTTTGAGCTAGTCAATAAGATCAAAATAGAACTAAACTCACATTAGATCGCCCTCCTCCAGCTTAAGATCACAGCTTGGATTGATTATCACATAGGACAAGTGATTGCGCTTCTCGCTGACATCATCGTAGTCAATGGTCGGTAAATTTAATGATTCCATGCGACTGCGCACCAGATTGGCAATTTCGGCTCTCTCGATTTGTTGGGCATGATTATCGCGTGCCTCGTCGGCCAAATTGATCGAGTACTGCAAAATATGATTATAAATTATGTTTGCAAAACCTTTAATAAGCTGCGCTGTATTCTGAATGCATGTCGGTTGACTGTTAGTTACAATGTTGCATGTTTTTGTGTGTGAGTGTGGGTGTGTGTGTGTGCTACTAATGAAACGATATTAGTTCTTGGCTTCCATGTCCAACAGCATGCGTTACTGAGTTTATATCCAAAAGCACACCTACCTCATATTTGGGATTGGGCTTAATTTGCGCCCATTTATTTGCTGTGTTGTTATTATTGTTTGTTTGTTTGTTTGCTTGTTTGTTGGATGAGATACTTACGGATGATCCCTTTCGTTCCGAGCAGCCACCCAGGCAGTTGACCGACTTCTGGCGCGGACGGTAACTGGCCGAGGCTCCACCACCTGACGAGGGCGGACGATATGTTACGCCTCTTAGCATATCCGAGCTATCCTTGGTGGAGTCGGGTGTGCCGGTTTCCTCATCGTACTGTGGCGGGGATGGTCGGATGGATTGTATGCAAATTTTCAGTGAATTTTTGGTTAAACACAAAATGATTTACATATTTAATTGGTTTTTAATTGAAATGGCAGATTGCTTAACATTCTGCATGAATGATGGTCTATTTGTTGTTGTTGTTTCGGACTTTATGTTCGTTTAATGTTAACGATGTTATTTTTAATTTTTGTAATTTTTGTTAGGTAACATTTAATGTGTTGTAAATCATGCCAGATACAACGTTTATAGCTTAAAGCAAAAACATGTCGATTTTTTTTCTCGAGTATAGTTCGTTTTGTATTAAGCTCATATCTCGAATAAATAATAAGTAAATGAATTGCGCTTTAACTAAAAATGTTTAGCTAAAAACTTAAATTATAGATTTTTAAAGGTGCTTGCAATGCGCATGTCAGAATATAATAATAATAATAATAATAAAATTTTGTAATAAATATTGGTCGTGCTTATTATTTAAACGAGTGTAAGATAAAACTCAACTTCTCTATGTTATATATATTTTTTAAAGCTTGCTTATCATTATAATAAGCATTTTATTACCAAAAACACTAAATCAAACGTGAATTTTTAACAGGAACTATTAATAAACATTTCAGAAGCAAAGCCGCAGCTGTACAAAGTTTAATCGTATGACCTTTCAAAATTAGACAAAAAAACAAAAAACATCTCTAGGATAGTATACATACATGAATACATAATAACTACGGTCTTAAAGCAAAAAAAAGTTAATTCAATTGCCTTTTTTAATTATCTGCACAAAATAATTCCTATGCAAGAATTTACCTAACTGTCACTTTAACTATTTTATAATGTACTATTATTATATTTTTTTTTTTTTTTTTTTTTTTTTTTTTTTTTTTTTTTTTTTTTTTTTTTTTTTTTTTTTTAATTTTATTTAAAAAGAAAATTAAAAAAAAAAAAGGAAATATTTTTTATATTTTTTATAATATATAAAATATTTTTATATAATAAAATATTTTAGGTAAGGAAGAGGGAGGTTATTTTTTTTTTTATGGGGGGGGGGGGGGGGGGGGGGGTTTTTTTGATGGGGGGGTAGGGGGGGGGGGGGGGTTAGTGGGTTGGGGGTTTGGGGGGGTGGTTTGTTGGTCCCCCCGGTATAGGTATTTTTTGTTTCTTTTTGGGGGGTAGGTGGTCACGTACCAAGAAAGTGAAACGCATCAAAGGCAAACTAAATTATTCATATTCTTTTTAAAAATAAATAGCTGAATCATAGCCCTTATTTCCCTAAGCAAAGTTCATACACCTTTCTACCGAGAAATTCCACCTAAAATTAGAATATTTTTCTAGCCGCTAGACAAATTTGTATAAAATTGTGCTAGTGGGCTCCGCCTACTACTCTTACCCCAAAAGTAGGCAACACAATATTATTGCTGACATGAACACGACGACGACGATCCTAAAAACATAACCATTTTTTGTAGAGTAGAAAGATAAGCATCAACTTGGCATTTTAAAATTATTTAATCTATTATTAGCCCTATATTAGCCCTAGTCCATTTTATATTCTCAAAGTATTGAAACAAACATATACAATAAAAATTCATGGCTGAAACGGATAGATATGTTTGTGTGTGTTATTTGTAGCGTGTATTAACCGCATATCTTGCTAATGTTATTTGTGGCCAGCTATTGTCCTGCACGGGGGCTGCAGGACGCACAACAAGCGAATGCAATCAAAAGGCCTGCATGCAAATACGAATACAATACAAAACGATAATCACAAAAAATGAACAACAACAACAACAGCAGGCAGAAGAAGGATTGAGTCATGCAAGCGAAATCCTAACTAACTACACACACACACGACAAGCAAATGGATTTGTTGACCATTCATTCTTGGGCTAATGAGGCAGGCTTTAAGAAGTGAGAGTTGTATGAGAATTATATTATTTTTGATTTGGTATATTTTGTTAAGATTCTGTTTTTTTTAGTTTTTTTTTTTTGTAGTTCGTTGCGACTAGTCTATGACTCACTGCGTGCGTGTGCGTTTTTCAATAGCTGGTCAAGTCCAATACAAACGCAAATTAATAAGTTTATTGTCTTATATATTTAACATTAGGACAAATGTTAACTTAGTAGACATATGCAGATTTTTTGTTTTTGGGGTATTTTAGTTTTTATTTGCTCACACAAAGTCAATTGTAAGGGGAAAGAAAGAAACGCATGATATGGTTTATCTTAATTATGTATTGGCTCATGTGTGTGTGTTTATTATATGAGTGGGAATTAGGCTAAAAAAATTGCTAATAATGAGCAGGAGCGATAGGAAAGTCCAACTTTCGACTGATCATCAAAATAAAGTATAAAAGAAAAACAAACTACAAATGTTATTTCATACTTAGATACCGACTGTACAAGATAATATTTGTTTTGTGCAATGTCCGTCATGCTTTCTGTCTTTGTCAGAAATAGTGCCAAGATTGGGGCGCTACGCATACTAACGGGCTGGGAAATCGATAATTAGTTGAGACACCTTGCGGTTCAAGTCTATGATACTCAAAAACTTATCTCCCAAATTTACCAATTTTCTCGAAACACCATGGCACCAATACACCGATTTAAATGAAAAAAATCAAAGTTGCACCCGAAAAATTAAATATATAAAAAAACCTCAGATACCTGCGTTTTAAAAAAGTTTATTTATAACCATACTTTCGTTTTAAACAAACTCAAAGTGACAATTTTAGTTTTTTTTTTTATGCAAATAGCTCAGAGACTAAACAAAAACTAAACTAAACTAAAAATTTTATTCATTTCAAAATTCATTTTACTGGTTTTCTTTTATAAACATTCCTCTCAGCGGTATTGAAAACAGTCATCTCAAATTTTAATGTCATTGTGTAAATAAAATTTAGACACTCTCGTATATCTCCCTCCAATTAAGATCTATAGTTACCAAAATAAAAAACGGAAAATTTCTGATAACCTTATCACTATCGCTTACGTTTTCACTTTCCCAAGCGGACTCTTTACGTATCAGAGTATTTCGCAGTCGGTTGTGTCCGAAAGCAACATTCAGACTTATTGTTTTTAATATGTACAAAACAGGGACCGTAAATAATGATAATATATTTATTTTTTAAATAAAAAATCACGCACTTATAATAGACTTATAAAAAAAAATTAAAAGCACCAATATACATAGTATATATATTTTTTTAATCTGTGCATTTCCGCCATGATTTTTAAATTTCTGAGTTATACGTTTTTCCGTAATGATAATCATTTTAGTAATTTTATAAAACTCAGACCATAATCATTGAGTTAAAATAATAATTATATATAATATATAATTTTTCAACATATATTATTGCACATCCTTGTAAATGAAACACACAGCTACCCCCCTAGTACAATAACACTGAAGCCGTCCATCACTGTTGAGTTTTATGTTGAGCGGTATAAATAAAAATCATTAATAATCATTATTGTGATTTTAATTTTTTTTTTTTTTTTTATCAAATAAAACAATTATGGTTAAGTTTTATAAAATTTCTCAAAATAATGATTATCATTAATTAAAAACCAAAAAATTATAATGTAATCATTAACATGTAATTTTTATAATTAACTTATAATGATTACGGTCCCTGGCACAAAACTAATTTCGGAATTGTGTCGATTAATGCTAAATCAGCACGCTATGCTTTTTTTTACAATTAGTATAATTATGTATATATTTTTTTGGCTAAGCTTGTAATTTGATAAAAAGATCTAGATATTTGAAAGCATTTAAAGGTTACGTTAATTGAAATATCATAAAATCGTTATATTTGCCATTACGTTTAATTGAAAAAATAATTGGAAAAGAGAGTTGGTATATTAGAAAGCTGAGTAGTATATGATATAGTATACGAGGTAAGTCATAGTGAATGTATACAAGTACTGAGAATAATATGCAAATGAAGTATTTTTAAGTTATTGCAGACTCGTCTCAAATGCAGTTAGTATCGAAGCGTAAGCGTGTGATTTTAAAAACAATCGATAAACTAAAACTAAAAAAACCAACACAAATATAATTTTCATAATGCCTATTGACAAAAAACAAGAATATTCTAGCCGATTATGCTCGATTAGGAGATATCCTGAACCATTTTTTTTGCCAGTGTTGTGCACTTCATATTGAGTATTTTTTGGTATCAATATTTTATGCATGTTTTCGTTATGTGGGAGAAGTTCTCAAAAATTTAAAACAAGCTTGATCTGAAGCGTTTGTGGTTTCGGAGCAACTGACAAACAAATGGTTCAGTTAGAATCAAAAAACCGCAGTTAAATGGGTTCAGGGTATAAAAAGCTAAATTTTAAAGCTCTAACTTAAGTTCAATCAAATTATATTCAGTATTTTGTGTGTACCTAAATTGTAAGGCGATTTAAATGAATTTCGATTATATATCGAAACCAATCGAAATTATGTGAGCAAGAAACAGACAGAAAGAGAGAGAGAGAGAGATAGAGATAGAGAGACAGAGAAAGAGACAGGCTGTGTTTGTGTGTTGTTTGAAATGTGATGTACATAAGTCAAAGACAAAACTTGTTTTCTTGTTAGTTAGTTGTTTTTGTGCCGCCAACTGAAGTTGACTGAATAAAATTTGGCGAAGAGCACAAAGTTGAAAATAAACTTCTGATTGTTTACTTTGTTGATTTGCTGCATTTGTTTTGGACTCACCGATGGACGCAATCGCACACAATGTCTGCTGAAGGCGGAGAAGGGACCCCATTTGTCGACCGGCGAGTTACTCACATGTGAAGTATCCGCATTTGAGGTATCCTGTGTGCGATAAATACCAATCGGTATCTCGCATGTCGTCGAACAGAGTTTCTGGTACAAGCGACCATACGTGCGTATCCACATATCATCCTTGGTAATCCGCATCTGGCAAAGCGCAAGATTAAGTACCTTAGAAGACAACTGTTTTGAAAAGCAAAAAGTTGCACTTACCGATGTTAGGAAGCCGCTGCCCGGCGCCTGATCGATGCCCAGAAGGAGACGCACAAACGTAATCACATAGTCCTTGACGAACGCCTGGTAGAGCAGAGTGTCCAGCATGGAGGCGCTGAAGACAGCGCCGGCGGCAAAGGGCAAACGAAACATGTACGAGATGTGCGAACCGCGCTCCTTCTCGCGCTGCAATTAAGTGAGCGACAAATTAACCAATGACAACTGCAGCGAACACCGCAAATGGGCCCATTTGTTACCGACCTTTTCCATTTTGCTCAGATGCAGAGCGTATTTATCGTGCGCCCGGAACTGCATGAATCTCATATTCGAACTCTGCGACAGCTCCGTGATGCTCTTGATGCTCGGAAAGAATCTGCAAGGGATAGAACACTCAACGTTTAAAATGAGAAAAGAGAGAGAAAGCATTTGATTACTTAAACATATTTTGGACAGCAACAATTGTATTGCAGTCGGAAAGTGAATCCTCCTCGGCGGAATTGGACAGCTCCTTGTTGACGACCACAACACTCTCCGCAAGCGTAATGCCAGCTCGAAGTAGATCGTCGAGGCAGTCAATGGAGCCAAGCATCCAATAAACCTACAGTATAGAGTGAGCATGTAACAAGCCTTAAGGGATCGAGATTGAGAACAGCTCACCAGTGGAAAGTATGAGAGTGCATCCAGAAAGGCGACATCCGGTCGTCGCTCCAGTAGCAAAATGATGGGATTCAGCGAGGTCTTGGAGCGAAAGTGAGCACGCAGCGGGATGATGAAGTTGTAGATGCCATTCGAGGCATAATCAGCGGCCAAAATGATTGTCTTGTTTTGCCACTGATACTCCTTGGCATTGCGATAGCTGCAGTGCTCACAGACCTGCCACAACAGCGAATGTTTATTGGGGTATTTTGTGGATTGTGATTAATTTGGGGGCTGTCACTCACCTGGGCCAGCTGGAGACAGCAGAGGGGTTTCTTCTCCTTGAGCAGGTAACAAAGTGTCGGACTGACACCGATAAACGGCGAGACTGGCGGAAAGCCCTTGACAATGCTGCAAAGTACAATACGTAAACGGTTGTGGGTGGTGTGAAAATGTGCCCACAACAAGGTATAAACGTTAGCCAAATGAAAAGTGCAGCCTTATGATAAATATTACTTGCAACATACCCAAGGATAAACATACTTATACTTATACCTTAAAATTTATTATGAATAATTGTTACATAGTTTCCTTTCGGCTGGTTAGAACTTCATGCAATTAACAGAACCTAATTAACAACTGCTGCTGTGGTTTTCTTTTGTTTTACTTAAGGAAACATTGCCACACAGTTAAGGAACAGCAACAATAACAAGAAACGAAAAATTTTTCTATGAATACAAAATGCAAAAGTCAGCACAGAGCAAACAGAAATACAAAATAAATAAAGCTTAAGCACAAGGAGAAGGATAGGCAGAAGCAGAAGCAGAAAAAGTAAAAGCAATAACAACTGTTCTACAGTAAGGAATAATATAAAGTCGAGATGATTGCCTATTTGATTCGCTTTAAGAAGGGGACCATTAAATTTTCACTACAATGAGAACAAGTGATTCAATTCGTGATCCCGAACTAGTTTTTAACATTAAAAAAAATGTAAAATGCTAATTTTTATATCACAACTTTTTGTTTCAAAATGTATTCTTGACTTATTTCTTGTCATTATGGTGCTTACTTAAATCTTTAATATCTCAGACTTTTTTCAATCGATTTCGATGAATATTTCTCGAATCTCCGTTATTTTATTGATAACAGTTGTGTATCGAAAAAGAAAACATCTAGCGATAATTTGAAACTTATTATCATTTAAGAGAGATTACAACCGAATTTAGTTCGTATTGTCTCACAGATTGAGCGTTGTCCAGTTTTACACAAATCAAGATGACAGTGTTTTATGAACGTACAGTCGAATTCAGAAATTTGCCCTTTGTTGAAGTCGAACAATATTGAAGCATATGAAACTGGAAAATTGTTTAAAGGAGCTCCATAAAAACTTTTCTTTAAAAAATGCCCTGTACTAACACTTCTAGGGTATTTATGTAAGTATGTAGTTTATGTAAAGAATGAACGTAAACGCAGCGAAGAGAGAGAGAAAAGCATCATCAGCAAATCTCAAGTAGTTACGCGCCGCGTTCAAGGTAAACGTAGCAGCAAGTCATTAAAAGCTGGCCCGAGGCAAGCAACTAGCAACATTTAGCAACCTTTTTTCGTGGCAGATACAAACAAAACATTGCAAAAGCAACCGAGCAGTAGAGAAACATTAACAACAATAGCAAAAGCAACTGCAATTGCAATTGAAACTGGAATAGCAACTCTTCAACAATGGAACATTTCAAAATGGCAGCCCGTCCAACTCCTGGCCCAACTTACCCGGACAGGTCGGATGCCCAGACCGGACGTGCCAAGCGTCGCGTCTCAGCGGAGCTGCTTGACGTGAACGTAAAAACTGGAGGCGCCGCTGTGGCAGAGGTTGTTGTGGTTGTGGTGCTGCTGCTGCTGCCGTGCGAGCAACAGCACCTCTGCAGCTGACGCCTGCGTGCCGCCAGTATTGCCAGCGTGCCACCGCCCATACCCCCCTGACCCGCCCTCTGACTGGTGGTGGGCGGGGCGCACTCACTGTCACAGCTGTAGCTCTTCTTCATGGTGCGCCGGCGCAGCGGTGCGGGCGGATAGTCGTTAAGTGTTGCTGCCACATTGGCGTTGCAATATTGACAGGAGCCGGCCACACTGCCCGGCGGATAGGAGTCCTCCGAGGAGCTCATGATCAGCGAATACGTGCGCGATTGTGGAAAGTGACCACCCAAGCAACTAAGAGAGTCAACTTGGTGTGTCAGTTGTGTGCGGCGACTTTTTGTTTTTGTTTAATCTAATACCCCGATTCCACTAGAGCCGAATGTACGGATGTAATTGGAACTCGTTAATGCAGCATCTATTTGAATTAGATTCCTATTTATATTCAATTTCGCTCCATTGGAATCGACATCTCCTAGTTGATAAAATATTTACGGACTTTGGCAAAAGATGCTCATCTTTCGTTAACAGAGGAGCTTAACAGCACTGTTAGCAAAGAAATACCAAATTTCATATCGATATTTGGTTATGAACAGTGCCAAATTGAGTATAACAGAAAATCAAACAGCTGTCAATCGGATTTCTGTTAAAATTATATGCTGTTTCAGTTGGATTGATAGTGGAACGACCTGCATTACCGACTTCGCTGTTATGATAAATGAAGCCTTGTGGAATCGGGGTTTAATAGTCTAAGCTAAGTTTTTACAGCTAATTCGACATTTACCATTTAGGAGTGCACACATACATACATAGTAGGAGTGGGTTAAAGCGATATTTTCAGCATATACTTTAACAAAAGAATTTTGGTTAAGCACCGTTGCGTAATTTAAACTATTATAAGGACATGGCAGCATTCAAGGAAACGAAATATGAAGCAACAGTTTTGAGAACTGTGCAATTTCTTAGAGTTTTAAGTCTATTAAAAGTTTAACAGTAATTAATGCAAGCATTGTTTTTAGTTTGCATATACTGAAAATATCGCTTTATGCTCTATTTACATAGGATATACACATTAAAATAAAAATGTTTTCTTAGGTGGTTTATAGCACATCAAATTTTGATGTCGGTTCTTATTTACAACACAGTTGGATAGATAGAGGGATACAGTAAGACATTAATCTATAGTTTTTAGCTATGTGAATTTGGAACAATTTGGATGTACACAGTACAGTTATGCATATTTTACTGGGAGTGTTGGAAAAGTGCCTCAACAATCAATGGCTTAGTTATAAAACCAAACTTTGGAGGTTCAAGAAGAGTTGAGAGCAAATAAATACTTACGCTATTTTCTCAGAGGGTGAACGCCAGGGCATTTCATCATCGATCTCATCATCGCTCTCATCACCCTCGTCGCCATCATCGTTGCCAGCAATGCTGAACGAGGAGGAGGTGAACATATCCGGCACGGGCAGTATCGAAGGTCTGCGACTGCCTGTGTTTAAAATGCAACGATATATTTGTTACTTAGTTAATGCCGAAGCTAAACTTTTTATTTCTGTTACTTTTCCCCTTTACTCAGAGAAAGAGCTAAGACATGTTGATGCTTACCTCTACGCTGATTGAGCACATCGGGACTGAGCAAATTGGGATTGGTGGCATAAGGCAGTTCCAGATGATTCCCCGTGGTGTTATGCGCAGGTGTTATACTGAGCGAGGTGCCCATGTTGAGACCCATTCCCAGACCACCTCCACCAGCTCCGCTGCTACTGGAGCCGGGCTGTGCACCTGTTCCACTTGAACCGCCCATTGTTAGTGGCAGGGTGGTTGATGTTATTGTGGTCGTTGTTGTTGCCGCCGTTGGCAAATGCGTTGTGCTCACCGTTGTGTCCTTAAGGTTCTGCCTGGAGTCCGATATTATCACAGCCGTTGGGTTGTCGCTGGCTGTTGGGTTTTTTGTGAAAGTAAAGGCATCAACGTTGTATGAATTTTCGTTATATATTCTAAAGTAGTCGCTTAAATGACGACAGTGCATTAAGGCAAAGGAATTAAGCTCAAAATGTTTTGCTACTTGAACAAAGTTTCGCTTACACTACAAGAAATTTACTAACATTTTAGCTGAAACAACAAACAATTAAAGCATAAGAAGCACACGAAGCGCACAAAAACAGCAAAAATACGTTAGGGAGTAAAAGAGAAACAGAGAGAGAGAGAGAGGAGCGCCGTGCAAAAAAACCCTTGACAAACTCATTAAAAGTCCCTGCAATTTTTGGCAAATTTCTTACGTATTGCAAAATAGTTAACAGCAGCAACAGACTTTGGCTTACACAATGACACAAGTCGAAATTCGCTTAGATGCTAGTTTAATCTCTTGCCATCGAGTTAGTATATATAGAATATATTTGATGTTTTATGGATCTACTCTAAACTTCTTATGAGTTTTACTATTGTGGGTCAAAGCTTATTTCTAAATGATATCAGAAAGCTTCTACTAGTACTGCCTGTTAAGTTTTATTTCTTGTTCCCAACAGTTGAGCTTATAAAATGAAATTATGTTATTAGGCTTATTAAAAGCTTTTGCTGCACCGTCAATAAAAATAAATTCAAATTAAGCTAGTGTCATTGGTGCTTAAGCACTGGAAGTTTTTGCGCAAAAATATTGACTTTCGTTTAGCTTTTGTAGTTGGAACTTAATTATGTTTGTTCAAAGCCGACTTGCAACCAAAACGCACGTTAACTTGCCTAATGACTTTGCCTGTTTTTGCCTTGTAGCTTGTAGCGCCTTAATTACACGAAAAGCGACAGCAACAACATAAATTGTTCCCACAACGATGTAGTGTGCGTACTGGCAGACATTTTGGCAGGCCAAGCACAACACGCAACAGTTGCCAGCATGCGGCGTATACGCAATTTGAATTCAGAATGGGAGCAACAAATTGTTGCATGTGTATAATTTACAACGACAGGGCCAAGGAGGAGGAGGAGGAGGAGGAAACACCAAGAGTACAATAACTATTATCAGTAAAAGGTACACAGAAACAAAAAAAAAATACAAAAACGGGTGCAATATGAGACATGCGATGAAATAGGAACAACAATCGAACAACAAGTGCAGAAAGAAGCAAAACGAAGCAAAGACAAAAATAGCAATGCGGAAGTTACAGAAAAAGTGTCGCGCAACCGGATGTCTATGTAAAAGGGGTGTGTGTGTGTGTGTGTAAGGGGTATCTAGGGATATGTTTGTGTATTTGTGTGTGTGTGTGAGAGAGTTGTAGCTAATGGCTTTCGAGCAGCGGAAATGGTTTTCAGGGGCAACCAAATGTAGGCAAAACTTAATATCTAGACAAAAAAAAATTGGTATATATTTGTATATAAGTTCTAGACAGAGAGCAAGAGAACGAGAGAGAGAGAGAGAGTGACTGATAGTGAGATAGCAATAAAGAAAGATAGAGCGAAAGTTTAATAGGAGTAGATGTATAAAACTATTTATGTATTTATATGTTTTATAAAGGTGGTTTTTAGAGTTAAAGGTGATTAATATTTTTGGTTTTGCTTCATTTATTATTCAATGTTTAAACTTTGGAGCTGTTGATTTCATTCCTTATCATTTGAGGATTATTTCTAAAAATGGGGCTTTTTTTGGTTTTTGTTGGAGTCACACTCACGCACAAATAGTGTTGTATAATCACTGTCACATGTTAGTTGTTGCATTTTCGGATACGCTAG
Organism: Scaptomyza hsui; assembly: GCA_018152825.1. Taxonomy (NCBI): domain Eukaryota; kingdom Metazoa; phylum Arthropoda; class Insecta; order Diptera; family Drosophilidae; genus Scaptomyza; species Scaptomyza hsui. The sequence goes on along the minus strand of JAECXO010000044.1, from coordinate 697,600 downwards.
CGGTGACGGTGGCGGTAACGGTGATGGTAACGGTGATGGTAACGGTAACGGTAACGATAACTGTGTAGATTGCGGAAACGGATACGGTTGCAAGAGATGCCGCTCGGATTGGAGCGTGCCGGCGCCAAAGTCGTATGGGGGACATTGGGGCACACGAACACAAACAGACGGCACTGGTGCGATTCCCGCTTGATTCAAAGCGGTTGCTGTTGTTGTTGATGCTGATAATAATGTTGATGATGTGAAAGTGGTGCTAATTGTAGTTGTTATATTTGTTGTTCTTGTTGTATTTAATAACTTTGTAGTATTTGTTGATTGTGTTGTGGTTGTTGTTGTTGATGTATTGGCTACACATACAATTTACGATACATATGATATTATTTTCATATTAAATGTTGCTCTGTGTGTGTATGTGTTTATTTGTGTCTGTGTGTGCGTGCATATGTATGTGTTTGTGTAAGGTTTCTAAGTGGTTGTATTCCTTTAAATTTTAATAGAGTTGCCAATAACATTCAAAAAAATTTTGATGTCATCTTCTAAGCTATAATTCTAGTTAAAAACTGTACTTTTCAACATACATACTAATATGCAAATTGTCTCTGTCTGAAGTGTTTATATTAGTTTTTGATCTATTTTAAACCATTTCCATTTTTTTATGTTTTGTAATTAGAAACTGAAAATTATCCAAATCGTATAAAATTGTGATGCAGATCATCGAAAAAATAAATATGAAAGAATAATTATCTAGGGACGTGCTCGAGTTTTCAGTCAGATGTTGCAAAAAATTGTTCGATGTCGTTTTGAGTTGGTCAAAATATCGCTTAGTACCGATAGTCGGCAGATTTAATCGAGACACATTTCTGGGAAATTTCACCAGCTATATTCCCACGCAATTTTGTGTCTTATGGTGTGTTTTTATCGATTTGTACCCCCAGGTCCACTGACTTGCTGGCGATTTTTCCAGTGGGTTTAGTGTGTGTCTATAAAGTGACAGACGGGCGGATAGACAGAATGACGGTCTTTGCACAAAACCAAAATGCTCTTCTACATTCGGTATTAAAATTTAAAAACTAAATTTAATATTTTACACAAGGCACAATTGGAGCTTGTTTTTATTCAAGCCTAATTTTTTTGAGAATTACAAATTTACGTCGCGAAAACTCAATACATGAACTTAGTCTACGAAAATTCGGTGATCCTTTTCATCGACTGATCCGATGGAGAATGGTTGCTTTAATACATTTGTGTATTCGTAATTGTATAAAGAGTTTGTTAACCCAACTAATAAGAACTAAATAAATTGATCAACTGCTGTTTCATTAATTTTAAATAGTAATAGAGTATTAAAAAAAATTTAAAGCATTTTATTTTACAAAAAGCTAGATTTTAAGCGCATTAATTCGCAAATTTGTTTCTGAACTAAAACAGGAGCACGTCTGTTAATTTTGACATGGAAAATTGTAATGATATAAAACTATTCTTTATTTGGCTGTAGGAAGTGGCTTAATATTCTAGTTTGCTTGTATTCTTTTTTAGCTTACTAACTTAAATCTCTAAAAATTGTTGAATGTTAGTATATAAATATATTTAAAAGCAATAATAGATAGATAAAAGAAGTTTCGAGAAATTTATAGAGAGAGAGAAAGAGAGAGAAGTAGCGAAAAGAATTGTACAAACATAACAAAGCGGTGTGTTCTTCATTGAATTCTTTGGTTTGTTTTCTATTTTCTATTTTATTTTTTTTTTTTGTAACGAGCTTTCAGCACAAGATAATTGATTAATGAAAATAAAAAACGGCAACTTTCAAGACAAAATTAATAATGGTAATTAGAAACGGGCACGCGCACACACATTTAAAGCATTTTGTTTTTGTTTTATTTGTGTTGATTGTTTTAAATTTATTTATTTTTTTTTTTTTTTTTGGTTATTAGACAAATTCACAAACCAACAAATTAAAGAAAACAAATTAGGAGACAGACAAATAAATTATAACAATTTTTTTTTCTTTCTCTTCTAAGGACAGCCTCAAAAACCAAGAGCTAAAAACTTGTTGCTAAACAGAAAAAAAAATTTATATATATATATATATCCATGTATTTTTCAGCTTTTGGGAAGCGCAATTCATTCAAATTCATCCAGGCATGTTTTCATATTTTTTCCATGTTTGCCATTTTACTTGATAAAAACCAACACACAAACACACACGCTCAGACACACACACATATACAGCACATACACATTTGTATATTAGTTTATGTATGCTGCATTGTACCCACCAGTTGCTGAATGTGGATGAGTGGTTGTGCCAGCAGCACCACCAACTGTGGGGCCACCATCTTTACTGGCTGCCGTTGTTGTATCCGTAGCTTGATTTTGATTAACGACAAACGCCGAATTCTCCTCCTTGGTGATGCTCATGTAGTAGCACGTGTCATCCTTTTTCATAATGTGCCTGGGTCCCGGATTTAGCAGTATGGTGTCCTCATAGAATTCCGGCAGCTCGGCCGGACGCACACCCACCAAAGCAACCCCATACCTTTTTGTTATTAAGTTTGTGGCAGCATGCGAATAAATGTAAGAAAACATTAAAATATATAGCAGCTTTGACATTTTACATAAATTTCTCAATAAATGCCCCACTTCACCATTCAGACGTCGAGAGCATTGAAAGCAGTTTTGTTAACTAAAAAGCATTTGGGGGCATATCTGACTTACTTGCGATGCGAATGAAAGCTGGCATAGGTAAAACTTTTGCCCTCGTACTCCCCGAAGAAACGGCTGTCGCCGAGCACAATGTGATAAATTTCATTGCCCGAGCATTTGCCATAGAGACGATGCCACTCCTCAGGCGACTGTTGCCCCTCCCTGCGAAGATAATGGAGAACAGAAAACAAGGTTAACATTTTAAAAGCCAAAAAGGGGAAAGAAGTTTCGAGTTTCAAGATTCAAGTTTTGAGTTTCAATTGTTGAAACTCTCGTCTGGCCACAAAAAAAAAAAAAACTTTGAAGCGCGACTGTCGTCACGCCCCCTTTGCCGCCCACGAAAAAAAAAAAAAACACTAATTGGAATTCTTTACTTAACTAATGCGTCAAGTTTTACGCGGCGTATGATTAATCTGGCTTGCGTGTTTGTCGCCGCAATGCAAATACGGCCCTTAATTGAAGCCAGAGCAGAAAACGCACGAGCATTTTCATTCATTTACTTTAATTTGTTTTTCTCTTTGTTTCGTTTTTTTTTTTTTTTTATCTAACACACTCGACGACTAGGGAAATTTGCATAAAATACAATTTGGTGTCACACACAATTGCGCATTAAATTTAATTAAAACTCACACTTCAAATTAACGCTCTGGTCTATCGTAGTTTGAATGGTACTATATAATTTTAAATATGGCAAACATCTAATAGAAATTTAATTTGAATTAACAGTGCGATATAAAAGCTATACACTTATTGCTTGTAGGATAATACCGAACATATCTTCTACTAATTAAATGTGACTAATTTAAAGTGGTAATTCATTTTATTTTAGAGATATGTTATTAATAATTTAGATTTTGAAAAAAATAACTCTTCCCTACATGTGTACAATAAGTTCTACAGGGAAAAACAATCAAAAAGACTCAAATTTATTTATTTTTTTATTATTTTTTTGCTAATTCCGCTGATTTTGGTCAGTGCCTCGCACCTGTCATAATGAATGTCGTTTCTTGTATATACATATATTCAAAAATCAAATTTTACAAATTCCGCGGGACTTCATGGTCCTCTCAAGTTTCAACTAAATCGATTTATTACTAAGAATAGCGTCTATCCAAAGATAGATGAACCAAACGAAAATTGTTCGTACCAACTCAGAAACCTTCGGATACAGACAATCATTCACTTATATATATATATATATATATAAAATTAGCCAACTTAAAGATCATATAGATTTCGATTTGTCACACAAATAAACTGTAATAAAAATAAAAATATATTCTTGAAAGTAGGTTGGTAAAAACTATCCTAGCAGATTAAATTTTATGTCTCAACTATTCAGTTTTATAATTATAAAAGAATACTTGGTTGTTGTCCACTTAATGCATGTTTAATATAAGTAAAATGAGATTGGTAACATGCCCTCGGTGGTAATGTTTTACGGTATTTTTTTTTACTTTCATATTAATTATAATATTTTACATTAAAAATTACTTAAAAAATGAATATGAAAAAAATGATTTTAATAAGTTGACATGTTCTATTCTATTCTACAAAAGGGTTGCAAAAATATGCTCATTAAATGTTTCACACAATCTAGCAGAGAAATAATGATTTCATATCAAACAACATTTTTATACGATTATAGCCATAGTATATTGGTTTGGCCGTATGTATGGCGTCGTCTGTCCGGTCCGTATGAACCAATTTTTTGACACCCGTAAACTAGAGACTTGAAACCTTGCAATTATGTTTAACTATAACGGTACAGCTAAGTCCTAAGGCACGCCTACTAGAGTTTGGGAAATCAATAAATTCGATAACTGAAAACCGATTAAACCAAATTTTCTCAATTTTAGGGTTAGATAAAATTGGCAACAGATAGTCATTTCCCTGAAAAATTTCGATACGCAATCCTTCCGCCCCCATCATCCCTTCCTTGAAATTGGAAGCCTTTAGTTTTCACAGTTTTGCATAAAGCCACCAATTTTTCAAGACAGGTGACGGTTCCCCAGTCAAAACTTGGATGCAGCCCCTGATTCCCCCCCCCCCCCTAAAGCCACCAAATTTTGTTTCAAGATAGGTACTACGTTCCCCCAAAAATAATCAAAATTTTTACCATGTAGGAAGATAGATAGTACATTAAAAACATTTGATTCGAAAATTTTATGCCACGCCCACCCTGCCCCACTTTTACATTTTGAAGTTGACATGTTCTATTCTATTTTACAAAAGGGTTGCAAAAATATGCTCATTAAATGTTTCACACAATTAGCAGAGAAATAATGATTTCATATCAATCACTATTTTTTTTTACGAAAATGTGAAAAGAGACCAAAAGGTTTCAGTGACGTTTTTACTGAAGACGCGTTTGCGGAAAGAAACGCGCTGTTACGTTAGCGTTTGCAATGTACGAATGCAGAATCATACAACAAATATTTTATTAAATGTTTGCATTATATAGCAAAACACAAAAATATTTTCTGCTATTTGGCAATTTATAGGACGTGAGCAGTTATATACACCTGTACATCGACAGATCTGCATATTTTTTGTACTTTGTCTGTGAAGTAGTGATTTACTGACTGTTCACATACTGGAAATAGAAACAGAACACATTATACTAACGTCGCCACGAAAAAAATTATAATGATAACATAGTACGTGAGTTTTTTCTCAAACACTGTAAATCACTTTTAGGTTGATTTCACACCGTAATTTTCACTGTGCTTTTTTCATTTTACTGCCTTTTCGCATTGGGTGTAAATCAGGCTTTGCATTGAACAATTTGCGACTTGGCACGAAATGACAATCAGCTTTTTCCTGTGACAAAAACTAAAATGGCTACTTGAAAAACTTAATGTTCAACTTGATTAAGTCATGTTCAAGTTAAACGTAAAATTCATAAAAAGACAGAAGCGAAAAACCAGGTGACACATACTATTACTACATAAGATATGATTCATGTGATTGACGGCAACAGTGAATTGTGACGCATCGTTGACGGCAAAGCTGCTGACGCATGTGAGCTAAATGTTTTTTTGTGTGCCAGTTAACAGTTGACTGGACATTAGACAGGATATAGTATACTACTATATGATATACGTACTGTCCGCGTGACGTGTGAAGGAGGAGGGTGACCAATGTGCTGGCGCCGGGGCAGGTGCAATTGTTGGCGAGCAGCGCGTACTTGAACTCATCCTCGCAGACCACGTGCTCGGCGAACTTCACATGCAGCTTGTGCTCCGGTCTGTGGCAGAGCAAATTTCCACAGGATATGCAGCAGCGCATGAAAAATACATATATACATAGATTGGATTTATATATATTAATGTTGATGGGCTAGACGCACATTGGAGCAAGCAGTGAAAGGAATCGAATTAACTGAGCCGTGGCAAAGTGCTTCACACACACACACACACAAACACATACACTCACCTGAATATCTGCACATATTGGGGAACAATTGGGGCAAAGTCCTTGACTGCCCAGGAGCGCAGAATGGTGTGCTCATCGGCAGCTGTTTTATCGGCATAGTTGCGAGCTGCCAATATGAAGCATGCCTCCGCCTCGTTCATGCGCGCCCGCGCCAAGTCGCCATCCTTCAAACAGGAGCCCTGTCAAATGCCAAAATGTCATGCGTGAATGTCACAGCCAAATGTCGTGCCAAGGGTGAATGTGAATGTGAATGTGATTGTGAATGTGCAATTCAAAAATCGAATCACAAGTTGTCAAATATTTAACCAACCAACCTGAATGTAGATGACGCGCTGCGCCCAAATGGGCACCTGCAATATCATACGCATCGTCGTATCCAGCTCCATCGGACTGAGCAGCACCACATAAAAGTCCTGCAGCAATGGATGCGCATAAAACTCGTTCAGAAAGTCCATTATTGTATCCGCATGCAGCGTTGTGGAACACACAACCACATGCTTCTCGCTCTGAGCCCGGTGTGACGAATAGCTGCCGCCCAGTTTCTGTCGCTCCATCCAGGTGAAAGCCAATTGCTCGAACTGCATTGAAAGTTTGCAAAACAACAAAAATGAGTAAACAACCAAATAAATAAAAAACAAATTTATTGCTCGCATTTCGCTTCAGATACTTCTTCATCTTCCTTAATAAAATGGATTTTGGATTTATGCTTGACGTCTCAAAACATCTGAACGCGTTTATAGCTCGTACGTGCTCTAAATATTTATTTAAATCTTTAAGTCCATAATAGTTTTATTATGATGTAAATTAATTTTTAAATTTTTTCTCAATTTCCTGTTCAGTGTTAAATTACACCATACAATTAGATTATATTGATGGATTGATTACATTATGTTTTGACAGCGATGGCGTTTTTCTTAACTCGATTGCAGTTTGAGTTGCAGCATAAATAATTTTAATTAAATTTAAGTGCTTGCTACCGTTACAACGTTAAAGCATCGCAACACTCAAGCCAGCAAACAACCAACAACAATTTGGTCACAATGTTGCTACTGTTATTGTTATAGCTCTGGTCATAAATTGTGCGAACGCGTCGCGAACATTGGACATGCAGCTTGCGCTTGTTTGACAGACGCGTCTGCAGCCAGCGCCGAAAAGTATGCTACGACAAATCGAAAAATCGTTTGATTGATGCTCTTGTTTGGCCAATACTTGTCGAAGAGTCTGTGAGCAATATTGGGCCATAGAACTTTTATTAGCTGGTGCTAACAATTGCTCGTTAATTGTTTTAACCTAGAGGCAAGCGAGTGCATGTCGAGTCGAGTCGCGTCGAGTCGATATTGGCCATGAGTTATATTGAGACAGATTGATGACCAGTTGTATGACGACTCATCTGTTAATAGGTAAATTGATTGATTGATGGACTGAACACACTGGAAACATGGCAGCTAAGCAGCTTAAAACTGTGTTGTGCTTTTTTAGGCACGATAAATACAAATATTTGAAGCAGTTATATCTCAGATCATCCATCCCTTGTGTGTGGAGTATCTGAAGCAGTCAGGCATTAAATGCAGTTACTCACCTGCGTGGGCAGCACAATAAGCGCCACACAAATCATGATGACCATATACATTTGGGATGGCCAAATGTCCGGCACTAAATCGCCGTACCCAACCGTGGAGAAGGTCACAACCACGTAGTAGGTGCTCTGGAACAGATTCAAATGCCGATGTCCGGCGCGCTGAAAATGCTGTATACCACAGACACTAGAAAAAACCAGAGGCAGAAATCGTTTGCAAGATAGAGAGAGCCGACAGTTTTTGTTAGTTTTAGTGTGTTTTACCTGGTGAACACAAGGCACAGCAACGTGGCCGACAAAATGGTCAACTGCTGTGATAAAGCCGATTGTGATTTTTGCATGGCACGATGCAAATCGTTCTACAAAATGTTGCAAATGTTGAGTTAAGCAAAATAGTTATTTAGTTAGCCCAATTCCACATACACATGCAGATACTTACAAACATGTTCTCCAGCGAGCGCTTGGCCAGCCAGCAGTTAAGAAATATTGGTATGAAAAGATTGCGCAGCGGCGGGTGCACAATCTACAGCAAAAGTGAAAGCGCGATAATTGTTTAATTTATATGATTAAGAGCTGTATTTGAATTGTACTTACAGTTAGTGCAAAGGGTATTGTCGTTACTAATTCTAGTATGAAGTGAAATGAGAGTATTTGCTGCCATATGTTGCCCTGTGAAAAATTCAAAAGAAAGAGTTTGTTTATAGCAAAAAATATTTAAATTGTAACAAAATATTACGAGCCCAAAGTTGTATGCGAGGAAAATTTTAAAATTTCAATAAATCTTGAACTAACATTAGTCAGTTTACACCTGATAAACTTTTAACATAAATGTTTTTTGTTTGCTTTCTTTATACTAAGATTAATATTTTAGTAAGGGTCCGTAATGAAGGCATTTGCAAGATTTATTACTCACCTTATAGCCTAGATATGTAAGAACCAAAGATTGAGTTAACGACACCATGGCTAGAAGTAATTGTAGCACCCAGAGCACCGTTGGGCGGTTTACCCAAAGTATTGCATCCCAGTTAATAATTGGATTCTCCTGAAACGCCTCCTCTGTTAGCTTTGCAGAAATGATAAACTCTGTCTTATTGGCCACTTCGCAGCCATAGCTGAACACACACACACACACACACAGAGAGAGGAGGGAAAGAGCATAATAAATATTGAATGAATTTGGCTATTGAAAGTAATTTGTGTGTGGGTTTTGGCTTACCATGTTATAAATGTTGGATTTTTATCCAATATCACACGTATTATGTAGAGAACACACGACAGTAACTTAAGGAATAAATCGGCTATTCGTATGCGTAAGCCTTGAACGAGAAAGTAGCACAAAAAAAAACACAACAAAATTTGGGTCAACAACTAAATTACATGAGTTTGTTAGTTTACCTTTTATCTACCTAACCTTTTTCGGTCAGCTCCTAACTAACCAGCTGACCACCTGACTGACTGACCGACTAACCGACTAACTAACTGGGCACAAAACCCACCCACCGAATTGACTGACAGACAGTTCAACTATTTATTTGTCCCCCAACCATTCAGTACCTGTTTACCTGCACAATTATTTCGTATCCAAATCAATATTTACTTAAGTATATTGCGTCTGCTCACGTTTTTTTCTTTCTGTTTTTCACTGCCAATGAGACATTGGTTGTTGTTTTTGGTTTTCCGTTTATTCATTATTGAGTTACACGTGTTTTCCAATTGATTCGACTGTTTGTTCGGGCTAAGATAACTTTAATCGTCCCAGCATTCAAAGGCCCTTCTGCCAGGATATTTTAATTAGATTTGATCGTAATCAAGTTAAATAAAGGTACAGTTATACTTCTTCATATCTAACTTGAATTGAATCTCTATAAAATGTGCTTTAAACATTCCTAATGTTATTTAAAACAAGGGAAATACAGCTACATATTTTATTTAATTTGTTGACTTACAAAACGATTTTAATCAGAAAACCATTTCTAACATAAGCATTTTCGTTTTTCCTTTAACCACTTAGGTTCTCTGTTTACTTGCATAAAATCACAAACACAAGCGCAATCAATAATATTGTTTGGCTTTTCCATATAACTGGTTAAGCAAATTTGATTCTTTACCAAATTTTGTTTGCAAGCATAATAGAAGTGTGTGTTTTAAAGGTTTCCAATTATTATTTAACATAATTGTTAATGGTTTTGCAATTAATAATTGTCTTTGGTTGCTATTTCATTTGTTGTATATAAATATCATAGCATATATGATAAAGCATAAGAATGTTTAAAACAAGTCAAATGTGGAAACATTTCTAATTAAAACTGATGTGGAAATCGAATAGACAAGAACATTCTGAACATTCTGTAAACTATTCTTAGAATTGTTTTCAATGGAATCAGACTTTAAATCAATAAGCTATAATGAAACTCTGTAAATGTTAAGTTTAAAAACAAAATAAACGAATATTGACGAGGATAGAAAGTTTTGTTTATAGACAGGCAGACGGACGTTTATTGCGCAAAGTCAAAATACTTTTTATCTGTATTAATAAAATATGACATTCGAAATACTTACTTGAACGCTGGTTCTTAATGAAATAGAGTTGCAGTCTTTCTTTGAATGTGTTTTCATTCACATAGTACTCCACACGCACTCTGCAAGAAGAAAGAAGAAGATAGAAGTTTCAACTTTTAATTCGATTCAATTTAAATGTCAATACAGAAAGAAGCCTATTATTCATTGCATTCTTATGTGGCTTATGTGGTAAATAAATGAATAAAAAGGCATTGCTCAAATCAATTTGATTGAGTATCGATAAAATGGCAATTGAATTCGAGCCGCTGCACTTGACAACTGATGCGCTTACTTATCACATTAAATTATATGGAGCATAACGTGAACGAGCAGCGAACATCAAATAGGTTGCCAATGGCAGCTATTTTCTCACCATTTACAACTTCCACTCTCACTTTCTCACGTTCTGTTCACCACCGGATGTCTATTGACAAAGTGGCATGCAACGAATGCCACACAAGTACATTTCACAATGTCAGTGTGTGTGTGTGAGTGTGAATATTTAGATGCCTGGCAGAATAACGCGCATTGGACAACAACAGCAACAGCAGATGCCACAGCAGATGCCGCAGCATTTCCTTTGTAGTATATAAGCTCTTTACTTTATGCTTATGCTGTGCACACTCCTTTACAGAATAATATACACGGGCATAGGTGTATAAAAACTCTTGAAAACCGATACATTTCGAAAGAAGTTCTCAGTATGCAAACATTAAAAGAAGTAAGGTATTATAACTATATCTTCCTTACAACATCAACTTCTTAAATATATTGAAGTTAAAGTTAGAATTAGTATATACACCAGCAGCCTAAGTTTTCTTTTACATATTCCATATAAGATAAGGCACCGATAATAAGAGAAAACGCTCTCCTGTAAACTTTGGTTATTCCTCATACGATACTTTCGAGGAAACCCTACGATATATTAAGAAACAATGTAACAGCTTGTTTGGGATATGCAGAAGAAAATTTACATTTTTGGTGTAAATAATTATATTTTCCAGTTAATGTGCTGTGAATAGCAAAACCTTAAAATCTCAATTTTAACATAAGGTAAAATACAATACTTACCTATGATGTTAATATCTTAAAATAATTGTGATTGTCTAAAAAAATGTAATATATTTTTAGCAAATATCTCTTAAATTAGGCAACAATTTAAGCCCCTTCTATCCCTTAGCTTATTTGCATCCTTAGTCTGCTTTCATGCACCATCAGCTAATGTCTGTGCTTTAGTTTTACACTGAAGTTGCTCGTGCTGAACCGCTGGCTTTCAAGTTATTTTTTCTTATTTATTGGCACATCTGGCACTAGTGCAATAGTACGAGTGAGCGTGCTACGAAGCGTTAATATTTATGCAACAAAATGGAAACGTTTATTTTGCAATTGCAACGCAGCTGACAACTTGAAGGCATAGAACGTTTGCAGTGAAAGCTGCTGCTTGCCACAATAAAGCTTGCGGAGACTCTTGTATTTTGCGACTTGTAAACACTTAAGAGGCATGACCATAATTTACAGCGTTTTGAGTGCCAAGCAAATAGCAGAGAGAGAACAGGACATTGAGGCAGACGTTGGTTCAACACTTGACTGTACCCGACATGTCCTAATGCTAAGTCTCTGTCTAGGCCGGTTGTTAATTAAAGACGTCGCATTTAAAGTGAGTGCCCAGAACAGAACAAAAGATAGAATACAAATGCGAAAAACAATGCGAACAACCTTTACTTTTGTTTTCCAGTTAACAGTCCAACATTATGAACTAGACACCAAAAGAGCTGTGAATATTCATGTCAAGGTTAATGCACGCATAGATAAAGCAAACGCAGTTTGTTTGCCGCATGCCGCATGCCACATGCCGCAGCCCGTTATATAAACGGCACCCTTGGGCAGCAAGTGGCAAAGTATCAAAGTGGCAAGTGCCAACCAGCTATGCCTCAAAACGTGGCACTGCATACAGTCAACTCTGAACCCAAACAATATTCACCAGACGGAAATTCGCTGATGGAGTTCATTTTACTTGGCCATTGAACGCGGCACAATAAAACAACTTGCAGCTGATTGTGATATTTGTGGTGGCAGCTTAAGCTAGCAACATTTGCAACAAGCAACATCATCTAAGACTTGTTTTAACAACCCGACCCTTCTGGGGCCAACAAACAATGCCAAAGTTCAGCAAACAGCAATTGAACCCAGGCGACTGTGACTTTAACCCAAGCAACTTGATTGTTCAATGACCCTAGTTTAGCTAATGTTACTAGATTAATTCAATGCAAATCTAGATCTGTGGGTAACCTTTTTGCTTAACAATTTATTGGAGTATTTATAATTTGTAGCATTTAATAAGGCTGACATCAATTAAGCCAAAAAGGTTAACTAATGCCAAATAACGGCTGAAATAAACAAAGGGCATCAACAAAGAGTTTCAAATAACATACAAATAAATTACAACAAAAGTCGGCTGCTGTTACTGAATTGCAGTAGCCCTTTTAAAGTTTTTTGAAAAGTTTAAGAAATGCATAAAAAACACAAAGAACAGCAAATACTACAACATGTTCATACTATATATAAAGTTTTTGTAAAAAATCAGGTTTGGGTGAACGCAATGCAAATATTTGCACAACCAAGGACATATAATTGAGAGAAAACTAAAGTTGAATGCAAGTTGATATAAAAGTTTGTGGCAACAGTTTGTCAAAAGATTTATATTTGTATGTACAAACATTATTTGCGTGTGTTTTCTGGCAGAACTTGGCTGAAGTTCGTTATTATTTTTTCTCGCTAAGCTGAAGCACTTGATATAATGTTTGCCTTGTGGCACAGCAAATTGCGTGCTAATGTGTTTTTGTTGCTTTTGCATCATTTAATTATATCGTCAGTTTTAATGTTGATATTACATTTTAAAGCTGAGCCTTCGGGTGTTTTACTGCCTTCCATTCATGTATATAGAGTATATTGTGGTGTTGCCTTTTATTGATTTTTAAATGTGATTTGGCAGCTTTTTTTTGGGCATGTAGGTACGCCAGGTTGAAAGCTAGCTGGCATTTCTATTAGCAACAGCATCGTGTTTACAAGCTCTCCGATTTGATTACAAAACTTGATTAAATTTCACTTTGAAACGCATTTTTTGTCCCTCTTAAAGGCGAGTGGCAGCCAGCCACCGAAATCAAAGCTCATCAAAGCGCCCCATGAAAACCCTGACACAACAATACACTGTTCAGCCCGTTCATGCCACTTAAAAGCAGTGTTACACAAAAGGCCTAATGACCACCACACAACACAACATGCCACAACAACAACAACAGCTCAAAGGAGTTCTTTTCTGTTTGAGTAGTTCAAAGAGCTGGTTCGATGCCTAAAAATCCAATTGGTTAACGTTCACGCACTTTAAGCATAGGTTTATAGCCACGGAATGTCGTTACTTGACCTAAGAAATAGAAGAAGAGAGACACATGGCGACTCTCGCGCTTAAATCTCTGGAGTTGAACCAATAAAAAGACGCTCGAATAAACTCAGAAGGACATAAAACAAAAGCGAGTGCCGCTTAAAAAGGATCCATCTATTCTTCAGCGTTCATTTGGTTTTGTGTTAAGTGAAGTCATTCATTGCTCAAACGCATTCGAAAGCATAAAATGTTAAAAGCTTTAATGGCAAAGGCGTCTTAGTGCAGTGCTTAGATAGAGAATCGTGTTGTTAAATGTTTTATGGCAATTGTGTAGAAATTAATCACACGGCGAGAAAACTCAGTATTTTAAGCTTCAAGGTAAATTTTGTTTTACACACAACGGACGACCCCAGCCCAAAGGCAGTATACACAAGTTACAGCCCACGCCCGGCCAGCCCAACAAACCAAACCAAAAACCCCAACCAAACCCGGACCTCCCCAGCAACACAAACAAAAACACGTCGAAGGGGCGGACGGGCACCAAGCCCTAAACAACCGAGTCCATAGGTTCGGGAAAAGCAGGCCATCACCATACGGTCACCCATACCAAACAGACAGGAACAATACCCAACACCCCAACCACCCATAAACCCCGGGCGAGGCGTCATCAAATCACCCACAAAAGCCCGGCACATAATTAAGCCACATAACACACCACACAATTAACAGGCGCATATTAACCATCCAGGGCATCCAAGCAGGGGAGGCAACAATAAACAAGCCAAAACAAGACGGCCAAAGCCTCCGTCCTCAAGGGGAAAACTATCCAACTAACAAAAGGAGCGCCACCGCCGGACACCAGTTGGTTGAGGACACACCCAGGCAGTACAAAACAACCCAGGCATAATAAACACACATATACAACAACACACAGAGTTGCAGTGGCCACAAAAACGTACACCACGGTACGAGCGCGGGCGAAACACCACACCCCCAAGGCAGGCGCGCCTACCTACCAAAACAGATTGCCTCCCAAACCGCCAAGGAATCCAGAAGCGCTAATACGCCGAAATGCACGCGCAGCCATGTCGCATGAGGCAGCACGTGGCAACAAACCCACTCAGGTCAAAAAGAATTAAAGTCACCCACAAAAGACACAACCCCCACCCAGACCCAACCAAAACTTTGACCAACCTTGCGGCAAGACCTGGGAATCACCCAAAACGTTACCTGCCCACACAAAGCACGTCGCGGAGATGGGCAAAACAACAACGCGGGCATAACAAAGAGCACCATTCACCCCCAAAAAGCAGTACGCATAGCCCCATCGCACGTGCAGATCGGACCAAACATACAATATCAAAATCCAATGCGCCACACCCATATAGTCAGGCCCCACTAAATCCACACGGCAATGGGCACCAGCAAAACAACACAAAACACCACACCACTCCAGGCCTCTAAGGCATTAAACAAAGGGTTTCCAAACATCCCTAACCCCAAAAAAAAGTCCCATGCCAGAGAGGTTGGTTCTATATTAAGTCTCCAGACTATATCATGACGACAACGCCATAAAAAAAAAAAAAAAAAAACATATAACTAGCCCAGCCGATTATTTCTAAAGCAGCGGTTATACTGTGGAACTAGTCCGACAAGCGGAGCATCATGAGATCGGACATGTGTTCTTCTTTGCGTTCCACACTTCATAATACAGAATAGTACGAAATTTATCACGCGACCCCCTAAGGTATGCAACATATTCTTGATCAACATCAACATCCGTTCGTCTGTCTAAATTAACAAAAACTGAAGACTGCTTGAGACTTTAGATTTGAAACAAATATTTTATTGCGTTCTAATTTATTTTTCATGTTTTCAGAAATATCACAGCTCACTCAAAGTTTACTTGCTTATATGTGTAAATAGTGTTATTTTCTTATATATACCCTTGCAGATGCTCACTTGACCTACTATAGCTTCAATTTGTGCTCAAAGCTCAAAGCACAACTTAAAGTACTTAGTTTAGCAAGAATTTTCTTCACACACACACACACACACACTATTGTAGTATTTGTGTGATGTGTGCTTTTAGTTGGAATTTTATTAGATTTGATTACTAATGGCAATCAGGTTATGATTGCTACTTAAATGCTTTTCTATTTTACTTTACATTTAGTTGAGACGCGTTTCGAAAAGCGAAGAATGGCGGCGAATGCTTTAAAAATCAATATAGAGAACAAAAATTGAATTAACTACTCTGCTGCCTGCGTATACGTAATTCGATTTCGTTCAACAGCACCAGCACCATCGAATAGCATTTGTTGCCTTTGTTTCAAGGCAGTCAGGGTGCTCTCCTCTTATATGGTCTTATATATACATACCTGGGAATACGATCGTAGGAGTCCCATGATGATAGACAATTGTAGGACGAGTTGCGACTGTTGCCCGCCATATTGCATAATAGATGATCCATTGGCCAGTCGTTTTTGTGTTTTTAGTTCAAATTAATTACTACACTAACATACACACACACACTCACACACACACACATACAACCTGCTGTATGTGTGTGTGAATATTAAAAGTTTATAGTTTTTGATTGAAACTAGATGCAAGCGGTTTCACTGATTAGTATCAAAATTTTGCATGTGGTTGCAAGGCTTTTAGTTTTATTACGTGTCACTTCATATCTGACGGATTATTATTATTATTATTTATATAATTTTGAAGTTGAGCCAGTTATAAGCAGTTAATTTGAGAGAGCGTTTTCAGTTTAGTTGCTCAATAATTGATGAGGAGAAATTTGTATTGCTTTAGTTGCAGTATCTAAATGGAATTTTCGATGTTGCCCAAATATATACTTTAAGACAGTTGGCTGACAGTTCCGGAGTACAGTTTAACTTTAATCAAAATTGATTGCCTGCCTGCAATTAATTTGTTGTTTGAACACGCAATTCAGAACGCAGCGCACACACGCCCTCATGAACACCACAAACACACACACACACACACACACACCCTCGCACACTTACAGATTTCAACATGATTTGTCTCTGCACGTGTGTGTGTGTGTATGTCTATGTGTGTGTGTGTAAGTGCGTGTTTATCGTCAATTGTTTGCACTTTGGTCATTCAGGGAATTTATTGACGCCGCAGCCTTGAAATGAAAGCATGAAATGGGCAAATCGCAATCGTTATGCTAAAACTGACACTATCCACATGTGTCGCTCATTTCATAGTGTTGTTGAACTATTTCATATACAAATACCACAGATAACTGATACAAACTTTTTTTGTAGTGAAGTTTGATTATCTCTGAAAGTTTATACACAGTTTTGTATATTTTCTTATGTGGATATATTTTAAAATGAGTATTAGCCCAATCGAACAGAAACTTAAACATTAAATATTTGCCACTCGGGAGAGATGGATTATTCAATACAACACATGTAACATTATTTGGGAATTTTTATGAATTATGTATACAATTTAAACTAAGTTCTAACAACATATTATCTGAGTTTTAAATAAACTACTGGGAAATTAAAGCATTGTAGCTCAGTACCTCAGTAACCAGCCAGAACAAACTATTCTATTCATACAAATATGTGGAAAATACGTTCATTTTTCGTTCGTTTTGCGGCAGAGTTTTTTTTTTTTTTTTTTTTTTTTTTTTAAACAAATCGATTATGTCCTTTAGTTGAGTTGAATGTCGATGCATTTTTAGCGGAACAGCAAGGAGAAAACCATATTGGTTCCAATTAAAAATTACATGTTTTTAGGCTTAAGTTCTTATCAAACACTTTTTTTTATTTTAAGCCCAATACCTTTTTGATTTCAGTATTTACAGCTGCTTGGATTTTGGTGTATTTAATGCAAGCTTTTTTTTAATCTTCTTTACCCCACACAGTCATTAAGCGTACTTACGCAAATTATAATTACTTCTTTGGGTCTTCCCTTTTGGGTCACGTACGCGACAAATTTGATAAATTGCTAGAATTAATATCGATTAAGGGTTATTTGCAGAGCACTTGTAATTTTAAATAAACTTATTGAGCAGAAAATTGTATAATTTATTCTCATTATTGTTTGAAATTTATTTTTATACATTTTAATTGGCATTTAGTTGCGTATGTTTTTTCATTTTCACCATCAATAGGCCTGAATGCCATTAATTGCTCTAAATGTGTACACAAAAAGGACCAAAAACGACTGACTGATTTATTTAAAACACAAGTACAGAAGCAATATAGCAAAACAATTTTAAAATTTTTATCCATAATAAGTATATTGCACAATATACTGTTCAAGGTCGTCCTTATATATATCTATATTTTTGTGCTTATAAATATTTGAGTAGCTTCGAATCTGCTTTGTTGTTATGATTTATTTATGTGTTAAACAGGACACGTAATGCGGACAATTTGGCGCCGCAGGAGAAATGATAATGCAAATTATTTGATTTGTCTTCGTTTTGACACTCAGCTGGCGACCACAATGCGAATTTTGACTGTGTGTGGCTGAAATGTCAAAGTGAAAGTCATCAGACGTGATCCAGAACACACAGCACAAAGCAAAGAGCAGAGTGCAGCACTTAGAATTGAAAGAACAATAGCGACTAAGTGACATATTGATAAATGACTGGAGCGCCGGCAAGTCAAATCAAAACCACAAATACCACAGACGGCCAGCAATTTGTTGGCTTTTAGACCAGGCCAACGCAGCAGTCTTTAATGGCTAAGCAACATTTGGTTTTTTAGGTTGTTCATAATGGTTTTTGGCTCACTGCTTGAAGCCAGTTTAATCCTTAAGAGCTCGACACAAAGAGCTTTAAATTGTGCCTTCTGTTGCGACTTTATATATTCAATTTTAAATTGCTGTCTCAAACAGCTGCAATTTATGGCCTCCTTTCTTTGGGCGACTTGGCTCAAAAGGCCAGCCTTCTTTTCAATTAAAAAATGTTATCGCTCTCTGCTCTGGTTTTTATTTTATATTTGACAAGGACATGTATCGATTTGTAATCGCCTCATGCATATTTAAGTTGGAGCTGCAAGTTTACACTAGAACACGCTTTGTTTTAGAAACATTTAATTGGTTTATTATACTGAAATACAAGTTTGATTATGTGTTTCTGACTGTGAATAAACTGTGTTAAACGCCGTCTATCTTTATCAAGTTGCTGCTAACTTTTTAGACATAGAAACTTAAGGAACTTGAAACTGATAGCTTTTCTTAGCTAAACGGTTTGTTTAAAAATGGCTCAGAATTGCTCAGTTAATACTATTTAAATATTATTGCTTTGAGTCCTTGCACTATAATGGGGTTTTTTACACTTAAACATTTTCAAAAGCTGAATAAGTAACTGACGAATTTGCAGTGATTAATTACTGTTTTTTCAGGTAATCAATAACTCAGACATAACATAGCTGGCGTTACCTTATTTATATTCAAAGAAATTGGAAACTGCCACTAAAACACTTTTTATGCTGTTGCCACGTGCTTGATGGGTGTGTTTTGTTTTTTTTTTTTTTTTTTTTAGCGATTGTTGCTTTTGTTGTTGTTGCTGTTTTGTGTCACTGAATTATATTATACGGCTACTGTTTGTGTTGTTGTTCAACTAACACAAATGACACTGCGTCAATTACATTAATTACCGCTTACTTAATTAAAAGGGAGAAAAATGTGTTAAAAGGGTATCAAGAAGGTGTATGTAACAGGTTGATGGTATCACCTCTAACCCAATAAGGTAAATTCCTAAGGAATCAATTTAATGACATCAGTCTGGCTGTTTAAGGTAGTCAATCACAGACATTCGTTTCGACCAAAAAACATTTATTATTTAACACAACAAAATTGGTTTACAAACATTTATCATTTTATGGTATGCATAAATTGCAGTTTCTTATCGCTGTTCCTATCAATCATAATGGGGGACTGGCACTTAACCAAATTGCACATGCACTGAACACAGTACATATGTTCAAAATTGGAGCAAGTTTTGTTATCTCGGAAATACCATGAGTTTTGTTTGCACAACGTGGCGTATGAGTTATTTCCGAGCAAACTTCATGCGACAGTTAATTTTAGAACAAAATGCTGTCTGTCTGTGTGTGCTTGGTATGCTCACAGCTCATTAGGTTCATCGATTTCCACATTCATAAAGAAGACACCCACACAATCAACTAATCGAAAAAAACACAGAAAGACATGTGCTCAACTTTGTTTAAATGCTGAAGAGATTTCTTTTGCAGTGCATTGAACCGTAGAAAGGACTGATTTTACATGTTCCCTGGATTCTCCATGCACAAAGTAGTATATAATACATATAGAACATTCGCATTGTGTAAACTAACAAACAAATTAATTTGGATAGCTTTTGATGGCTGCGCATAAAATTTAAATTCAAATTCAAATTTCAATCCGTCGCATTTCCATTGTGCAGACTCAGAGCTTTGGGCCTTTGTTTCGTCCCGACACTTTAGACACCAACAAAATAACAAAAATAATATTCTAACGCATTGTAAGCATAAACTGGTGACCTTTGCAGTCATCAGTCGTCAGTTGCCAGTTGACCGCCAACGAACCAAACGAATCAAAGGAACCAAAGGAACTCCGACAGCGCGGAACTCCAATCCTCAAAAGACGTCACAGTTCGTGGACCCACATTTGAGTATTTTATTTGCTTTGGGTCTTCTTTTCTGCTGACACAAGTTCGTTTTAATTTATTGCTTGTTTCTAACATAAATGATTTTATTCAAAGAAAACTGCGCTGATAAGCTAGAAATTTTCTAATCGATATTTAACACAAGTCTAAAAAGTTTAATAAAATTACCTCGAACCAAACCAAATACTCATATTCTTGAGAAATCCGTTGATATTACTGAGTACCAACTTGTCAAAAAAGTAGTTGGCAATTTTTACGATACAATTGGGGAAACTGTTTGATCGATTCATTTCCAACTTTTCTAAATCATTCGTTCCGAATACAAATACATATCCTAAAAGTTAAAGTGAATTCGGTGTGTATCTTAAAAGAGAAATATGGCTTTATATATAAGTTAATTTATTTTTCGATTTCTTTAAAAGTAACCTCTTTTCTGCATGTTCACTCAACTGAGAATGTTGGTTTTTTAAGGTCAACTCAACTCATGCAAATCACGTATCCCAAAGATTTTGCTAATTACTTATTTCACAAATGTTTGGCATGCAAGTTTTGTCCGCAATTTTAGAAAAATAGCTAAACATGGCCAAATCTACGTGTATTTAAAAATTATAAATGGGGAAGCAAGATTATTTTCAGCGATTTTACCTTAAAAATATGCTTTTAAAGTATTTGAAGTAATAAAATGTTTTTGGATTCGATTTGGCTTTAAACACCATGAACAAATAATAAAACAGATTTTTGACTTATTATAATTTTCATTTAACTGTAACTCAATTCAAATTAAGTTACTAAAAACTTTATATTGATATATGTGTATAAATTAGAATATTCGCTTTATCTAGAAAACATTTCAAAAAACACGTAATCCGTTGATGCAAAACAAATTGTATACCCCTGCAAAAGGGTAACGTCCATAAAAGTACTTTAAGCCATAACGTTTTGATTTGCTTTTGGCAGTAAATGTGCTTCGGACTTTTGTTTTATGACTTTGTGTTGCATGAAGTCAGCTTTATAGCATGCCTTTGTTTTATGTGCAACACATAAATCTGGAACGGAATGAATGTATGATGTAGAGATGGTAAATTTTCCCAGATATGTCATTCGAACGGGTATGAAGGCTTTCATTTTTTTAATACATATTTAATATTGCAAAATGAATTGCTCGAGTACTACACCTACATAGTTACGAATATTACAATGACCAAATTAGCATAGCAAATAGTTTGCGATAGCACATTGGCATTTCCCACGCGAACCAATAAAACGTGCAGCAACAACTTGGCCAACTTGCGTGCTTCGAGTAGAAAGCTTGGCAAACCGCCAGCAAAACGACGAGTTTTAGGAAGGTTATAGTCAGTGGAAGAGACAATAAGTATGTGTGAAGGCAGGCAATAGGCAACAGGCGGCACGCCTTGACGCTGACAAAATGCGCAACAGTTTAAAGTAGGCGTCGACAGTGCGCAGGGCGCGACTCGTGACACACAGCCAAAGGAAATGCCCTATGATACTAGCACATGGGCAAACACAAGACTTTGAATACACTGTGCAAAAAGAAACAAGCAGTTATAGATAATAATAATAATAATCATTATGAGTTAGATAAATATTGTGTATACGTAAAAAGGGTTCAGAATATCTTGAAGTCAAGCATTTTAAACTTTTCCATCGCATTCTTAGTTTTTTTTATTGCTTATGCACATCAAGTTTTTTCTCACTGCAATAATTTTCCAGACATTCTCCCCTTTTGGCAAACTGTTGCTTAGCCAAGAAGGTCGAGGCTCTGTATTTAATCGTGCGGAAGCAATCGTTGGCCGTAAAATGGCCAATTTGCCCAAATGACGTCATTATAGCGAGAGCCGAGAACAAACGACAAGGAGAAAAAACACAAATGTTAAAGGAGGAATGCCCAACGAAAAAGAAAGGAGCAATGTACGGAAAATCTGTCCACATAAATCAATGCTCTAAACATAGAAAAAAAAAAATAAATAAAATAAAAGAAATATATACGGCTCGCGACCTTTTCTAACAGCAACAACAACGAAAACGAGAGTCGAATTATAAGATGAAGAAATAATGTGACAAGAAATGCGAAAATGTGTAAAGTGCGGTCTGAAACAGAAAACAGCAAACTTAAGTAAGCAGCAAATTTATCACTTGAGCAGCTTAATGACACTTAACAAACAACAAACAAACAAAGGACCAAGGAACACACAGCACAACACAACAAAACACAACACAAAAGCGCATTACAAAGCGTTTAGCACTCCTTCTCTTTCTTTACCCCCACTCTGCTTTCTCTACTCTTGCCTTATTCCTTTGTTTTCCTGTCAGTTTTTTGCGGTGCTGCGTGCATTTGAGCGTAAGTATGTAAAATTGAAATGGCCAACAAACTCGCACACAAATCCATAACACACACACACACACACACACACACATGCATAGGTGAAGTGGGCGCCACTGAAACTTAAGCGATTGTTTATGACTTCGCCAGAGAGAAGGGCTATGAGGGGTTAAATTAAGTCATATAAATAGGTAACCAACGCAGCTCATCATAAACTTAATGATTCTTTTGAACTATTAGCTGAATTGTGAGAGACATTAAGCGTTATTCACATTAGTTGATGAGAATGTTAAGAATTTCAGTCATTAACGAAACAGTTGCTTATTTTTTAAAAGCGGAAGTTTTATACTATGCTAAATGTAAGTACATTCCAACAAATTCGAGGAAAGCTATATGAACTTTTTGTTTACAATAAGCATGATCCGTTTAAGACCCATATTTAATAATCTACATAAAAATTCGTTATAGGCCAACCAACCTTTCTGTAGATTTAATGGGTAAACATCAATTTGCATAGCTAATAAAGCTAAAGAAAATTTAACAAAATTCAAGAAAATCTTTTATTAAGCAGCTCAACTTTGAGCAACGAGTTTCTGCCATTTTTGATCTTCAAGACTTTTTTTGGCTTTAAACAAAACAAATTGTATGCTAATACAAATGCGCACATATTTAAAATTTGTATTTCTATTTTTGGGACTCAAAAGGCGAAAAAGCAATTTGCATGTGCAAAATGTTCATCGTTGGCGCTCTTCTGTTTATCCTACATATAAAATTATTTGTCATTTATGTGCAAAGCGACAACTGAATTTTGTGTGTTGTGGATTAGAATTATGTGCCAAATTAGGTTATTTGACATTTCAATGAGCAAATATTTGCACAAATACATACGTTGAAGTGTGTGAAGGTGTGTGTGTGTTGTACACCTGAATGATTAGTATGATTTTATTTTTTCCACTTTTCGGCTTGGAGCTTAAAGCTTTAAGGTGAGTGTCTGTGTGTGTGTGTGTGTGTAAGCTGTCAAAGCTAAAGCATAAATGGCTCTTAAAGTGCCACCTTCTCCCATATACATACACTCTCACTCAGTCAGTGTTGTTTTGTTTTTATCTGCTCTTGTCAGTTAATTTCAGTTCAAGTAGCCATTAAAACAATCATTTCGACGCTTAGGCGTCCACCCACACACACCAACCACACACACACACACACACACCAACCCACACACACAGAGCATGCTTCGATTTTGATGTGACAAGCTTCATTTTTTTTCTTTTATGGTTAGCCATTAACAGCTTTGGCTTGTTGTTACATCAGCCATATAATAAAAACAATATTACCGAATCCAAGTAAAATAACTCAATTATGTGGTCCCCAGGCATAAACTAACACTCGGGTCCACATATCCTAATCTTTCTCCTCTTCTGTTGTAGCTTTCTTGATTCGGTCTTAAAACTTAAGCCATTCGACAGTTACTTGGTTATTAATATGGCAGCCAATTAAGTCAATGTACATAAACTATATATATATTTCGATATGTGTAGTTTAAGTTTGTGGCGTTCAACATGTGGCACGTGTCAGCTATTGGCTTAGAACAGTGAACTTGTAAAAGTTGAGGATAAGTTTTCAACTTTTAATTCCACGCAAAGTCAATTTGTCAGTGAACTTGACACTTCTTTAAAAAAGGCTTAAACTGCAACAGAAACAACCAGCCAACCAACTTAAAACTAACTTTTTAAGGTGCTTTAAGTCTCTTTCTCTCTGAAAAAGTCAAATATCCTTAATAAGCTTATTTAATCAAATTAATGAACTTTGAAAGTAACTTTGAAAAATACTATTTTTTATTTGATATTTTTATACTCTGATACCGAAGGTGAAAAGCTTATCGGTTGATATCGGTTTTGTGCAATGTCCGTCCGTCCGGATAAACGCGCGTTCCTCCGACACCCTTAAAGCTAGAAAGTTGAAACATTGCAAATATCTTGGTCCATGTCTGCGTCAGACAAAATGTCAATATATAGGCGCTAAGCTCACTGGGGGCTGTGAAATCGATATCAAGTCGATAAACCACGATGTCCAAATCGATAAAACACGCATATATCTTACATGTTAACCGCTAGAGTTACCAAATTCGGTAGGAAGATAGCTTTTGACATTCCTCAGAAATCTGCATCAGATTTTGATGCCACGCCCACACCTGCCACGAAAGTGCGTGAAGATAGATGGTGACATCTACCAAACATCGACACCAAAAATCTGGACACCACGCCCACCTCTGCCGCCCACCTTTTAAAATCGGGAATTCACTTATTTTTCACAGTTTTTAAGCAAGAGTCATTAAATTGGGTAACAAGATAGCTGGTAATGTTCCCCACTCAGCCTTTTCCTGCGGCCTCCGCATTTCCCCTTTGTGAGCAGACTCCTTACCATTACTTTCTTTTACTGGTATCAGAGTATTCCGCAGTCGGTTGCGTCCGACTGCAACGTTATCACTTGTTTTGCTTAATTTTGTAAAACTTTCACGCAATTTAGATAAACATTTTAGGTGTGATAGACTCCTAATGAAGAATAATATGTTATCTATTGATATTGATCAAAATTAATATTAACAAAATACTAATATTAATCACAGTGTTTCACCAAGTATGAAAAATGTATGCTTTATAATGATTTTATTTTTAATTCCCTTTCTGATGATTGGCTTTGAAATACTTCATATCTTATCCAACGTTTTGTTTTATTTTTTGTTGTTTCGCGGTATAAAGTTTTTTTTTTTTTTTTAAATTGAAGTAACTTAAGATTTAAACATGAAATTATTTTTATTATTATGCACTTGTTCTGTACTTGTAAGCCGGCGGCGGACATTTACTTGTTGTAAATTCATTTGAGACAACCAAAAAAAAAAAGAAGAAGCGAGTAAGCTTTGACAATCATGGTCCAATCATTAGTAGATGTAATTCTTCCAGAAGTTCCGCATTGTTTCGAATTCTCTCGAACTTTTGGGAAAACCAAGAGTATCTTAAGGAAATCTCAATAATGTATTGATGTTTTTTATAGTACATTTTGAATTAAGCTAATTAATATTTGCATTCAAAACCATTCGTTATTAGCACCTTGAAATACCTGTCACAACCGTAAAACACTCCCACACACACACACACACACACACCGAAACACAAATACACAGCCGTAAGTGGACAAATATCGCGCTATCCGTTTTACTATTGGTGAAATGTTCTTTGGTTTTTAGGTGCCACAGAACTACAGGCTCGCGTCCTTTGCAGTTGTTGCTTTCGTACGCGTTGGCACAGGAATAACGACTGAGGCGAAACGAGCTTGGGCCCATGAAATTGTACCCGATGAGGCCAAAACTCACCACAGGCCTCAACTCTGTGTGGTGGGATTAAAACATCTGTTTGTCCAAATGGCGCCAAAAGCCGGTCAGCTATTTGTTTATGTTTCGCGCTGAAAGCGAAAGAGAGAGAGCGAGGACGTAAATGAAAGTGAGTACGAAAGCACGGAGCGAAAGCTCATCGTTTAAGAGCAGCTGTTAACAGCGTAAGAGAAATTGAGCTGTTAGTCGAAAGCTTTACTTGTAGTTGTTGCCAACTGAAATTCAAAAAGGATGCAAGACTTAACCTTGGACAGCTAAAGTTGCAGTTAAATCATTTTTAAGTCACCATTAAAATAGTAAAATACAAAAGTAAAGTTGCTTTATTTCAAATAACTGGTATACGTTGTACGTATGCAGTTCTTCTCATTATAAATGAGTTTAATAATGATTGAATCTCAAAGCCTAAATTAGGTAAATTTACTCTTTTGTAAAAACAAAACTACTATGAAATGTAAGCTTTATAGCCTTTAAAGTTAGGTCTGTGAGTTGATAAACTATCGACAGTCACTCATATATGTATGTGTACAAATAGATATAAAGATATCTACATATTTGGTTTATATTAAGAGTTTGTGCTAACATTTTGTCTACGTTTGCTTTAACAGACCCAAATATCAACGAGACTAGTAGACAAACAAAAAGGGTGTTGTTTCTAAATTGAAAGGAACAATTTGTAAGTTTGAAGTGAACCCCTTTTCCTATCATACCGGTGCACAGATTATGAAAAAAGGCCCTACTCAATATGATTTCAATTTGCGGTTAAAGGCCAGACAACCCACAAACTTACCTATGAACATTTACGTACATATATGTATATAAAAGTGCATACTTGTTGTCGGCATGATATATGTGTGTATATTAAGCAAACCGAGCCAAGGAGTGTGGCACAAACAATTTAACCTTTGGCTCGGCTTGACAATGCCATCAATCATTTGGCTCTGGCAGCCATCATTCCATTTTGTAGCCAATCTCGCAGGTGCTTATCCTTAACCTGAGCCAAGCCGCAAACTACGAGCTCATTCACTAACACAATCAAGCAATGGCACCAGCAGACTTTTTGGGTATGGGATATGGAATATGGGATATGGGTTTCCGGTTGGGCTCGCCCTCTTTGTTTGTATATTCAGATAAAACCCATCTAAGTTATGCCAAAACGCACTCGAGCAACTTCTCAAGGCGAAAATCATGAAATATTTATGCAGACTGTATGAATGTGAGTGTGTTTGTGTGTGTGAATAAAGCACAACAAAAAAAAAACCCCGACTGATTAAAATGCTGCAGCGCCGACAGCGGCTGCCACAAAACTAACTCATTTGGATTTGGATTTGAATTTGGCGCAGACCACACCCAGCTCATTTGTTAAACGGCTTCACAATATTTTCCATGGATCCGATAATCAATCATAATGAAAAGTAAAATACTTGCCAACACCATATCACCATGGGAAATTTGTCAATTTTTTAGATGTTATTAAAATTCATTAAAGTCGGAGAAAAATCTTTAATGTTGGATAACATAAATTTTTAACGGTGGTGGTCAATATTGTAATTAGTAAACAAACTTTGTCCGCAAATTAAGCATTCAGAAAACTATAAGTTGGGGCAATATTAATAAAGCCTTTAAATTGATTATAAACGTAATTTTGTTTAAAATAAAGTAGACAGTAGACAGCTACAAAATGTCCCAGCTAATTTATTTCAAACATAAACGTTAGCTCTTTGTTCTAATACCACAAAAAGTCGTCAAGTATCCCATAGTGCAATCAAATGTGCGTTTTAGCGGTTGTGTTAATTTGGTGAACTATTTTACAATAACTTAATTAAACAGAAACAAACTTTTGGATCTAATGTAACACACACACGTTCAAAGGATCACGCGTCCTTTTTAAATGTTATGCAAAGGTTAATTGACTTGGCTACCAGTGGAGAGGTAACTTTAAAGTTAAACGAAAAGTTGGATTTGCCAGGATGTTCACCTACCATGAGGTGGGTCATAAATAATAGCTGGCGCAGAGTTTTCTCTACATATCTTTGGCATCAATGGGAATTCAACTTCAAAACTTACGCGCTAGCCAATATTTTATTGGCCTTTATTGTTTCTAAGAATCGATTGGGTTGCATCCGAATGTCGTTATTTGATAACGGTTAGCATCAGCCCCGTCTGCAGGGAAACACAAATAACAAACAGTCCAACAAACCTATATTAAAGCCATTGCTTTAACTTAGTCAGTACTCATATCGAGCGTTGATTTAACCATGCAAATTAAAATTAAGGAAATGTTTCATAATGACCCTTAGAGATAATGATTTCGCAAAGTATTGTAAGAACCAAGTAATACATTCTTGATTTTTTATTCACTCAAGTGAGAGAACTTTGTTCACCAAAAAGATGAATTATTCATATCACTGTTTCAGTTAGTTTTGATGTATAAAGGAAATGCTTTGAGAAAAAAGTAAGATGCCTGTTTTTACGTACTCATTCTTAATATGAAGTTATTAACTTTTAAAGTAATTTTAAAGTGCACTTTGATTTAAGTATAATTCATCATCATTTAACTGCTTATCTATGTTTATAGTTGAATTGACATGTTTAAACTATTCTCAAAGTTAATTTGTGTGTCATTGAAACTGACAAATTTATTTTAGAATTAGGCATGTGTTTTTTTACACAACAACATGACGGAAAATGGAAATGATATAGGTCCTGCCAAATCTGACGATGGCAGAAAACCTTCTAACGAAATTGCCGAGGTGAAAGGAGAACCAAAGAAACTTCGTTATCCCAAGGCGATGTTCTTTATCATCAGTAATAAGTGCGCACTGTCCTTGTGCTCTACTTGAGTCGAGAACTTGGCTGCTCGGAGCATAACTCGACGGTAGTGTTCCATGTCTTTTCGATGTTTGTTTACTTCATTTCGGACTCCTGGCTGGGCAAATTAAGGACGGTATTGTTGGGTCTGTCGCTCATAGCCCTCGGCTCGGGTGGCATTAAGCCGTGCGTAGCGGCCTTTGGCGGGGATCAATTCAAGGTGCTGGAGCAACTTCTTCTCTCGATCAACTTGGGTTTGTTGCTCTCGTCCATTTCTTTGGCGATATCAATTGTTAGCCGTTGGCCTTTGGTGTGCCCGAAGTCCTTATGGTCATCTCGCGGCTGATCTTCGTGCTGGGCCGACCATTGTACAGGATCAAACCCCCCGCTGGCAACAGGATAGTGCTGGTGAGCAGCACCATCTGTACAGCGCTGACCACCAGGTGCAAGGAGAGGAGGACCAATCCACGAGCACACTGGCTATACTATGCGGACGGTAGTTATGATCGACAGACGATTGAACAGCATCAAGGTTAAGCCGTACAGGGTCTACACAGAAAAAAGTATCTTTGTGCCGGCCACTTTTGATCTGGAGTATAACATCAGCATTGAGGATCACACTTGCAACTCCTTTGAGGGGCAGGGCTTTGTTGACAAACCCTCGGACGGCCATCCTCTAGTCCGTACTATTGCCAGCATTCAACAGCATAGTCAGATTGGTTGAAGGGCAAAAAGTAGCGCTACGAGTTCGAGGACAACGAGTCGGCACTCCAAAAAGTCATTGCCGGCGACTACAAAGTGTTCATTGACAATTCGGTTCATGTGCACACCGGTGGTGTCTATACCCTGCTCGTTAAGGAGCTAGGCAATAGTAGCTATGCGCCCATTGAGCTGATCAAGGTCATCGCTCCCAACTCAATGA
Source organism: Scaptomyza hsui (assembly GCA_018152825.1). Taxonomy (NCBI): domain Eukaryota; kingdom Metazoa; phylum Arthropoda; class Insecta; order Diptera; family Drosophilidae; genus Scaptomyza; species Scaptomyza hsui. The sequence continues at coordinate 667,825 of JAECXO010000044.1, read as the reverse complement.
ACATTCTGTTTCTCATTTCTCAGAATGTGGTGATGAACCTGGCTGAGGTCATGTTCTCGGTGACGGGCCTGGAGCTCTAGTATATACTCCCAGGCACCGGCCAGCATGAAGTCCGTGTTACAGGCCTCTTGGCTCCTAACCGTTGCCTTTGGCAATGTCATTGTTGTTATCATTGCAAAGGCGGACTTATTTAAGTCGCAGGCCATCGAGTTTTTCCTATTTGCTGGCCTTATGTTCGTGCACATGCTGTGGTATTCATGTGCATGGCCTATAGCTACAAGCCAAATGATCCCCACAAGAGCGAAGAGGTAGAGCATTTGGCCGGAGGCAGTGATGCCAGCGGTTTCAAGCCATATCAGATCAATCCGCCTTCGCTTTGTGTTCGCAACGGACGTGTTTTTTTTGTACACCTTGTTTCTTTTTTCTTTGTAACCCACAAAGTTGTGCTTTAATTTTGCGGCTTTGTGCAAATAAATTTGTAGTTTTGTAGCTTTGTGTTTTTTATCGGCTTAGGCAAAAATCACAATAGAGACATTAAGGATTTTAGAAGGTATGAGAAACATACACAAAAAAGCTTATCACACTAAACGTTATTTGGGATGAGACCAAAATCGTCGTATTCGCAAAAAAGATTAGAATAGAGATTGGCTTAAAATATTTGTAAAAGCCGCTGTTTTTCTTGCCCATTTTTTTGAGATTATTGAAATTCGCATAGTTTTCTTCCACAATAGTAAATGTTTTTAAAAATTTCCTTTTCAAACTTAAGTTTATATTTAAGAGCTGTTATTTGTCATTGGACTGGGGAACAGCTGATTTATCAAAAGAAAGTATGATAAATTTGTCACTTTATCAGACCTTCTGATTACCATTATTAATTTGCATATTTGCAAAAAATGTCCAACAACAAACAGAATTTATTTCTTTTAGTAATACATATTAGTTTTTCTTCTAATTTTCTTTCATTCTGAAGCTACTACGAGAACTGCAAAGTACGCTCCAATACAAAGATTAGTTTAATTTGCTTTGACTTTTTACAACCCACACGCTATCTGATCAAAAAGTTAAATTTAGTAGTAGGCATGGGATTTTTTGTTCATTAATATTATACAAACCTCACTTTTAAATTTGGTCATTCAGTTCAAATTTTTGTAGCTTACAACATAATTTTTCGAATTCCGCAAAAGCAAACTTTTAAAATTCTTGTTTCAAACATGCAGCGACTAGTAACGTTCGTAGTTGGTGGAATTCTTGGTTATTTAATTGCAAGACACCGCGTAAGTGACATCAATCGAAACATACCATTCAAAATAGACAATAATATGTGTTATACCTTTGTGCAGTAGTGAAAGGCTTACCATGGCCCATTCCAAGACTTATTTAGCAAATAAATGATATTGACATTCAATTCAAATTACGCTGTCAACGGTTAAACGGATATTCCCAAGCAGAAATCAAAATCAAAAAGTAAGTGAGGCTTTAATCAAATTATTTGTTTTGATACATTTTTTGAAATCCTTTTTTTTTTACTTTTATAGTATCTAAGCTTTTGGATAGATAAAACTCATGCGTATCCAAAATTTTATCTAGCCGTAAGAAAAATACAAAATGGTGACCCATCTACTATCATTTGGACTAGGCTTGTTCGTTGGCCTAAAGATGTGTCGATAATACTAGCTAAAATTTGAATGGAATAAAAGCAATAAAGTAATAAACAACCTTATCTTTTTATTGAAGTTTACAAAAAAAAATAAACTATGAAGATGCATTGTACAGGCGCAATTCGATTTTGCAAGTTTAGAGACAACAGTTTTACTTGCAAGTAATATTTGGCTTTTCTTTTCTATATCGTACATCGAATAAAAATATCGAATTGATTGAATTACCATCATGAGGAACCTAGAATTACAGTTGCAGCCAAAGTTTATGTTAATTCCAGCGAAATTTTGAAATTTATTGAGATTTGTACAAGTGATTTGTGTTTGATTGTTTATTGGATTTAAGTGACAGAATATTGAATATCCATTTTTAGGGTGGACCACAACGCCGTTTACATAATAACAAACCCGTTATCATGCCGAGTGCAAAAGATATAACGTGAGTCATCGCTGCTTTTTGTTGACTATTATGATTTGGTGTACTCCAGATTCAGCGCCGAATCCAGTTAAAGCAGCTACTGCTGTATCGTCAGGGCTATATAGGGTGCCTTTTACCTACATTGCCAAGAAAACAATCCAATGTTAAGGTAAACAGCCAACGATTCAATCCAAGCCCATTTAAAGCGATTATGGAAACAATTTGAAAATCTCTAAAACATTTTTAAACCAGAGAAATTTTGAGTTGTTGATTAAATTCGAAAGGCCTGCTTTTAAATTTCAAAGTATAACACAGACGACCGCTTCTCACATTTCCGTTTCCGAGATATATCGATTGTGTCGTCCAAAGAAGATTGCAGCAAAAGCAAGTTTACGTTATGAATTCATACTTGCGTACTACCATGCGCTGGCCAACAACAACAGCAGCAGATTTATCTTCCTTTGTCATCATGAATATTAGTTGGGCTATCGAAACTGGATGCAGCAGAAAATTCTCACCCTTAAGCCGCTTTGAAAACATGATATAAAGGTCCTATCTGAAATCTGGACGAGTTGCTCAATACATTGAATTTAGAGTCGGTTGGCTGTTGGTAGCGGCGCTGCTCTCATCCGGAGCAATTTATATGTATAATTCCCTCAGTTGCCTACAGTCAATGCGATTTCAATGTCATCTTAAATTCGGCTGGCAAAAAATACTTGGTAGGAGGAGACTGGACTGGATGGAAAAGGCCAGTAATGCACGAAGCCTCCAGCTTGGCAAAAGCTTCAGCTTCCAACAAGGCACCCAGACTAAGCAATAGCTCCCCTCGATCGCCGACCAGTGGGATCTCCCATGCGATCACCTTGTCTCGATAGTCACTTGAGAATGTGGTGCAGAAGTTGTTTGTGAGCTTACAAGGCTCATCAACGCACCCGCATATTTCGACGAAAGCATTTGCCTCAATACCGATATCAATTCTGGGCTGGATGTAGAAGATTGATCATCGCCAAGAACCGATCGGCCGCAGTTGAAGAGGAAACGTACTCTCAGTGGACATAACGAACTTGTTCAGGAGCACGAGGAGAAGGTTGGAGCGTTTGGAAGGAGGAGGTGATCAAAGCGCTCAGGGTCCTATCACGATCCAAGGCTCCAAGTCATGACGGCATATGCCAGTCCACCCTACCAATCCGAGCGCTTATTTTTATAGCGTGGATATTTAACGCTATACTTGGGACGCAGCACTTTCAAGCCCAGTGAAAGTTAGCGAGTATTCAGTTGATCTATAAGTCGGGTAAGACGAAGGGTGACCTATCCGATCTGTCTCCCGCCTTCATTATTGAAGGTTCAAGAGAGACCAATTATTGCTCGACTTGTGAAGCTTATGGATCATATGGCTTGGGATATTCTACCTGTGATCACCAATTTATCTTTAGGGAAGGTCAAGGTACTATTGAACAGATCCACGAGATGGTTTACCATACTCTCGAGGTATACGGCGATAAGCACTTCTGTCACGGTATTTTTGTCAACGTCAAGGAATCTGGATTAGAGGACTTACTCATCCTAATGCAGTCGTTCAAAGTAAAGGTAAGGACAGCGTTTTCTTCTTAATAAGGGCGGTTGGTCCCCTTCCTGCAAATCCTCTACTCGGCTTACATTTCCAATCCTGATGGCTTGCAGGACCTCACTGTACACTGGGAGTACGAGGCTATTGACGAAGAATAAAAGTAAATCCACCTGCTTTAAAATGGGCTCGCATCACGGCTAACACCCCAAAGAGCCAGGCTTTAAAATTTACCCTAAGACGTGAACTTGCACCGACAGTCTAGATGAATGGATATCTCCTAAACATTAGAATTTTTATCGTACCCACATCTATGGGGTCCTTAAGGTCTGTCGGCACAATCTAGCTTAAGAAGTAAAATAGCTATTATTTTATTTAATTTAAACCTTAGTTGTACGGGACAGAATAAAATGTATCATATGTTTAATTAATTCCGTGCAAAACCTATTTTTTTTTTGTGACAACGAAATTTTAAGAATGTTGCAGATGCACCGGGCTTGGCCTAAAACGAAGTGCATTCATATAAATATGTATGTACTTCCACTTATTAATGTTAATAATGAAATAAGTAAGCAACTTTGAGTATTAGGTAGGCCAAATCGTTTGAAAGTGTTGAATTTTAAATTCTGGCCAACTGTGATAACATTACTAAGATTTATAGTGTGCTATTTATGTCAGCCTCATTCGACACATTTACTTTCCGGCAGACACACTTACAAAATTTTAAAATTTTGTTCAAAATTATTCGTATTCGTATTTTTCTGTTCACATTTCTTCATCAATATTTCACAAATTCTGTAACGGCTTCCTAATGAGCAATTCCGGTACAGGGCCATGTGGTTGCCAGAATCCGTCATGTCGGCCTCCTCCGCCACCGCGACCAACGTGTCGACCACAACCAACGCTTTTACAAAAACTTAACTGTACTCCTTGCAACCGGTTGTTCTTCTTTATTATCGGAGCGGGCATCGGCCTCTACTTTAACAAGATTAAGGAAGAAGCGAAAAAGACTATGGACGAAGCCAATAAGGACCCGAAGACAAAAGAAAAGGAGAAGAAGGAAAAAGAAAAGAAAGAGAAAGCTGAAAAAGACCGGAAAGAAAAGGAAAGAAAAGAAAAAGAGAAAAAAGAACAAGACAGAAAGAAGAAAGAGGAACAGGAGAGAAAGAAAAAAGAACAGTAATAGCAGAAGAGCGAACAACAGAAAAATAAAACTATGGAACAATCAATATGAAAAATTCCATCGGAAAAAAGCTGTTTTACAACGAATATCTTTAGTTTAACTAAATTCAAAACTGTTTCAAAATAAAACACAAAAAATAATTAGAATTAGTAAAGCTTTATTTATAATATATCTGTGTTCTGTTCTATGTATCCATTGGGTTTCTTATTGCAAGAATTCCATCAGATCACAGATATTCTGTATTTCAAGTTTCGCATATTCGTAGTTTTGCTTCATTGTGAGACATCTAGCCCATATGCATTATCGAATCTATCCATAGTCAGATTGTTTCAGTTCTAAGAGGATAAGAAATAGTTTATTTAGTTTACTTTTACTTGTACAAATAATCTATTAAAGTGATGCATACCTTTGCTGGTGGTTAGAGCCAATGTTTTACTTGTTATCTTTCTTTTTGTTGTCTTTAGGGAAGGTTTTGCCGTACCAAAGGCCGACAACAACGCCAGCAATCGTGGCTGAAATGCGCTCGCAAATCATATTCATTTTGATACGTTTTTATTGAACCACAAGCACCGAAAAGTGTTCAATTTAGTTTAAGAATTTTGGATAAATTTACCTAAAAGCTTATACACTTTACTGTTTAGTTGGAAAAATTAAACTGAATATATTTTCACGACAATATTTTTCAGCGCCTCAAATGTTAAGGCCACAAATCAATAGCCTACTCAGAATCTAAAGTCTTGTCTTCCATTTTTTATAACTTTGGAAACTAATTTGTCAGCTATTTACTCACTTTGAAATTCGCTTAAGCCTTAAATTCCAAATTATGTCGTCTGGAAAAGACCATCAACGCAAACGCAATTTATATTTTTTTTCAACTGATGCTATCAGCCACATTTTTGTGTCCCTTTTTAATTTCATTTGACAATTGTGGCACGTCAAAATGTCACAAGTTGCGACTGTTCCTGCCACATATTACACAATACCCAATTGCTTAAAGCAACACATTACAAACTTAATTTACTTCCACACATTGTTATACACTTTCATTAGGTTTGATGAACTCGTCGAGTGGAATGTTTCAAAGAAGACGTCTTCAAACACATTAAAGTTTAATTAATTTTTGATTATATAAGCCATTTTGCTCATTACATTAAATCAACAATCCGGTTTATATGAGTATGCGTTTTTACTTGTATGGCTTATTCTCATTAAAACTATATTTTTTTTTCATTCAAAGTTTTCTTTTCAATGGGTAACGGTCAGTTGTCATAACAAGGCGTTTATTTAAAGTTTCGCAAACAAACTTTATTAGGTATATAAACTATATATTATATATATTATAAGCAGAAATATAAAACATTGAGGACAACATCAGCTCGAGGCAACCTTCAGATGCAGACAGTTTTATACGTAGTGCTCTGCTTAACAACTTTGGCTGGAACTTAAATATCGAAGTCTATAAATAAATAATGTGTTGAAACTTTAATTTAACAGAAATTCTAAGGTAAAAGTCTACAACGAGAGAGAAGTGGCCACTTCAAATTTTAAGCTGAATATTCTAAATGTTGGTTCTCTATGAATTCTCATCTATGGCATTTGAAAAATAGTTTCAAATTATTCATATTCAGATCTTTGAACCAGTCGGCTTGAATCTGAATTTAAAGTTGGTTTGTTATCCCTTTTTGGCATTGAACATGAAGCACCGTATATACCGTTGTCGATAAAGACATATTTTAGTATCGGCACCAATAAAAACTTGAACTTTAAAAACTTGGAGACTCATCTGTTGTAAAGAGTTAGTCAAGGGTTGTTCAGGGTATCTCCAATTGACTTCAAATTTCTTACGTGTTTTTTCTGAGTACGTAACAAATCACGTTGAAATTGCACATGTCAGGTTAACAGATTTGAACGTCGTACTTTTTTATTACACAACACAATGATGACTTAAGTTCTATACTTATTTTGTTGTAAAAACAAGATCACAAATAGCTTCTAGCAGTTTAGTTCAGTTAAGTTGGTGGCATTGTTGTACACCACTTGTATGTGTGGACCATGCCTTCTTGCCTCGAGGCACAGCCCAAGCAAAGCAATTCCAGTTTTTCAATGGCACATACAAGCTCTGGGTTGTTGGGGCGTGTGTTCTGTGTTGTGCTTCAACAATGTGCACATGGCACACAGACCAAAAAGAAAAACACTTTCACGTTTAGACACCCGCAATGTGAGAACTCACCTTGGGATCTGGAGTGCAATCTCGTCCAGGCTGTCGGATGGACTCATGGGCGTGCGCTCGAAGAGGCGCGAGGGCGCCAGCGTCAGGTGTCCAGTGGAATCGGTGACACATTTGAAGACCTTTGCGCCACGCCGTTGGCGCTGCTGTTGACGCTGCTGCTCGACGCGTTTCTTGCGCTTGTTCTCCTCGGCGCGCTGGAGATTATGCAAGCGAAAGAAGAACATTGACATTCTGCGGGGCGCGTTTTTGATGATTGCAGGTGAGAGTCAAACATGAAGGGTTGGCAAGGTTGGCGGGTGATGCAAGGGGGAGCCGTTTTTGTTATTGTAGAAACGCAGCAGGCGAAGCATTTTGTTGTTGTTTAGACACAATTATAAAATTTTAAATTTCATTTTTATTTTTTTATTTTGAATTTAAATACAGTTTTATTCATCGCGCACATTTTTGTTTTGTTGTAATTTGTTGCATATTTATTTTGTATGATATAATATTGCATTCCAGATAGTTGAACAATGTTGAATTTATTGTTGTATTAAGCACAAAAGCAGCATGAATAATGCAACAAAAATCGGAAATCGTTACGTATTTTGATTAAAGCTTGTACCAAACTGTGTGTGTAATCACATACATGTCTTTGTATGCAGTGTGTGTGTGTGTGTGTTTGGGAGCTGCTGTGATGGAAAGTCATTACTCTACACAAAGTACATAAATACATACACAGTGCTTATAAAGTGCGCATGCAAAAAGCCAAAAGTCAAGCATTACGATAAATGAACAAGTGGAAAATGCTTAAGTGTACACTCTCCGACCATCAAATACCCTTGAAACATCCAAATATTTGAATTTGCCATACCAAATATGCAAAACATTTCAAATCAATTCAAGCAACTTGTTGTTATTTGTGTTGGAATTGGGAGTGTGTATCAATTGTTGGGTACCCTTTGCTTTACGCAACATCGAAGAACGGTGCATCAGCTAAGCCAATTTTCCTATCGTTTATTTTCTTTTGTTACACGATCATTATTTAAGGCAGTTAGTCGTCATCGAGAGCTGCGCTGAGTATGATCGAAAATTACTCGAACAATTAAGTGAAGTTAAAGAATATTGAAGAACGGTGCATCAGCCAGGCCTATTTTGCATTCCGCTTTTCTATCGTTTATTTTCTTTTGTTACACGATCATTTATTTAAGCAGATACAGACAGTAGCAGTTAGTCTTCATCGAGAGCTGCGCTGAGTATAATCGCGAACAATTAAGTGAAGAAAAAGAACCGTTGTTCAGCCAAGAAGTGGTCATTAATTTGTTAAAAGTGAATATTGACTTATTTAAAAGATTTGTTTAAACGCTTTATACTTTTGTTAAATTACCCAAACATTAAACAATACACAATTTGTAATTTCCTTCATTAGTAAAAACATACGCAAACATACTTTAGAAAGATTTATTTAATTTGTCCTACTTTTCTATACGCCCTTTGTTGTCGACTCTCTGGTTACTGGGTATTGAAAAGCAAATCAAAATGACATGTGCCCTCGGAGCAAAACGCAGAGCAAAAAGCAGAGCAAAATCGACTTCCGGCAGCATCAATCAAATTTAACCACCATAGACCAATAAACAGACAGAGATACAGAGAGAAAATAGAGAGAATGATAGAAAGGGAAAGAGATAGCTAGATTTGAGAAATAGCTGGACAGCTGCTTCTAAGTACTAAATGCAAACAGGAAATTAAAATGTGAAGAGCATTATGAGAGAGAGATTTGGGTTTGGGTTTCTTTAAAACGATATTTTTGCACACAAAATACAACAAAAACTCAAAACCAAATCGGAAATGAGCGGAAATTCTTGACCAAGCCATCAGCCATCAAATGCAATGGAATTCTGTTCGTTACACAAATTATTTATTTAGCCACAAAGCAACTGGCAGGAAAATCAACTTGCAAGAAAAGCTCAAATGTAAGAAGAAGAATGGAAATTTTTGGGCATTGATTGATCAAGTTGCAATCAGGCATTAAATACATATTAAATGCGAGTGCTTCCCTTGTCATCAGCAGCAGCAATGGGCTTCCGTTCAATTAGACAACAGCTATTTTGCCTAATGACGAAGCTCCCACTCCAAAATCGAATGAGACAGACCCAAAAGCCAAGTGGGCGGGAGTGTTTGTATTTAAAAAATAAATAAATCGAAATTTACATTAATTTACTCAAGACATTTTCGTGGCAACGGCTTCTATCCCATTACTAATACCAAGCAAAAAACAATGTGGCTTTAAACCTAATTACCAATCGTGGTGAAGTTGGCCAGACATTAAAAAGTCTATACAACAAATTAAACTAGGATAACAAGAAACATTTACTAGAAATGACATACTCTTGAAAAAGTTGTGCTTGTTTATGTTTAAGTAATTTACAGTTGTACATTTTTTAATATATTTAAACCTTGATTAACTATTTATATTTAGTATACAAACGAAATATACAACACTTTAGTACTTCGACCACAGGGTATTTAGAAGCAAACACTTTGCATCATCATTAGCTCGATGAGGGGCGTCAGACACTTTGCACACTTTGTTAATTAGGCAAACTCAGTCAGTCTTTAATAGCTTTATAATTTCACCGAGTTGTTGGGGGCCAGAGCTAAACGATTCAAATGCGTAAACTAAATTAAGGCTTAATAGATATTTAAGTGCCGTGAATATAAATGATTGGTGCACAGTATTTTGGAGTTTTTGCTTATTAAATTCGAAATTTAATAAAACTAAAATGTGGAGTTTTGCTATAAAATTGCAATGTCATCAACCATTTAAATATAAATTTCTCGCTTTAAACAACTTTTTACGTTACTTATAAAGTTTTTTTTGTAATGCATTTGAAACAGTCTTTACGATGAGATGGATTCTGTTGGCGCTTTTGGGCTTTATACTTTTGCACGAGAGCAATCCACTAAGAAATAGGAGAGGTAAGTTAAATAATGAAATCATTTATATATCGAAGGTAAAACTGTAAACTTATATCTCCTTAGTCAATCTTTGCGAACTGCCAATAATGGTCTTTCAGCGTACCATGTGCGAACCATTGCAACCTGTTTGGGTGTTAAGCAGGGGCAGATGTAGAAAGGGTTACACATGCTATAGGGGCTTCACGGAAGCGGAGTGCCTACGAAATTGCATCCAGAGACCCACCACGGCACCATGGAGAGTAAAAGCAGCCTCGACTACAAAGAAAATTGTGCCTACTGATACAACGACAGATAATTCTGAAGGTGGAAGCACCAGGAGAACCAGAAGACCGAGAACAACCCTGGCAATGACCTAGAAGTGTTCTGAATTCTATATTAAATAAGCCTTAGAGCAGGCTAGTATATAAACATATATTTACTAGAACCATAACGAAGTTAATTTTACATGGTTTTTGCAACAGCTTCGTTTGATTCGATTCGAGCAACTATCAAATTAAAACCCTAACTATTAAAAGAGCATTATTTGCTGACACAGAAACAGTTTGAAATAAAAATTTTATCTGTAGAAGATTTATGCACTTGAAGGTTTCTGTGTTGTTTTAGGTTTCCTAGAGGTGATTCTTTAAATGACTGATTGAAGCTGACATCAAACTGACATTTCCTAAACATTCAATCCTTGACTTGAAGAACTGCAAACAAAATTTATGACAAGTTGTCAAAGCTAAAACCTTAACGGAAAGGCCTATTGATACATCTCAATTTATTATATTCCATCGTTCCCTAGACCGTACTACAATGTATAAAATTAGTTAAGCAGTTAAACGAACCTAAATGCAGCTTATCAAACGAGCACACTCGGCCTTTTCGGTTCCCTCTATCTGGAATATGATTTCACGCCCACTGCAAAATCGTAAAATAAAACAAACAATGGCAACACTTGCACAGCATTTCAACGACCGCAAAACACAATACGAACAATGCGTGTCAGAGAGGAAAAAAAAAGGAAAAAAGGGAAAATAAAAGAAAGGAAAGGAAAGGAAAAAAGAAACATCAGCCCAATAATAATCATTAGGTCAGAAAAACTTGGCGAAAAAGCAACGATCTGCGATGCGCTGGCTTTTGTCTCCGATTGAGTTGAGTGAAGCACAAACAATAAGTGCTGACCAGGCGGGCTGGGGTTAGGGAGCGGAGTGCGAATATAAAGCAAGATGCCGAAATAAACACTTGTGCGAAACCATAGTGCCCCTCCTGCTGTTTCTGCTTGCTGCCCACAAAAGGGCATATTTTTCAGCTCGACTGAAACGTTTAGTCCACGTACAATGTGTGCGTGTATTTGAGTGTGTGTGTGTGTGTGTGTGCGTTCAGAGGACACAGGTCATTTCATTGTCCTCATCATGAGGCCTGCCGTAAAAGTATGCCACGGCTGCCCTTACCACCCTGAATATAATGCGAAAGATGCGTAATAAAAATGTAGACAATTTTTACGACACAGCCACAATGAATGAAGATGGCCACTTTATTTCTTCATTAAAAATCCGTATTGATTGTCACTCCCCCCCACCACACACACACACACACACACACACGCTTCAACGCCAAACTACAAGAGTCTCCCAACTTGCCACCCTACTTCCTCGTACATCATCATTCTGATGGTATTAACTTAATTGTGAAGAGATTTATGAATCCTACGCAACGTTGCAACAACTTCCAAAAGGTCTTAATTAGAGTCTGAAGTGCGCAAAATATGACAATTCTTTTTGTAGTAGTTTTTTAAAGCCTTGAAAGTAAAGGAGTGCGCAAGTAACTTTTTTCTATTGAATTTGAAAGCCTTTTTTAAAACTTCCAAATAGGACACTTAATGGAGTGGAAAATTGTCAAGTGCAGTATTTGTGACTGCTTTTCTGCAGGCAAAATAAATTGAGCTAAGTCCGTAAATTCCACATAATAAGTATAATTGGTTGCAAAACATATATTCTATTAGGCACATTAGTTAAACAAAACTATCTACTTAAACTATATAAAATGTGTTGATTTTATTCTGTTCAGTAATTTAATATTTAATAACTTTCACAAAGCATTCTCACAAGCTAAATAAGCTGAATAATTTAAGCAAAAGTTTGGAACAGTTGTGCTTTGGATTAAATGGAATACAAATTAAATATTTTACTATTTCAAAATTCAAAATTTAGTTTAACAACGAATACAATTAAAATTTCATGTGAAGAGCATAACTTTCGAGAATGTTAAATGTATTTTTAGACCTGCAGTCACGATAGCTTTAATATTATGTAAAGTTTGAAAACTTCAAAACTGCAAGATGCAAGCAATAGGAGAACTTTTAAACTAATTAAGACACAATTCACACACACTAACACACATATTGTGAGGGCGCACTTGAGTCAAAGCATGGCCAGGCGAACATAAAGCATCCCAAAACTTGACTCGACGAGCAAACAATAGAAATAAACTGAAAATATGAGTTTAAGCAATAAATACATAAGAGGTAAGCTGCAACTACAATGACAGAGCTCAGATGAGGCTAAGAAGGATGACGATGATGATGATGATGTTGATGTTGATTATGGCCAGGTCACAGCAACAAAAATAATGCCTGAAGTGTGTACGTGTGTATGTCGAAAGGATTGGCATTTTAATTTGATTTTGCATTGATAGAGCAAATGGTGACAGCTCACACTGGACATGCGGGAATTACGTAATGCATGAAAATAAAAACTTACATGTGAAAGCCAACCAACTAGCTTATAGTTGCTTGTAATGGTTATAGAGCTATCATTTATTTGTATACTATTATTATTCCTACTACTCATCTTGCACAAGGACACTTTGGAGAAGTGGTCAAGGGATAGAAAGATAGTTACACAACACAGATGCAGGAAGAATATATGTATTATTAGCAGCTCCCAAAATGATTGCCTTATAATTTTTGTATATTTTTGTTTACCTGACGACGTTTTAGTTCAGTTCAAGGCTCTATAAAAATTCTTGAATAATTAGGGGTTAAATTAGGCACAGTCTAGAGTTACACTTTCAGTTGTTCTAATATAGTTTTTTTTATTTGTATATACACTTATTTTTGGCCAATTGACACCAAAAGTCGAGAATAGTTTATGACTTAGTTACTAATTAAAGCTTTTACCAAACCGTGTACCATTTATTTTGGTCATATGTACACTTAAATTTATTTCTAATTAATATTTTGTCTATTTATATACATATATAATTCAACTAAAACATTGAGGCTAGTATGGTTAATGTAATTTTTCTGTTTTCTTTTTTTTAGTTATGCGCAAGTCTCACATTGAAGTTGCAGTAGTAAAATTGTATTAATACTATTTTGTATATATTTTATAAATTAAGAAGTTGGCTTTGTTATTGGTCCGCAGTTAAGTTAAGCACACAAATTACATTGTACGTTAAATTTAGTATTTATGTTTTACACAGCACATTTATTTTATTTATTTTTTGGTCAGTTTGTTTGTGTTTATTTGGTTCCTTAAAGCTGTTTTGTTGTGGTTGTTAATAACACAAAATTTTTTAAGTGTTTCATTGGTCCTGTAAATAAATCAAAATGTGTTTAGTTTTATTCGCCAATCCTCCAACTGTACCGCATCCGACTCAACTGTGCCGCTCGACTGCATCCGACGACTAAAAAACACTTTGCAATACTTTGCCAGTCAAATGAAATTATTGCCATAACCTTTTGCTAAAAAAGAGAATTGCCATAAAAAAAAGGAAAAGCTGAAAAAATTCCATTCATAATGGCACAATACGAGTGCGTTCCCCAAAGTGCAAGAAAAGCATTTCTCTTGTAAAGATAGGGGCATCAAATTGACGCCCGCTGCGTCCTCTGAATGCAATAAATGCCCAACAGCAGAGACGCTCGACGGTCGTTGAGAGTGTCTAGTTGAAGTGCGTGCCATTTTTTATACCCTCAACCCATTAAAAATGTATAGAAAAGAAAGGGTATAATGAGATTGTGCAAATGTACATAAGAAGACATTGATGCGTCAATATGTTACTATATATAGCACGAGCAATAAAAGCTTTAGTTTTATTTAGATTAAGATTTGGATATAGTGTTTAGGGTATCTCCTAGTTGGGCTTTCTCGACTAGAGATTTTTATCGTGTTCTTATTAACAGCCACGCAAAATGTCGTCCACTTGGACTAATTCAATTGTTTACATTTGTGAAGTCGTAGTAAAATAAAATTTAATTCGACATTTTGCAACAGCAAAATAAATGGTTAAATAATTCTATGAGCGTGTTTTTTACACAGAAACATATTCTTTAAAGCAAAGAAAAGGATGCTTCAATCCAAATTGTTGTCATTTACAGCATGAATTATATATTAATTAAATGGCATTATTTTGTCAACATTTACATAAGCTATTATATGACAAAAATATATTCGAAATGCCAAAATTTAATGCTTTTACTCTTATGCTTTCGTACGAATATTATTTTTAGCATCACACGTGTGCTGCTATCTCCGTTCAAAGCAACAATTTCTACTTAAATCACAGCAGTCAAGCTGTCAGCTTGGAGACTAATAATAAATTTACAAACAATTTATAAAATAACTAGAGCCAGGTTAACTGCTTGTCAGCAAACAAATATCAAGAAGCGCAATAAAAATATTTAATTTTCGTCTTTACTGCTTTATAAAGGAACAAAATGATAAGTACACAGAATAAAACAATTATCGAAGGGATTCGTTTGGAATTTAAGGATCTAGTCTCAAAACTTAGGGAAGGCGCTAGTCCGGAGGACTCGCAAAAATCGTTGGATCTGATTGTACAGCGTGCCATGCAGTACATTGCCGAATGCCCAACTGAAAACATTTGTCTGAAAAGCGAGAAGGACTTCATGGACAAAGTAACGAGCATATTGAAAACAATTCCAAGCCGAAATGACCTAGATATGTCTGGGTGTTTTTTCCACGAGAAGTTTTTAAAGGCCTCTCTGGAGATTAAGGACCAGTGTCAACGAGACCTTGTATCGAGTCTTATTCTACACAGCCTGGAGACTGACGAGGAGGTGCCGCTGCCAGTGCAACAGTTCAGCGTGTCCACCAGCACAAGCTTGAGCAACATAGGAGATAGCTTGAGCCGGGATGAGCATCAGTTGACCAACTACATGATCAAGCAAAAAGACATCGATCACGTCTATGACATCGTGCAGAATGCAATAAACTCCTTCATGGGTATACAGGGCAAGTACCTGAAGAAAGATGCGAGCAAGCGCCGCTTTCAGCTAGAACCTCTCAGCTGGGCGTGCCTCACAGAGCCACAGTGTAGTATGTTGATCCGTCTGTCCGAACTGGGCTATTACCATGATTGGATGGCCAGGTTGTCCACCGCTTCGAACGCATACATGGGCAGTGTGAGTCAGGCCTTTATGTTCAAGCTGAGGCTGGAGTTTAGTAAGTTTCATGAAAAGGTTGCCATGTTGCAAGACCAGCTCGATGAGCACCGCCAAAATAGGTCGCTGAATACTCATCCAAGGCTGACGCTGAGCAAGCTTCTGCCCTCCGTCATGGACGAAGTGAATCGCATGCAATGGCTGACAAGAATAGCAGATGCCTGTCTGCCAAAGATGGGCGGCGAGCTGGCCTCAGTGCTGTACGATTATTTGGAACATGGTAATCCCTTGGTCAACGCTATGTCCAATGATTTATTGACCGCCTGCAGTGTGGAACTAGTGCACATTATCTCGAAGTGGATGTTCGATGGACTCATCGACGATGAACCTGGAGAGTTCTTTATCGAATCCCTTGCCGAAGTCGGTATCAATCGGTACTGGCAGGACAAGTTCCGCCTGCGCCCGCAAATGCTGCCAAAGTTTATCACACCCAGGCTGGCTGACAGGATACTTCTTACCGGCAAGAGCATTAACTTTCTGCGCCAACTATGCAACATGGAGTCGGCAATCGAAGGTCAAAGTGAGCTCAAGTACGAGTTCAACAATAATGCGTCCTGCATCTTTTCTTATGCTCCGGACACTGCCTTGCATAAGGCCTTCGAGACTTGCTATACGCGAACAAAAAAGCATCTGCTTGACTTTATGGTGGGACCGTCCAAGCTGCTGGATCATCTGCAAGCCATGCGACGCTATCTACTGCTTGGCAAGGGTGACTTCGTGAGCCAATTCATGCAGAACATTTGGGAGGCACAAGAAAAGGGTACGCCAAAAATCAACACGCAAAACTTGTCCTCAATTCTCAAAGCCACGCTGCTCTGCATCAATGCCCAGCACGAAGATGCAGGTATTCTAAAGCACTTGGATGTGCTGGTGAGCACGCCCAATGCCGGAGACAGCAGCTGGGATACCATCTCATTCCAGTACAAGGTTAGTGGCCCATTGACCAGCATGTTGGAGCAAACGATGCCCGCGTATATGACATTATTCAAGCCAATATGGCGCATCAAGCACATGGAGTTCATCTTATCCACCCAAATATGGAAGCCGCAAATGGCAAATGCCAAGGCACTGCGCCCGCTAAGTGCTGAGATCAACCAGATCACCTACAAATTGAATCTGTTCACATCGGATATATTGAACCTTGTGGGCCAACTGCAGTACTATGTGCTGTCCGAAGTTATTGAATACAACTGGTTGATCTTTCAGGAGCGCATCAAACAGGCACCTTCCGTAGACGACATTCTCGACTCACATGAAACATTCCTGGACATCATTAGTGTTGGCTGCTTTGTAAACACATCGACGGACATTACCAACGCTTTGAAAGTGGTGTACGAGAATATTCTGCTCCTGGAAAAATGGCAATCAGCATTCTACGAAGACTGTTTTATTGAACTGGCAGCACGCAAACTTGCAGGAAAAGCAATAGCCGATTCAAAGCAAAAGATGAAAAGCGACCAGAGGAACAAGATTTTTCAGGAGAAACTTGTTATCGCCAATGCGAGTCTTGAAAACTTTACCCTTTCATACGGAAAGGCAGTTGAAGATTTTCTAATTTCGCTTAGCTCTAGCGACGAACCCGATTTGCAGCTGTTTGGCATTCGAATTGATTTCAACGAATTTTACAAGAAGCGCGACAAGAGCCCGGAAGTTCAGAGTATCTTAATATTGCCAGCAGAACAGCAGGACATTCAAACGGTTGGTGAACCCATCAACGAAAGCATTGAAGCCGACGTCATTGTCGATGTTGGCATAAACAGCATCATCGAGAGTAGCAGTGATAATGATTTCGTCGATTGTCAAACATCAGTGGACTTGCCTCGGCCCAAATATTTCAGACGCAAGGCTCTTACCTACTGCAATATATTGTAATCCTTTTTTCAGTTCATATGGAAGGTTAACTAACGGTTTTGGAAAACAAACAGAGTAAATTTAATAGTATAAATTTGGAAAAACTAATTGCAAAATTCGTTATTAAATTAACAAGACAAATCTTGTATAAATTCTTATGTGTATTCATATTTTGTTTCTTCAACTTGACAAGTTCTACAGATGCTTTAATTAATAATCAATTTTGTGCAGCTTACACATATGTATATAAAAACCGTTCTATATATAAAACTTGTAGGAAAGGCAAGGAAGAGAAAAAAAAATCAATGAATAACACACACAGGCAAGACTACTCATACACTCTGTGTGACCAACGCACAGGTCACGTGCTGTCAGATGTGTAACGTTGAAAGGAAGCTGCTAACCGAAAACTGCAGCTGGACAAACTTTTCCTTCCTTCCTTCCTTTCTCTCCGTCTGAATGACAGCAGTCAAAGCGGCAAAACGTATTATATACACTTGACATGAAAATGCAGCAGCCACGGGTGGCTTCCACAATAAACTAGAACTCGATTTCGTCGTCTCTCGTTTTAGCTACCTACAGCTTTGCCACTGACTCCAGACCATGCAGAATGCTGCACATGCTGCATGTGACAAAACGCGACAAGCGTTTGCTACGTATCCATTTACAAAATTGAATTTATGACCCATCACACACACACACACACACACACACAACATAAGCAGCTGTTTTCACAGACATAGCCAAACATAAAAAAAAGATAAAATAAACTGCAAGCAGCAGCTGCATTTGAACTTTAAAATGACAAAACAGTACAGTCAAATATGAGTTTGACAATGATAAAATACACTGTTCTTTGATTGAGCATTATAATGTTCATCCAAGCAGACTGATTTATAACAATCTTGTTTACTAATTTTCGTTGTTTAAATAACAGAAGTCCAAATGTTGATAGTGTTGCAAACATTGTTTTGTAATCCTTGTACCTTGTACTCAGTAAGAGTAAGAGAAAAACACAAAAATGTCAAGCTCGGACATGTCCAACATGCATAGGTACCAACTGAATGTGTAACGTTTTGACATTCGGTTTTGGGTTGTTGTTTTGTTTTGAGTAACAAAGATCAAAGCCATTTTAAAGGAAACGAGTCAAAAAAAGAAACACGAAACAACAAAAAGGATTTGCGGATGTGGTCAGAAAGCCACAAGGAACAAGTCAGCAGCTAGAACGAGAGAGAGTGAAATGAAGTAGAGCAGAGAGGGAGATATTGATAGAGGGTGAGATTGAGAGAGGGAGCAGCGCAGAGTGTGAGTGTTTAGATAGCCAAAGAAATCACTTCAATTTATTTTTCGATTTTGGACAGACAATGATTTGTTATGGTGCTTATTGCTTTTTAAAGCTTAGAAAATTCCTGATGTATTTTCACACCAAAGCCGCAAAACAATTTTCTCACACGCACACAAACACACTTGACTTGACTCAGACAATTGTGGCATAGTTGTGCTGAGCAAGCAAAAAATCACTCATACGCCATGTGCGTAATAAACTGTTAATGAAGCGAACAACTTTTTCTGTAGCAGCTCAATTTAAAAATTTCAAGACTTATGACGCATATTTTGCTTAAACCATTGGCCAATGAAGCATTGCTAATTGGATTAGTTGACGACACCAAAAAAAAAACCCTTCGCTGTGATTGATCAAAGCGCAGTTCAAGTTACAGTCTCCAATTTAAACCTGATATGGCAGCATGCTAACACTTCAGGACCCATCGCCAAAAAAACAAACACACAAAATAAATAAATACCCGCAACTTCGCACACTTCGAGGATGTTGAAATGAAATGGAAGATGACAGCTAATGGATTACAGGGACTTTTGATGTGTGTAGAATCGACATGCAAAAGTTTCCTTAACTAAAGAAAAAGTCACTTGCCGAACACACTATTGAAAATTTTACAGGCGACGCTTTTAAATTAGCAGAACACAAATATCAAAAGATATCACAGCAATCGAAGAGAGTCAAATTTCAATTTAACTAATTGAGCCTTAACAAGCATTTAAGTAATTATTTACATGTTTTGAGTCTGAGTTGGGAAAATATATATGAATTTTTTTTATTCTGTAAAATATTTTAAATTTAAAGGACGTTTGATGAAAGTCCGTCATGCTGTCCGTCGATAAATCGATAAATTTAAAAACTGAAAACGAAAGTCACCAATTCCTCATCATTCTATACGTTATGGTATTTTTGGTTTCATACATCCCTAACTAATAACGTTACGTATACGCTGGTTGTAGTAACAGAAATAGAGAAAACAATTTATATGCTATTAGTCCGGTCGGAAACTAAGTTCAAAGTTTGAGCCACAACATGCAGACAATCGATACGGTTGAATATTAATTAAAGTTGGTAATGAATTTACATGGCAAAATGTGAAGTTGCAACAAGTAAAAACTTTTTGCATTATCAAGTTACTCAAATATTGATAAACGGCGTGAGCTGAGTTTCAGTCCACCCGGAGTTATAGCCAAATGGCCAAGTTCTGTAAATGGCCAACAATTGCGTTACGATGTGGACGTGCCAATTATGTAATGAGAAGGGCACACCAACAAAACATGTGCCGCAACATTTTGTGGCTTCGACCAAATTGGAAATTTCTGGAGTGATTTTGGGTGCACATTCAATATGCTGCTGCGGTCGCGTTTGAGTTAATGCGTTCAATTAAGTGCCAAGTGCACACACACACAAACACACACTCGCAATCAGTGGCGGGCACTGAAAAGTTGGGCACTGAAAATGTTTTACCAGCTCTCTTTTTTCGGGGCTTGGCAAGATGCTGCCCGCTTTTGGGGTCCACTTACAAAAGGTCACTGATGTTGCGGCTTGTTTTGGACCCTTGCTGAAATCCAGTTGTGCCTTTCGCATTGTTGTGCATTGAAAGTGACGCTTTAATTACATGAGCCGCGCCTGAGCATCTCACAAAGCAATAATGCGACTGCGAGTACGACTGCTGCGATTGTTGCAATGGGGCTTTTCACTTTACAGTCTTTACACCTCTCCCTGCTGCCTGTTTTGCCTGCTTTTGTTACCCTGGCCAGCAGTAATTAAAGTAAGTGACGCCATTTTCATTCTGCACTCATTGCACTCAGCCTCCGTTCTGGACCTGTGCCACAAGTTGAGGCAACTGACTGACAAACACTTGCTCGCTTTCTTGCTCTCTGACAAAGTACTCTGGTCCTGTGCATTGTTCTCATTTTTGCATATTTCTCATAATTTGTTTGGCTTGAACTTTGAGTGCGTAGTTGGGAAATGTCAAGGGTCCATCCAGCACGGACAGAAACGGCAAAAGCAGTAGGAAATGCGAAAGCAACAGTAAAAAGAGCAACAGCCTCTTGCATGATGATTAATGTGTTTGTCTTAAGGCCTCCTGCTGGCCGACTCCGGTTGTGTTATTTGTTGCCGTAATTTTCTATCGAATTAAGTTCAAAGAATCGCACCAAGTTGGATTCACGTGCACTGAATATTTAGTCAAACTATGCTTAGTAAAACTACAAGAAAATAAATAAAAATGCTAGATTTGAAAGTGCTATCCCAAAAATAGCAAGGAGTATATGTATGTCTAAATCCAACAAGAAACATACAATATTAAAACTAAACGTTTGTTCAACACACATATAAATATTCAAGTACTTTGTACCTGAATTTCGAGAATCAGATACATATTAAGTTCAAGTAGAGCTATATATAAAGGCTGGAACTTTATTTTTAAGCACATTTCGGCAGTTGGAAAAGTAAACTTCATTCTGCTTACCTACAAACACTTGTTTCGCCCTTTTATGCTTATCACTTAAAATCCTGTAAGGTGGACCAAAAAGCTAAGGAACTTCCCTTCCCCACAACGAGGACTATCCTCCAGACAGTAAGGGTATCTACACCGACACCCTCAGTTGTGCCTGGCATCTCCTTTGCCAATATACTCCGCGGACCTCAACGATCCCAGCCGTCAAGTCAAATAACGTGCAGAATGGATAAATTAGAAGCAATGATGGAGAAAATGATGGATCAATTCACAGCCATGACAAGAAAGCTCACGTCTCTTATGGCGAAACAATGCAAATAAACCTTCATATTGTCATATGGAATGCGAATGTGTAAGAGCAGGACAGAGGTGGACCCCTTCCTCGAGACAAACAACGTATCTGAAACCCATTTCTCCCACCCATCCAATTTTTCCATCAGCGGCTACGATGTGATAGCTGTGAACCATCCAAACGGCACCGCCCGCGGAGCAGCGGCTGTCATTATCAAAAGCGGGATAAAATACATAGAGCTTCCAGCATTTCAGGAACCATGGGTCAAGTGTGCTAGGGTTAGAGTCATTACGCTGACAGGAGACATACCCATCGACACAGAAAAGGGCAAAGACAGTTTCAAGACCTACTGGATACTCTTGGCTCAAGGTTCATTGTCGGTGGTGACTTTAATTCCAAACATACTTGGTGGGGTTCAAGGCTTATCAACCCTAAATGCAGTGCGCTGTTCAAGTATATCATGGAAAGTTGCCTGTACTGCCACTCCACTGGTAAAAATACCCACTCGCCGACCGATTGCAACAAAATTCCCGATAGATTTTGCCATCTTCAAAGGAATTCCAATGCACAAGATCATCTCCAGCAATGTCCTTGAGCTGTGCTCTGACCATTGCGCCACACCAACATCGAACGCTATCAGAACTGACTACAAATCAATCTGGGTCCTCTGGTCAGTATCGAAAATGGAGACGACCTGGACAACGCGGTCGAGAACCTTAATATCCAGATTCACAACGCAGTGCAATATGCAACTCCTCCAAGAATACCCCGTTCTACAGTCCCACACAGAGACATCCATCTTAGGTCCCCTAACGTCGCTGCGTTGGTTGCTAAGAAAAGGCGCCTTCGCCGACAATGGCATATTACTCGCAACCCTCAGGACAAAGCGGACTTTAATAGAGCTGGCAAAGCACTAAAAGAGCTGCTTCTCAGTCTCCGCAAACAATCTCTGGAGCAATACTTGGAGCTGGTGGAGCCATGTCAACCTGACCACCCGCCAAAAGAAAGGATCCAGTGAAAGACGCTAACGGATCCTTTGGTCGTACTGACAATGAGAGCGCAGCAGCCTTTGCTGAACATCTTTACGACGCTTTCTCCCCCTTCTCTAGGTGCACACAAAAGGAAGCAGAGGAAACGGCCCAGTTCCTTGACACACCATATCATATGGCACTACCCATACCAGTTGAACCGGAGAAGCTGCTTGACGAGTTGAGTAAACTTAAGACGTCCAAATCCCCAGGTTATGATAACATAGATGTTCCAGCCATAAAAGCACTGTCGGCGAAAGGAATATCCCTTCTCCCACCCAGTAGAAATGCGCCGAAGTGATTCTAATACGTAAACCTGGGAATCCTAGACCGATTAGTCTACTGGCTGTTCTCTCCAAAGAAGTCGAGAGACAGTGTCACAGACTAGTAGAAAGGATAATAGAATCTTTTGATGAGAAGAAGTATTCCTCGGCCGTCTTCCTGGACGTCAAGCAAGCCTTTGATAGGGTCTGGAACCTTGGACTTCTGTTTAAATTTAAGATGGCTTTACCTGCGCCGTATTAACGGCTTCTAAAGTCATACATTTTTTCGGCCAGTACTTCTACATGAAGTGTGGTGAGCATTGGAGGACATCAGAGCTGGGGTCCCTCAAGGAAGTGTGCTGGGTCCTACTCTTTATAATATGTACACAGCTGACATGCCAACTTCCAATAATGTAGGGCTGCTTACGGCTACGTATGCTGATGACATCTCCTTCATAGCCAATGACGTGTCACCCCAGTCAGCTACAGACATATTGCAGACACAGCTTGACTCACTGAACTCCTGGCTAAGAAGATGGAACATAGTGGTCAATCCAGAGAAGTCCACCCACTCAACCTTCACTCTAAGGAGAGGTGATTGTCCCCCTGTGTTACTGGATGGTGTAACAATACCCAACAGTGCTACGGCAAAGTACCTTGGGCTCGTCATTGACAGACGACTAGCCTGGAAATGTCATTTAGTTCAGAAGAGAAACCAGCTAAATGACAAATTACGCAAACTTCTCTGGCTTCTGGGCAAAAGGTCTACTACAAACTATGGGTTAAGTTGCTCATATATAGAACCATCCTAAGGCCCATCTTCCTACCCTAGTAGCCGTGATCGCATGCAAAAGTTCCAGAACAAAATACTGCAGTATAATTTCCAAGGTTCACCCGTTCCACACCAATAAGGAAATCCACGACGAGCTAGGAGTCTCCTTTGTCCATCATACTTCGAGAGGCTTGAGAGGCACATAAATCCCCTTGCCATCAACCTGCTGGACTGAAGTTCCACCACACGTCGCTTGAAAAGACTCCACCCACTTTATCTGCCTCAACGCTTAACCTAGTGAACCCGCCAAAGATACGCAATAAAGATTTTTGAAGGTCGCTCACTCCCCTTTTGACCAAATATATGTGTATTTAAAAATGTACAAGAAGAAGGATAACACCCAGTTTCACTCGGGGGCACAGTCTATTTTGCATATGGTAAGTGAACTCCGCTTTTATTTAATATAAATCAACATAGATAAATTGTGTTTTATAAATTGTTGGCATACAGGTTTTCATGAAATTAAATTTGAATCCAATCTGACACAAAAGGTAAGCACCTAAAACACTTTCTCCCCCTTCCCGTAATGTGTGGTGTTGCCACATCTATTAAATTGCTTTCAGCGTTTTTGCTTCTCTTGTTTTATCCTATTCGCCTTTCCCACTCACCATACTTTCAGATGCTTATCTAACGTGAGTTTTTGATACGTTTTAGATAAATATTTACCAAGTCGAGCTCACGAAAAATTTGTTATATTCTGTGAAATGTTTGTAACTCATTCCTACAATTCTTAACTACCATACTCAACAACGGTTCTGTATTTTCTGAAATATATTCTGTATATATGTTTGAAATAAGATGCAGCTTAATAAATGCAGCCTCCTATGTCTTAGAACTACGACTTTTTCTACAAAAAGATTGATTTATATTGACGACTCAATTGCAGCTTTTCTGCACTGCGTGCTTGAGTAATTTTCATTTTTCGATAACTTCGGTGTTTTATGGTTAAATTTAAAATTTCATAGCTTTCTTCCGCATTTCACAAGCACCTAAAAACCTTTCTCACACCCCTTTTAGCCATTATCAATGGTTCGAGGGTACAACAACTACTAGATATCAGATATCAGTGACACACACGGCAAAAAGCATCAAGCCAAGCGAATAAAAAAGAAATCGTTGCATACTTTCTAGCGCAAAACAAATCGAATCAAAGCTCCCTTCGTTGTTTTTTTTCGTACGTAGACCGGAAATTGAAACGCCATTGGAATATAAACGAACAATAGGAGTTGACGCAGAAAAGGAAAGTAGCACAAGTACGAAAGCAGAGAGGGAAGAGACGAGAGAAAAGGCAGCACTGTGTGTGCTTTATATCCAGCTAAGCGATTAGCAAACAAGGAGCAGCATCCAAATAGCTGACTGGGATTTGGATGTGCCCGGGGAAGCGCATAAAAATGCAATGCGTGCAGACACTGAGACAATCTAAAAGGTGGCTGCTGCTTTTGCGTCTGTAGCTGCAACGGGAAAAATGGTTAAAGCGCTATAAAGCGGAAAATTGGCTAAAAGCGACTTTGAATAGCAATATCATTACGCTCGTTGTTTTGACTTTCAGATACGTGCCATGTGTCAAAGCCGTTGCATTGGAAGCCGCAGTTCAGCTTGACTTCAGGTTGAGGGATAATGAAGTTATGCAGCACTTCTTACTGATGCACTTTGTTGGCTAAAAACCCAATAAAATGCTAAGTGACTGCAGCTTGCAGCTAAACGCGTCACAAGAAAGTTCATAGTAGTTTAAGTGTATGCTCAAGAGGACTGTCAGCGCTAAAAACTAGGCAACGCATTCTATGAGTATGTGTACAACTACTTACATAAATTAAATAAACACACACACACACACACACTTATATAAGTCAAATACAAACACTTAAGCGGCAAAAGTTGAAGTCAGCGTGGCTGCACTTGAGACCGCGTCTCTCAGGGCGCACTCACTTCACTCTGCATTGCGCTTAAATAAGTTGCACAGTCAGTAAATAATTAAAGAATTAATTGGTTATGTGTTAAGAAATATATCATATATTCTTCGTTTGATATTTATTTACTGAAACTGAAACCTTTTACCTCTTTTTCACAGTGTAGCTGTACAAGCCTGCTTACAATTTGACAAAAGGACGACACACGAGTGTGTGTCGCTTGCAGGCCAGGATTTTATGGCTGTATTTGGTGTTAAAACCACTTTTGGTCCTACTACATCATATGTCAAGGAAGGTGTATTACGTATACGCCATGTAATAAGTGCAACATATTACTATACGCTCTCCCCATTTTAAAAACCATATGGCACTCAACAGAGTCTGGGCCAAATTATGCTTATTTATAATTTATCATTTAATGAGCGAATACAAAATAAATGCTGCAACTTGAATGAAACATTCTCTTGGTCAAATTACATGAAATATTTTTAGCTTAGTTACATTCGTAGAAACGGTGGAATAATATGTTAATTTTAATTGGAAATTAATCCAAAACCCCCAGCTCTCATAGCCTCTGGGACTTTTTAGTTTCTTCTTGTTTTGCACAAACCTTACAATACCCTTTTTACCCTTTAATGGATTTTCATGGTATAAAAAAGCGACAGATTATACAGATATGCTCTGCACAGAATTTATTCAATAGCTTTAGAGTGCGTGAAATTGTTTATTTTTTATGACAAATTTGCATTTGATTGCAGACCAGAGAGAGCAAAAATAAAATCAAGTGAAATAAAGAATTCACAAAAGTAAAGAGTTTATCAATGAAAATATTTATGGAGCACGCTAGACCCCAAAACAATGTATTCACATGCACACACACACATACATAAAACCAATCAAAGTTGTGCGAGAAGCAAACAAAAATTCACAAAATATGACAGGCAAATTGAATCTCTCGAGTCTGAAATGTCAGCGGCATATCGTTTGTAATAAATTGAATTTATTAGCAACTCGACAGCCCTCTCGCATGCTCACTCACTCACTCCCTCACTCACTCCAGTACTTGGCCGCTTTGTCTTGCCCAAAATGGCCGAGTCCCTAATTGTGTCGGCTGCAGCAGTTGCTGCGGCTAAAGCGGCGACAGCAGCAAATGTGAAATGGAACACAATTAATATTAATTTTGTGCTCAGTTCCCAGCAGCAGCATTTAATGCCAAAGATTTATTTTCTGTCATTTCTTTTTTTTTTTTTTTGCTCACCAATTACTTGTCACTTAAAAGCATTCACATGCTTTTGTCTCAACATTTATTTGTGTTTTAATATCTTGATATTATTTGCTTTTAGTGTTTCTTTATTTTTTTTCATTATGAACTGTCTGTCAACACGAGTTTGTCCAATAACAAAAAGTGAGTGGCAACAAATTGAGCGAAAACCTTAATTCAGTGCAAACTTTTTGATTGATTTGTAAATAAGAATTCTTTATTTAGTTTGTATATATTATTTATACACAATATTGTATGTATTACAAATGCAAACACACATTTTTTTTTATCGGGAATCGCTATAAAACATTTGTTGCTTCGTTTGGTAGTTATGGGACAAGTTTTAAGCAAATGTATGGTAAAAGTCAGAATGAGCAATGTTCATCTGTCTAGGGATCAAGTTTATTAATTATTATCGATAGAAAACTTAAAATTTAATTATCTAAAGATAACCAATATTGAAATTAACTCTTACAAGTTAAAGCAAGTACATTCATTCTCTTTTTGTGTGCTACTCGCTCTTTCTTGACAAAAGTCGGCTTACTTCTTTGCTTGCTGTTTGTCACACACATACACACTTATCTTTACATTTATTTTAAAACTAATTATACAATTTAATTACTGAATTACGCCAAGCTCAGCAAAACCCATTTGCAAGCCGCTTAATTTATTGAGATTAACATGCATTGTAAGAAATTCGAGCAGCTGCAAAGGTTGCAAAAATCGCGGCTTAAATATGCTTAGCAACATGTTGACACTTGCCAGTTAGCGGTAAACAAAATGGGGCCAAGTAAGGCCTTAAGCTCTGAGCAAGTAAGCAACGAGAGAGAAAGAAAAAAAGAGGGGGAGGGGGGAAGAGAAAAGGGCGAGGCACTCGTGTCAACATTTTGCAACATGGCAGTCAAGAAGAGTATGACACAATCAATTAAAAAAAATTTATGCAAGAATAATTACCACCTCAACGCACAAGCAAGAGAAAAGTAGAAGTGAACAGCGAAAAATATGACGAATAAAAAATAACACACACACATAGTATATTCGTGCACATAATTCAATTTATGCAGTAAAAAAATTATGCGCTTAATTATGCATGCAAACGTTGCCTCAGCTCATCTTTAAGATACAAAAGTATCTAAATAATATATAAAGAAGAAGGAGGATGTACGCGAGAATTATGAAATATGGACTGAGTAAAATTTTTGTCAGGCAGTAAATTCGCTGTTTTTACTTATTGCATTGGCATAAATATTATGGGCGTGTACGAAGTCTTGTAAAAATTCACAGGAGCACCTTGCAATGACCGGAAAAACAGCAAAACTTTGAGACTAAAACCATATACAACCTTAAAGGTATTCAGCTATAAAATTCGGTGAAACATTTCGCAATTCCTTTTTTTTGCCAAAGAAAACTTTAAGTAAAATAAACTATTGGGTTGAACTTAAAGGGTTGGTGCAGGTGAAATAATTGAAACTATAATGCATACAAGATAACTTTTTTACACGAACCTACCTTTATAATGACTGGGTATAATCGATATCGTATGCCACGTGTGTTGACCTAGTACAAGGCAGATGTTTTATATTTAGTCTGGCAAACATTTGCTGAGCAATTGTCAATGGCGAAATAAAAGGACGGAAGAGCAACGTAGCTCAGTAGATAGCTTGCTGTATTTTCCACTCTGCTAACAGCCATGAGTTGAGCATTTTATTATAATGCTAAGAGCAACAGGCTAACACACACACACACACACACACACACATTGACATACACACACCTACATTTGTATTATTAGCACAGCTGCAGGACAACCAAAATGAATTACCTAGCACACTGGTGGGCAAAGCAAATAATTTTTTTCTTACTTCATGTTGTCATCTCACCCCACCACTAACACCAGCACCAACGCCACCCCCACCGCCACCTACAAAAGCCAACAACTTTCAATATGAGAAGGTTGTGGCAAAACGCTAGTAATGTCTATGGGGGAAACGGGGTAAAGGAGAAGGAGCTCTATGTATATGGGCGACAATGGCAATAGCAGCAGCTGCTGTTTTCTTTATCAACGCTGTCAAGCTTCTCTGTTTGCACAGCAAATGCCAGACGACGACAACAACAACAGCAACAACAACAACTATGCCATTTATTCATTGTCCGTTTGCAAGTTGATTGTTTGCTTACTCTTATCATCGATTTCGTGTAGTTGTTGTTGCTGCTGTTGCTGTTGCTGTTGCCGACAACAGGCTACGGAAATAATCGACAAAAGTTTTTAATCAACATCACATGTGCATACACAAATGCACACAAACACACACACACACACACACACACACACACACAGCGCACACAAATGCTTTTTATCATTTACCTTTCCTTTAAGCGTTACAATCATTAAAAGCCGCCAATGGATACAAATACAACAACAACAAAATACATTGTCGGTGGTGATGGGGAAACACGTCAGCAATTTTCCGGTTGGGCCGCTTGGATTATGAAGGGCGTTTGATGCAAATTGGCAAAATTAATTATTAAATTACACGAAAAAGGCATTTGTGGTTTTTCTTACACGAATTTCGATTTGTGGCCAATGTCGTGTGTGTGTGTGTGTGTGTGTTTGTGTAGGAGTGTGTGTTTGTTGTCCGCAGTTTTATGTCGCATTGCCTACAAGGCTTTACAAGGGCATACGTTTGAACAGCAACAGATGGGGTTATGCTTAAAGAGTTCGGATACTAAAAAGAGTTAGGAAACTTAGGAAAATTGTCAATTGAAACAATGGAAATGTGATAGCCTTTTGCGGTTAAATGGAGCCTTTATATATTGGTTGTACGATCTAGAACGTCATTGGTAAAAACTTAACACCAACCTTTACAATGCATTGCAATGTAAGGATACAATAAAGTTGTGTAAACGTATGCAACAGGCATAAAAAATCTTTGACCCCATAAGATATGTATAAAGCTTATATATGCAAATCAAGCGCAAAGAACGTCCAATTCATATTCTGTATGATTTCCAGATTTAAAGACGTTATTGTATTGAATGAACTCCACAAGAAAGCTTTTGCTTGATTCTTTTTCCCTTTAAATATTTGGCAATGTGAGTGCATTCGTCGCAAGCAGACGTGTTTTCTTTCTGCTCCGGTTACAAATTGATAATCACAAGAGTGAAGTGCCTAAAACACCAAAAAATGTATATTATAATTTACGCGAAAAGACGCTTTGTGCAGTAAAATGCACATAAAAAAGTTATTTTGGTGAACACAATCTAACTATGTATTTACAAATAAACAAAACAAAAAACCTTGAGCAGGTCAACCGCATAACATCAGAAATACGAGGCGCGTTCCAAAATAGAGAATACTGTACTGCAATATATTTTGGATGTGTCTCAGGCGTTCGACAGAGTCTGGTTGGAAGGTCTGATGTATAAGATCAAAACAACGCTCCCAGTCAACACACATAAACTGTTACAGTCGTACATCTAAGACAGGAAGTTTGCAGTGAGATGTAACTCTGCAATATCCGACGAACACCGTATTGAAGCTGGCGTTCCTCAGGGCAGCGTACTTGGGCCGACACTTTACGTTCTCTACACATCAGACATCCCAACATGCAGACGTCTAACAACATCAACCTTTGCTGACGATACAGCTATTCTCAGCCGCTCCAGATGTCCACTGCAAGCAACTTTACAACTTTCTCGTCATATGGTTAAAGTGGAAAACTGGCTATCCGACTGGCGAATTAAGGTAAACGAACAAAAATGTAAACATGTAACTTTCACCCTAAACAGGCAAGATTGTCCACCACACAACCCCCACTCAAACTAGCACATTGAAGCTAAGAGAACACAGCTTAAACTCAAAGCCAATAGCCTCCATTGGCTTATCAACGCTCGCTCTCCGCTAACGTTTTGAAACCAATCTGGACCTATGGCTGCCAGCTATGGGGAAACGCGTGCAGCAGTAACATCTACATCGTCCAAAGAGCCCAGTCGAAGATCCTGAGAACTATCACCGGGGCACCGTGGTACGTTCGCAACGAAAACATACAAAGGAACTTAAACGTACCACCGGTCAGGGAAGTCATAGCGGAACACAAGGAAAGGTACTTGAGCAAGCTCTCATCGCACCCAAACAATCTCGCGAGAGGCCTCACAAATACGTGCAGCCGATCCCGCCTTCATCGTAATGACCTTCCTACCCAGCGATGAGTTGAGGACCGCGACTCCAAGCTATCAGTCCAAAAAGTAACTGTTAGATAAGTAATGTTAGTAAGATTTGTAAACTTTTTGACATTTCCTAGTTTTATCTTAAGGGAAACAGCTAAAAATAAATTTAAAAAAAAAAAAAAAAATGTTCTCATCACTGCTCTTAAAAGATTTCATTTGATACCTGTGGAGTCCTCTGATATTCATGAGTTTCTTAACATGTGAAGGACGGTCTGCCTTAAAGTTTTCACCTATTCAACCTATTTTCAAGTCAAAAAATGTAAAGGACGCTAAAGTTGCATCAGCACTCAGCCTAAAAGTCGGCAACACAAATATAAGAAACTTAAAGTAAAAGGGCAATGACAAAAATCTAATTTATTTTTAACTTGTTCTTTTACTGTTGATTGGCATTGGCCAACTCTTGAGAGTCAATTAAATGCCGTGACTTCAACGACAGTCCGTATACGCCGACACACCCGAGCCGTATTAATTATGTAGGCGATGCTGATGCGCATATCGATCGCAATTTTTAATTGAAGTATGCAATACACACACTCGGACACTCGTCGCTGCTTTATAAGCAAAAGCGTGGAAAACGAGTTAAGAATTTAATTGAATCAAAGTGTTGTTGTTGTCGATTTAATTTAATTACCATATGCACTTTTATGCCCATGTAACCAGAACACAATTTTTATGCATCTGCACGGACAAAACGAATTTGAAGATAGCCCTTTAGATGGTTGCTCAAGATATTCCACAGAGCAAAGACAATTTGCAGCATTCAATACAATAAAAGGAATCAGGTAAACATTTCCAGCTTGTTAAATATTTAAGACGTAAGCCACTGGCTTTTTTTCGAATCTTCGTGTCGATATAAGCTGCGTTGACTGTCTGTCAGTCTATCTGTCTGTCCATCAGATAGTTGTACGCCTTTTACATACATTTCTACATGTATGCAATGTGTCGCACAGTGCGTCACGGACAGTGCAACAGACAGCCCGCCAGCAATTTCAATTGTAGTTGCAACTAAAAGTTGCATGCGCTTGCTTTTCATCTGTCTGTCAGTCAAAATGTTTTGTCGCTGCGTTTGTCATGCACTTAGCCGACTTTACCAGCCTGGCAGCTGGGCGAGCTGGCAAGTTATTTATGATTTTATATTGCAGCCGGGCTTTGGCTGGCTGGGAGGCTGCAAGAAAGTAATTCAGTCAAGCAGCAGTTTGATTTATCGCACGACCAGTAAGATATTTTACCAGAAATTACATTTGTTTACATAGCCTGAGGTTAAAATTATTACATATTCTTTTTCATCATTCACACCGGCACATAAAAAAATGGTTATTACTTTAATGACTTAAAACTATAGTAGTACTCTCCCAAAGTTAAAATATAAAGTCTAATATAATGTTATATTAAGGAAAGCAGTTTAAAACCATAAATTTTTACGAGTCTTTAAACTTCCGAAAGTAGAGGAAAAAAAAATTGTTTGCCTCCATCTTTTTATTTTCAACCTTAACTTGGTTTCTCGATAAGTGACTTTGCCGAGTTGAGTAACTAAGAGCGCTGTCGCAACTTGTTAACTTGGCTGATAACTTGATAAATGATGCCAGCCAAAAAAATTATTAATAAAAAAAACTTTCGAGTGTGTTTAAAAGAGACAAAGGCAAGAGGTGCATGTGTGTGAGAGGGTTATTGGTATAGCATAAGTGAAAAGTTTTTTGTGCAGTTTCCAACGCAATGAATTTGTGCAAGAAATGTGCCATAGTTCCTTCTTCCTTTCTCTTAAGAAAAAATACTTTAAATGTCTGCTGCAATTGTAGCACGTAAATAAGACTTGTGCAATGCACACTTTGCCTTATATTGCGTGGCACAAATCTCAATTGCAGTTGCTCCTTTTTATGGCTCTAGCTGCAATTGCCTTTTACGCTGTTAAGTCTTAATATTCTACTTGGCTTATATTTTTCTGCAGCTACAGCCGTTACTGCAACGACTGCTACGAGCACTAAACTAAAGTCAAAGTGAACTTTTCATTCCATTCTTTTATTGCACACACACACACACATCTTACAGAGCAGCTTGCGGCGATTTTCGCACTCAGTTGCGCCAGAAGTGGCAGGCAGCATCTTCTCTATAGCAGTAGTGAACTGCAACACGCTTTCTATATTTAGATGGCTTGGCACATTTTGCATAAAATGAGTTTCTGGGGGGCCAATTGGGCAGCTTTAACTGCGGTAAAATGTCCTTGCCACACTGACAAAATAACTTTATTAGTTTTTGTGGCTTTTCGCCCAAATTGACCGTAAAATTTATGTAGCATTTTAATACCAACATCTGTATATATTATGTATGTTGTATGCTTAGTTGTACAGCTGCTGCTGCTGGCGTTGTTTTTGTGGCCACTGTTAATTAATTTAATCATATTCTAGTTGATTGTGCACATATATATGCATGCACATAATCATCCCAAATGCAATTAATTTTATGTATGTACATAAATGTAAATTTATTTCGCGCATACAAAATAATTGCATAAATCACGAACATTCTAACAACATTTTCTTCATTGACTTTAAACTGTCAATTAAACAGTTATCAGATAATTCGATTGTATTTATAGAAGGTAACATCTTAGATCCCAGAAATTATTTATGTATATTCTTGATCAGCATCTCTTCTGTTTTTATGCAAAGCTAGTCCCTCAGTGTAATCGAGCTGAAACTTTGGTCATGGTTTTCTATGTTGAAATAGGTCAGATTGGAGATATTAAAAATGCAAGATCTGTTCTATGTATGAAAAAGTAGTCTTTACGAGGAACTTTAAGAGGCGATTACTTTAGCAATTTCTCAATGCCAGTTAAACTTGGAATAACTAAAAAACTTTTATGCTCGAGCTATACTGCAGTTATCCAATTTGGTTTTCCAAAGCCAAATTAACCTATCACGGTATATCACTATCGCCGAAGGGCCCAACCTAACGGGGATTCAGCTTTCTTTGTTTTGTTTTTGCCTGACTCCAAAACTTTACATGTTGCACATAAAAATGTATATATAATAACTTTGTATGATCCCTGTTGTAAACGGCAACGAGGGAAAATCTTTTTAGTAGTTAAGGAGCATGTGTTTGTGGACCTAGAATGCAAGTGTCAGCTTGAGTCTGTAGTAACCGGACCTCCATGCATCGGATAAGTAAGTGCTAGCCGAACATTGAGAAACTCAAATTCGACTAAACTTAGAATAAGTTGACTTACCGGACATTGAGAAATTGGGCCTTAGTTAACAAGATTTAAATATTTTGAAGCTAACACTTTTAATATACAATTTGAATTTGAATTGTATATTTCTAGCAGCTGCTATTCATTGGATAGCAAATATATTATTTTTTAATTAAATATTGTTATCCAACAAATCATGTTCATTTTTCATTAAAGTTATTATAATATTTAAATTCTAAAATAAGAAGCAGTATTTTGATTTAATTTTAAATGAACTAATTGCATTGTTTCCTGGTTATTATAAATAATTTATATAATATATTTTAAAGTAAAAATATATAATATTCATAACAAGTAAGAAGGCTCTAATCGAGATTTCCCGACTAGTATATACCCTGAACTCTATACTTATCGCGTACAGTCATTGTCCGTATCCACATGTGACTAAACTGTAATCCTCGATTTCTCTGGTGTTCCTGAACCGATTTCAATGAAATTCTCACAGATATATAAAACGTGTTTCACATTTTCGATATTCAAGATTTTACGGTTATCGATCACATGTGTATGTTGGAAACGGAAATAGTAATCGAAAATCGGAAATAACTTGAGCTGCCTAAGACAAAGATGAGCTTGTGTTCAAAATCTGAAGTCATTAGCTCTTATAGTCTCCGAGATTGACGCGGACGAACATGGCTGTTTCGACTAGGCTGTTGATGCTGATTAAGAATATATATACTTTATAGAGTCAGAGATTCATCCTTCCTTCTGTTACATACATTTGCACAAAACCACTATACCATTTTACCCATTTTATGGGTTCAGGGTATAAAAAATACGGTGATAAATTTTTCCAAATACACTGAAACACTTGCAAATGATTTTTAAAATCGATGTGCTGGTAATTTTCAAGCTTTTAGTCGTATCAAACTCCTTTTCCTAATCGTTTTGGCTCCAGTAAAAATTTGTGTTCGACATGCAAGTTTGCAATTTGTAAGCACAGTAAGAGACACACACATAACCACAAAAAAAACACACACATACATACATACGCAGTACAAACTGAAACACATACATTCATGTGCGTATGTTCCATAGTAGCTTTGATTTGCCGCAGTCCAATCAGAAAACATTTCAATAATATTCAGAGCACACACACATAAACACACACAGGGCAGGGCAGGCCAGAGCAGCACAACAGTAATCAGCAAACAATCTGACAAATGCAAATAGCTCGAACAATAATCAAGTTAAAAGTCCCGTAAAATGCAAAACATAAATTATTCACAACGTGAATTTAACGCACATATTTAAGCTTCTTATGATATATGTATGTCACAATTTTATTTAAAAAATAATGTTTATTTATTAATATTTTCTATTTACCTAATATTTCCATTTGTGTTTGTTATTTTCTTTGCAAATTGAATCACACTGACACTTGTTGAACAGTTTTGAGAAGTAAAACACACTCTTGTCATATAAACCACAAATATCAATACAATATCGTTGCTGTTGAAGTGAAAAACTATATTCTTGCTTTGGCTAGCTGACTGGTTATAAAACGCAGAAGTTGACACTATTTTGCTTGTGCTTTTCTTCATCGCTCAGTCTCTGCATCTGGATCATCTGGATTTGGTTTTTTTCTGGCTTCCATCCTTGCAAATACTGTTAGACCATTTCATATTTTTATATTTAATTCCTCTAGATTTCTTTACAATTTAACATATGACTGTGTTGTAAAAAGTTCCCTTTCCATTTGTTTCAACCTTTAATTAAATAATAAATGACAAAACGCAACGATGCGAAATCAGCGGTGAAAACAAAATATATTCAGTTGTGAAACGTGCGTGTAAATGCCGGAGCGTGAAAGTGAAAGGCTTCAGGGTTGCCAAGGTTAAAGCCAGTTGCCACGCCCACTTTAGCAATGCGCTTGTGTTAGTTTTTTTTTGTATTTTTTGTTGGTATAAGATATAAATCCCGTTACTTTAAAGAACACAGAAAAAATAACCATTAAAAAAACAAACTGGCAGCGCAGTTAATTTTAAAAGGCACATGACGCATACGCCCCATAAGCCGTTTTGGTGCTGATGTTGGTGTGTGTGTGTGACTGTGTTGGTGTTTGTGCTGAGCAGTCATGCATGTTTATACATAACGAGCATAGCAGTGTGTGTTTTTTGTATGTGCCTGTATTTTTTGGCTTCTTTTTTGGGAAGAGGGTTAACGGGGAGATTTCGTTCTGGGCACTTGAACTGCTTTTTTTGGTTACCTGACGTCAATCGATTGATTTTGCCCAGTTATTCCCCTCCAACTGTTTACCTAACTTTTCTATATAGTATGGTCATATTCATATGTGATAGCGCAGTATTTTCCTAATTGCTTTGCCCCACTGTGCATACGTTTGCCGTCTCATCAATATTCCCTGATTTATTATGCAATAATTAAGTGCCTCGTATATTGTCTGGCTTTCGTATGGGAATCAAGGTCTTCGAACTAAACATATGTTAGACATATGTTTTAGCTATCGCAATGTGTCCCATTACTTTAAGTATCTGGGTCTGGGTCATTTATTGAGAGTCGCATTAACTGAGAAGGTTTTTTGGTTTGCTTTCACTTCTTTGTTTTTTAGGTGCTAGGACTTTTCATGAATTGCCTTTTATTATGAACTTTCGTTGTTCGTCATATGAGTCGTAAAAGTGGACCGTATCGTCATATCCATATGTACATGTGTCATTTGGTATTAATGTCTTTTATTAGGTACACTCTGATAGCGGTTTATGATGCAAGGCAGAAAATATCAAATTTTATGCTTACAGCAAACGAGGTATTGTGTTTATAATTGGCGGTCGTAATAATTTTTTGTACTTTAGACAATCGTCATGGAACTCAAGCATAACGTTTGTAAATACTTGTATTAAAGCGCTTGGCTGCCATTATCAATAATGCCTTCTATTTTTACTTAAGTATATTTAAAATTGTATTTAAGATGATTCTTATTTTAGAACCACTATTAAAGGAAAGGGCTCATATCCTGTAAAATTGATTTCATGCTTTGACCAATTTTTCCCATGGAAGTAAAATAACTTACCATAAGAGCAGATAAACATTTGTAAGTAGTGAGTGTCAGTGATCACTGCCTCAAGGCCCAAAGAATGCAGAATGGGAATTAGAAGTTCAATATAAATCTGTGTAATGCATTTTAATGTGCCAGATAAACATTATGTACGAGACACAGCTGCATGAGGGATTCCGTTACTTTTAACAATTTTTTTTTTTTTTTTTGCCTATCAATTTTATTTAGAATCTGTCTATAGGGACAATAACTAAATTTCATAACAACATTGGCTATTTTCTTACATGGAAGGGGAGGTCTAGAGGATGGAAGCGTTTGAGCCTGCGGCATTGCAAGCTGTTGTCAAGTAGTTGCAATGCAAGAAGATTGTCGTGGTTCTCCAAGCGTTGCTCGTGCCGGCGACTGAATTCACGGATAGATTCTTTTACAGTGGAGATTTTTAGATCGCGGTGGAGCACATCGTTGCGTACGTAGAAAGGCGCGTTTACTATAGTCCGTAGCACCTTGAACTAAAAATCCTGGATAATGTTGGTGTTAGTTTCCGCTGTGGACCCCCATAGTTGGATCCCATACGTCCAGATCGGCCTTAGGATGGCTTTGTAAGCCAACAACTTGTTGCGAAGACAAAGTGGAGACGTGCGATTTAGTAGCCAGTAGAGAGACTTGAGCCTGAGATTGAGTTGAGTCCGTTTGTTGCGTAGGTGCTTCTTCTAAGTAAGCGTCCTATCCAGGGTTAGCCCTAGGTATTTGTCTAAGTGATCTGGTGTGAGCGATTAGCAATGCAGCCTTACAATTGGACAACTTTGGTGCCTAAGTGTGAAGGTCACTTAACAAATTTATAATATAAACAAACGATTGTTTGTGTTTATACTCAAGGACGTAAATATAATTCAAAAATATTTGAAATTTATCTCACTTTTCAGTTTGGTAGTTTTATAGCGTTTTAATTTTGCGTTAAGCATTAATTAAACAGGTTGTCAATTATCGAATTTTGTTAATTCTAGTTCGATAAAATTACAATTCCCAACCATATTCCTCTATTTCAGCTACTTTTTAGGATGATTTTTGAACAACAATATTCCAACCATATTCCTCTCTTTCAGCTACTTTTTAGGCTGCTTTTTAAACACTTTCTGTTTTGAAGTTTTGTTAAGAACACCTTTAAGAAAATTGTAAACAATAGGTAATGATTGTCATGGAAACATTTTTAATTGTCTGGACGATATTAAAAGTTCCTCTTACATAATTTACAAGGTGTCTTAGTCCTCTGCGCCCTCGCTTCTCTCGAAAGCCACCCCAAAATGAAAATTATTGTAGTAACAAAAAATACTTAAACAGGAAATTGAAACCTTTTAAACTAAAAGGGAATTTTGTAAAAATACGAGAAGACCACAGCACTTTAAAACTCATACCATTTTAAATTGTTCTGAGGAACAGTTTTGGTGCACCAAAATGCAGAGTAAGGTTAAGCAATGAAAGTTCTGTTTGGATTGGTTTGTTGAAGTACTTATAGGATAATGGACAGCATCTTAATCGCCAGAGACTTTGAAGATACACTTCTTGGTTATTTCGTGAGCATAAAATGCACGCCAGCCTCTTTATTATTTCTTAAAGTTAGTACTGCTTATCTACAGAACCAATATAGCTTTTTTATTGAGAAATTGCATATATCAGGAAAAATGTTTGATGGTAAGAGTAATTTTGTTTGCTTTATTGGTTTTAAAAATCAAGAAATAAAGCATTGCAGGAGCTTTAAACAAAAATGTTCAGCCTAAAGAACAGTAACGAGTTCCATTACAAATTTTGTATCTTTTAGTACTGCTTTTAATAAGATTCGTTGCCACCTTTATATGTACGCCATGTTGCACTTGTCCCAAACTGTACCTTTAAGCACCATTGCGGTGTTAGACTTTTCGAATATGGAGCTTTAGATCTGTCCGAACATCAGAAATGTTGCTAAAGCTGCGTTTGCTGTGGTTGCAGCTGGGATCTTTTCCTTATGGACCTGAAACACATACTGTAAAACACATGCATAATATCAGAATGGCAACTGGCAGGCGAAATCACAAGGATGACAACCAAATAAAAAACAGAATTTCTAATTTGTCGGTGTACTATTTGATTTATTGTGTAATTTATCAGCGTCAAAAATATGTAAGATGGGGTCTGAGGAAAGTTTCTTTTTATCCATAAAGTGTGAAAACTTTAAACTAAACTTTTTAGTATTATATCTTTGCCCAAACTAGAGAAGCGTATAGTGTCGGTCAGTTTCCTTATATTAAGTTCTTAAGCTCCTTCCATATGTAGTTTATTAATAACGTTTACCAAGCATACAAATCGATGACAAATTAGTTTCTACTGTAATCAAAATAAATTAATATATTCAGATACATTTTCCATTTGCATTCAATGCCTTCTCCAGAAGCCTACAATTAACTCAACAATAAAAACGATAATTGCAATCACATTTCCCATCAGCAGCAATTCCCATAAATATTTCAGATCCCAGAAACGTAAGGGAACATAATTGTGACCCAAAACATATGTGTTTGTAGTATTAATAACAGCGGGTGCCTTGGCACTGAGTACATCGCGATAGGCTTGTCTTTTTAGCCAATACTCAACACCAGAGCTCTGTGCGTTCACAATGAAATGATCGAGAGCAACGTTATAGATTGAGTTTCTTTGCAGAACCGTGTTGATGGGCAGCTCTTTAGCAATATGCATTGTCTTTGTCTTGCACAGAATCTGACGCTTGGTGGCTCTCTGATACATGTCGATAGCATTCCATAGATACGAATAGGTCTGATAGGCATAGCTCGTGTTTAGGCTGAGGATTATTTCGGCTTGGTCCTTGGATGACATAAAGACGGCATTGGGTACCAGTTTCTCAAAGTACTCGGCATCGTAATTATCCTCGATAAGCAGACGAATATTAAAATCAAAGATTACAGGCAGTCCACTCGCATTCAGCTCCTCGTAGCTCTGAATGTGTTCGTTCTGGGGATGTTTGGTCAGCAAGGTGCTCAACTGAGCATTGAAGCAGCTGCAGAAGAGTAAGCCCAGGAAGCTCAGGACCAACAGAAATTGTCTAAGCGAGAAACTCATGCAGTGGTTTACAGGAGCAGCCTGTCCCAGAAAACCGCGCAACACTCTCAAATTGAGCCACAGTTGAGAGTATCTGAAGTGAAAAGTCTGCTCCAGCAGGTAAAAGCTTGTGCTTGTGGCAAGAGTTTCAAGTACCGCAAATGTTAAGTAGACACACAGAGTGTAAAGCAACCACTGGTGCGGAAAGATCAGCTTGAAGACCTCCTGAATGCTCAGCTCTCCGCCACAAGGCACAATCATAAAGAGGCTGACAATGCCCAAACTAGCCGAATTCTGCGTACCCTCCCAGTTGAGACGTCTGCTAAACGGCTGCACGTTGGGCACTATATCCAACTGACCATTAACAATCATTGTCACTATCTCGGGTGTGAATAGCACTGCCGTCTTGTT
Organism: Scaptomyza hsui; assembly: GCA_018152825.1. NCBI lineage: Eukaryota > Metazoa > Arthropoda > Insecta > Diptera > Drosophilidae > Scaptomyza > Scaptomyza hsui. The sequence goes on along the minus strand of JAECXO010000044.1, from coordinate 627,155 downwards.
GAAGGGTTTCAGCAGTTTCAGATGAATGTTGAAGTGTTTGGCAAAGTGCTGCATTAGATTGTAGCAGAAACCGTTGTAATACTCTTTGCCAGTGCGCGGATTGCGACTTATGAAGCTATTGGGCGGAATCAGGGTAGGAATCATTAGTGCAGTTTTACTCTGAAAGTTACGCCAGTGTTCAATAAAGAGGCGTTCACTGCTGTTTAACAAAACCTGCTCGAATCTGGGCTCCGGGAACGGGTACATGCGATGTAAAATGAATTCGGTGTTGCCCTGCAACAGCAGCACATTGTAGAAATTATGACGAGCTGCCAGCTCCTCGATTACAGTTAGAAAATTCTCAGTATCCTCTGTGTTCTCCACCTGCAGCAGAACTATAATCCTTGCCTCTCGCATGCCCTCAAAGTCAGTGGCCAATGTGGACATCAATACCATATCCCTAAGCTCACGGATGCAGACCAGAGCCAGAACCTCACGACTGTATCTCCGCACAGGCATCTCAAAGCGTTCGTCGTTGCGAAACACTGGCCAATCCATGGCACTCCAGTGTTGCAAGACGCAGCTCATGTCTTGCTCACGCTGCAATAGCAACAATGCTGCAACTGGCCGCTCTCCGTGCACCTGTGCCACAAATCGATGCAGAAAATCCTGATGAGTTGTGTCTCCGGTTCCGGTTACAGATGCAAGCAGCAAACCAAATACGAGTAGCTCAATTCCGGCCATTATAGTTCGCTTATGCTGCAGCTGAGGAACTGAACGCGGACCAGGCATTTGACAGCCCTTTTAAGGCATTATCTAACATCTTAATAATTGCGTTAAAAGGTAATTTCAAAGCATTTTAACTCTGACCTAAAACTGACACTTAACAAAGCATTTGCAGGCAATCAACGATTAACAGATAAATTTCCCTTATATTAAAATTAGCAACTAAAATTGTAAATTGTTTGAAAACAAATCTATAAACCTATATACTTCTGGCTCTTTAAGAAACACATTTAGGGTATTCAGTAGCTATGATATATGTGATAAGTAATATATTTGTTACACTGTAGCTAGTGAGTGCACTTTTTACGTTTCTTTTGTCGTATTTGTGACAAGTCAGCTGTTTGCCAGTTCGATGACAGTTCAATTGCAATGAGCAACTATTTTGTATAAAGCAACTTAAATACAAAAATGAATAAAAGAAAACTAAACTGACTGAATAACTATTTGATTTGTGTTTTTGATCGGAATGACAAGAGACGGGTTTCGAAGCAAAATTATTTGTGTGTTAAATTAATTAATAACCAGTAAATTGCTCAGTGTGACCTTATTTCATTAGATCAATAATCTCGACAAACGAGATATAACAATATAACATATAAGATGATATTTGTAAACATACCCAGAGGCATGTTTGCTTTGATAAAAATGTTTCTGTGTCAACTTATTCTTTATACATATATCATAGCTACCGAATACCCGAATTATGATAGGTATTAGAGTATTATGAATTCGGTAGACTGCTTTGTTTTTTCTCATTTTAATTTAATTTTAATTTTTTTTAGGATACAAACTTTTACTTGTACTTTTCTAATGACATCTGCTGAGACATAAAACTGCTAATTAACAACAGATTGCGCGCCCGCTAAAATTATGCACAAATTACGTATTATGTATACGCATGGTGTGCGCTTTGTTATTAAAATTAGCATGAATTTAAAGTGCTACTTGGCGAAACAGCAAAAATAAAAGAAAATAAGAACAGCAAGAGAAAACACGCATGTATTTAGATAAATATTTAATTAAAGGCACAACATGCGAGGCTAATTATGGCCAACAAGTTAAGGCCGGGCTAAGACCAGACCAGCCAACATACCAGTTACGTGGATGATAGCGGTTTGGCATTTTCCTGTGGCTTATACAAGAAGGGAGGAGGAGGGAGAGGGAGTGTGTTGCTGTTATTGTGCATTAGAAATTCACTCGAGCTTGAACTCCAAAACGACATAATTCACAAAAGCGCTTTGCCAGTTGTTGCTGTTGTCGTTGTTGTTGTTGGTTTCTCGCTGTCGACCCGCAAGGCTTCTTCCTACCTCCTTTACCCCAACTCCAACGTCCGGTTAAGTGTCAGTTGCAATGTTGCTGTTTCAGTTATTGTTCTTGTTGTTGTTGGTGGGTACACATTTCGAGCGCATTAAATGCGAATAACGTCAACAGCAAAAGCCAAAGCCAAAGAGACAAAGACAGACAGAGAAAGAGAGGGAGGGAGAGGAGAGCAATCAAACCACAGACGAAATACAGACAAAATCCTCAGTTGAGTTAACATTCACAGTTTGTGGTCTTGTTGTGCTCCATTAATTTCATTAGTCTATTACTTTATTTCAAAAATGTATAACAAACTGACGCTTATTACAGATAATAATAAAATCTTAAGTTTTCCAAGTTTATAATTATTATATTCATGGAAATTGTTTGAGCAATACCGAAGATATCCAAGATTGAAGATTACTTTGACATTCAAGCAATTTCTATAAACACAAAGGCATTTATACACACAATGACTCTGCGCGTTAGGACAAGGGTTGACGATTTCTTTATTATTAATTGACTGCAAAATAAATTCAATTTCAAAATGCATTGCTAAAATTCAGTATAGGTGGCATCATACCACAGAAATTATGTGACTTCAATGTAAATATAATACAGCCAGCATAAACTAATTGCATGTTTTTCTTAGATTCTTGTGATGTCAATAATCTATACCAAAAATGCTACTTAAAAAGTTAACGTTCAAGAATGAAAATCACCAATTAACTAGACTTATTTTGTAGTATTTTATTAACCACAATAAATTCCTAAATGAACTTTAAAGAATATTAACGCAAACGAAATGTTTTTGGAAATCTAGTAGATAAAAAATGGTAATAAGATATTTTTGAAAAGTCATCAAAAATTACCCAAAATAATGCAAATCTAATGGGATCTTTTCGCTATTCTCTTCTTAACACGCTAAAATAAATGTAATTAAAGTAGAAATGGTACTTATAGTATATATATTACATTTTTATTTTTACTTTGATAATTTCTTACACATTTATTTTGGCTTCTTTGAAGAAGTTAGTAATGCTTAAAATATTGGAGTTGGTTGGTTTAGAAAGTAAAGAAAATGGTGATAAGTTCCTAAAGAATTTGTGGCGTAGGTTAATTAGGATGGGAGATTTACAGCCAATAAATATACGATTTAAAGTTATTGTTGCGTTGTTATCACAATATTTACAAGAGTTGTTAACATTTTTGTTAAGGTAATGTTCATGAGTTGCTTGGGTATGTCCGAGTCTTAGTCTAATATACTTGATTTGCCTGGTTCTCGAAACTTTTGCGTGATCGATATTTCATAAATACTGAGTGACGTTTGAAGTGTTGTCGTTGAAATGTTGGAACCATCTTGAAGTTAGGTTCATTCGATTAAGTTTGTAGCTAAGTAAGTTTATTTTAATGGTTTTATTAATGTCTATAATGTTAAAATTATGTGTGAAGACTAGCGGAAATTTATGTGCATATTTGGCATGCTGGTCGGCTAATTCATTTCCCTTAATACTTTTATGTCCAGGAATCCAAAGAAGTGAAAGCTTTGGATAACATGAAATAATATCCGTTCTTATCGACTCCGGGTAGTAGGAGATGTTTTCAGTGTTGCGGATGGCGTGGAGTTATGACAGAGAGTCAGAGCATATGACGTATTTACCAGGTTTTTGTTTAAAAATTTTAATCGCTTCATTAATTGCAGTGATCTCAGCAGAGAATATTGAGGAGTAGTCGGGTATTAAACCCATTTTTATAAGATGATCTTCAGTGATATTTAATGATTTGAGTTTATTAGCGGCTTGTTTTTTTTTCGATATTTAGTGTTTGAAGTTTTTCGTTCCACCATGGGACATTTTTACGATGTTTATTTAATATGGTTTGTGGGATGCGCACTTTGGAGAATTGTTCTGTTTAAATTAGCTGCTTCTTTGTTGATGTTGTTGGATGGAATTGTAATATCATTGAAGTGGTTTGTGTTAGATTCGAATTTGTTCCAGTCGGCACTATTAATTTTGAAGATGTACTAATGAGAATGGGGTAGTGGTCGCTACCATGTAGATCATTTAAAATTAGCCATAAAATAATCAGCAAAAAAAACTAAAAAAAATTTTTTGTAAGTTGTGCGTTTAAAGAAGATGTACTAATGAGAATGGGGTAGTGGTCGCTACCATGTAGATCATTTAAAATTTGCCATTGCATAAACGGATATAAATCAGCTGAACAAAAGGAGACGTCAATGTGTGTAAATGTGTTATGTGTGGAGAAGTGATTAGGTGATTTGTCGTTCAAAAGAATGAAGTCTGAGTTGTTGAAAAATTTGGTAAGTATTTTGCCTTTTTGGTTAGTTTTTGGGAGCCCCAGCTGTTAAAATCACCTAAGATTAATGAGCTATGTTGTGAGCGAATAACATTGAGTAAATTAGATGCAGTAAATGGTTTGTTCGGTGGTATATATGCAGAAATAACTTTTATTTTTTTTGGAATATGCAACCATACCAGTGGAGTCGAAGTCATTTGGTAATGTGATTGAATTGTGTTGGATGGAGCTATGTATGAGTATGGCTGTGCCTCCGTAGGTGGGAGAATAATTGTTAGCATTGGGATGGGACGGTATTTGTAAAGCTATAATTTAAGGGTGGTATTTATTGATAATAACTAGAAGTTCACTGTAATTGTTTCAATATCCACGAATATTCCATTGAAGTATATTTAAGAACATGGTGAATTGTAAATGGAAAGATAGGGATGACTTTTTTTATGTCTATGGTGTGTTGTTTTTACAGTGACTGTGAGTGTGTGTGTTATGCAGTGTTTCCGGTTGAGCTAACATATTATATTTAAGACCAATCTGTGTTTTAAAGTACACACTTAAAAGTGCTTAAATTGAATTTAAATTTGCATTGATTATAATTTACACTAACACACACACACACACACACACACAAATTGCCCAATGTAGTGCATTTAAGTGCATTGCCATGTCAGCAGGTTTATCTATTATGCAGGAGGTAATTAAGGCAGGACATGTTAAATTTGTCAACGTGCGATTTGAGTGAGTAATAATTTAATCGCATAGTTAAGCACTTGAACTCAAACCCCAAACCCAAAATCAGAATTTATTCAAGCAGTATAATCAACACTTTTTTTTGGGCCAAACACTTGGGGCACGTTTAAGGCATTTATTTATTAGCATATTTATATGTTGGCCAAGAAACTTGTACCCTTATTGATATAAAATTTACGCACGTAACCAAACAATTTGTTCCTTCACATACACAAATACCAAATAAAATGAAATAAAGACAAAACAAACTCAACGAATAGAGGCGGAAAAAACTTTCACAATTTTTCTTTTTTCCTGGTCTTTGGCTGCGGATGCGGTTACGGATGCGGATGCGTCTACGGAAGCGGATTTATAGTCGAGTGCACACTTGAGTCGAATGCTGCAAACACCTAAGAAAAACAGAAAAAACAGCAAAATATACCATACTTACCATATTCTTTTTTTTGTTCTTGTGTCTTGTGTTTCTGTTTCTTGTGAGTGTTTGTGTGTGTGAGCGTGCTATTGGCTTTTATGAGCTTGAAGTTTGGAGCTTTGTGTTCCTCCTTGCGTTGCCCCTTGAATTTGGAGAGTGTGTCAAACGATGCCCAAAGGACACCAGGACGAAGCGAAGGATTGCGCGAGCGCGACTGCGATTCGGAAACAACGGCGCAGGTGAAGGAAAGAAGGCATTACAAAGGTTAACAGCAGCTTCTAATAAATTATTACTTCCAGCCAACAAACAGTGTCAGCGATAAGAAATACGAAATACACGGATCTGCGAACTTGAACTTCGAACTGCGGCACTGCGGCAAAACAGGAGACTTAGACTTGGCTTGGTGTAGGTTTCACAACCCGGCTCATAAATAAGGTACGCACCGAGACGCACACACGCACACACACACACACACACACACACATTAAGTTGGTCACACCAGAAGAATATCTCTGTCGACCTGAACGAAGTCCGCTTATTTATTTATTTATGAGCTCACACTCACACACTCCAGCGAGAACGAGAAAGAGAGGGAGAGAGAGAGAGAGGGAGATACACAAATTTTTTTATTGCTAGTTATATGTTTAGGCCGGGCTAAAACCAAATTAAATATTTAAGGCAGACGCTACGAGTTTGCTTCTATTGATTTATATTCACAATACACAAATGTATTTTTTTTTTTTTTTTTTTGCTCTGTTTTAATGACACACTTTTTTTTTGCCTAGGCTTAAGTGAATTGCTCCTAACAATAATTAAAATTCATGATAATTGATGGTTGTTTCCCTTTGTTGTAAAGAAATCATAAGTTGTGCAGCGGCTTTAAAAAGTTTATACGATTTTGGTTTTGGTAATTGTTGATTTATTTATTTGTGAAATTTTTACAAACTACAATTTATAATTGAACTAGTCTTTTTTAACGTTAATTAAATTTGATTTTTTGTAATATGCACTTGGAAAATTTCCGTTATGGTAAATTTAACATTGCTGCTTTGCACTTTTTGACATTTTGGCACGAAAAATGTCACGGACTGCAGCACGAAGGACAGAATCACGATCACGCACGAACGTCCGCATTCACACAAAGAATCACGCACACACACACACACACACGCGCGCGCTTTGTGTGCTCGGGAAAGTTGATTGAAGAAAAAATTTTAAACTGGCGTCACGAGTGAAAATCACATGTTTCATGTGCAAAGTATAAAAGCAAACTGAAATAACAAAGCCAAAAGTCCAGACTCTGCTATTGTCGTAACAGAGTCGCAAAGCTGTTAAACAGCCACCGAACAAACTTAACTTCACAGGATAAACAGCACACATACATTTGAAAGCTTTCCATGACCTCATTAGATAAGAGAGATACAGAGAGAGAGAGAGAGAGAGAGAGCGAAAAAGCTCACTCTGTTATACCAATCATGTTATTTCAATGTTAACCTTTAACAGTGATAGCCGTTTGGGGAATTAATATTACCAGCAGATCTAAAATAGTTTAAGTGCATCAACAAAAGATGTTTTAGAATATATAACTATTAACGTCTGACTTATTTCGTAGAACTTGCCTACGAAGTGATGTGAACTTAAATAAACTTATGCAACAAGTTGAAGAATTTTATTTTTATCTAGTAATGCTGTTCAATATTAATTAAGAATTTTTTAAACTCAGTTAAAAACTGCACTCATTGCTCACTAAGAGTAGTAGCAGTAAAGTGTAAAAAATCTTACATTAGCATAGTGAGATTTAAGAAACTTTAATTTTATATCTAAAAAAAAAGTTTTTTAATTCACTTATTACTTAAGTCTGTTAATTTCTTAGTTACTTATTTATGACCAACTGTTACACACAATAACGCTAAAAAAAAAAAACAATAGCATAACCAGCTTTAATAGAAAAATAACACGCTTAACAACACAATGTTAACAAGCACCTCAAAGTCTAATTAACGTTAGACGTTGTCATATTTATGACCGCAACTCGACATTTATTTCAGTGTCACGTGGAGAGGCAGACAATGTGTTAGCCGCAGACGACCACAAATCATTTAAGGCTCTAATTAAACTTAAAAGGCCAACGCTAACACACACACACACACACAAGTGCATTCTTATAAGTGTTGCAGCTGTGCAACAGATGGCGCCACACACTTGTACTCAAAATAAATGAATATGCATACGCACTGTGGCACAAACGAATGGTCGTTAGGTACAATCGGCTCAAAATATTATTTATGTGATAATATTAATTCTGTAATTAATGTAATCTACTTAAGAAGGCCGCACGCCTATTGCAAGCCAATAAATTAACCCCCCACCTGGACGGACATATGACAAATGTAAACAACGATAAATGTCATAATGCTAAAATGCTAAGCAACTAAGTGTGAGAAAAGAACGACAGCAACAAACAGAAGATACTCGTATTGACTTAGAAGCAGTTTGAGCCAACAGTAAACTGGCCCAATAAATCAATGGCATAAACAAGCGAAAGGGCAACAGCTCCTATTTCTGCTCCCTACTCATCATCCTCCTCTTCCACCTCTACTTCCTCTGAGGACAGGCAGAGGCCAGAGTTTGGCCAGCACTCCATTTCAAATGCCAAACACAGCAGCTGGCCACTCAAGCAGCCATTCAGACAGAGATACAGACATACAGACTGACAGAAAAACAGTGAAGCAGACAGACAGATACAGAGAGAAAGAGGGATAGACAGATAAAGGACAACAGGCAAATACACTTATTATTATTATTTATTTATTAAAAATATTCCTAATTCACTAGTCAAAATTAGTTGTTTTTATTAATTGATTGGATATTTTCTTAGTTTACTTAATCCTAGTATAAATTTATTAAAACAATTACATTTATTATTCATTCTCAGTTCTCTATTTTTGTCAAAAGCTATTTATTCTTTTAATTATTTTTTATGTATTTTTTTTATCATAATTTTCATATTATTGTTTTATTTGAATAATTTTTAATATATAGCTATGCTCTCAGGTGTGCTTTTAGCATATTTTTAAAGTGAGGTGTGCTTCTGGTATTTTTTAAATCGGGTGGCAACTGGTTCCAAAGTCAAACAGCAAAGTCGAAAACTTATAATCGTTTTTGGCTCATTAAATAAGAGTAATATTGAGAATTTCTTGAAGTTTCTTACAGTGTAGACAGAACAGGCCCAAGACACAGAGGACACACAGCTGCCTCAAGTAAAATCAAGTCGAGCCGAGTCAAGTCAAGTCAAGTGTAAGAGGACGGCATTGACATTATACATACATACATACATACATACAGACATACATATATATATAATAGTGTGCTCTCTGTGCGTTGAGTGCTGAGTGTTAACATACTAATATACACTTTGCATCTTAATCGTCCTTCGCCGTTAGAGCCTGTTAGCCGGCAAGCAAAAACAAAACAAAACGACAAGAAGCAGCAACAACTTTACTCTGTAATATCTGCCTGCGATAATGTCGATGACAATAATATGTATGTATGTATATATAGTCGGAGAGTGTGCGGCAAAGGATGCTGCTCAAGGACAACGCATTAGGAATAAGCCACAGTTTTGATTGCCCAAATCTACTTCTACTTCTCCAACAGTTGCTGTTGTTGTTGTGTCATCGTTAATATTGACATATTTATGCCATAATTGGCTGGTTATTTTGTTTGTTATTGAAATTGTAGTACTTCATGCATAAGTAATGGAAATCGTTTAATAGAAATGGTTGGGTAATTTACACAGATAATTGATATGTTCAACATTTGGGTGCAACTTTAATTGGGTCATCTAAACAGCTTACCTGTTAAGCTTATCCGACAAAACAAACCGACATAATCAGTAATAAATGACAGCGTTTCATATGTCTTCTACCAGAATAGTCGATTTGGCTTATGATTCACTTGCATGCGGCCCTAAACTGACATGTAATTACCCTGCCCCAAGTTGTGTGAAGATTGGATTCATTTAACGGCCTAAAAGAAATATGATCTAAACCCATATCGACCGATAAGCTCTTTCTCATGGATCCAACTTACAGTTTGAGTGAACAATTCGTTAAATATATAATGGATAGAATTCAAGGCAAGGATAAGTAGATTAGCACCTAGCCCACGGAAAATTTTAAGCCCACAATGACTGTGACATAATCGATATGCAGTTGACTAGGAAGTAGGATAGCAACCCAAAGTAGAATAGAAGTCCAATGTACGGACAACCTAAGAGAATCTCGATAGACACCATTTACCCTTATTTGCTTTTGCTTGTAAGTTTGGGTTCCATTCATTTTACCAATTCTTATTAATGACTTGAAAAGTTAATATTTATTTTGCGATGGAATGTGTAACGCATAGAAGGAAGCGTTTTCGACCACATAAAGTATATATATTCTTGATCAGCATCGCAAGCTCAGTTGATATAGCCATGTCTTCTTTCAGTTGCGGTTAGATTGTGTGTCAAAATCGGCCAGATCGGACAACTATATCATATAGCTGCCATACAAAAACAAGACATTTAAAATGACAAAGGTATGAAAAAGTAGGCTCTTCAAGTGTATATACGTATGTAGTTTTCGGATGGCCAAAAATAGCTTAACTTTTTAAAGAACTACTTTAGTTTATTTAAGTTACCTGAATACTCTAAATATATTGAATTTTTTTTTTTTTTTATTAACAGCTAAAAACATTTTGTAAACAAACTTAAAATTAACGCTGAGTGTCTAATTCCCGCCAATTAGCGCCATCTGTTGCACACGCTGGTAAACAGCAAGCATTAAAACTCTACACAAAAAAGCTCTTGCTCTACACAAAAACTAATGCAAAGCACGCACCGTTAGAAGACAAATGTTAACGCTCCAAATGGAATGAAATGTTTTTTCTGCGCACTGGCAACGCTGCCAAAATATATATGAAAACTGAATGAATCTCCCTACACGCTTTCTCTCTTTCATTGCCACTTGCTGTTGGATGCTCACGCAGCGAATAACAAGCACAAAGCAAAAGCAGCAAAGCACGTGGCTGCCCAGCAAAGAGACGGCAGTCAAAGAGAACCAGCAAACGAAGTAACGGGAGCAGCAGCAGCAGCAGCAGTCGCAGCAGCAACCGTTGACTTCTCAGTTGCAGCGCTGCTGCCTGGTCTGTTAACAGCGGGAAAACGATTATTGAGCAGAGCATTTGTGTACGCGTGTGTGTGCAACGTGCTTCGATGCGTAATGTTAAGTGTATTTGTCTGGACTGTAAGCTTGTTTGGCAACCGGCGCCACACCCCAACGCCTAACCCAAGGTCATTTAAATGTGTGTCGCTTGGCGTTGCATTTTGCATTTAGCATTTAGCATTTGCCAGATGTGTCCTCTGAACTCATGAACTCATGCGTCCTTCACCTACTCCATCCACCCCCCCGCCCTTTACCTTCGCTCATTGCTGCAGCCATTTGCATACGATAACAACTGGCGATAACAACTGATTGCTAGCTGCAAATTCGGCAGTAACACTAAGAAAAATCCCTCAATTTGCTTTTGTTAAAGGTGCGCCACAAAAAACGTTCAGCGACAAAAACAACTTTCAGCTTTCTTTGTGTTTGTAAATTAACAGCCAACACGCAAGCTGTAAAATGGGCAGCAAAAGTCACACAAGAATCTAAAAATTAATTTGAAAAAACAATTTCTTATTTTTACTTCTGGTCGTATTAATTTCGTTTGCTTTTCTGCTGTCACGCAATTCCCTTTTATACTTGTTGCGCTGACATTGAGCCATTAAATGCTATTAATTATTTAATCAAATCTTATGATTCAATTTAATTACCGCCGCTTTTACACAGTGTTTGCCACATGGCAACGCCTTAAAGCAGGCAACATTATTTTTCACTTCACTTCACAAACAGCTGTCTGGGCTTTAACTTTTTGTGCTTGTGTGTGGGTGTGTGTTTGCAAGTGTGTGGCTAAGCTTAATGGATTTGTGTGTGAGTTTAAAACAGCATTGCAAGCTTATTTCTTGGTCATACAAGACACTACCGCCGTCAGGAAAAGGGATCTTACGCATATACTCACATAAATATTAAATGGATTGTAATATTAGCTGTTCAAAACAGGGAAATATTTTATTCATTTCTTGCATTGGGCTGAGGGATTACTAAGATAAACATTTCGGAAAATTGAACCCACTAGGGCAAAAAACGTGAATTCTTAAGTATTTAATTTAAAGACAACATTTTCAAATTTTTATACACTGCAAACAGCCCACATTTAGCCTTTAAGAAAATAAGTGTTCAAATTGCAGCTTATTCATGGTTAGTTAGTCAAAACAAACACATAAATATATATAGTAAAGCTTGGAAACAACTATTTTTATCAACATCGATGTTTCCGATTTTTTGAGGCGAAAACATCGATGCATCGATACAATCGAAGTTTTTAATGCAGCATTTTAGGGAGGACCAAAATTATTTAGAAAATATTTAGCAATTTTAACAGTTCTTTTTTGCTTCTTGCAAAATCCAAAGACTACTTAAAAATATTAAAATTACGATTTAAAATCAAAAGATTGTCGACAATTAATAAAAAATTAGGAAAATCCATGATAAAACACGATGTTTTATAAAAAGCATCGTTAAAAACATCGATATTGATAAATACACATTGATGTTTAAATATTTTACCAAAACATCGATACATCGATGTATTGTCAACCCTCTAATATAATAATAATATTATTAATATTATATATTATATAAATACATATGTAGATAATGTAATTTTTTTAAATTATACACACACAATATACTCCGAGGAGGAAGAAAATTAAGCTAAGAAAATTGATTTAAAAAAAAATGTTGCAAAAAACTAGCAATATTATTTAATTATTTCTTTTAATTACTTGAATGTTGGGATGATTAATAAAGAAAACAATGCAATTTTCACATTTTTCGGTGAAATATGTGGTTGACAATGACAAATTTGGTTGGTTTGCTGGATGTGGTCTAATGCAAAAGTTGGCAGAGTTCTTAGTCAAGTCTACGCTTAGAAACAAAACTTATATTTAGTTTGCATCACGCACAATAAATGTTTTGCTGGTTTTCATCTGACAATCACTGTATCCATTTGCTTTCTGGATGTAGGTGTCAGCTAAGTAGGAAATAACATTCAAACCAATATTTGAACCACATGAGAAGGTTAACATTAAGTCGACTTTATTGTGGCAATCTTGTGTTATTTTTTAAAACGGCAACACTCGATGTAAGTGATATACGCAACAGTATTTCTACCTTTAAGGAAGCATAAATTTCACTTAGTTCACACCATAACATGCCTATATTAAATGTTTTTTGTTGTTGTAGCTTTCGGGTAGACGTATTTTGATGAAGGCAATGGCTAAGACTACAATCATGGCATGAAACAAAATACGTATACAACGGGCCACAAATCATTACAATACTCGCGAGTAAACGAATACCAAAATGTAAGTACACAAAAAGAATGGTGCCAAGAATTCGTCGCTTCAGAAGCTGTTATGCCCGATGCCTGTTTTGAGGGGGAGATAACTGGAGGTGGTGTCAACCTTATGTCACAGGCAGTTGCCTACCAAATTAGATGCACAATTTTTTATTGTTTTTTTAATAGCCTTCGAGGCAAAGTAGACGCTCCTGGCAAATTTGTGAACGCCAAAGTTTGGTAGCAAAAATTATGTAAATTTAATGTTGCTTGTGAATTGAAAATTCTTATCCTCATAGAAGACCTCTCGTGCCTTAAATGGTGCATATTACTCATACGTACCGTAATAGATTTGTATATTAGCATGGCTGAAAAGATCATAAGATCAAACGCACTCACCTGCAAAGAAAAAGAATATTTGTTTGTTAGTGTATTCGAGTTAGAGCTAGCAATTATATTAAATATTCATTTCTACAACCTATCTTGGATTCGGAGAATAAAACCTTTTTACATATTTTTCGTTGCTTGGTTGCTTGAAGAAACAGTAAATAAATCAGATGGGGAATACCCTTAAAGCTTATAACAGCGCAATAATTTTCTATTACGGACTCAAGCACTCACATTATTAAGCAGGAAGAATGACTGGCTCACGTAATCACCAATCAAAAGGTGTCAATGCTGCAGCAACAGCTTTGAGTCTGCAGCCTCACAAAAAGCGAACGTAATTGAGTTATTTACGCTAATTGCCACACACCACACCACACCACACACACACACACAGACACAGGTATATGTAAAGTGAAAGAAGGTGCAGAGGCACAAATTGAGCTCAGCGTCTGACATAAATTACCTGTGCTGGTAGACCGCAAACTTAGCACAGTGCACGTGACTGACAAACGGACACAAAACATGAAATGCAGCCCACTGACTAACTAACTGACTGACTGGCAATCTTGAAACTCGTGTCGATGTGCCTTAACATTGATGGTGGGAGGCTAAAGGCAGAGCTCGTTTCCTGTTGCTGTACGCTGCACTTCCGCTGCCTGCCAATTGCCAGCTAGACAAACAGAAAAAGGTATAATAAAGTTGAGCAGGCATAAGGACAACATAAAGTTTATCTATTCCCTGGCGAGACTTATAAATTATCGATAACTCTTTTCGTTTAAGATTTGCAAAGCATACTTTTTTGAGTGTTCAAACTAGAGCAGGGTTGAGTGAGCCCGACAACAACATCAGAGCTGCTGTATAATCTGTTTCCGCGTCTAGCTGTTTTTATTTGTAAACTCATTCGCGATTCGAACCCATCCGTGTGCCCTAAAATAAGCCCTGTGAGCACTTTTATCCTCTATATGGCCACTTATGGACTACAGGTTTTTGGTGTGGAATACACAATGCCTGTTCGACGGGCAACAGCCGCTGCAGCGGTAAGCTAGTTGCCAACCACCTTGCTGCAAACGCAATCCATTGCAACACTTCAGAAATTAAGCCGTTAAGCTTGTTGCATGCAGCAATTTATTGGACTTTTGCACGTGCGGGCAAACAATTAAAGACAAAAAATTTTAAATTGCGATACTGTCGCCACTTAATTAACAAACTGAATAAAAGCACTTAAACTTCTCGAAAGTCTTGCGCTGAAATAAAATAAAATTATTTTAAAAGTATTTAAATTGTATACCTTGAGCGCAATGGAAATTAAAACCTTTCCGGTGAGTCCGTGTACTTTTCTATCTAGTTTTTCTGGTCTTATCTATCTTATCCCAAATTGCTAAATTGGCTTTGGTTAGTGCCCCAAGGTTGACCTGTTTCTCTAGAAATCTTTTTCTCTTTAGCGTCCGCTTTTCCTGGGTTTTCTGTATGAAGACACCTCACTTCTGGTTTCTTTTGTCCATTTTTCGACAATGGACGCTTCATACCTCTAATGTCCTATCTAAAACACTTCCTCCACCTGACAGGTGGATATTCCCTACAACATGAATAACAAGTTGAGTCCGTCAGCATCTGCTGAGAAACAGCCGATGTAAGCAAGTGTGAGTAAAAAAAAAAGGCAGCACAATTGTTTTCCTCTACATGTGTATTAATATTCTTGATGTGTGCGTAAGGATTGCTTTGCAGTGTGTTACTTTAGATTAGCATGATATGTTTCAAAAGACGAAAACAAACTTTGAGAGCAAAGTTCTGTGTTGTTTTAGGAAAACACGCAAAAGCAGATAGTGAAAAAGAGAAAAACTGGAAGAGGATGAGAGAGAGAGAGCTTCACTTAATCCATCTTTTTACAGGTTTTCAAAGAGTCTGATATGGATGTTAAAAACAGAAGTGAAGAAGAAAAGAAAAATTGTATACTATATTAAATGGGTTAATGGGAAAAATTTTTAATGGCAAGAAAGACAAGTTTTGCAAAAAGTTTCAACTCGATAATAAAAATTAAAGTTCCGACACAAATTAATGAAGGTGTTGTCAAGTGGTATTAAAGGGGATAAAAGCTATAGGAAGGAGCTTAGACCATTGAAAAGCGAATACCAGAATACCAGCATGTATAACAAGTGCTAAAAACAAATTAAACAGCCAAATGACCAACAGCCTGTGATATTCACAAAGTTCATTTCAGTTGTTGTAAAGGTCACTTGACACTCGACCAACGTGGCGTATAAGCAATTTGTGATACTGTGGACCTAACGAGGGTACATCTGGCAAAGCACTTAAATTTAATTTGTATAATTTTGCGCGAAGAATTTAACGATATGAGTGGGAAAACATATATGTATATATATTCATAGCGCATACAAAATGAAATTAGCTTAGATGAAAAAGAAAGTGTCCCATATAAAAAGCAAATTAAATTAAAAACAGTTAAGAGCGGCTTTTGTCAATAGAACTCGGCTAGGATATTCCATGACTCCTGTGACTGTGATTTAAATTTAAATGCAAACCTAATAATATTTAAGTACCTGAGTGTTTTTTTACAAGTTTTTTAAACAATGTTTTTGCAAGAATAAAAAGTGCAAACAAAAACACTGAGCCCATGAGTATAATAATTTTGTGAAGAAGGAAGCGTTTCTAAACTTATAACTTTGTATATATATTGTATATTCTTGATCAGCATAAGCAGCCAAGTCGATATTTCCATGGCCATCTGTCCGTTCGTCTTTATGTTTTAACAATCTTAGAAACTTAAGAGCTAGAGACTCTAGACATTATGAATTTTTTTCACATTATCGATAGCTTTCCCCGTTTCCGATATTTCCATGCCATCGATGAAACGTGCTTCAAAAAATGAACACAAAATAATGAAGGCTTTCTCCTTGTCGAGATTGCTCGACTGAAGCCTTTATTATTGTTTATTTTTACCTATACGCGACATCATTGCCCCAAATATTATTGTTGAAGTCACGAAAACATTTTTACCATTTTACCGTCGATAAATACAAAAACAGTGACAGTCAAAAGTAAATAGTTACGGTAAATATGAGATGCTTATCATAACTTGGTCTTTAAGCTCTTTTATCGTCTTGGTATTTGTTATATTGTTATTTTAAGGTACAAATTACCCAAACCTTTATTTATTATTATTTTATTTAAGACAACATTTTGAATACGAAATTGAATATAATAAATGTTTTGTCGCTTAAAAAAATAAGGAGGACTTCTAATATTTATTGCTAGACACGAAAGCTGTTAAGTGTAGAACGTCATTGATAAGAGGTATCGATTTAAAGAGTTCCCAGCTCCCTGTGGAGGTAGCAGCAATAATGGATTTGAATTTACCTGAACGAACTTGATTTTGGACTGACGGACAAACAGACAGCATGAAAATTGTACAGTGCCACGTGAAATAAAAAGGAATAAAAACGGGTTTATTTATAGTTGTGTATATATACGAGTGGCTTACAAGCTCAATTTAAGAAGGTGTTCTGAAAAGGATAACAAAGACTGTCGTTTACTCGCATTGTCAGCTGTCCTACCGTGCGAAATAAAAGCAAATATTTATGCTACCTTTTCTACTGATTATTGCTGTATCCCAAAACACGCACGCAATCAGCCGCTGGAACACGCACCCAAACTGGGCCCCTGGGTGACAGCCAGATATGCGTTGAATAACGTACGAACGTGAAGCAATCCCCAGGGAGGAGAGAGGGAGAGAGGCAAAACTTACCTTTCATCGAGACGCATGCTGCTGCGACTTATGTCACTCCAGACAGACATCGAACGGGGTCGCTGGAAAAATGATTTGGAGAAGCGTCGCACCGGCGGCAACTGTTGCGGCGGGTATCCCGCGAGATCGTTGAGCTCCTCGTTGAAGATGACATTGCGGGTGCCGCGGGTGGGCGAGGCTATCGATGGCATCGAAAAGCTATTGGTATTTGTTTGATTATCGTCCGACATGCCCAATGCTGTATAGCTAACTTCTAAATTGTGTGTCATCTCTTGGATATGTATTTTTGTTTCACAAACTCTTCTTCTTTGCTTATCTTTCAATTGCACATTTTTAACACATTCTTTTTTCTTTAGTTTTCACTCATATAATTTGTATTTATCCGCTGCTGTCTTCTGCTATGCAAAGCACTTCAAATACTAAATGAAAATATTCGCAGTCAGCTGCTATTGCAATTGCAAATTTTCTGCCGTTGATAATTTAATGCTTGCGTTGCTGTTCATTAAACACAATCAACCGGCAACTTGGCTAATAAAAACAATTAATTGTCTTGGCAGACACTTGAACCGCACCAAGTGACAATGATGAATCAATGGGAGCTGCCCTTTTTCCTATTCAACATTAACTGACTTGAAAAGAAATCCCAAAGTGCAACTTAACTAACTTTAAGCTTGATTACTTGGTTAAGTTTTTAATGGGATTTGCTGTGGCTGAATTTGTCACGTGTTTTGCGGCACTTTGTTTTCACCAGGCCATAAACACGTCGACAGGAAACCAAATTTGTGTTGACAAAATTTAAATGAAAAGAATTTTAAATGCTCATGAATTCTGTATGAGTATCGTTTTGGTATTTTGAGGGTGCGCCTATCTGCGACTGTTTTGCATGTCGCACATTTCACATGCATAATGAGAAACGGTAACAAAAGTATACACACGCACACACAAATACACACACGCACATACGAGTAGAATAGTTACAGTGTCGTTTAATGAAGCTGAAGACAAACTCCGAATTAAAGCGTTTTCACATTTCAGTTGCTTCTTCTGCTCAAGTGCTCATCCAATTGCAGCTACTGATGATGTTGATGATGATGATGATGATGAGGAGGATGACACCGTTACATTATACCCTACTCATTTTGTAACACTTTTTATGCGTAACACAAATGCAAAAAATTAAAAAATACAATTTTGTTAAAGCAATGACAATTGACAATAATATTTCAGTATTAAATATAAATTAAAAAATTATAATAGTAATTATATTAATAACAATAATAAGTTTAATTTATAGCATTTACAAAAAAAAATAATATGTAATAATGTTTTTTTTCCTGTAACATTTGGTTTCCATATTAATTTCTCACATTTTATTGTGAAGAGCACATAAAAGACGATATTATACGACCACTTTTTAGCTACTTGAGTTTTATGCTCCCCCTTTTTAACTGACAGCAGCACTCGGATAGCAAGTGCCACAGCTGAGCTAAAGGAGCTATTCAGTTATTCAGCATTTACTTTAAATGATCCATAAAGCAGCTTTGAGAAAGTTGCCAACCCTAAAGGCAAAAGAAAATTAACGGCCAGCCCAGTGGACCTGCATATTAAATAGGTCTTATTCAAGTAACTCTATTATAAATATAATCAGCAAAATGCGCCTAACTGTGGCCAACTCCTAAACGCTAACAACTTTCGCTTTGTGTGTTGCTGTAAACTTCAGTTAAGCACGCGACTTGCCGTTTGGCTTTTGGGTACGTGTTTATAAGTTGAAAGTGCCGTACAAATACAATACATTAAGTTTTGTATATGTTTTAGGTACGGTGTGAAGATTTTAATCATACAAAGAGCTTATGAAATTATACAAAAACGCTTAAGCAGTATGAAAATAATTATGACCAGCCAGTTTTGTTCATTTAATTCAAATACATATTTTATCATTTAATAGGATAAACGTTCACATCCTTGCACTTTATAGACTTGAGTTTGTCAACATAACAAAAAATATTCAAGGTTATGGTTTTTTTTGGATGCCAGCCAAATGGAAAATGCTTAAATTCAAATCATTTATATGTCAAAGAACTTAAGCATGATTGAAAAATGATTTTGGGTGTGGAAACCCCAAAACGGAAGGGGATTAATCCTTTGCTGAGCTGCACATTAAGGACCTTGAGGGTGTTTGTATGTAAATAACACGTGCTCGCATCGATATGCAAATCGATGACCGTGCAGTTTCCTACAAGTACAAATGTATGTACATATATTTGACCCACATGCAGCGTCAATTAATGAACTTGTCAGAGCTGCTGCTGCCAAGAGCACCACTTCCGTTTATTATGGCGTGGGATCTGTAAAAGTATGAAACATGTTTTTCTTATATTTCCTGACTACCGTGACTTGTGGGAGCGGATATGTAACTGTAACTGTTATAACAAACCGACAACTGACAGGAAAGAAACCTCATTAAATTAGTTTCTTACAAGGTAAATATCCTTATAAATAAATATATATTGAATCTTTCATTTCGACAACTAGATTTTAGGCAAAGTAATGAATATCTGTTAAAATGTCATCGACAAACCGAAGATATTAAAAATGTAAGTTCTGACAAGTATTCTATTTAAGATATTTTTGTCAGAGCTTATCCTTTTAAGCACTTAATTTTTCATTTCAGCTATAAATTACAACAGATTAGATCGGGAAAAAAACAAACTAAAATGTCAAAGTAGAGCCACAGTTGAAAGCCTCTTTCATATGAATAAATTGTACATTTATCAAATTTGGTCACCCTCAACTAATTTGTTGACAATATAATCTCTAATTTATTATGCATTATTTTCTTAAGCACCCAACTGGGTAACAGTGTCTACATATCCGCAGCAAAGGGTACACAGAAACGGAACGGAAAAGTTAAGTCGTGACAGTCGAAAGTGTGACACGTTCAAACATTTATGAGCAGGTAGCATTAGAACAAATGCCATATACATATATCAAGGTCGCAAAACGTGTTTTAGTATGCACGACTATGCGGCAGAAGTAAAATATAATAAAACCATATGCGAATAAAAGACTCAGCTGACATACTGCGTAAGCCCATAAAAAGGATATGACTAGGGAAGAGGAAGGGGAAGAGCTGGAAGAACTTTTGCCGGTTTAACCTATTGCATGTGGTATGAGGCGGTTTTGGTAGCTGCTGCTGCTGCTGTTGGTCAACGACAAACGCTGTTGTCAGTGGTTTATTACCCTCATCAAAAGGCGCTTTGAACTTTTCTTTTGCAACTGTGAGACCTTTTTCCCAGTATTATGACAAAACGATAAAGAAGATCAAGCAGTCTGCCTCTTAAATATATATATATATATATATCATCAACAGCTGCTGCTCGCTTTAAGGCAATTTTATTTAGACGCTTTTGTACAATAATTTCACCGTTTTTTATTTCGTTTTGTGGGTGTTTGGCAAGCGCGCCAAATTGATTTGTGGCCCAGTAAACTTTTTGAGGTCGGCGAAAATTGAATTTTTCGCTCGCTGTAACTTCTTTGGCTGCCGAATGCGCAGCTTAATTCACACCTGTATGTGTGAAAGCAATCAGATACAAAATGAAACGTGAAGAGAAATTAGCAATTCAAACAAAGCAACTTTTGTAATCTAACAAAACTCTGAAGCTGTTTGTTTGCTTATGGCTTTTGTGCGGCTTTCCGCTTTCGGCCTTATTTAAAGGGTGCTAAAGCCAAAGTTACCTGAAAACTCACCAAAAAGGCTAAAAAGAACAGTTTGTTTCTATGACACAGCCAAAACCATGTTTAAGGCATTGACTCAAAGTTTCATTACGAACTTTGCAAATTGTAAGGATTTGTGTGCCATAAATTCTTAACGCTTTGAAGAAGATAACTTTGCCTATACTTAAAAAGATAATTCAATCTGCAGGAGAAATTTAATTTAATTAAAAAATACAAGTTGATTTTAGCCATGGCCAGATTTTAACTGAATAACGGCGAGCCATTTAAATTTCATCATCTGTGAAACTTGGCGCTTAAAATAAATTTGGCAAACGCAACCACAGAACTGTTAGGAGCCAAAAACTTGGCCAAGTTTGGCAGATCTTAAATTACATAACGGCAAGAATCACAGAGTCGGGCCAAAATCACTTAACTGCCTGCAACCAACTGCTGAAACTAAGCAAACAAAAAGGCACCTTTAGACAATGGAGAATAAGAAAACCACAAACCACAGATACTTTAAGTACAAATCGTTGCTGACAGCGAAAACTGACCCAAGAGCAAGAAAAGAGCAAGATATACAGTAACTAAATCTAAAGCTTGAATGTAAAATACCGTGCAAAGACTTATTAGTAAACCTTATTTCCAGGAAAATATTCTGTAAGAATGATATAGTAAATATAAAAATGTGAATAAAGGCATGCCCAATCAAAGACAGTGGAAGTTAGAGGGAATGACAATACACATAAAATATGGAATTACAGATTATGGCAACGAGCTAATACAGCGTGTTAAGTTGTACATTTGTTATGGACTATATATATATTTTATGTAAGACATTTAGCAACAACAATAAACAAGAGAAATAAACGTGGCACATAAATAAGAACACGCCCAGCCTCCTCCTTTCGCTCAGATATCATACAAGACAACTTTAACACACATTAGTTACCAAAGTGAAGAATTAAATGCTTAACATGGGCTGAAAGCAGTTGTTACACATGGAATATGAACTTCTATTGTTACTTTATTTGCGGAAATGTCCATGGCATGAGACATGTTGATAGTTGTGTAAACAAAAGAAAACTTTTTATTATGCCTCATAGCTGAACCAAAACTTAAACCACAAAATAAATACATAAACACAAGTATTGTGAATGTAAAAAATAAAGCAACTAGTAAAAACCATTTCAACAACTGACATTAATAACATTAAAGTCGTTCGAAGCATAAATAAATCTCAACTAAATCAAGTTGAATGAACAAGTCAAAAGGCATTAAGAGTTAAGCTTATCACAAAATTGCCGAAAATTCCTTAACAGCTTTGCGTCATTACACACACACACACACACAAACACAATTTGTTAGTTTAATAGAAATCAATCCAATTTGTAGGCTACCGTGCGTATACGCAATATGGCGACATAACAAATGGTTCCGATTTAGATTGCGCAAATTAAACCAAAGATGATAATTACTGTGGTTAGAAAACATTATTGCAGCTATTTAGATTTATGAGAACGTGATGTCGAGACCTGATTAGCGGTTTATGTTTCCACTAAACTGTGGTGAAAGTTTAATCCAAGCGAGAAACTGACATAAATTTCAACGTGCTCAATTAAAAGTGTGGCTTTGCCCCGAAATAAACTATACTGCAATTTTGTGAATGGGAATTTTTATCCTAGTGTGGCTTGTGCCATTTTTCAACTTTTGTCCTAGTCAATTTTTCGTGTGAGCCACATCCATAGATTAAGTCGACCTTTGCCCAACATTTGTTTGCTTTTTTTCGTTTTCCCATTTTCTTTTTTTTCTCTTTTTTTCTCACTTCCAGTTTAGATGCTGTTTTTTTTTTTTTTTTGGGTCTTAGCTTTAGCGTATTAAATGCTGTCATTTCTGCCTGTTACATTTGTTTTGCAAAGCCTACATTAAACTTTTGGCTTCATTTTTCTTTTTATGGTTTAACTTTTTGGGTTATGGACATAACCTCTTTTAGACTCTTAAGGTATTTAGACCAAGACACTGACGGCCTTTAAACAAAAAAGGAATGAACTGTCGCAGAAAGTATAATATTATTCATAAAATAATATTTATATATTTTCATTTATTCATATCGGTATTGAACATAAGACTGCGAAAAAAAAAACTGTTTGTCTTGCGTCTCTGCTCTTTTTTGTTTGTTGATTTTTAAATGGTATGCGCTGAATTTCTTTTTAATCTTTTTCATTTTAATACCCTGTGCCCAAAGAGTGTTTGAGATGGTATACACGGACATCAAAACTGTATTTTTTTACGTTATAATATTGATGATTTTATTTGACTGTGATTATTACTAGAGTTAAAATGTATGACTTAAAGGGTATGGTCAAAAAATTAACAACAGGATAACTCCGTGATGAGCTCCCCCATGTTTTTTTTTTTTGCTGAGTGCCTGAAAGCTTTGATATGACAAAGTACACGCACACGTACACAAACGCATACACATACATAGCTTGGGCATTGGATTTTATGGGTTATGCCATAAGGGAACATAACTTTTTATATTTGTTTCATATGGATGTGTGTGTGTTGTGATGTGTGTGTGTGTGTCACATAGATTGTGGGCTCCACTCTTTATTCGATTACATACATTGCGGTCATATTTTGTGGGTTTCATTTTGACCTTTGCTTCGGAATTTAATCTATTTAAATAAATTTAGGACAAACAAATACAACGTTTAAAACGCTTTTTCGAAATTCCATAACTTTTAAAATTACCATTTAATTGCATTCTGAAATTAAATTTTTTAAGTTGTGAAGGAAACAATTGAAAACATTGCATTCAGGCGTAACCGACTCCAGAATACTCTTATACCTCTACAAAAACTTGTGCGAAATAGTCTGCTTGCGAAAGGGGCGAAAGTGGGTGGACGTGGCTCAACCTTTTAATGAAGTTTCAAATTTGTGGTATTAAAACTATGACATTTTTCCGTTTATTTAATGATGTTTCTGCTATAAAAAAATTCCAAGTTTAATGACTTTTGCTCAAAAACTGTAGCCAGTAAAGCAAGGACAAAAGACACCACCTATCTTCCCGCCATTAAAGTTTTCCCATAAATAAGTAAAAAAAAATGTTAAAAATTAAGCAGTCTTCTCTTAACGTGTGCACACACAGACCATAAATAAAAGACTGTACGCGACTGTAGCCACTTACTTACATACTTGTATTATTAAAACTTTAAATGTCAGTCTTTTATGTTTTAGTGAAAAATTTACCAAAATATATTAGTCCTGTGAAGTAAGTAAATGACCTAAGATTTGGATTCAGTGGCCCAAAGTAAAGCGAAGTAGATTGCCGGACATGCTGCGTAATTAAAGTTTCATAGCAAACAAACTTCTTGGTGATAACAACAACACAATCATGTTTGAATTACGCAAATTAAACAACTTTAATTAAATTAAGCAGCATTCTGTTCAAAATTAAATTTCGACTTTAAGCAACTTTGCCGAAAATTGCGCATTTGCAAAGCCGCAAAAACTAATTAAATTTGTTGCCAAAACTTATTCGGTGCTCCAACCTCGAATTCTCAACGGGGGTGACAAAGCTGGCAAATCCAAACAGCTAATGCGGCATTTAAAGCAACAAAATGTGCTCAGATTTATATCAGCCATGCGGCAAGGACATCGAATAAAGGACTCAGCACAACAGCCTGACACTAGGTACAAGTATTATGAGCAGCAGAGTAAATAGATATTAAAGTTAATTGGTATGTAAATTCTGTTGGGCCACTTTAACAAATTCTCGTGGTTAACATTAAACAGCAAAAGGTTTCTCTTGCTCCCAATTGACATTGGATTAACAATATGTGTAAGTTTTTGTTTTGTTTGTGACAAATGAGAAGTCAAAAGTTGATAAAGCAAAAAGTTAAACGAATATTGCACGTCAGTATTACTTTTATGTAAGAGTAAACTATTCTTTACTATTTTTAATCATTATAAAATGTGATTGTGGACACCCATTGAATGTTTTTGTTTTTAATTTGGTCGGGCTATTGAAAACAGAACAAAAGAATTAAACTTAGTAACACTAGACAATGCAGAACAGATGGCTTACAATACACAGTTTGTTTGCTGTTTACTGAAGCGAATGACCGACAAAACCAACAACAACAACCACACACAAAACAGCTACAAAACCAAAAAAAAAAAACAAAACAAACAAGTGTATACACAAAATGGTACCAGAGAGATGTGTCATAAAGCCTAACTGAAAAATACTGCATGTCATTTCAGTGCTGTGTATGTGTGTGTGTGCGTGTGTTTGTGTGTGGTGTGTTGGTGAGTGTGTGCGTGTTGAGCGACAGAGATTGGTTTACTTAGTGTGGCGCACGTGGACAAAACTAACGAGAAACAGTGAAAAATTACAAAAAAGAAATGGAAGAAGCAGCAGCTGATGAAAAAAACAAGCAACTAGGAAAAGTCCCACACGGAGCTCATCAGCAAGAAACTGCCAACGAAATGTGTCAAGGCAAGTTACAAGTTACACACATACACATTCATTGCTTTCACACACACACACACACACACAACGCAATAGCAAAAAGACATTTTTGAGTAAACACCAATATCTTTGTCATCAAAAAATGGAGAACTATAAATGCAGCCAAAACTGATGCAAAAATGTGTTTTCAAAAAACACAAAAAGAAAAAAAAACAAATTGAAACCACTCAGCGGAGACACCAAAACAAATCGATTTTGTTATACATTTGTTGTTGATTAAATGTCATTATATATTGCAAGAATAGTAAAAACAAACAACAACAAAACAAATATAGAAAACAAGAAAATGGCAAACTTGAAGCAAAGCAGCTGGAATTCAATAAGCAAAAAGTTTGCTTTGCACACTGTCAGCAGAACGAGGAAGGATAATGCTGATGCAAAAGCACTCACAAAGGTTATTTCAAAGTCTGCGCACAAAAGTATGCTGTAAAAATTTAATAGAAAAAAAAAGTGTCACATAGTTGTTGACTTGTTAGTGCTTATATATTTCAATATAAATGGAGTAAGTTGTTATTATAACACACACACACTTGATTAAGCTGCCAGTTGGGTGTGCACATTGAAAGCTAACGACACATGCATTTGCAGCTTCCCCCCAACTGTTATTACTTGAACAAATTGCACACCACCGTGTGGCAAACACGACTTTTAGATGGTAGCAGCCTTTTCGACCTCAAGGATATGTAAATTGTGTACCACGCGCACAAATTGTAAACTAATTTTTTAGTTTGCGCACACACATGTTAACAAATTCGCGCACAACTGCTAGCCCTTTGTGGGCTGATTGTTGGTAATTTACAATCGTTTATTTCAATTAACGCGACGCGCTCATAAGTAGGCAATGGAAACGGAAGTGGAAATGTGCACAACGTTTCGTGCATGGAGCGCTGCGTTCGGGACAACGGGATTGAGACGATGAGAACATCGCACAGTTCTGAACCAAACTGAAAACTGGCGGCACACTCAAAACACAGCCAGCTGAAGCCAGCGTCGCTGCTGTAACGTCAACAGCGCTGCCAAATGTCGCTGCTGCTGCTGCTGACTGACTTTCAATCTTGCTGTCTATGACTGGGCGAAGCGGAGCGCAGCTGGCATTGAGCTCAGGCAAAACATGAAACGCACAAGACTTTGACTGTGCGTGTGTTGGTAGTAGGAAGTTTCTTGCTGAGCGATTGCTCTTTGCACGCATAACGCAACTCTCTTAAATCTTTCGTGGGCCAAAAGTCACATTAACGAGTGCAGACAGCTAGAGTTGTCAGGTCAATGCAATAAAAAAGAAACAGGATATAAATATTCGAACAATTAAATAAATTGGTAATTATATTTTTCCCTATAATACATAAAATGCTCAATAACTTTAATAAACTTAATAGCAAAAAAACGCTAAATATATATATGATCTTTATATAAGACAAAATATATATAATATTTCCAACATTGGTAATTATATTTTTCCATATAATACATCAAATGCTCAATAACTTTAATAAACTTAATAGCAAAAAAAACGCTATAAACATATATATCTTAATACAACACAATATATTTTTAATATTTCTGATTGCTATTTTTTAACCCAACATTTTTTTCATTTTCAACTTCAGTAAAAAATTGAATTTGTATTTCAATGTTTTTGTTTAGCAAATGTGTTTCTAAGCACGTGTTATATAATGGCACACTCTAAAAAACACAGAGACAAGCGACCACTCTTTTATTTCGCTCTCTCTTAACCATTCTAAATTACCACAAGAGCTCAAGAGGTGTCGGCCGCGTAACCCAGAAAATGGCAACAAAACAAAATGACGAAACTCTCATAGTCAACAAATTTGGCGCCAAAGCGAACACGTGTTTTACAGTTCGTTTTGATTCCATTTCGTTGCGTTTCGCATGCGTAAACAATGAAGCTTTTTTGTGACGTCATTCGTGTCCTTATGACGTCATATGCTGGACAACTCTACAAAAAGCGACCTCAAGCTGATAGAGAGAGAGGGAGGTAAACGAACATAGCGCCATCTAGCGCTGAAATGAGACTATTGCTTTGGGAATTTGAATCTTTCGTAACAGAAGCAGGTAATAAAAATAAATAAATAATAAACTGTATATAAAACTTGACTTTAAAGCTAAAAAAAATATGAATAATAAAAACAAGAATTATAATGAATTTTTAATCGGGTGCACTTAGGCCAAATCGATAACACAAACCTAAGGGAAATGGAGCGTAAATATTTTGTTGGCTAGGCAAAAGCCAATAAACGCTCAGCGTTTAATTCTCTTTTGATGAGGTGGAATCGCAATAACAAAACAATTTTAAACAGGAATATAAAAAAAAAAACATTGTTCCGAAATCTGATAAAAAATAAAATAAAACAAAGGCGCATGAATCGTATGAAAAACAGCATAAAAAAACACATCAAATCAAACGCATCTGCAAAAGTCTGCCCACTGCTTTAAAGAATTAAAAAACGTATTTTATTAAGTTTTGGTAACTTTAAATTCTGTCCGTATAATGAAACTATATTGGTTTTGCGTAATGTTATTCAGCTTAAATGCAATTTAAAGATAGAGACTTAAAGCTAGTCAAATATTAGCACTTTGTAAAGTGTGCCAATAATAAATCGATACAATTTAAAATTCAATCAATAAAATAAACATGTTTTTTACATTTTAATAGCTACAGTCACCAAATTCGAAGGTATATTAACAGTAACGTCCTTTAAAGAGCCAAAAGATCTTTGTTGGTAGAAGGAAGGTTGATTATTGACAGCCCTGTTCCATTCCCATTATCAACGTTTTTTAGCTGGTATTAAATAAGTATAAAGTATTCCGCAGTCGGTTGCCTTCGACTGCAATGTTTTTCACTTGTTTGCATTTCTGCTGTGACCACATTTCCAAAACATGCAAGTAACAAAAAAAATGTCACGTCATTAGCTATAACGAACATTTTTATGCAAGTCCAGGAAGGCAGCCACACAAAGGCAACCAAATTATGCATGTGAATGTGTAAATTGTGCACGTATCCTTTTCCAACACTAGACGGCAAATCTAGGAGTCTAGAAAAGGCACAAAAGAGTTTTAAAATGCAAAGCAGATGCCACCAAAGGCATAAATATGAAATGTGAATTGATGGTGGTGGTAATGATATTGATGTCAATACATTGAATGATTGATAAACATTCCGAAAATCGATATCGTTCAACACCGCCCACAATTGTAAGCGACAAACATGCAAGTACATCACACATCATCATCTTGTGGCAAGTGACAGCCGCAAATTGAACTTTCAGAACTCACCAGTTCACACTTCACATGCAACATGCAAATGCCCCAACAATAACAATAACAACCACAACAACAACAAGAGCTATCACATTGCATTACAAATTGAACACAAGAAGCATTTTAAGCCGAATTCAGCGAAAAGTGTTGAAATGTGCAAATTTATGACATACACAAAAAGCTTTGGAAATTCGACCCCTTGAAGAAATTGACTTCAAATTGGCAATTTAAGTAACTGAACCGGTACATGAAGCTGTACGTGAAAACGATAATTTTCAAATTTAAAAGTGGGTCATTGATTAATTTAATTCATCAATTTAAGAAAAAAAAACCATCACTCTTGTCAAATTGAGCAACAAAGCATAAATATTGTACATGTTCCATTAGCTTGAGCTCTTCTCGTGCTAATGGTCTAGTTAGCTTTTAGTTAGTTTTGTCCAGTGCTTGGTTGAAAACCAACAAGTCATTGATATGCCAGGCAAATGACAATGCAAAAACCTGCACAGGATAAAAGTCAAATCCCAGAGCACACAAACAATGAAAATGTCAAGAAAATTAAACGGAACTAAATTCTTATACTTATGTGCCTCACAATGTGTGTGTGTGTGCTGATTAGTAAGCGTGTGTGTGTGTTAGGTATTGTGTGTGAGTGCCAAGTGAATTTGTAGTCAATTTCCTGTAATTTGTCCTGTTGGCAACAACAAAAGCAGCAAACCAGCAACATTCCCAACAGGCAGGGATGCCAAGGATGCCAATGATGCTGATGAAATCGTTGATGGCAGCATCCTGTAATGATACGCATCACACAACCAAGACAACATAATACACTTTAACACCGACACACCACATATGCACATACAAACACACACGCACACACACACACACTTATGTAAAAACAAATTAGAATGAAGGAAAATATTGCCGAAAATAAATTTTGGGCTGTTAGCAATTTGCCAACGCGTACTGAAAGGAGGGAAAACGAGGGAAGCATTCACACGTTTTGGTCAAATCGAGTGTTTTGACACTGCTACTAGCCCCAACCCTCCGAATCCGAAGAACATTCCTTTGCCATTGGACTATTTCGATTCCAATTAGAAGTCGAGTTCCTCGTATGTTCCTCCAGTTCTGACTGCTTAATCTCATTGACAGGCATTAACATGTCTCTGCTGGGTAAACAGCCTAATGTCCAAATTTGCACTCTGTTTCCTTCCTTTCGCGCGCACTATTGTAATTAAAATGTCAGCACAGAGAATGCCTTTTGAAGTGCTTCACATGCCACGTACAAAACCGGAATGAAAAACTCAACGCTCTTTGCGGGCTTATCAATTTAGATTGCTGCCCGCAGACAAGCTTCAAAGTGCAAAAACTGAACATGAAAATGCAAATGAAAGACAAGAAGGCAAAAATAACTGTCAACCGCAAAATATCATACTATTTTCATATATGTATATATGTTTGTATATGCTCTGTAGGGAGAAGGACATTTAAACATAGAATGTCCTTTCCGTCAACGGACGACGACTCTTCAGGCAATAAGGCAAAAAACATTTTTGATGCTTTTTGTTTTTCACTTTCATATTCTGTTCACAAAAATGTACTAATATGTGTATAATTACGTGGTCTACGAAGTATGAATTCCATTCAAAAGTTTTTATTTATCTGTCCGTCTGTCTGTGTGAACGCAATCTTTCGACACCTAAGAAGCTAGAAACTAAGCAAATAATTGCATCTACATGAAAATAAATAAATCCAAATATTCGACATCTTTTTAGTTAGAGTCTGCAAATCTTATGGCAGATAGAGAACAATTTTTACTATCATGTGACAATCTCAGTGAAGAGCCCTGGATTTGAAATACTTTAGCAACCAAGACCTAAACCTACAAAATTGTGAAACCACAAACACACAAACTTGTGGTCGTTTTAACATTCCTAACAGCTAATATGCTGAGATTGGCATAGTTATAAACAGTAATCCACCTGGAATGCACAATATGTTTATAAATTGGTAAACAAGCGAGAACAGCTCAAAAGTTTTAACAGTTGACCAAAATGTGCAGAGACTAAAGAGCTAAAACTTTTAACTGGATGTTATTAGATACTTGGCTGGACCACAATGCAAAAGTTTTAACAGATATTGCATTTCATTTTGTTACTTATATGCAAATATTTTTATGTTTTTGTTTGTCATAGTAATATGAAGAATTGGATTTCACGTTACCTACCCATTCCAAAAATAAACGCATGCAAATTGAAATAAAGTGCAAAAGATGTCAGCTTGCATTTTCTGTGTTCTCAGTAACACAATACAACAACACTCCCCAATCCCCCAATCCCCTAGTCCCCACTCCAAAATCCCCGCCTGGGGCTTCTGCTGAATTCGGCATGAAAAACACGCGACGAAAAAAGTGTGTGTGTAAAAAATCTGTATCCAAAGAGGGTTGATTTAAAGGAAGCACATCGGAAAGCCGCATTCAGTAACTAACTGCCACACCTTTGGAAAGTTTTCGGCTACTTTCATTTATTTATAAACATTTCCTAACTGCGGCTGCCTGTTTTGGTCTTTGCCCAAAAAAAGGATGTTGATAAGGTTTGAAACAATTTATCTACAATATAACAAATGGAGAATTTCACCAATTTCTGTCAAAAGCCCATTGAAATACTTATACTAACTAAATGATATCAGAACAATGATATTATTGATTACACAATAGAAAGAGAGCTCGACTAGTAGATACCTTGAACACAGAAAGTAACATGATCGTTTTTAACATATTTACAAAAGATTAATACTTTGCTTTCTTTATACATCTGCACATCATACCCATTTTAAAACAGTTTCCTTTATACATAACATATTGGTCAGGGTATTCATAAATCGTCTACTTCTTTAAGTGGGACTTGATTTCTCTGCTTTTTCATTAATAAGCCAACTGCCAATAGCGCGAACGTGGCTAAAAGCTGACTGGCTTCTTGCGCCGGAAACGACGAAAAAATTCAAATTGTAAAAACTAAATTGCATAAATATAAGTTAGGCAACAGCGTGCGCACATAAATTATTTATAATACACATATTTGACTTGAGCTAAATTTATGATATTTGATATTTGATGAATTTTTACGCAGTTTCCCCTGTTTGTTTTTTTTGCCCCCGGCTACCAACAATTGCCAGGCGTCAATATTTATTTATTTACGCTTTTTTGGTCGTTTTGTGGGTGTTGAACTTTTTGTCTGCAATGACGCTTGGGATATTGTTTGGCATTTGCTAGCGTTGTGATTGACACATTGTGTTTAGCTGGGAAAAAATATTGTTATATAAGCAGCCATCTACACACGGCGTATACGTAACGCACGTATCAAGAGGAGTTAGACAAACGAAATTTAATATTAAATCAATTAATTGCGACTGTGCGGAAATCGTTGCTACTTTGGTTAGATAAATCTGAAAGCTAAAGAAGGAAAGAATAAATAAATTTGCTTAGGTTTAATTATGCAAAAGGAAAACGTGACACAGGCCAAAGGACAAAACGAGCAACCCAACCCGGAGCTACGTGCAGCTGCCGCTTCTAGCCTTGTTGGACTACAAATAAGCCAGTAACGAAGACACAGAAAGAGACAGAGACAGAGACAAAAACAGAGACATCGATAGACGCTTGAGAGCTAATTGAACGCCATTTGCTGGAACAGTAATTGATGTACGACTCAGCGGAGACCTGGCGCAGTACCTTTGGGAAAGCGCTCAAATGTCAGCGCACTGCAGCAAGGAGCCGTGAGCTGGGTCAATCCTGGTATCCTGGGCCTGGCCAAAAGTGAACAGTGCATAGTAGCAGCAGCAGCAAACGTCACAAAAGGCAAAATGTATTGTTTGGAACCGTTACCACAACATGAGACAGTTGCAACAACAATATATAAAACTGTTTTCCATTAGGAAATTGCAGTGCGGGTGCCACAGACAGACGCCAAGAGGTTAAATTGACAACAAGCTTCCACTAACTGGCAGCTGGAACGATAGACGAATCGAAACGCCTACTGAAAACCTTTATTGATCTACTACCAAAAAAAAAACAAGATAATGAAATAAAACCACAAAAACTTTTTGCCGCAAAAAGTTTTCCACGAAATTGCCACATTGTTGTGCGTCAATAAAATACTCAGTCAATTGCAGTCAAACCCACAATTTATTTTCCTCTAACGTAATTGGCTAACAAAAGATAGATAGTACTAAGGTATGGTGTTTCTCAATTTTTTTTATAATCGATATTTCAAAGCGAAGTATCGATCTTTAATTTTATAGATTTCTTAAAGGCAGAAGGCAAAAGCGAGCCATACTCAAATATCTGAGTATTAAATGTTTATCTAGTTCGAGCACACTTCATTTAACCACTTTCACTTCTTTCATTTGCTTTTACAGAGCTCCATCAATATTGGTCCAAGCAGCTTGTATTCGCTTGCCACCCTTTACAAACCGTGTGTGTGTGTGTGTGTGTGTGTGTGTGCTGCTTCAAAGTATTTGGCCTGCTTTCACGCCTTTCCCACTACAGTAGGACTTTATTTTCGTATTCATGCTCATTATTGAGCAATGAGGTTTCAGTTCAAAGACAGAGCCTGCCACTGAGACATTTTATTCAAATGCCTAATTTGCTTTTAATTACTTGGGAAAGCAATAAAACCTCGAAGCCACGACTCGTTGGCCAAAACAAAAGGCCAAAACAATACCAGCTAATTATGCTAACAACAATTCACTGGCTATTAACTGAACCGCAATGGAGCGTAACAAAAGTGTCAATTTGGCAATTTAAATTTGCTAAAGTCTATTTAATCTAAGATACTTTGTAGTCATTTCATTTAAATATAGTTACATAAGCTGATAAAAAAATTTAATTTAATTGTGAAGTAATTTAATGAGTATCCTTTACTGTACAATAAGAATGATTTCGACTTTAGATTGAGATTGAAATTTAATTTCTGAGATATGATAACAATTTCACTTGATACTTTGACAACATCTTCAGAACGCCTAAACGCATAGCACTCAAAGAGAATTGATGTGTAACAAGAAACATACCCTTTGAAAAGTACCTTCTCTATTTATAGATTTCAATTGGCGAGCCGAGATATTAATGAGCTGATATCTTACGTAGTCGTAAACAAAACCCTTTTCATAACAGCGCACAC
The DNA here is from genome assembly GCA_018152825.1 of Scaptomyza hsui. NCBI lineage: Eukaryota > Metazoa > Arthropoda > Insecta > Diptera > Drosophilidae > Scaptomyza > Scaptomyza hsui. The sequence goes on along the minus strand of JAECXO010000044.1, from coordinate 593,286 downwards.
TCAATGAACGAAGCCCAAATGTCGCTTTAATTCAACCCAACGAATGGGAGAACAAACCAAAACGGAACTTATGAGTTATCGCATTTCCATACTTTCCATACTTTCTACTTCCTACACAGCTTGTGTTTTGTGTCTGTCATCTATTTTTGTGCCCTGTTCCACGTCATTCGACTATTTATACATACCTTCCATTTCATTCAAATGGCAGCTGGCAACAGGGCTAACATTTCTGTTGACCTATCGCATTTTTTTGCAACAACAGTTACCAATGCCCACTCCTTATCAATTCAATAAAACGTACTTATAAATAAATAATTATGTGCTTGAAACTATCGGAAATTGTAGCCACTGCAATAATTTATGAGGAATTTCTTGTCGTGCTGTGCCTTCCTACCAACTTGGAATGTATATGTATGTGTGTGCTTATGTGTGGGTGGAAGTTGGCGTGTGCCTGGGTCCAGTCAAAAGATGAAAAAAAATAAATAACATAAAAACGAAATAACAGAAGTGAAAAAAGTTCAAAATCAATCAACGTGCGAAAAAGGCAATTTGTGGTTTCCACAAAAGAGAGCATCAACAGCAACAAATGCTTGAAAATTCTATTATGAGCAAAGTTCCGAAGCTCACAGCGCACCATGGCACCGAAACACTCAATTTGTGCACATGGTTAGCAGTTTTAAAGCTAACAGCTGTTAGACGAAGAAAATGAAATACTTTAAGCTGTAAACGTTACGTTACCAATTGATTTCGAATTAAATTCAAAGTTCAATAAATTTATTTTCGTGACTATTCGTGTAACTTTAAAGGTCCTTCCAGCATTTTATGATAGAGAAACGCAGAATAATTTGTAAATTTAGCCCATGGTGCCGTCTCACGTGAAGATGTGGGTGTTTAAAGTGTTGACGGTGTGCTTATGGAGCACCTTAGCATGTTGACAACTTTTTCGCCAAACTCCAAATGGTGCGTGAAACATAAGAAAGCCCAGTCGATAAGAAAAGGACAATAAAATGTTCAAAGAAAATATGTTTGTAAATGTATTGAAGTGGAGATTTTGTGCTTGCCATTGAGTACTCAGAAGAAACATTGCTCAATGATGCATTTATTAGCTTTGCTTTTGTCAGTTTTTATGAGCATTCCTTTAAATATTTTGAAATATTTTCATTGTGCGATACGCAACGAATAAACCAAGCTAATAAAAGACGCTCAAAATGAACTAAACAACATAATGAAATGGCAAATTGATTTGACAGTTGAATATTTAATTATTCATGCTCCACAAAGCGTTACTCTAACCATTTCAAATCTATAAATACATTGGAGATGTTGATGAAAACGGTTTGTGACGGAAACGCGTTTTACAGCCCGACACGACTGTTGTGAATTTGAAGTTAACCCAACCTGAACCCATGAAATGGGCAAAGAGAGTGTATAAAGGTTATTTAGTATCTGAGACCCCATAAAGTATATTCTCGATCATCATTAACAGCCGAATCGATTAAGACATGTTTATCTGTCCGCCTCAGGGAGAAATATAAGTTCACCCAATCCCTAGAGATATAGAAGATTAAAGTTTAGTTACAGAGTCAAGTAGGGTTCAGGGTATCTCCTAGTTGAGATATCTCGCCGAAAGTCTTTAGGTTTGATTTTTTTTTTTTTTTTGGGTAGACAGCCCAACGAAACGGATATCCTTTGAATATGAAATCAAACTGAATCAGGCCAAGTCAACTGGAACCGAAGGATACTGCGGCTGCCTGGCTGTCTGTCTGAGTGACTGGATCGTTCACTTTTTGGCTATGCTGCCAACCGTTTGCCAGACTTATTAGAGAGACTGTGTTTTTGGCTTGAAGTCAACTTTATGGCCACGATTTATGCAAATTTTATGCGAGTAGTTTAAAGAGCCGCGCTGTCCACAAATAGAAATTTCATTACAGCAAAGTGCACATTTTAGGGCAACTTTACATGTCTCAGTAAATAGGTACAAGAAAAGGTGCTTTCACTTTGCTGTTAGTAACCATTTTTGTTTGCTTATTTGGCTTGCCTTGTGCACTTTCACCTTTTTAACCACATTAATTAGAACCTCTGCACTAGGTGCTTGGGCATCTAAGTATCGATTTTGTATGTTCTCAATCGATTTGAACAGAAGTCGTAACTTTACATTTAATCATTAAATAAACAATGCGACATTCAAAGCCAAACGTTTCTGTAATAACACTTAAATTGTGCAAATTTATTGTCCATCATCGAGCACCTGACTAGAATTTTCAAAGCATGCATTTCACCGGCACATGTCCAAGCCGTATACTGAGAAGCTTAGCCTCGGGCTAACAAGAGACTTCTGACCTAAAACGCTACAAAGCCTGATTATTCTTCACCATAGTAATACGTCTCCCTATCAGTACGGCTACCTCAAATTTAGATGTGTTTGATATTCTTTGCACTGAGAGAAAAAATCAACCTTTGTACTTGATTTAAGTAAAATTGTTTAAGCTCGTTTATACTTTATTTGAGAACTCTTTAAACTTGAATAAAGTCCCTTAGTTTTTAATTTAAGTATTTGTGTACTTAAAATATGAGTTCATTAGGTTCTAAAAATATTTATTTTTTTTTTGATTTAAGAACTTGTGTACTTAAACGTAATTAGACTTGATTCAAACTCCAGACTTTGGCTTGAATTATGTTTAAGCTAAATTTGTAAGGAATTATAGTAAAAACCATTTCAAATTTTTTTGTTCAAAGGTTACCCGTAACGAGAATTCGAACCTGAGACCTCTCGATAAAGCGGCGGGTGCTTTAGTTGTTGAGCTCTTGCCAGTCACATTTCAGTTGCAGTTAATGTTAATCTTAAGCAACCCTAATTTTGTATTTGTATGCTACTCGATGGCTTTTCACATTAAGTCCCCTTTAAAAGCTAAAATAATAATAATATTAAACAAGTGAAAACATTGCAGTCGGACGCAGGAGTCTTATTGCAAAGGGGGAATGCAGGGTCGGAAGGGGTGGGCCAAGTGGTAAACAACGCCACCTATTATGTTAACAAATTTTGTGACTTTAGCTCAAAAACTGTGGAAGATAACTGAACAACTCAAAATTTAAAAGGTGGGCGGCAGAGGTGGGTGTGGCATCCAAATTTTTTAATCAAATTTTTTTAACTGTCGCCATTTATTTTCCTACCAAGTTTGGTGGCTCTAGCTCAAAAACTGTTAAAGATATAGCCGATTTCAACTTTATAAGGCGGGTGGCATGGGAGGGCGTGGCATCCAAAATTTGTATGCAGATGTTTAGTAGATGTTGCCATCTATCTTCCTACCGAATTTGGTGACTCTAGTTCAATAAATGTGGAAGATACACGCATAACCGTTTTAAAAACGGCGGTGGGTGGGGGGCGGAATCAGGGGGCGTGGCATTCAAATTCTTGATTCAGTTTTTTGGACAACTTCACTTCCTATCTTGACACAAAATTTTGTGGCTCTAGCCCAAAAAATGTGAAAACTATAGCCGTTTCCAATTTCAAGGAGCAGGGAGGATGGGGGCGAAAGGAGTGGGCGTGGCATCCAAAATTTTTATGCAGTTTTTTGAGAGACGTGAATAGCTATCTTCGTGAAAAATTTGGTAACTCTATCTGTAAGAATGTGAGAAATATATGGTTTTACCGGTTTTTAGTTATCGATTTTATCGATTTCCTCGCCTCCTAGTAGGCGTGGCAACCCGACCTTAACACTTTATTTGTACCGGCTATAGATAAACATAATTGCAAAGTTTCAAGTCTCTAGCTTTACGGGTGTCAAAAAAAGTTGCGTTCATACGGACGGACGGACAGACGGACAGACAGACACCATGACGGACATTGCACAAAACCAATATACTATGATACTTTCAGTATCAAAGTATAAAAACACATTCAAAAAGCCACTGATGGCAATTTGAACCAGCGGCTCGTACTTGAATCAAGAAATTTTATACTTGATTCCATTCTTTCTGGAAGTATACAGGATTCAAGTTCACTTTTTACTCATTTCAAGATTTTTGCACTTAAATCAAGAATTAAATGCTAGACTCGCGGATACTCAATTTATGTTCATTCGTACTTAATTTAAACACGGCTTTTTTCTATCCGTGAATAGACAATATGAATTTTTATCTCAATTTAAATGAGTCTATACGAAGGGCACGCCACAGCTACTGTGGTCCTCTTCTCCTAGACCTAGTGTCAAAAGGATGCAAGTTTGTGCAATCTATAAACCTGGGGTAAGCCCACGGTTAAATGTCTTAAAAGCCCAACTCAACTAAGGAGACCAAATATCTTGACGTTATGCTCTCGGGAAAGAAAACTCAAAGGAGAGGATAAAATTGCTAATCGCGGCTAATACCAAGCCGAGGAGCTCCGAAGCATTGATCCCTAAAATAAGATTCTGAGCATTGCAACTTCTTTGAGTTGCACATTTTTACCGGCGATTGATCGAAACTGAAATGCTTTCCAGGCAGGGGCTTATGCAATATGGCGAGCAATAAGAGCCCACAAAGCAGATTGTGGCAGCGCTGAAATTTGTTCAAAGTCTCTCTATGTCCTTGTCCTTGGCGGTAGATGATACATGTTTCCCACCATGACCTCTGCCTAAGCTGACAAAACAGGAGAAATAGTACGTCCAACACCTTGCAGACCTGGATATCCTGGCAACTGAACTATCTCAAGTAACCAGCGCTCTTCATCGTATCTTCAACCTCTTCTCTATCCTCTCCCTCCCACATCAGCCATAACAATGGACCTGCTGGGCAGAATGTTTACCTAACCTAACTGTAGTTCTTGTTCAAAACGCACCCATGAAAGCAACAATGCTTGATAGTCAACAAGCGCCAGCTAGTTGTTGGGGCTCGGAATTGCGAAACTGTAGAGTGCTTACCTATAAATAGCATTTAATTTTCATGCATAAAACACAGTTCGCCCTGCTTTCAGGAATGTGCGCTTACATTCAACCGCCCACAAGTGCTTACATATGGTAATCACAACCCTCAAACTAAAACGATAGTATAAGAGTGAGCGAGAAAAGGAAAGAAAGAGAAAGAAAAAAACACGAATGTACTTTCACATTTCATCTTTATATTCCCACTTCAATATAATTCGACAAAGGGCACAAGTACGACATTGAAATAAAGTATGTGCATTTTGTAAATATGTGCTTCAAATTTTGTACTTTGTGTTTGTTTCAGTAGTCGCCATGGAATTTCATAAATTTGTTGCAACTTGCAAGAATTTGCATCGTATCAAAGTATCAACAGTTTGCTTTTAAATATTTTCACATGACCTCTTTAAATAAAATCAAACCGAAATATATTTATGATGTAAATTAAAGATACAAATGGTAAAGGCGATAAACATTTACTTAAACCATAATAAACGAATAAATCGAAGATCAATACGGTTGGGATACTACTACAAGCTCGAAACATAACAAGTCAGGAAACATTTTATAAACTCTCAATTTAAATATGTATATCTTATGAAACGTCAGTCGAACGCTTTAAAGCGTTACATAAATCGGCGAGGAATGGAAATGCGCGTTGCAGTTTTTCATTGAAAAGAATAAAAATCGTATGCAATTGTGAGTAAGTTCATATAATGTAGTCATTACGAACACCAACAGTAAACCAAAAGCACGGTGTGTGACGGGAATCAGGGGAGAGAGAGAGAAAGAGAGTGAAGTGAAAAGTAGTAAGAGTTATGCAAATGATTGACGCAGCGCAGAAGTGCTCAAACTTTTATGATTACACGAGCTCTCTGCGGATTTGTAAATGCAAATGTATGGCTATGGAAGTAAATATTTATATATGGTATGTATGTATCTATTTATGTCAGTACATATGTTTGTGAACTAAAGTTAAGATTCATAAATGAGCTAACAACAAGAAAGTTGCTGTCCAAAGTTGCAAGTGCTCGGGTTGCAAGTAATCGAAATTAGATACTTACTCTTACTCTATATGAGCCAAGTTTTCCGTATGCCAAACTATGGCCAACTGTTTACGTTTTGTCTTATACTTAATGCCCAAACTAAAAGCCGTGTAATGCACGCTAATGGCCAACAGCAAAATCTACAGACAGCCACAGTCCTTTCAAGTCCTTTCCGACAGCGACAGTAGCTGTAAGCAGTGTTGCCCAACTTCTTAAATTTCGTTAGAAAATGCGTCCTTCTTACAAGCAGACATAAAAGCTTACAGATTTTTATATTCTACATATAAATAAAGCTATAGATTTGGATATTTGTTGAATTACAAAGCGTTTTTGAACGACAAGCGGATGTTACCAGCCAACAATTAATAAAGATATCAAAGCTTAAGTTATATTATATCTCACTTCCGAGAAAGAGTCTGGTCGAGTGTTTACGCCTTTCTTGTTTTTCTTCTGTTGTTTGTCTCTCTTTTGGGTTTTATTTTTCCTGCAATGCGCTTGTTTACACCAAATTGCGTTAAACGTGCGAAAAACCCAGTAATTTGCCATTACTCAGCCACAGCATCTTCAGTGTCAAAGTGAGCTTGAGAGCTGTTAAAGCATTTACCTTGGCAGCGATTTGCGCTGTTTTTGTTCCGCTTGGGTATACATACAATATTTATTCAGCCCTTACTTAGTTGTAATGAGGAAACTTTTTTGGTAGATTTAACAGCGAATGCTGCAAGTAACCCTTTTTATACCCTAAGCCCATTTTAAATGGTTTATAAGGGTAAAATGAAATTGTGCAAATTTATATTATGACATCCAGAGGGAAACATTTCAGCTCCAATAAAGTATATTCATATTTTTGATGATTCGAGCCGACTCAGTCAATTTCTTTTGTATATAAGATAATATAATGTCTGTCTGTCTGTCTGTCCATCTATCCATCCGGACGTGTGTCTGTATAAATGCGCCGATCTCAAAGGGCTTATCCCTTGGATTATAAGCTCTTCTTTACCAATACATATCAAATAAGTTTCAAATAATCGATGACTTTTTCGGATACATACATATCATCGATAACAGCAAAATTATGAATTTTTTAATTAAAAAGTTTTCATTAAAAACTAAGCCAGACTATTTATCATATTTAAAAAGTTAATGTCTGTTAAACGTGTAAAGCCAATGATTAAGGGTATCTTTTAGTCGACCTTTCACTGCTAAAGCCTTTTCACTTGCTTGTACATTTATTTGTCTCAGACAAAAAAAAACACCTAATTGAACATTCTCACTCATCTTCCGAATCATTTAAAGTGTGCACTTGGCCATGAAAAAGTGTTGTGCAACAATTTGTGCTGCTAATGAAGACCTAGTGGCAAAGTTTTTGTTGAGACATACATTTTGAAATCAGTGGAGAACTCAACTTTGACATATATGGGAAACAGTTTTTAACGTCACATTATTACGGTTATATTCTCGTTTCATTAACAAGAGTAGCAATTCTGGCATAATTATAAAAGGAACATCATGAATATGCTCAACTTGACATGTGCAAATTAATATAAAATAGTATAATCAACATTTTGAGTTAAAGTTTCGACTTATTCAATTTAATAAGTTAAAGTTTTAAAATTAAAATTTTACTTTCTTAATTTGGCAATTGTTAATACAATAGCTTAAAATAAATACTTTAATTCTTAATTTAATCAAATAAGATAGTTGTTTGGCCTCAAAAGGGCAGACCACGTAACGGGCTACTCTAACAGACTGTTTGATCTAAATCTAACGTCTTTAATTATTTTAGAATTTTTCTCTTTCTACATAAAATTATATACACACAAGAACCTGAGTATAAACAGTTAACTTAACTTATTTTCATATTAGAATAAGCACGTTGAATAGTGTAATTCAACCACTGTTCAATAAACATTTTCAATTTTTTATACTTTGATACCGAAGGTCTCATAGTATATTGGTTTTGTGCAATGTCCGTCATAGTGTCCGTCTGTCCGTATGTATGAACGCAACTGTTTTCGACACTCGTAAAGCTAGAGACTTGAAACTTTGGAATTATGTTTGTCTATAGGCGAGACAGATAAAGTGTTAAGATCAGTGTGCCACGCCTACTAGGAGGCTGGAAAATCGATAAATTCGATAACTGAAAACCGATAAAACCAAATATTTCTCACATTCTTACAGCTAGAGTTACCAAATTTTGCACGAAGATAGCTAGTCACGTCCCTCAAAAAACTGCATCAAAATTTTGGATGCCACGTCCCCCTGATTCCGCCCCCATCCCCCCTGCTTCTTGAAATTGGAAACGCCTATAGTTTTCACATTTTTTGAGCTAGAGCCACAAAATTTGTGTCAAGATAGAGGGAAGTTTCCAAAAAACTGAATCAAAAATTTGGATGCCACGCCCACACCTTCCGCCCCCCACCCCCCACCGTTGTTAAAACGGTTATGCGTGTATCTTCCACATTTTTTGAACTAGAGTCACCAAATTCGGTAGAAAGATAGAAGGCAACATCTACCAAAGATATGCATCAAAATTTTGGATGCCACGCCCACCCAAGCCACCCGCCTTATAAAATTGGAATCGGCTCTTTCTTTAACAGTTTTTGAGCTAGAGCCACCAAACTTGGTAGGAAGATAAATGGTGACAGTTAAAAACAATTGATTCAAAAATTTGGATGCCACACCCACCTCTGCCGCCCACCTTTTACATTTGGAAGTTCAGTTATCTTCCACAGTTTTTGAGCTAAAGTCACCAAATTTGGTAACATGATAGCTGGCGATGTTTACCACCCGGCCCACTCCCTGCAAGCAGACTCCTTACCATCCGTTCTTTTACTGGTATCAAAGTATTCCGCAGTCGGTTGCGTCCGACTGCAATGTTTTTACTTGTTTTAAACTATTTTTAACAAACAACGAAGATAATTATTTAATTCTAAGAATGCAAGTGTCAGTTTAAGGACTGTGTCCACTAAGAACATATTTTGTCGGCAACATTAATACTTCTCTTTTCAAATGGATTACATGTTTAAGCCGATAACATTTTTATTATTATTTATACACTTGAAAAGTCCATAGTCATTTTGTAGTAAAATGTGTAACGCATAGAAGGAATTATCTCCGACCTTATAAAAAATATATATTCTTGATCAGCATCGCGAGCTGAGTTGATATAGCCATGTCCGTCAGTCCCAGCCAAGCCCTCAGCTTTAGAGCTATCGAGCTGAAACTTTGGTCAATTTCTTCTTTTAGTTTCGGTTAGGTTGTATGTCAAAATTGGATAGATCGGACAACTTTATAGGTATAGGTATAAAAAATTAGCTCTTCCAGTATATATAGTTTTCGGATGGCCGAAAATAGCTTCCTTAGTTGTTGTAGTTGAAACAACATGTTTCATAGTTAAATTAACTACGTTCCATGCTTTAAACCCGAATTTTTAAGTCATCTTTTTGTTATTGCTATTTTTTCTCCGGGTGTAGCATTTTAACAGCTGCATATAAATTAAGACCTTCGTTCTGTTGGAAGCAAACCCCTATTGTCATTTGGATGGACAATTAAATGCTCGGAATCTGCTAAGTTAAAATGATGATTGAAGCCATCAAATTTTGCATTCAGTGCGACAGTGATTTTTCCTTCTTCACGGTGTCCTTAGCAACGACAATGCAAACAATCGCGTTTTGAGAACATAATATATTATCATTTCCTTTTTCTTATGGTCAAGGCTGACTGCAAAGAGGCTGCCTACCAAAGTTGCCACGAAGCCTCTAAGGATATAAAAAAAAGTTAAATCTTTAAGAGAAAGTGGATGCTTACCGTATCCGAAAAAAATAACGGTATAATAATCCACATTGTATATTTATTCAAGTCATATTGACTTTTCCGTCTATCAGTTCATTTTTATGAGTTTGCGATCTCGAAAACTAAAAAACATTAAGACTTAAGATTTAAGTTTGTGTATACAACGCGGAGGCTAATTTCCGATTTACAAATGGTATCGATAGCAATAAAGTTTTGAATTTGAACACTCTTAAGCTAGTTTCAGAAAGTTTTCACAAAACACCGGAGATAGCGAAGATTCAAGAACTCTTGGGCAGTACAGTCAACACAAATATCTATAGAGATTCTTCTTGAAGACATTATGCCAAATTAAATCAGAAAAGATACAAAAAAAGTATCTTCTATTAAGAAAAGATTCTTACAACAATTAAAAAATTTATATATTTTCCTCAGAATAATTGACGGTTCCAAATGAGCAACTAAGAGGGCCAAAGCCTTTGCCTATTGAAAGTAAAAAATGCTGCAAAATACACGAACTGTGATATGCATCAAAAAACAATGGGTATAGGGTTGTATGGACAAAACTTTGTTTTTCGTTTGATTGAGCTTAAATTTATTTTCTATGATATTAAATTACAAAAAATTGATAAAAGTTTTTGTAAGCAATAATAAAAGCCCAATTTAGCTTAGCTTCGTTAGCAACTAAAGGGTGTTCAATTTGTTGTCAAGGTATCACATCACACAAAGATGTCCTGACTTCCACGCCAAAAGGCTAGTAGGGCGTGAGGCGTGAGGCATGTGGCATGTGGCACAAGAGCCCTGGCGCTTGCTGGGCTTTCAGTTTGTGGCCGTGGCTGTGTGAATGCGTTGGAGCGAAGACGTGGCATAAGAAAGGCAACTGCCACGGCCACTTACGCACGTCGCAGTCAGCTGAACAGTTCGGGTCTTATAAAAAATTAAAATATTTACGCCACATTAAATGCAAAAGGTCGAGAGCATTGGCAACAAAATATGATTTTGTGTGCCCAAGACACGCAAACATCCACACATCGGCATTTAATGGGACACACACACAAACACACACACACACACACACACATACATATATGAATACAATGGGTAACAATCGCTTACCTTATGGCACCGCTGGGACTACGCTGCGTATGCGCAACTAATATTGTAATATTTAAACAGTTTAACGCGCTTTGTCTTAATGTCCCTAGCTGAGTTTTATTTTGCGCGATATTTTACACAAAGTCTGCACTCTAAATAAAATTCACCCTGATGTGCAAATCTTCTTCCGTTTTTCTCTTGATATATCGGTTAAGAAACACCAGATATATAAAAGATTGTAGTAGAAAGATCCCTTGCTATTTTATCTGAGCCTGAAACTTACTTTAAGTACTCCGAACTTCCAAGGTCAGCAGAAACATGCATGAATAAAGCTGTTTAGTTTGCAGTCAACTATTTGCAAAATGTTGCCTCTTCTTGCTTCAAGCCAAGCGCTGGTAATAGATACAGCTGCATTGCGAAACCCAAAGCCATACAACGAATGCATTCGGAACTCAGCTCATGTTGCTTTTCCATTTACATTTAGCCGCACGAATTTGCTCGCAGTCAAGAAAACTGCTCGTAAACTTTAATTGGCATGTTTATAAAGCTATTTAATTGTAATTACATTAAAAAAAAAAAACATATTCACACAGCCGGAAAAATGCCTTAATTTGAATTTAATTAATGGACAGATAGTTGTCGGCTTTAACCAGAGCGCATTAACGAGTCACGACCACAGACAAAATGACGTAAGCTCTTTTAGACAATTTTTGTTTATCATATATCACTTTAACATAATTACACCATGCTGTAGTGCATTATTAGTGTAATTTATAGTTTTCTCATACCAAAGTTAAATAGAACGTTTAAAGTGTTGCATTTAAAACTTGACTTCCAAATTGTTTATTGGTTTTATCAATTTTCCAATTTTACGCTGAAGCCAATTTTAAATAAGTATTAATTATTATTGAAAATATTTTCACGGACGGTTTTAATACATATTTTCCAAATACGAGAAGACTGTTAATAACACAGCCAAAAAAAATTCTGATCTGGGGGTTTGACTATGTATTTATAATGTTTTAGCGGCCGATTAAATCGAATCCGAGGTTCTTTTTACATGCTTTTATTTAACTTGACTTGTCTGTTTGTACCGGATTCTTGTGATCAAAATTTCAACAATTTCCCGACTAGCTAGAGCTCTGCAATTTCCACCAAAGATGTGTTTCAGATGACAATACATGTTTTTAAAGTTTTCGCACGATAAAATATTTAATACCATGTAAAACCCACGAAAAACAGTTTTCCCTCTGCTTAATTACTAATTTGACTCCCAAAATTTACAAGCTCTTGTGGCATGGAGGAAGACTACCAAACCGAGACATTCTTTTTTTCATATTTTTTTATTAATTAAACTTTTTTACATCTTTTATTTAACTTGATTAGGCTAACATAAAAACTCAAAATTTTTTTGATTTTACTTGTTACTTAATAGATAGAATTTTGACATAACCTGAAAAAAACGAATATTGACAACAATTAGAACTTTTAATCTATTTTAGGCCTATATCGTTTTGATGCCTAACTTTTTTGTAACTTGTCGGTTTTTTGCGGGTAATGCAAGTTTAATTTTATAAATATTAAGGAATGTATTCACACAAAGAATAAAGTAAGTTTGCTAAAGATGGCATCAAAGAACACAAAAGAATATACCTTTTACTGCATAGCTTTAATGGAATCCGTTTTATTTATTTATTTTTTTTTTTTTGGGTCAAAGTTTGGTTTTTGTTACATAGAAAAAATGTCAACTGTGCGTCGATTGCAGTTCGAAATAGAATCTGAATAAAATCTGTGAATATCGATTTGTTTTATGGGCTCGCATTCAACTTTGTTGACTTTGATGGGTTAAAATGAAAACAAAAGTACATATATTCCAAAATTCGCTTTTGTTTATTGCTCTAAATAATCTGTCTTGTATTTAGTTGGGCTTCAGTAGCACTTTTATATACATTTAATATAGCTTTATAGTTCTTATTGCAATTCGCAATTAAAGCAGTTCAAATCATTTGATCACGCATAGATGGTAGTTGGAAAAATCAACCATTCATTATTGCACTTTAAATGTTGGGTCAGCAGCTATGAGGGTCATCACCAGAGGTAACGAGCTTTTAGGTTAAAACGGAATAGGGACACGTTAGAAACATTTGCCATTTGCAGTTGTTAAATAATTAAGCAGAAAAGTTCGCGACTATTGAACCATGGCGTGTCTGTCCAGTACAGAAAGTACACACCCTTACGCCATACCCAACCAGCTAGCTCATACCCTGCAATCAGCCTGGGTACTCCTGTAATCATGTCAAGTGAAAATCGATACATCGATTTGCTGGCGAGTGTCATAAATTATGCATGAACACTTAGGCACTGCCCTGCACATGTGTGTGTGCAGTTAGTCAATGCAATTAATATTATTTTTAGCATGTATTTAACTTTAATTAAAAAAAAAAAGCACAGCCAAAGAGCACTGCTTTGTTCGCTCAGTCGAACATTTAATAGTCTCTTGAGAAATGCAGACGGTAAAAGACGACAACAAAGCAGCAGCTAGGTGATTAAAAAAAGGTGACGAAGCAATTAAAAAAAACAAGCAATAAGATTATTATTGAGAGTATTTTACTTTTAGTTTTCCGACTATATGTTGAACAGCTTTACTATAATTTTTATATACTCAATTAACTTAGAAATACAATTGTACGTTGATGTTGAGTAAATATATAATTGGATGCATATTATTATCATTATCTGCAATATCACTTTGGAACCCCTCAAAAATCCCATTCAAAGTTGTCGCTTGCAGCTGCTTCTGCTTGCCAACTAGGCGTATGCGCAATTCGAGTATATAATTCAAGTGGGCTTTTAGGCTGTGAGTGTGTTTGAGTGTGTATGAATCTCATCTAAGTGGTCACAGCTGCCCATGACCCAAAAACTTGGCTCAATTAGTACAAGTTTGGGAAGTTTCACGTCACTTACCTTTCGCCATCATCGTTAAAAGAGAAATCGCCCAGAAGCAGATCACGAAAGCGATAACGAGGCTGTAAAATGCGTGACATATTGTTGTTGATTGTAGTTGCTGTTGCTGTTGCTGTTGTGTTGTGATTGCTAATGTTGTTGATGTTGTTTGTATTGCTGATATTTGTGCTCTCTATGTTGGGCACTAGCAGCTCAGTTGTGAGCGACGCCTCTCGCACAGTTTCTGTCACGACTGCGGCTTGAAAATCACTAAAGTCCGTCACATTAATTAAACACTCGTTGCCAGTTGGGCCAGTTGCGGCAGCTGTGGCGCCATCGCATTGCCTCCAATCATCAGTAACCACCTCAAGCCGCTTCCTGCGTCCCGCTGTCACGCCTTGCAAACTCTCATCCTCGCGGTTCGCACCTGTGCTCGTCAGCAGATAGCCGCCGCCACTGGCCCGATTGGGCCGTGGCGAACGTAAACGTGTCCACAGATTGGCGATGGTCTTCCACTCAGGCACCTTGCAGCTTGGCGCCTCACTCTTCCCCCTTTTCCCTTTCTGTTAACAGTTTTTACTGGCCGGCTCTTGCACTACGCAATACGCAATTCAATTGCAGTTTACTATTATTGCCTTATCACATTGGTAACGGAAGTTTATACGCAACTGCACTTAAACCCTTGCTGGTCATCGTGGGTGCTGCAAATTGAAAGAAAATGCCATTTAATTAAGCAATACAAATTTAATAGCATCTAATTGTTAAAAACCATTATACACAGGAGTAAAAGTGTTAATTGAATAAAAATAAGAACTAGTTCTTCAAAATATTTCGTAGCTGGATAACTTAATCTGGAGGTAGCTGGATTTCGGCATGTTCATGTTAGTAAAAATAGTTATCAATAGTTTGAATGGGTTTAGAGTATAAAACAGCCTCAAGCTATTTCGAACTGTTATCAAAGCCATCTGTAAACCAATAAACTATTGTTTAATAAACTATGCTCAATATCCAGTTAAACTTGTAGGTAGTTAAACTCGAGATAATTTTGTTTCTCGAGTTAACTGGCGTTTAAGTAATTTAGTTTTCTTAAAGCCAAAATCACCTATCAATATCGATAAATTCCTATCGTCTTAATGGTGTTGACATTTAATCAGGGAATTTAATCAGGGAAGCAAAGCGAGGCACCCCCCAAGGGGGAGTGCTCTCCCCCCTGTTGTGGAACCTCGTGGTCAACGACTTGCTACGGAAATTCAAACGGAAAGCCCCGAAGATAACCGCCTATGCGGATGACATAGGCATTATTATCACGGGCAAATGTCCCTCGACAATGAGCTCAGTCATGGACTACACACTCAAGGAGATACTAGAATGGGCCAGTGAAGCCGGCCTAAGTATCAATGCGGACAAGACGGACCTCATTCTCTTTACAAAGAGATACAAGGTACCTCGATGGACTCCACTGGAAATCAACGGTACGATACTGATACTAAAAGAAAGTATCAAAAACCTCGAGACAGTTATGGATCGCAAGTTGAGTTGGAAACTCAATGTGGAAGAAAGGGTGAAGACATGGGGACTCTCACCAAGACTGACACACTGGATTTTCATCTCAATTGTACGACCCATACTGTTATATGGCATACTGGTATGGTGGAAAGCAACGGAAAAGTCTACATACCTAAAAGCTATGGAAAAAACTCAGCGACATGCACTTATATGCATCACTGGGACGCTGAGGTCTACGCCAACAAAAGCACTTCAAGCTATACTGAGTGTCAACCCCTTGGACATCCAGGCAAGCCTAATTGCAAAAAAAAAGACTGCGAAACGGGCACAGTACGATTGGTAGAGGGATTCAAGTAGAAAAATACTACATGACCCCAAAAACCAACTTTAACTTCACGCCCACGCTCCTAAACAAAAACGACTGGCGCTCGGGAGCAGAGCAGGTAGCCATAAACTTATACACAAATGGCTCAAAGATGGAAGATGAAGTCGGTGCTGCACTGAGACTGTCGTATAAACTCCCTGACCACTGTAGCATATTCCAAGCGGAAATATTCGCCATAAGGAAGGCAGCAGAAGAGTTCATAAGAACATACACAACACAAAATAAAGTAAACATTTTCGTGGACAGTCAGGCAGCAATAAAAGCCCTGCAAGCCCACTACAAAAGCTCTCGGAACGTTCTGGCAAGTAGAGAAACGCTAGACGAACTGAGCATCACTAAGAACCTGCACATCTACTGGATCCCAAGCCACCAAGGCTTTGAAGGAAACAAGATGGCAGACGAACTAGCTAAGCAAGGAGCAAAGAAACAATACATTGATACTGTAGAAATTTCAACCTCCCTGCGAACGATACACGCTCAGATGGAAGCACACGCACGAGCCTCGGCAGTATCCAGGTGGAAGAACACCTCCGACTGCAGAATCTCGAGAGCAATGTGCAAAACCTAAGATGACAAACGGACGGAATACATGCTGAAACATGAGACATGAATGCAGATAGCTAGTTGGTCTATTGACAGGCCACTGTCTGGTCGCATCTCATGCAAAGAAGCTAGGCATACTTGATAACGACGAATGCAGGAAGTGCACAGAACCAGGCGTCAAGGAAACACTGGAACACTGGAACACCTGCTTTGCAGCTGCCCTGCACTGGCAGCGAAACGACTTCAACACTTCTACGCACCCTTCCTTGCAACACTTGAAGAAGTGAGCAGCCAAAAGCCTAAAACGCTTCTGGCCTTTGCAAGAGACACACGAACGCCGCAGGACAACGCACAATAGTCCCTACCTTCTCCATACACCGGCCTCACTAAGGATCCCGAGCGGTCTATGTGAGACACTCCTCAGGGAGGGTCAGCCGGCATAACCTAACCTAACCTAATGGTGTTGCCTCATATTGTCAAGCCTAACAAGCGTTTCAGCTTTTTTTTGTTGTTGATGTGGCTTGTGACTTCCAAATCTTCTTCTTTTTTTTAATGTTTGGTTTATTGTGAAGAATCAAGAATGCAGTTATTCTTATGACAACACATGTTTCTTATTTAGTAATTCACCAAGCCTGGTTGGCTCCAGGCGTTAACGTCGACTTGAATTGAGGAGATCACCTCTGGAGCATATCCCTGAATGATCTGCGCTTCAGTCGTCTTACCACGGTTCGCCCCGCGAGCTCACTAGCCAGTCGGCTACAGTGTCGCTGCAAACGTGCATTATATCTGATTGCAAATGCTTCGACTTGGCTGACTGTGGTGACCATTCTGAGGTCATTGTGCAAAGTTGAGTTACGTACGTACCATTCAGCTCCAGTCATACGACGCAAGGCCAAATTCTGGAGTGTCCGGATACGTCGTCTACTCGTCATACACGCAATGCCCCAGATCTAGACACCATATCTCCAAGTCGGAGCAATCAATGTGTTATATACTGCTCGTTTGCAGCGCAGCGGTAATGAGCTATTGGCGCTCAGTAGCCAGCTGGCCTTTGCCAGCTTGTACCGACAGAGCTTAATGAGTCCGTCGATGTGGGCTCGAAAGCAGAGCCTCTTGTCCAGGGTGATTCCCAGGTATTTAGCTTGTTTACCTGGCTGGAGTGGACTTCCGTCAAGCCAGACTGCCGGAGCAATTCCACGTCTCAGAGTGAAGTTGACAATGTTTCACCTGCGAGCCCAGCTCTCAAGCAGGTGGATATATTCCTGGGCTCCGTCAGCAGCCTCATACTCGCAGTGGGGATGTCCGCCGTAAAGAGGTTGTAAAGGAAGGGGGCCAGAACGCTACCTTGGGGAACGCCCGCCATCATTACCCGCTTAGTAGACAACGCTGCCCTCACCTTAACTTGAAACATGCGATCCGTTAAATATGATTGCATTAAGCAGAAGAAGGGAGCATTCTATGAGCCCTATGGTAAACGGCAACGAGGGAAAAGCTTTAGTTTTAAACCGTTTCGCTTAAATAACAAAATAAATATATTCGGTTATTTTGACTAATTGAAATTGGGCCCTAAACATCCAAATAACGAGTTGGCTAAAAAGGTATCGCTTATTGGACCTGCCGTTCCGGGATACATACGAGTTCATCGGATATGATGAGAAGGTGTTCGTTCTCTGAAGACGCCACTCAATATTCATTAGAGGAAAACTGCATTTAATTGATGTGTATACAAACATGCAGGCAGAAAACAATAATACTACAGATTACAATATTATCAAATTTAAGCCATGACATGCCAAGGATTACTTGTCTGCCATGTTTAATATAAGCAACAATGCGTAGCAAACAAAACACATACTTATGTACTTATCTGACTGAGAGATAGAGACAGAAAGACTGACAGCTTTCAAGAGAGAAAAAGAGGGACAGAGAGAGAGAATGAGTGGGTGCAAGTGGAGTCCACTTCAACAAATTCCCTTTGGCTTCGTGCACTCTAATCAAATATTTCAGAAAAAGGGCTTGGCTGACAAATTTTGGTGCCACTTGAAAACGTGTTTCGTTTTTCGTTTTTTCGTGTGCAATTCGCAATTACAAATATACGTGGATAAATACATACATACACTTAAACTCCACACCTTTTGTCCTAGCCTGTCCTGGTGCACATTCCTGTGTTTAATAATTTTCCGAATTTTTTGGCGTACATTTTCTGCGGACACATTATTTTAATGACCGCCTTTGAGGCACCCAAAAATGGTTCAGTTTGCCTTATTGCATTAGGCCATAAAATATTTTGGACTTTAAGCGTTTTTAATTAGTTCAACGAATTTACGTTTGTCCCAGCAAAATGTTGCCTGTTACGGCATGCCATTTGTCACTCACCCCACCCTCCTCCCTACCTCACTCTCTCTCTCTCTCTAGTTTGTAATTAGTTAGCTGAGTATACGGCTCTAGCAGCCACTTTTCAATTAGTTTTTTAATAATATTTATAGTTTTGCAAAATAAAGTAATTGTTGCTTGCAAACAAAACTGAAAAAAATTATTCAACAAGAAGGTTTTTAATTTATTATTGGTTAGGGTTTGAAGAGCAAAAATATTTAGATTGGGATGCTACTCCCACTGGGGTCTGGGAAATTAAAAAAAAAAGAACCGATAACTGAAAATCGATAAAATATCAATTTTTTTTATTCATTTCGATTCTTAGTGCTACAGCATCGCTTCTATAAATTTATTCACTAACCGCTATGGGTTTAATATTATGAGAGTCAAACTTAGGTTATACATTTAATTCTAAAGGTATACTTTTAACATTAAGTATGAGATCGGCTCTGTAATTTTCCGATTTCGTTAAGCAGTCTTCGAAAATATACAGCTTCTCTTGCAACTGTTGATAAAGCGATGTACTCCTCTTCTGTACTGCCTTGTGCGACGACATTCTGTTTTGCCGAAGTCCACGAAAAAAGAAAGCGTACCCAGAATATGACTTTCTATCCTGCTTGTCGTTTGCCGAATCTGCATCTGCGAATCCTCTTCAAGGCTCAGATTCATTGCACCAGAAAGATAGCGCAGCACATGATTTGCTGCTGCTTCATGCTCCGTGTGAGCATCTGTGTTTCTTTGTGACAATCTGCTTATGGCGTCCAAAATGTCCGCATGGCTTAATTCTACTAAGTACATAAGAGAGCCAATTAATGATTGATAATCTGTTATATTTACCCTGACACATTTGTCATCTTTGCAACCAGTATCAAAACCAGGGTCTAAAGGGGTTCCGACAGCTCGACAGGACTGCATCCCAGCTGAAGACTTGTTCCTGCTGCTTCACATAGCGTGATTATTGCCTGCATTGCTGTCAGCAGGCGCTGCCTCGTTGTGCACTTGCTTTTCAGGTGCCTCGTTTGACCCAAAGCTGATGATGACGGTAGCATAATTTTCATTTATTTCCACGTTTTGGCGATTCGCAAATTCACCCTCTACGAACTTTACGTGTCTACGCTCAACTATTTGCCCCGTAGACAACATAAATAGGCGGTATGCCTTCGATGGTATCCGACCATTACGTACTCTTTGCCTTTTGCTGCAAATTTACCTTTCTTCTTCTGCCCAAAGAACTCTTAGGTGCTTTACAGATGGCTTGCGTCCCTTCCAAATCTCGAAAGGCGTACGCCCATCCAGCGCTTTTGTTGGACACCTATTTCTAAGGTACACTGAGGTGTTTACAGCTTCACCCCATAGATATTCTGGTAATTTTGCGTGTATTAACATACTTTTGGCCATTTCTACAATTGTACGATTGGCCCGCTCAGCAACTCCATTTTGCTGAGGCTGTCTCTTTATTCCGCACTCGTTCAAATAGTTCGAAAATTCATTGTTTAAATACTCTGTGCCATTATCACTGCGTACTGTCCTTTATACGTTTTCCCGTTTGACACTCTACATACGATTTGTATAACTTAAACTTTTCAAACTCTTCGTTTTTTGCGCTCATCAAATATACATGGATTTTTCTCGAAAAATCGACAATGAATGTTACGAAATACCAGTTACCGCCCGAAGACTTGACATTCATTGGTCCACATACATCGGTATGTATTAGTTCTAGAACGCTCTTCGTTACACGTTCTGCCTTTTGCGGAAATGGCAATGCACATATCTTTGCTTTATCGCAAGTATCACAATTAAGTTCAACAGGCATTTTTTTGATGTCTATTCCCGTAACTTGCTTCTTTTCACAAAGTTTCTTTAAATTTCTATAATTTAAATGTCCAAATCTATTGTGCCAATTTACCGCCAGCGCATCTCGCCTTGCATGCACTGCTTCACTTGCTTTGTTTATTTGGAACACATGCATGCTATATTTTTTTATTGCACGCAATATCACATACCCTTCTTTAGAAATTATCACGGCTTCTTTGTTGCTAAATGTTGTGAAGTAGCCATTCTCAGCCGCCTTGCTGACTGATATAAAATTCATAAACAGTTTTGGTACATACATTACGTTTTGTAATTTTATTTTCACTTTGTTTGCTACGAGCTCAACTGTACCAAAACCGGGCGACTCTACATACTCTTCATGTGCAAGCATTATCCTTTCCTTATGCTCAGCTAACGATGTAAATAACCGTTTTTCACAACACATACATATGTATGTGCCGTGGCACCACTGTCAACGGTTTTTTGCATAAAATAGCATGTATGCTTCAAACAATTCAACTGCGCGCCGTTTTCGTGATTTTTGTTACGCTCCTTCTAATTTTTCGCTCTATATTCACACTCAAACGATTTGTGCCCGGGCCTCTCGCAAACTTAGCGTTTCCCGTTAAAACTGCGCTTTTTTGTCGCTTTGCTTTTGCTGTCTCTCTGCCGGACGTTATATAGCGATTGCACAGCTCGTTCACGTTCATCTTTTTCGTCTTTTCTCGCACCTTCTTCTAATAATTTCAAACGTACATTCTCAAATGTTGGTAAACTCTCACGTGTTTCCATAGCAACCACAATATTGTCCCATGAACTTGGCAAACTTGATAGAATCATTATCACTTTAAGTTCATAATTTAACGAGCTCACACACTTTACAATGTCTTCACCATTTTGCATACCTAGCCGTATGAGTCTTTGATATAACTGCACTCTTCTCACTGGTCCAACAAACGCATGAACATCGCGCAATTTGTCCCATGCCGATTTCGATGTTTTGCATGCCTTAATGTGAATTAGCTGCGACGGCCTTATATTGAGAATTAGACTTGCCAATGCCTTTTGATCAACAATGTTCCACTTTGCGGCTTGTGTGTCTTCTTCAGGCTTTACACATACCACAAATCTGCCGTTATGAGTGCGCTACGCATAGACATACACCAAACGCCGTAATTATCTTCTGCAAGTTTTTCTATTTGTTGTCATATTGTTAATTGTACACATAACTCTCTGTTGGTTCACTTCTTTTAATTTCCAGTCACTTTGTGATCTGGGCCCATAACCTGTGTTGGCGATTTATTCGCAGGGGACTACTGCTCGTTTATTAAACGCACATCTGTACTCGATGGCGAAACAAAAAGAAGTGTGTAACTACAGACCAAGATGTATTATTTTAATACATCATGCTACAGACTAACAAAAGAGAAAGAGAATTTTTTGCTCTCGAACGGTGCTGCCACATGATAATATTATCGCTTACATACTATCGATTATAATACAAATCAGTATTTCAACAATTATAGATACGTATTAAAATATTTAAGGTAATTTATTGTGAGTTATGAGCATCCAAAATGTGCTTGTAATTTAATTTAAAATTTATGTTTTTTTCCACTCCCTCAGATTTGGAAAGTATGTAACCATTATTAAAATTGTACGGTTAAAACCTAGCAACTTGATTTGATTTATTCAAATTGAATACTTAATACTATACACAAACATCGGAAATTACATAGTTGTAAAGCTAATTTAAATATGTATTTCAATAATAATCAACTGTTTATGATAATAATTTTGTGTTTATTGTACTCGAACCAATGACAAGTGTAATTAGGAAATAATGGTTTGTTTATAGTTTATATATGTAAATAACAATGAGTACTTTCCTCTTCTGCCGGTTTTATGCAGTTAAACAACTTAAATTTACCCTCTGTTCCCATTTTTAATGTCCTTAGAGTATAAAAACAGTATTGTCCTTATGCATTTAGACACATCCGATTTATATCAACAACATACGTTTTTGTAAAAATTACAGACCGGAATTTAATTTAGAGTCGCCTGCAGCATAAATTGCATGCGACTGTCAGACTAGTCAGATGTTCAATCAATGTGAGCACTTTACTATCCACTATCAGCTCTTCACTCAACATTTGTGGAAACACAATTTTACAATCACTTTAATTTGTTCTCGTGGGAGCTGCTATAATATTTTTTTGTTAGTTACATTGGAAAAGCATTTTATGGTAATATGAACACACACCTTTTAATGCAAAAACCTTGTTGATTTACTATCAGAAAAAAAAAAAAAAAAATAATAATGAAGATTTCCTATCAAATAAGAATGCTCTAGTCGAGGTTTCCCGACTAGGAGATACCCTCTGTGACTTAACTTCAATCTTCGAAATCTCTGGTGTTTCTCAGCCGATTTTCAATATTTTACATTAAGTTTCTAGAACGTGCATCACATTTTCAAAATTCAAGATTTTATTGTTATCGCTCACATGAGTAAATCGGAAACGGAAATAGTTATCGAAAATCGGAATCAAACTTGTACTGAGTACTGTGGGCTGAGTGGTATGGTATTCGGATTTTTTTATCTTAGGTAAACGTCACAAGATAAATTTATTCCAAGTTAATGCAACGATTTAAATCTTTAGCTTTCAGGTTGCCAATTTACACTTCTACTTTCGGTATCAAAGTATAACAAGAGCCAAAGTTGAAAGGCTTATTTCACTTTATTTATTATTGAGCTCTTTAGTTGATCTTCTTTATAGTTATATAAACAATAAACTATAAGCTGTTTATATGATCAAGTTTTAATTTTTCGGTCGCATTTTTAATGTCATATCTTCTGTTGCAATCGCATTTATTTGTCTAATCATTATTGATGATGCGCCAAACATAAAAAACAAATGTTGTGGGAGGTAGAGCAGACTAAATGAGTTTCGACCACCATTTTGGCCAACTTTCATAATGCCTTTATTATGTGTGCGAGGGGAAAACAGACGCATATTTTGATTTATAGACTGCTAGCTGAAAAGGACACTGGGACACTTTGCGCTAAGAGGACTCGACGCAGTCTGGCAAGATAACAAATTATCGTCTTTCATGCGGCACAAACATTATCTGTCCTCTAACTATCCTATCCATTATGCGAATTTTATGTGTATTCAACCTATTTTGTGGGCTTTGCCCCAATATACTAAAGAAAACTTTCGCGTGTTTAGCTTTGTTAAAGGAGTGGGCATGGTTAGAAAATTTGTTTTCTTCTGTTCATATTTCTTACGTATTCATCAACAATAATTGCCAAGCTACGTTTTTGTTGGTTTTGTGTTTGTTATGCTGTCTCATAAGCCTTTCGTCTATTCCCTTCTCTCTAGTCTTCACCCGCATCATCATCCCCATCATCATCACGGGATATTAAATATTTTTAAGTAGTGAGCAGTAATTTTTTAAAGTATACTTTTAGGGAATCGTAATAAACTAACGATATTACTGTGAAATACTTAAATTGAGAAACTAAGAATACACTGATGTCAACTGGGGACGAAGAAAAGCCGTTTTTGGCTTTATTTTAGACCAAAAAAAGCGGAAAAAATTGGGAAAGCTGATTTGACATTCTATTAATAGGCGAAAGATGTCGGTTTTTTAACTCAAATTTAGAGCTGTGTTGCTACAAGGATTGAATAGCCTGGTTTTAGGTGCTGATCTTTTTTAAGAAGCATCGCACTAGCTACACATTTGATTGAATGTACGGCATACTCTTAGGAGCTCAAATATATTGACCTTTGAGCCTAAGTGACTACGCGAACGCCAATTTGAGCCCATGTGACCACGCCAACGTCAACAACGCTAGAACAAACTTTTTATGTTCGTGTAAGGCGTTAAGCTCGTTTTTTAGAGTTCGTGTTAAGCGTTAAGCTCGTTTAAGTCAACTTTTGAGGACGAAGAAAACTTGTTTTTGGCTTTAAATCAGAACAAAAAAAGCTCGAATAATTGGGAAAAAAAGCGTAAATTAAGCTGACGGTTTTTTTTAATAATTTATTTATTTATTCAGTATTTTCTTTAAATATATCATTAATTTTATTGAGTTCAATGGATTCTTCAATTATTGGGATTTAAAAACTGATTGCGCCAATTTTGTATTTGGATTTTTGGGACTTTAAAAATTGGCACTTTCAGACGATTAAGAGATAGATAGCAACAAAAATGTTCAATATAAAAAGCAATAAACAAAACGACGTTTGTTTTGATTAACGATTTCTTTAAACTTCGCCCCATATTGAAAACTATGAATAACGAATAACGATGCAGTGGACAAGATGCTTATAAATTTGGTATTAAAATAAAAAAATCCAAAAAAAAATCTGATCTTTCAACAAAAATAAGCCAGATTTCCCGCTTCCCGCAATTTGCTATTTTTTCAAGCGATTCGGTTTGGAAAAAAGCCAGATTTGACGGGAAAAAAACTGATTTGACATCAGTGTAAGAATACTTGCATTCTTGATTCTATACATTAAACAAACATTAAAAAAAAAAAAAAGACAATGTTAAAGTATTTTTCCACACTTGAGCCTTAATTCTAATTGATTTTATATATATAACGTATAACGTTAGTTCACTATAATAAAGATAAATTGCAATGAATACGAAACCGAAAAGTACAAAGTACAAAAAGAAAATTAAAGAAAAAACTTTAACGAATTTTCAATTGTTATGAGTAAAGGGAATTTAATAGTCGTCACATTGAGACATTCAGCACAAACTTTTTGTTTTGTTTTACTTCTATGTGGAACTCTCGGCATTATTTTTCTTTGTCTGACAATGTCCCATAAGAAGTCGTCAGTTGTGGCTGTTTTGTGTGCCTTTGAGCAGCCTGTTGTTTGGTTAGATTATCCAAAGGCCTGTAAGCGCCCACATGCCGCATGCCACGTGCTACTTGCCACCAAACCAAACAGTGGCAACCAGACCGCAAAAGTCGCTGTGGCGCCACGCACTAAACCGGTGGCAGCCACCAACGTTGCAGCCTCATGTTCTCCTTATTGTTGTTGCTTTTGCTGTTGTTGTTGTTGTTATTTTTGCGGCTTGTCAGGCACTTGGAATATTTTATAAGAAAAACTTGACCTGCTTTATGCAACAACACAAACAACACGAACAACAACAACAATGGCTTGCAAATCCGCCAGTTCCGCGAAATTCCCTAAACCCCATCCCCCACCCGCCTCCTTTTTCTTTCACCTGCTGTTTCTTCATCCGCATTGTTTTTTTTATTATTGTTGCCATTTAAATGCTCGTCTTCTTTCTATCTGTGTCTCCTTCCTTCATTCATTTTCGCTGTCTCTTTATAATTTTTTAATCTTGCCTGCTCTTAATTAAAATTAACATTTTATAAAGCTACAGTTGCAAATTCGCAGGTCGCGTTTTAAATGGACATAAGAAAAGTTAAGCGGGAAATAAAAAAATAAATTTCTAAATATTTAAATCTAATGCTGCTTACAGCTTACTAATTTCTGTCGCTATATCTCTCTCGCTCTCTTTCTCCCAAACTTTTTTATGCCATCTTTTTTTTTGCCCCCAGGCTTGCTTAACTTTTGACTCGGAATATAAAAAAATTATCCCTGATAAGCTTTAAATTATATATTTAAATATTCATTTATTTGGCATTTGTTTGCTGAACTTTTTTGATTGTGTGTGTGTATGTGTGTGTGTGTGTGTGTGTGTGAGGATGTGTTGGTTTCGTTTTTGGCATTTTATATTTTTGGGCAGCCAAAAGGGCAAATAGTTTAACCTTCTGTGTGTCAATTTAATTGAGTCATTAAATATGAGAAAGGTTTCACAATTTGTACACAGAAAATGGCAAAGTCGCAATTTTGTGATTAGTGCTTGTTGAAGGGATTGCTTAGATTAAAGCAACCCCAGGCTTATATTACATAAAATGTAATAAATCAGTTGGTAAAGCATAAATAATGGAAAATGATTTTAGAATTACCGGCCACACAAAAAGGTCAAGTGAAACTGTATATCACAATTAAAGCTGAAGTTTTCCCACAGTATTGAGAGCAATTAGTTAAAATATTAAAGGAATATTTATAGTGGCAACTCTGAAAGCCAAGGAGCAAGAAAATTTACAATAACGTGTTGCATACTTTTAGACAGACAAAAATTTCACTTTATAGTATTTTGAAACAGATCAAATTACACTGCAATTTTATAATGAAAATTCTAACGGATTGAGGTAATGGAAGATATTGTTTCCTAAATGCATTCTTATTTATATTAGTGTTTAAATCAAAAAGCGACACATATATTTTTGGCACTTTGCCATTAATTAAATTTAGACATTGACATATTATTAATGAAAAACTTCATTAAGTTTATGAAGGGCCCTTAACCGGCGCTCTCAGTTTCAGTTAATCAATAAACTTTCATTTCCTTTGACAGAAAAGACAGAAACCAATCAAATATCGTCGCTAT
The DNA here is from genome assembly GCA_018152825.1 of Scaptomyza hsui. Taxonomy (NCBI): domain Eukaryota; kingdom Metazoa; phylum Arthropoda; class Insecta; order Diptera; family Drosophilidae; genus Scaptomyza; species Scaptomyza hsui. The sequence goes on along the minus strand of JAECXO010000044.1, from coordinate 566,416 downwards.
CTGCATGCCAAATAAGTGGGTCCGATTCCCAAAGGACAACTTGGCAGGACAACTATCGAAAAATAAAAGTCAACAGCAGGAATATTTACTTATTTTTTTATTTTGTTTTATTTTATTTTGGCTCTTTTGTTCTTGTTCAGTTCTATAATTGAATGCATTATTCAGAGAATCAACATTATAGAGACAACCTTTTACCTTCTTCTACTGCTCTTGACCACTTTACGTCGAAGATGTAAATGTTCCCAGCATATTTTATGCGCATAGTCATCAAAACTTTGAACACCAAACTTTTTGGCTGATTATTGTTGCTTTTGTTGCTGCTGCATTTGCTGCTGCATGGACACAAAACTTTTTACGAGGCGCTTAACATTAAACATTAGTAGTTTTTGGCATCAATAGAGAGAATAAGATAAAAAAAAAAAAAACATAGTATAAAACACGACACGCATAAACGATCAGATCACTTAGGCATTGTGTGTGCAGGCATTTTTGTATGTTGTTACTGGCTTACTTCCACAAGCACACACACACACATACACACACAAAGAGACACACAAAGCCTTATGGAACACACTAGGACGAGAAGGGGGAAGTTAAGTTGGAACACACGCGATGAAATGTCAAGAAATGAACAATAAACAATTTAACGGTAAAGTCGCAGCAGGCGGCAAACACACAAAATACAAGTTGCGAGTAATGCAAATATACCGTAAGCACAACATACAAGAAACGACTTATTTTAATTTCCTTAAATTCCGCCTGGGAAGCGAACCGAACGCGCGCCAGGCTCAAATTGAACTGACTCAGGAGCAAAAAAAAACAAACAGCGCCAAAACGGCGTAGGTGAAGAATCGTCGGCAGCGGCGGCGCTGCTGTTTGTTGCTGTAGTTGCTGTTGTTGTACTTATCACAAACAGCTGGACAAAAGCCGTTACAAAGTCAAAGCGCCAAGCTTTGCCGAAAGCTTTACACTACAAGCCAAAATATTGAGCATGCTAACAAATGCAATTCGTTTGAAGCACATACGAACAAAAGCATTGCTTTGTATTTGCATTTCTATATTTGTGCCAAAAGGCATGCCTTTTTTATCAGCTTATGCAATTGTTTCTAATGCCAAGTTGAGTTTAACTCGTCAACTAGACCCTCAATCAAAATGTAAATGCGGTCTGAATTGAATACTAATAAAAGCTAAGCTATATAGTATGCATATATGTGTGCATATATCGGATTAACCGGCTTTGCACAATTACATATTAATATTGTTAAAAAATACCTTTTACGTTGACGAGTTTCATCAAATTTAAACTTAAATAACTTACATACTTCAAATATATTGTCCTGTAGATACAAACTATATAGGCAAACCGCTCACATGGGTTAAAACATTGTCGCGTAGTTTTAATTAAAAACATTTTAATAAAATAAATTTCTTATAATAAATTTAATTTAATGATTTTCAATAATATGTTCGATAAAAACAATTATCATTAATTGGCTATGGGATTTTTAATAATTCTCAGTGGTGCGGACATAATTAACGCCCGATGGCATTGAAACCTTGTCGAAGCCCTTGGGAAATAGCTTGTGGGCATCTTCATCAGTAACAGAAGGCAAGATCATGACCTTGGTGCCGGGCTACAGTTAGAATAAGTAGAATAATAAAAGGACAAATCTAAAGGTGATTTATATTGTACTCACAGTCCAGTTGGCGGGTGTGGCAACCACCTTTAACCGATCAGTCAGCTGCAGGGAGTCGATGGTGCGAAGGATCTCACTATGGAATAGAGAAATCGAATTTAGAAACTGTATAGAATGTGGTAATAGATTGATATATGTACTTACTCAACGTTGCGACCGGTGGACATGGGATAGAACATGGAGAGGCGCACCTTGTGATCGGGGCTGATGATGAAGAGTGCACGAATTGTCTTGCCCACCTCGGGATCCTTCTTTTGGTCCTCATCCAGCATGCCCAGGGAGACAGCCAGATCGCGTGTGGGATCGGCAATAATGGGATAGGGGAAATCGCCGGGAATATCCAGGCAGTACGACTTGATGTCATTCACCCAATCCACATGCGAGTCCAACGCATCCACAGAGTGTGCCAAACACTTTGTATTCCTCTTTGCAAACTCCGGCTGATGTACGGCAATGCGACCCAATTCCGTCGTGCAAACGGGAGTAAAGTCAGAGGGATGCGAGAAAAGAACAACCCAACTGTAGTGAAAATGGTGATGATTTTATTAATTTATATTCTGATCGGTATGCATATATTGTATAGTGTACTATATATTATATACTCACGAGTTGCCCTGCCATTCGTGGAAGTTAATGGGTCCCTTGGTGGTCTCCGCTTTGAAGTTTGGAATTGTTTGTCCCAGACGCATTTTGATTGCTTTCTAAAGTTTTCTTTATATTGTATTTAGTACTTGACTGTTTAGTTGCTCAATTGCTTGATCGCACTGAATGACAACTGTTCGATGGCGAGGCCTTTTATACTCTCTGCCCACAGCTCTAGTAGATTCCGAACGAATGAGAGGTAATGTGATAGAGAGAACGAGAGAAATATAGGGAGACCGGTCTAATAAACGTTGTCAAGCGCGGCCTTATCTAATGTTCATATATGTACATCTATATATACATGCAAGTTTAGTAGATATACGATCAGGCATACAGTATGTGCATATTTATATGTACATATATACATTTAGCAAAACAAAACACCTGCACGTAACAATAATAACCGCTAAATAACTATTGCATGTGCTACTCATATTACTTTTTTATTATAAACGCAAATGTTTAAGAACCTTTTAGGATTTCTGATGTAATAAACCATATATTTTGTTTACCAAACAGATATTGAAGATTCCAAAACAGTAAAAACTGTTCTGCAAGCTAAAGCTTACAATCACAGAGTGAAACAAAATATAAACAGAGAGACCAGAAGTTGAGAGAGCATTCACTTCTTCAATAGTATTAGTAACTGTAGTGCAATTTTCAATACCAACGCATTTATTACGCTCTTTTCTTATTTGTTATTCTATCCATGTGAGAACTGTCGGATTTGTTTATGATAGTGAGTCCGATGTGATTACCAACACATTCAAACAGGCTATAACTCTCGGAAGAGAGCTTTGTCGTATCTTGTTTACACTCGATTTAATAGAGCTTGCAACATTTTACCGGATCTTGCAACTTAAGCCTAACGTCTAGTTAAATTTTAAACAACGTAGAACTGAATCAAAGACTTTGTACTTATAATTCTTATAAGTGGCACCCTGTATAACAGACAGGCGCGTGGCCTGCCCCTTTCCACCCTCCCTCCTACCTACTTGATGATCTTTAGTATATTTCTTATCTAAGAGGCTAAACAAATGATTTAATAGACGACTGGCATACAAATATATGTACATAGATGTGGCATGTTGTTCAGCTTGTTGACAAGCAAAGTCAAATGGAAATCTACCAGAGAATTTCAAGTGGAAGAATGATTATTGCGTTGTAGATTCCATACAGTACACAGGGTCAATAAAAACAAAAATAAATTCTTTTTTAAACACTTTGTTTCACTTTCAAATGACTTTGCTTGGATTTGTAACGACTTTTACTAAAAGGAGTTTGAATATGGTCATAATTTCTTCTTTAAATTATTGAGGTCTTAACTGACCGACGACTTAAAAGCATCTGTCTAGCCGAAGCGAATACTATTTCCGAATGTTGCTACACATATTAACCAAAGAACACAAAGTGAGCGTAACTGTACATTAGTATTGGTACTTTGCATGCAGTTCACTAATACACCCATACATTCTATTGCTCTCTTGGTAAAGCTCTCAATTTCACGAAGTCGAAAACAGCACGACAAGTTTCTTCTATACATGAGTACAACTGTTCATTAGTATTTGTGTTTTATATGGAGCTCACTTACACACTCAAACAATCTTCTGCTCTCTTGGTAAAGCTCTCAGTTTTACGAAGTCGAAAACCGTTTGATAAAGTGATTCTATACATGAGCTTACACCGAGACGAAAGTTGAGCGTAAATGTTTCTATGTGTTAGAATTTTCGTAGAACTCACAAATACAATGAAACATGGCAACGCTCTCTGTGTTTAATAAGTGTTTGTTATACTTAAAACTCATGAAATGTATAGGGGGTATAATGGTTTTGTGCAAATGTAGGTAACGGCCAGAATGAAGTATCTCCGACCTCATAAAGCATTGAATATATATCTTCATCGATATAGCAATGTCCGTTTTTCTCTATGTTTGTCCATGCAAGTTGATCTAAAATAAATTTAGGAAATAAATTCTCGTGTAGAACGCTCAAATAAAGTTTGTTTTAAAGTGGTGGGATAGATCAACCGCGTGGATGGAGGTATGGAGAGCTTAGAGACTTACCAAAATGAGTTGTAGTTTACTTGGGACGAAATTTTCGCTAATTCTGTGTCCTAAATAAGTAGATTAAAATCCATTCATTTATATATTTTTATTTTTGGCTCCTTTGGTACAAATATATTATCGGTTAGATATTTAACTAACCTAGTACTAACTCAGCTTTAAACTAAATATTACATTGTTTTTAAAAATATAAAATATACAATTAAATACACAAAGTGATTAAAAAAATTGTAGTTTAAATATGTTGCCAGTATGTTGACTCATGCACCACCATCTGGGGTTGAATATCTGCCAAAGTGGAACACCCCATTAGCCTCATGGTAACCTCAAAGTCGTGCCTTAAGATGTTCAGCAGCTGCTCCACTCCACGCTGTCCATTAGCAGCCAAGCCCCAAAGCGTTGGGCGACCGATGAACACCATTTGGGCGCCAAGAGCCAGGGCCTTGAATATATCGATGCCCTGCATGACGCCGCCATCCAACATGACGACCAGATCCTTGCCCACGGCGCTAACAATCTCCGGCAGCACCTCAATTGTGGCTGGAGCCGTATCGAGCTGTCTTCCTCCATGATTGGAGACAATAATCCCAGCGCAGCCAGAATCCCGAGCCAGTTGAGCATCTTCGGCTGTGAGAATGCCTTTGAGCACGATGGGCAAATGGGTGAGCTGCTGGAGCCACTTGATGTCCTGCCACGTAATGCTGGAATCGTAGTTACTTTCAACATACTCTTTTAGTCCCGAGCCCCCGAACTTGGACACAAATCCTTGCTTCAGCTCATCCTGGAAATTGGCCAAGGTCAGATGGGGCGGCAGACTAAATTTATTGCGGGCATCCGCTCGACGATCTCCATTGATGGGCATATCCACAGTCAAGACCAGGACCTTAAAGTTCGCATTCTCAGCTCGACGCACAAGCTGCTCAGTTAGGGAGCTGTCCAAGAATGAATACACATTTGAAGCGGGACACAAAAGAAGAGACTAATTGAGTTCTTACCGATCTCTGTAGATGTAGAGCTGGAACCATTTGCACGTCTCTGGCGCCGCAGCAGCCACATCTTCTAGGGATGTGGTCGAGAGTGTGCTCAATATAAATATGGAACCAGCTTTTCCCGCTGCACGTGCACTGCCAATCTCACCATCCGGATGAGCTAGCTTCTGCATAGCAGTAGGCGCAATTCCCAGCGGCCAATTAAACTGATCTCCAAGGACTTCACAGCGAGTGTCCAGCTTTGAAACGTCACGCAAGCAACGCGGACGCAAACGCAATCTAAATAAACGATTGAAAAGATTTTCTGGGATGGAAAGCTGGATACTAGGTACTAACCTTTTGTAGGCCTCACGATTAAGATTTAGAGTAACCTGCTCCCCAGCACCATTCTTGTAAAAGTCCAAGATATTCTGCTCCAGCTGCTCCTCTGCCTTTTGCTCAAAGTCGGCTACAGAAACTAGGGACATTTTTCAGAAATATGTTTACTTAAATATTTTAAATGCTTTTCTTAGACTATAGCTCGTTGTTTGATGTTGCTTTGCTCTCTGAGCGACCGACGTGTGGAATGCTTGCTTTTATACTCATATCAGTTGGTTCCAGCTATAAAAAAAACCCAAAACAAAATCTAAGCCCAAACAACACGAGCTTCGAAAAGATGATATATGTATTAAATATTTTTAAACATTGGAGAATCGATAAAATTACAAAATGATTATAGGAGAGAGTAAGCTGGATAGCCAGTGACGTTCCCAGTCAAACTCCGCTGGAATAACTATTAGTTATAAGCCTAAGCAATAAACCTCAGACTAAGGCAAAACATCAACAGAAATAACAACAAAACGAAAACAGAGAACACACAAGTTCAGGGAGCATCAATAAGCATTTGTTAGCACAGAGAGCGTTGCCATGTTTCATTGTATTTGTGAGTTCTACGAAAATTCTAACACATAGAAACATTTACGCTCAACTTTCGTCTCGGTGTAAGCTCATGTATAGAATCACTTTATCGAACGGTTTTCGACTTCGTGAAACTGAGAGTTTTACCAAGAGAGCAGAAGATTGTTTGAGTGTGTAAGTGAGCTCCATATAAAACACAAATACTAATGCACAGTTGTACTCATGTATTGAAGAAACTTGTCGTGCTGTTTTCGACTTCGTGAAATTGAGAGTTTTACCAAGAGAGCAGTAGAATGTATGGGAGTATTAGTGAACCGCAGGCAAAGTACCAATACTAATGTACAGTTACGCTCACTTTGTGTTCTTTGGTTAATATGTGTAGGAACATTCGGAAATAGTATTCGCTTCGGCTAGACAGATGCTTTTAAGTCGTCGGTCAGTTAAGACCACATTAATTTAAAGAAGAAATGATGACCATATTCAAACTCCTCTTAGTAAAAGTCGTTACAAATCCAAGCAAAGTCATTTGAAAGAGAAACAAAGTGTTGATAAAAGAATTAATTTTTGTTTTGATTGACCCTGTGTACTGTATGGAATCTACAACGCAATAATCATTCTTCCACTTGAAATTCTCTGGTAGATTTCCATTTGACTTTCCGAGTCAACAAGCTGAACAACATGCCACATCTATATATTTGTATGCCAGTCGTCTATTAAATCATTTGTTTAGCCTCTTAGATAAGAAATATACTAAAGATCATCAAGTAGGTAGGAGGGAGGGTGCAAAAGGGGCAGGCCACGCGCCTGTCTGTTATACAGGGTGCCACATATAAAAATTATAAGTACAAAGTCTTTGATTCAGTTCTACGTTGTTTAAAATTTAACTAGACTTTAGGCTTAAGTTGCAAGATCCGGTAAAATGTTGCAAGCTCTATTAAATCGAGTGTAAACAAGATACGACAAAGCTCTCTTCCGAGAGTTATAGCCTGTTTGAATGTGTTGGTAATCACATCGGACTCACTATCATAAACAAATCCGACAGTTCTCACATGGATAGAATAACAAATAAGAAAAGAGCGTAATAAATGCGTTGGTATTGAAAATTGCACTACAGTTACTAATACTATTGAAGAAGTGAATGCTCTCTCAACTTCTGGTCTCTCTGTTTATATTTTGTTTCACTCTGTGATTGTAAGCTTTAGCTTTCAGAACAGTTTTTACTGTTTTGGAATCTTCAATATCTGTTTGGTAAACAAAATATATGGTTTATTACATCAGAAATCCTAAAAGGTTCTTAAACATTTGCGTTTATAATAAAAAAGTAATATGAGTAGCACATGCAATAGTTATTTAGCGGTTATTATTGTTACGTGCAGGTGTTTTGTTTTGCTATATGTATATATAAATATGCACATACTGTATGCCTGATCGTATATCTACTAAACTTGCATGTATGTATATATAGATGTACATATATGAACATTAGATAAGGCCGCGCTTGACAACGTTTATTAGACCGGTCTCCCTATATTTCTCTCGTTCTCTCTATCACATTACCTCTCATTCGTTCGGAATCTACTAGAGCTGTGGGCAGAGAGTATAAAAGGCCTCGCCATCGAACAGTTGTCATTCAGTGCGATCAAGCAATTGAGCAACTAAACAGTCAAGTACTAAATACAATATAAATAAAACTTTAGAAAGCAATCAAAATGCGTCTGGGACAAACAATTCCAAACTTCAAAGCGGAGACCACCAAGGGACCCATTAACTTCCACGAATGGCAGGGCAACTCGTGAGTATATAATATATAGTACACTATACAATATATGCATACCGATCAGAATATAAATTAATAAAATCATCACCATTTTCACTACAGTTGGGTTGTTCTTTTCTCGCATCCCTCTGACTTTACTCCCGTTTGCACGACGGAATTGGGTCGCATTGCCGTACATCAGCCGGAGTTTGCAAAGAGGAATACAAAGTGTTTGGCACACTCTGTGGATGCGTTGGACTCGCATGTGGATTGGGTGAATGACATCAAGTCGTACTGCCTGGATATTCCCGGCGATTTCCCCTATCCCATTATTGCCGATCCCACACGCGATCTGGCTGTCTCCCTGGGCATGCTGGATGAGGACCAAAAGAAGGATCCCGAGGTGGGCAAGACAATTCGTGCACTCTTCATCATCAGCCCCGATCACAAGGTGCGCCTCTCCATGTTCTATCCCATGTCCACCGGTCGCAACGTTGAGTAAGTACATATATCAATCTATTACCACATTCTATACAGTTTCTTAATTCGATTTCTCTATTCCATAGTGAGATCCTTCGCACCATCGACTCCCTGCAGCTGACTGATCGGTTAAAGGTGGTTGCCACACCCGCCAACTGGACTGTGAGTACAATATAAATCACCTTTAGATTTGTCCTTTTATTATTCTACTTATTCTAACTGTAGCCCGGCACCAAGGTCATGATCTTGCCTTCTGTTACTGATGAAGATGCCCACAAGCTATTTCCCAAGGGCTTCGACAAGGTTTCAATGCCGTCGGGCGTTAATTATGTCCGCACTACTGAGAATTATTAAAAAACCATAATCAATGATAATAATTTTTTAAAAATCAAATCATTAGCTTAAAATATTATAAGAAATTTCTTAATAAAAATAAAATTAATAACTGTTAAATGGCAAAACTTTTTACTATTTGGTTGCGAAGTCGAAATATATCAAAAAAGTACATTCTGATAGCCAATTTGAAGTGCTACATACATACATATGTCTTAAAAAATGATTGTAGATTATATTTTCTGACATTATTTTTTTAAACATAATGAATGTACATATGTTGTTTTTAAAGTAATAATAAAACAAGTAAGAAGGCTCTAGTCGAGATTTCCCGACTAGGAGATACCCCGAACCCTATACTTTAAGCGTATAGCTATTGTCTGTATGCATCCGTGACCTAAACTTTAATCTTCGATATCTCTGGTGTTTCTTAACCGATTTCGATGAAATTTTCAGAAAAGTTCTACCATTACCCATTTTTACATTTTCCAAATTCGAGATTTTTTTTCGACAGTGTATATCGGAAACCAGAATAGTTATCGATAATTTGAAACAAACCTCTTCTGCTTATGGTTTGGGAGAACCTATATTCAAAATCTGAAGTCTCTAGCTCTTGTAGTCTCTGAGACCTTCATACAGACGGACAGACGGACATGGCTATATCGACTCGGCTGTTGATGCTGATCAAGAATATATAGACATTATGGGGTCGGAGATGCTTCCTTCTGCCTGTTACATACTTTTGCACAAAACCATTATACCCCTTTTACCCATTTTATGGGTTCGGGGTATAAAAAGCAGATGCGACTTCCGCGTGAAATAGTAAGTTTGGGTAACATTTTAATTATTTAATGGGACTGGAACACCAACTTCAAGTCTGATAGTTCTAAAGAGTTGAGAAATTATATAGGCTATGACATAACTTGTTCAGTGTCCACAATATTGTCCATTTACAGGTATTCGACAACATTTCCCCCAAGGTTTGACACGATTTGTTCGTTTATTTTATTAACTATCTTATTTGTCGTCGCCAAAACTGCCATTTCCCATAGCCATTAATGATCCGGATTGACATTATTTTTTAGGTCATCTGTGCTATTGATAATTTGACAGAACTAACGATTCAGTGTAATCATGTCGTTACTGTCAGTTGGCATACGATCTTCTCAGATTTTAAGAGGAGCAGCTGCATTCCTTGGTAGTGGAACATGGTACATTCACAAAATGCTACACAGAACTTCATTTGAAGCGAATCAGTAGCTTTGTATTCTCTTTGACGTTATGTCACCTTCATCTATGAGGTATTCATAGAACTAAACCATAAATGACAATTATTTTGTTCACGGTATCCAAACGATGTATTTATCGTTTGCGGAGATAAAAACTATCCTATCTCTCAACTACCTATCCTATTAAGATTTATATATATGTAAATGCAGTCCTTTGAAGTATTTTCTGGAAAATCAATCTTTGAAATTCAATGACAAATATTTCGCTAGGGGAAGTAGCAAGAATTTAATAAAAAAAAAAAACGTTATTTTTGTTCCTATAAAATTAAAAGGATTTAGTTCTATACATTTTTAAGGCTCTGATTTTGAATTCAAAGTCAAATTTTTTGCGAACCGGGCAGGTTACAAGTAAAGATCAACTGTCAAAAAAAAAAAAGTAGTTTGCTGAAGCCTTTAGTTTTTGAGTTATACAAAATTTTTTTTATTTTTGAAAATGTTCTTTTGACAAAAATGGTAAGTTTTCGAAAAACTATTGCAGGTAGCCTAAAAACTGATTTTCATTAAGCTGATTGAGACAACGAGAAACCGTTCGAATTTTTTTAAATTTTAAACTCCCAATGCTACTTCGGAAATTAAGGCTGGCTGTATGGGCGGACCTTTTTCTGTCCGGTCAGGTTCAAACTCCTTTCAAATATCAATTGGGGGGACCCAAAAAAAAAAACGGTTTTTAATTTTTTATTTCTAGTGGTGAAATGGGGAGAGACAATAAACTATAAGCTATGCGCATTTTTGTGGCATTTATATGACCCAAGAACAGAGGAGGATATGAACTTATTTTCAAAATAAGCGAAAAAAAAACAAAATACAATCCTTATTGATTGATATTCAACTCAATAGTTATACCTATATCGTTATAATTTATACTTTTGTGCCCTAAACCCATTGAAAATGCTTTATAAAATAAGATGAAATGGCTTTGAGGGAAGGTATGTTCCAGCCAGAAGGATCATCTTCGCCATCACATTGGCCATGTCGTTTCTATGAACTCGCCGATCCTGAAAGCTGTAAGATGTTCATTGGCAAATAACTTTGTGACTGAGCAGAACATATCAATCCAGGATTTTTTGAACACGAACGCTGACGCGAAATCTGGTAAAAGTCGGTATTTTTTATTCCAAACGCTTTTGGTAGAACTAGTATATTATTTTGTAAATTTAAATCATAACGTTTTCGCGCTTTGTTTTCAATTGTGTTGCTGTTCGGGGTGAATGACAGCAGATAACAGCTTCTTACAGCGTAATATCATTCACACACAACAGCGGTTGAACAGCAGCAAAAAATGGCAACTCTATTAAAACCTGGTCACATCGCACTCAATTCGAGGTAAAAATCTTAAACAAAAAGTCATTTGTGATTAAAAAGTGCACTGAACTTCCGAAAAGGTAACAAATTCACTGTTCAATACTTGCAGTCAGCTAATCAAAAGGCATTAAAAACAAAACTCACGAGCAGACCAAACCCCACATCGCAATGCATTTCTTTGGCCACCAGCAAATTTTCTGTATGCATGAGTGTGTGTGTGCGTAGTGCTTGTGTATTTGTATGTGCGTGCGTGTGTGTGAACTGTGACTGGCTGCTGCTAAGGGAAAACAAAGAAAACTTTAAAAAAAGAACGACGTAAAAAGTTTTTTGAATCGCATTTAACAAGTGTAATAAGCAGAGTTATTTGCTTGTTGTCTTAGGCTAAAACGCAACAGTGTAAAAAACAAATCTCGATTTGTTATTGATTTTTTTCTTTCTTGCTTCAGTCATTGCTGCATGTAGCTATTGTTGTTGGTGCAGCTGCTGATATTGTTGTTGCTGCTTGCAGCTGCGCGTCGAAAACTGTAAACTGCAGTTGCTGTTGTTGCTGTTATTATATTTCAATTGTTATTGCTGTCATGATTTGTGCAATGCTTATGTGCTCATAATTGTTGCTGTGCATATGAAAGGGGTTGAGTGTGTGGGTAATAAGGAAGGAAGAGGGAGTAGCAGCAGCGCAGGACATTTGCTGTCAATGTACATACATACATACATACATAGGTACATAAGTACGTACATTCAAATACGCATATGAACAGACACATACACGCAGAGGCTGCCATGTTGTGGTTGTGGTTGTTGTTGTTTGCTGCTTTGCACCTGCATTTCTTTTGCATCTCTTCATTCCATAGTGTTCCGCATACATGCACACAAACACTCACGCACACCAACTGTCAGCCCACCAACTTTCATCATGATATGCGTATCAATGTTTCTATGTATTCTTTGCTTTTATTTTGCTTCTTCCAAAAATCTCTCAGAGTTAGTGCAACGACAGCCAAGAAAAAAACAGCAACAACAACAACAATAATAATAATAGCGTAAACAGTTAAATTGAAAATGGATTTTGAGCATGGCGATACCGATAACGATAATGAGCATAATCCGAATTTGTCCTCGGCAAGCAGCAGCGCCAGCATAAGCAACAACAGCAATTTGCAGGCAGAAAACGCAACAACTGCATTAACAGCAGCTGTTAGCGAAACTGCAGCCAGCAGCAACAGCGCCCCAGCTGCTGCAGCCCTGTTATTTAACATTGACAACTTAGAACATGAACAAGAACCACAAACTGCTGCTGAACATGAGCATTCTCCCACTCCTACTCAACAGGGAGTCGACAACTTAACAGCAGACGCACGTGGTGAGGAGCAGCCGGTGGAGGAGGAGAACGAACAGCCGTCCCCGCCGCCAGAGTTAATTGACGCGGACGCAATTGCCGACACGATTGACGCGGGCGCCATTGATAACGACGTCGTCGTGGAGCGCATCGACGATTACGACGACGAGGACGAAGGTGAAGGCGAAGGTGAAGGTGAAGGTGAAGGCGAAGGCGAGGGCGAAGCTGACGTCGAAGACCTCTACGCGAGGCATCAGGACCAGGAGCAGGAACCGGAGGAGGTGGAGGAGCAGGAGCAGCAAGGCGACGCTGCTGCCGCTGACGTAGTCTACGACGCTGTCGCCGAAGTCGCTGCAGTCGGCTCATCTGGTGGCCCACAGCGATTACATTCTGTCGCAGTCCTACCCAGCTATTACACTGCGCGTGCACCACTGCCACCTTTATTGCGAGCACCGCGCACCAGCCACAACAACAACAACAATAACAATAACAGCAGCAACAATAATAACACTAGTAATAATAACAACAACAATAGCTCATCGGGAAGCTCGCGACGCACGCGTCATTTTTATAGCAACAACGGCTCCCATTTTAGCAACGATATGTACGCCGGTGGCCACAAAAGTCAAAGCCACAGCTCGCCACGCGCGGGAGGCGGAGCAGGAGGAGGAGGACGCCATCCGCATTCCAATCCCCAATCGCAGAGCCAGAATCAGAACCAGAACCAGGGCGTCGATCCTCTGCGTCTCCTCTATCCCAATGTCAATGAGAGCGAGACGCCGCTGCCCCGCTGCTGGAGTCCACACGATAAGTGCCTGACCATTGGGCTGTCGCACAACAATCTGCGTGTCACCTACAAAGGTTAGTTAATTCTAATTCATAATTTATTGAGAGATAATGTGGTTGCTTTCAAGAACGTTATAATACGTCATTGGTCTCGTTTGAAGAGTTGCCATACAAATTATAAACAAAACGAGTGCATTTTATGTTGTTTGGTAGCCCTGCACAGTGGGCGGTGGCAGCCGAAGACAGAAAAAAGTGTAAATAATTTGTAATTCAATTAGGACATGGAATGTTTTATTTAGGTATTGGTTGCTATAGTTGAAAAAATATAACAAAAGCTGAGACTTTATATGAGATAATATATGAACTAAGTGCTATTACAAAATAATATCAAATTTGGAACCTTGTCCCACTGTCGCATTTTGAGCTCGGGATGTCGCAATCTGGTCTCTATCATTCTTGGTTGCTTCAGCAAAACTAGACTTTACTGCTAAAAATTTAAAAGCAACAGCATTTAAAAAATGTGCAAGCCGTGCGACATTGGGACAAGGTGTAAAATTTGATATTATTTTTTAATAGTACTTAGTTCATGAATAATCTCATAAATATCTTAGCTTTTGTTATATTTTTTCAACTATAGCAACCAATACCCAAAGAAAACATTCCATGTCCTAATTAAATTACAAATTACTTACACTAGTTTTTCTGTTTTTGGCTGCAACCGCCCACTGTGCACTCCAATTTAGTGTTTTCTTCAGGGTTACCAAACAACATAAAATTCACTCGTTTTGTTTATAATTTGTATGGCTTAAATTTTTATAAGTAAAACGTTATACGGTGTCAACTCTTCAAATAAAACCAATGACGTATTATAACGGGAACACCCTCGGATGTCGCAATCTGGTCTCTATCTTTCTTGACTTTACTGTACAGTGTACACTTATTGGCATCTCAGGAACTTATCTCATCTGGTTGCAAATTAAAAACTCAAACCACTCACGTGAAAATCCATTTAGGCCCAATTTCTCAATGTCCGGTTAGTGAACTTATTCTAAGTTTAGTCGAATTTGAGTTTCTCAATGTTCGGTTAGCACTAACTTATCCGATGCATGGAGGTCCATTTACTACTTATACCGATGCTAAGTAACGATATATAAATATCAATAAAATTATCGTAAGGCGAACAGATGACTCAAGCATAGCTTTTTTTTTTTTAATGAAGCAAAGTTGCATAATGTTTATTTGAGTCTTCTAGGTCCACAAACACATGCTCCTTAACTACTAAAAAGATTTTCCCTCGTTGCCGTTTACAACAGGGCTCATAGAAAGTAATTGTATAAACATTTTGATGTGCAACATGCAGCAGTTTGGGAGTCACAGGCAAAAACAAAACCAAAGAACAGCTGAATCCCCGTTAAGGTTGGCAGCACCATTCGGCGATAGTGATATACCCCGATGATAGGTAACTTTGGCTTTGAGAAAACCAAATTGCTTATCTTCCGGATAGCTCGAGCAACAAAGTTATTCCACAATTAACTAACTGCAAGCTTAACTGGACATTGAGAAATTGGGCCTTACAGTAATATTGTTCCTAATATTGTTTATACGTGCTGAATACAAAACTTAAGTTTGAAGCTAATTCAACACGTTTTTGAGATATTTTAATAATTCTCAATAATCTTTTCATATGGAGGTCACGGTTAAATATACTGAAAGCAAGTTGACTAGAATATATGATCGCGTCAGCAACCACCAAATATTTTTTCCATTTACTCTCAACAAATCTTAAGGGAACCTCACCAGCTATATTACCACTCAATTTTGTCGAAGATATAATCTTTAAACTAGTTTTCTAATCACCTATTTTGGTACCCAACTTGTTGGCTAGAGCTCCAAAACTTTGAAAGATACAGGGAAGGGTTTCATACTGACGGACGGAAGGCACAAACTCAATATACGTAGAGAAAAAAGCTCGCGTTCTGGTCGCAATGTTAATTTTTTCTAAACCTCTGACTCCATACAATATATTCATATACATATACATGTATTCTAAACATGTCCACCGGAGAATTTCACAGAAAAACGCCCAGACACGTAAATTTAATTTTGGGTCGTAGAATCAAAATCACGTGATATTGAATTTTCAAGTGTGCTTGGTTCTCAAACAACTTTTTGATTATATTTAAAGTGAAAGACATCGAAATCTCTTTTGTAATGTTTTTAGAGTATTAAGTTGCTTTTCAACAAATAACTCAGCAGCGCTTTGTGAGAAAGCTAGTAAATATTAATATTCAAAGCACCTTCAAAAGTAGATAAAAATCGAAAGTTACGTGATAAAATAAAGAAGAAAAAAAGTCAATTGAGCTACTTTTTGAATCTCTTTCACTATTGCTCCGTCTCCGACATCTTTTCATAGATCTGGAATTGTTATAGCATCATATGACTAGTATGCATTCATAGAGCCCAAACAACCCGACTAATATTGAGAAACAATTTTAAAGAGAACTTAAAAACATAACAGATTTAGCCTCACTTCTCAACAGACAGCAACAACAGCCGCTCACAGCTGCTTGCTCGAGTTGCCATCTTTGGCCAAAGAGCAACAGCCAGGCATGCCAAAGCAACAAAAAAAAAAAACGCCAACGCGCTGTTTTAAATGAAGAGTGGGGTGATGTGTACAGCAGTTGTCTCGTTCGCACTTGCGCAACTTTGGCTGTTATTGCTTTGTTTTTCGTCGCCCACTTCTCACACGCTTATTCGCATTTCATAATTGCTGCTGTGAGTGGCAAACAGCTGATTGGTTAAGGTAAACAAGAAGAAGCAATTGCATTATGCGAAAGATATGATAAACATTAACTAAAATGATTTAGTTCATTTACAAATAACTTATAAAGTATTTGATGTATTTATTTCATATATAATTTTTTTAATGGCTTTTAGGCGTGGGCAAACAGCACAGCGAGGCAGCTGGATCAGTGCGCACCGCATACCCGATTCCATCGTCCTGTGGCCTGTATTATTTCGAGGTGCGCATTATTTCAAAGGGTCGCAACGGCTACATGGGCATAGGACTAACCGCCCAGCAGTTCCGCATGAATCGACTGCCAGGTGCGTATTGCTTGCAATGACAATTTTTTCACATACCTCTAATTGTGTGCCCTCTGTTCAAACAGGTGGGGACAAGCAATCTTATGGTTATCACGGCTACGATGGCAACTCGTTTAGCTCCTCGTGCAATGGACAGTCGTATGGACCCACATTCACCACCGGCGACATCATTGGCTGCTGCGTCAACTTCGTCAACAACACTTGTTTCTACACCAAGAACGGAGTCGATCTGGGCATTGCATTTAGAGACTTGCCGGTACTGTTTAGGGTTTTTTATTTAAATGCTTTTAATAGATTAATAACATTTGTATTATTTCTGTTCATAGACCAAACTCTATCCAACAGTCGGTTTGCAAACAGCTGGTGAGGAAGTAGATGCCAATTTCGGACAGGAGCCATTTAAATTTGATAAAATTGAGGAAATGATGAATGAGATGCGTGCTAATGTACTGCGCAAAATCGACAGATATCCCCATCTGCTAGACACGCCTGAGAATTTGATGAACAGGTGCGCAATGAAATAAAAACTGCCCTGATTAAGAATTCACACATCTTTTAACAATCCTAATGTCTTCTTGTTCAGGCTGGTGTCAACATATTTGGTGCACAGTGGTTATTGCAAGACAGCCGAGGCCTTCAATAGCTACACACAGCAGCCCTTTGACGAGGACTTGCCCTCAATCAAGACACGTCAAAGTAAGTGTGCATATAATTAAATTGTAATATTATTAATTCATATGTCTGTTTGCAGAGATAATCAAGCTCATACAGACTGGTAAAATGAGCCAGGCCATTGAGAATACGTTGCGCGCCTATCCGGGCCTCTTGGAGAACAATAAAAATCTATGGTTTGCTTTGAAGTGTCGTCAGTTCATAGAGATGATAAATGGCGCTGATGTTGAGGTGCGTTTCCCGATTTAATGATTATTTAAAATGTGTATTAATTTCTTGTAATGTGCAGCATACCAATAACAAAGTTACCGCTACCACACAGACCATGCCCACAAATCAAACTTCGGTCATCCAGTCGACCAAAGCGTTCAAGCACAGCAAAGGCGGCGGCAGCAGTTGCACCACCAACCAGCCACAAAACAACACTGCAAACTCAGCTGTGATAAAACCTGGCGATAAAGCAGATCCCAAAATGTGTGCATTCTAAATTTGCAATGAATTTGAACTGCATTTAACTAGCATTTCCGTCTCATTTGCAGCATGATTATTGATGACAACTCAAACAAGTGTCCGGAGCACGATTCAAATAGCATGGATGTGGAAATGGAACCTTGCAACAGTCACTCCAACGGTGCGTTTTCATTTTTCATTCAGACACAATTCAATGCTTTTTAAAAGATAAGAAAGCCATCTCTTAAATTATTATGAAATTAAAACAGTTGAGAATGTAGCATTTACCATAAATACACTTTATATGTAGGCGATTCCTGCTCCAATGGCAATGCCAGCGTAGCACGCAACTCTCTAGATGCCATCGATGAGGAAATGGGTATGAAACTACACGCAGCCCTAATAATAAAGTCTCTTATACAATTTATCATATTTTAGATGTGGATGTGTCGCCGTCATCGCGCAATTATGGGCGCGTTATTGAAAAGATACTAGAATTCGGCAAGGAACTGTCCAGCATGGGTCAGCAGCTAGAGAAGGAGAACCTCATGACTGAAGAGGAGCGTCAAATGTTAGAGGTGCGTTAGAAATCACAAACTATTAACTCTCTGTGTTCAACTTAAATTAAACTTGTTTTTATATATCTTACAGGATGCATTTAGCTTGATTGCCTACTCAAATCCTTGGTCCAGTCCTTTAGGCTGGCTGTTGTGTCCCTCGCGACGTGAAAACGTTTCCACCACGCTCAATTCAGCCATTTTGGGTAATGCAAAACACATATACATAGTAGTTAATAAATATCTAATATTTCTAATTTTGTTTTGCAGAGTCGCTCAATTTTGAACGCCGCCCGCCGCTAGAATATTTGGTAGCGCATGCGTCGGAGCTGTTAAAATTAATTGGACAGCATTCGCTCGGTGAGGATGCGTTCATCACCATCGACGATGTGTTCCCGCAGAATTGACCCAGTTCGCCTACGCTGCTAAAGATGTTCGAGACCACGCTGACTCTGCCGCGCACTAGCGTGCTAACCGAACCGCTGTGTAGCGTACCATCCACATCGTCGGCCGCCGTGCAGACCAACAGACGGCGCCGTCGGCGGCGCCACAAGCGCAACAACTCGTCCATATCGAGCAGCGAAGCGACCACAAACCTACGAACCTACGATCCCGTCATGACAGCCACCAGCATACGCGGCAGCAATTCGGGCACAGCGCGTCGTGGTCGACACAGAAGCGTTAGTTCCGCATCAGCAGCAGCAGCAGTTGCGGCTGCGGCAAGAAGAGCATCCTCGTCGGCCCATCACGGTCGCAGTAGACGGACGATATTTGCGGATCCGCACGACTTCTTTGAGACGCTCGACTAGATTAAGGTTATAAACAATCTGTAATCAGTAGTAGGTTAATTCTGTTGTTACTTTAATATTTTTACTGGCGCTCATGCGCCTATTTAATGCCCTTCTTTTTAAATGGTTTAAACTTATGCAAACTAAATGCGATGAATTCATGTTCAAGATCGTTTGGCAAATTGTGTTTTTGGCCCTTTTGGTGTTGCGAGATTTAAATAAAGTTGAATAACATATTTTTTATATATTTAGCCTTTCGGATATAAGCATATAGAACGTGTATGTTATATTCATTTATGTATAATTAAACAATATTGAATCCGTGCTGCGCCACGCCCACTCTTAAAACTAATAAGCCCACATGATTGTGTATTGTTTTGTTTTATTAACCAATGCGCGCTGAGGGACACGAGATAACACCAAAACAGTTTTTAAATACCAACGCAAACTTTTAGCATATTTAAAAAACAAAGGAGTTCGTTCATTTAACTTTAAACTAGGATTAAAACAATTTAATCGCTTGATCAAATATATAGCTAACAAAATTGTGAACAATTATAATAAACTATATATGCATCAACTTCAAATTCATTTTACTAGATAACAAATTTCGATGGATTTTGCATAAGAGCAAATTTTAAGTGTAATATTTTGCTGTAGTAACATTAAAAATGTATTGATAAGTATATAAATCAGACATCGTTTAAATATACAACATATATACAAGTGTATTTCAAAAAATTGGGATATGAGAGTAATAAGAAAAAATGATAAAATTAACAAATTAAAATTACTTAAAGTGAAACAAGCATTAACACACGGAACAAGAAAATGTGATTTATTGTTTTTATAACTAACAATTACTATTCATAGCTATTTTATCAAACAATGTAAGCCTCTAAAATATTATATAATACCAAGTTACAAATTCGGCTGTCTCAAGCGCTGAACTTTTTCTGTGTTCTTCACATGCGCCTTCAACATTCTCATTATTTCCGTATCATATTCAGGCGGCGTGGGCTTTGTGTCCGTGGCCCAATAATAAATATCCCAATCGTTGCTGACGCCATTAATAAGCTGATCATATAGCGCTGTTTGCTCTGCACTAAAATCCTTGAGATGCTTTGCCACAAAAGTGCTCAGCAGCAAATCATTTTCCAGCATGCCCCGCTTGCGAGATTGATATAACAAACTAGAAGGGAAATTCAGATAAGCAATCAACACACTATGGAAAACTTCACATCACCTACCGCTGCTTGCGAGTCGCTAGTGGCTCATCGGGTCGGTTGGGGTATTCCGGGACCGGAAGATGAGTAGGTTCCTCGTAGTCAATTATTTCGGGTGGCGTAGTGTAGTCAGTTTTGTCACCGCCAGTTTGCTTGCCGCTGGCATACCGTTTAGTTGTGGCCAGGCGGCTCACAGCTCTGGAGCACTAATGGAAATCGTTTTTAAAAGTTGAAAAGCCAATCTATGTGCAATAACTTACCAATAATTGACGAAACATATTTTCTTGATGCGCAAAATAGAAGGAACGTAACAATAAACAGCTGATTGAATGCCAGGGCTGGCAACACTTTTGTGCTACTGTTAAATCACCGTGACAAGTGCGAAAGATGAAATATTTACACCCAATATAAATGCATTTTATGCAGTAAGACGTTAAAGTTTTAATAAAAAGTGAAACAATCATTATAAAATACAATAATATACAGCGTATAATTTATACAATTGGTTACTCGAAAGTTCGTAACAGATGTAGAGCTAAAATTATGTTAGCTAGCATAGCGTTGCCACCTACGGCATGTTAAATGTAAACAAAGTGTAGGACCTGCTGGTCTGGCAATGCTAGAATTAGTTCGAAAGAGACAGCGTGAGGCAGCAAAAGTGTGTTACAAGTTTTTGCACACCCGAAATATTCCAATTAAATTAGAATCAATGCAAATTTAAAACAGCGTGCAAGTGTCAATCATTGTGCAACGGGTAATTGTGAAGCTTACGCGTGCTTGCCACCCAAACAAAGTTGCCATCGAAAAAATAATTAAGAAGAAAAGTACTGAAAACCCAAATCGAGCAGACGGGTGAAGAAGAGGGTGGCCTCTCTGTGCTGTGCTGTGCTGTGCTGCGCTGCTCTGCTTTGCTCTGCTCTGCTCTGCTCAGTTCGTGTGTGCAAGTGTTGTGTGTATACGCTGGCGCTGGAAACTAGGCGGTGGTAAAATGTAAAGCCGAAAAAAACCGAAGAAAATTGAGCTCCCGCTGCCTGTTCTGGCTGTGGGTGGGAGACTGTGTATATGTGAACAGAGAGTGCGTTGTGTGCGTGTGCGTGAGAGTGAGAGTGCGAGCGTGAGCGTGAGAGTGTTAGAGTGTGAGCAGCGCGGCACGAAACTACTAAATGGAAATTTATACAAGCGCCTTTAACACCACCCAAAGCAACCACCCAACAACCCAGTCACTAAAATCCACAACATGCCGCACCCACGCAAAATGCCGCAAAAAAAATTTACGTTCTTCCATCAGGCGCAGCATCAATCCAAATGTTGCAGGGGCGTCCATTGTCTGCATCTTCCTTAGTATAATGACCACCGCTGTATAAGCCGGCAAAGTGAACCGTTTCACACATTTTTGCGCCTACGCCCACGCCTGGTATACAGAAAAATGCAGGACCTGGCCACACCACGCATACCGACGACATAAACTATTTCCCCCCAAAAAAAAAAAAACAAAAAAACTCATAATGGATTTTGCCAAAAGGCGAAAAGTGTTTCTTTTTTTTCTGGCAATTTTGTGTTTCAGATATTTTCGATATCATTTTCTGATTAGATAAAAAGAATTGATGAATATACACAAGTATTATATTATTTACATACATACATGCTTTCCATTCAAGCCATATGTAAATTGGCTCCTCTTGTTGTTGCTATACTTTGTTATCAGGCTGACAACAACAACAATAATAAAAATATAAAAAAAAACGCAGTTCAATTATAGCAGCAGCGCGCCCTATTGGACAGACAGACAGTGGCGGTCATAAAATTAGGCGCACTTGTCATGTAGGCGTTCTGTTATCTCAATGCCGGTGCGTGTCTACTCTGTTGGTGTGTTAGTGCATGTATGTGTATGTGTGTGTGTGTGACTCATTGTTCATTGAGTTGTTGTCACTTCCCGTGGCTAAACCAACGGTCAGTTGTTGTTATTGCTTATGCAGAAAATATATTATATTTGGATGCTGTAATTTCCCTTTTAAAAATCAAATAAATATTTACTATCGTATTTCAGTGTGTAGATTGTAATTTGTAAGCATTTGTAAATATAAAGTTAATATAAATAAAATAAAACTAACTGAAAAGAAGGGGAAAAAAACAAAAACTGCACACTTGCTGTCCACCTGAAAACTTCCCTAATCCTTAATTGACAAGTGCTGCCAAAGCAACAAAACAAAACAAATAACAAAAAAAAAAACAAAACAACAACAAAATGGGCTGCACTACATCGGCTGAAGAGCGCGCTGCCATACAACGCTCCAAACAAATCGAGAAGAATCTGAAAGAGGATGGCATCCAAGCGGCAAAGGACATTAAACTTTTGCTACTCGGTAAGTTTTATTACAAATTCACAACAATACCAAAGGTTTCCATGTGTTTGGGCACTCAGAACTTTCTATCAGGAAGTCCTCTTTTGAAGGCAATCATAAACATTTTTCTTTACCTAAGTACCATGAACCTAATTGTAATATCTTTATCAGTTGTGAGTCTCAAAGAGCACTCGAATTGTCAGAGTTGAATCTTTCTTTCTTTCGAACCTGCACAGTCTTCATTTTATGAGTAGAAATTACTGTTATCAAAGAAAAGAAACGAAAGTTAAGCAAAATAAAAATACATTTTGTTGCTATAAAATAAAGATTTTTTGTTTTTTTTTCCATAAATGACTACTACCTATGTATATGGACAAGAGTTGATCTGTTTTCCTAATAAAGGCAAGCAGATTCATTGTCAACTTCTTCTTTCAGGTGCCTCCTTTTTTTTTCAAATATTGTGCTAGTTGTCTCATCGTCTTCTTTTAATTTTCTCAAGATAGTGAATATAGATATAGAGTCGGTCATTGTGCTAATTGTGCAGTTTAAAACTGTTCACAAAGTCTAGAAAACGAGAGTTGTTTTAGAGTATTTTTTACCCTTAACTCATTGAATTGGTAAAATGGCTAAAATGGCTTTGTGCAAAAGTATGTAACAAGAAGAAGAAAGCATCTCCAATAAAGTCAATCTCTGAAATTGAGATTTGGTAATAATTATGTTATAGAAATTATGCGTATTTAAAGTAAGTTTGTTATTTGTTTCCGATGTACAAATTATATCGTTATCAATAATGTTTGGATTTTTAGAAATTTCGAATTCAGCCTTTGCCAAGTTTCTATGAACAAATCGGGATTAAATTGTTAATGACAGTTTGTGTGATTAGAAAAGGGAAAAGTCGCCGATAAATTGAACTAGACTAAATCTGCCCAAATTACTTGATGCTTGATGTTTCAAGTCTTTGGAGTCTTTCTGTCTTAAACTCATTAACATCGAGATATTCACACAACTGTCTGTTCATGCTGATCAAGAGTATATATATAGTATATATATACATAGGATTGAAATTGATTTTTTCAGTCTCTTCAATACATTTACTTTTTGGGCATTTTAAACGGGTTGACAAGTATAAAAATAAACAATTGGGTCAACTGTGATGCCTTGTCCTTGTTCTTCACCACCACCTCTCTCTCTCTTCTCTCTCCCTCTCTCTCTCTCTCTCTCTCTCTCTTTTATCTGGTGTTTCGAGTGCTCATGCATAAGCAATGAGAATTGAAATGCAATGCGATGCGATACAAACTAATGACAGCTGACAAATCGTCGAGCATTTAGCGCAATCCATTTTTTAAGTGCACTCAGACCACGGTGCAACAGTTGCGGCTGCCTTCGACTAGACAAGATGCATCTGCCTCAAGTGCAACCCCCTCTCACCCTCCCATCGTTTGCCACTTGAAGACGACATTCAAGAGTTTGCACGTGCATCAATCGAATGCTGGAATAGGGGGGAAAGTGGGCAAGCAGGTGTTGCAGTTGCACTTGTACAACTTACGGACAACTTACTCGGTTCGCTGTTTAGGCAAAAACTGTGACATTGACACTAGTTGAAAAAGGTTGACGAAAAATATAATCTCTTAGCATACATATTTTTAAAATTAAAAGGAAACTGTTCTCCATAAGACGGATATAATAAAAACAAATAATATTCATTATTTATATACTAAGGAAAAGGTACAAAACTTGTAAATAAGCAAACTTAAACCCGATTTACACGTTGAACTTTTTTCATGAAGCATTTGTTTGTAGGCAAGGGGAGTAGAGGGGTAACAACTGCAAGCAATACTTCGTAACTTGTGTAGCAATGATTTATTTTTCTCATTTTGCTATGACTTATTTCGATTGCATGTAAACAGAGTTACATATGTCAGTCAGATATTCACAAATAAAACAATCGATGACAAAGATGTATGAAAATCGACAATAAATTAAAATCACAGTTGCATTTACACAGAAAAAAGTTCATGAAAAAACCTCATCGTGTAAATGCGACCAGAATCCAAAAAAAGTTCATGAAAAAAGTTTAACGTGTAAATTGGGTCTTAGCTTAAGCATCGTCTCAAACGATTTCTCTAAGATTTAAATGGTAGGGTTTATTTAGGTTTATTTGGTGAGCTTCTTCCTATTTACAGAAATATTTTTTTTAAGAGTTTAAACTTAACCCAACTTATCAAAATATGAACAAATTGATTGCAGAATGTTATCACTACACAGCGAAGTGGCAAAGTTGCAAGTGGGCGAATATGTGTGTGTGGCACGTTGTGGCGCACTTATTGTTATTGCTTTTATTGTTCCTATGTACGTTGAGAGACGAATGGCAGGCCGGAAGCATCAAATAGCGGCAGGAAGCCGACCAACAACAAACAAAACGTTTGTGTGTTGCAAGTTGCCACAGTTGCCACTTGCCACTTGCCACAGTTGCCAGTTGCCAGTTGAATAAATGTACACGATGTACACAACATCATCGGGTATGGGTGTGGTTTTTGCTATTCTGTGTGTGTGTGTGTGTGTGTGTGTGTGTGTGTACAAAACGTCGATACACAAGTGCAAACTGGTCCTTGCCCCTTTCTGCTCTAAATGCTTGTTGCGACTTGTGGCAACTGCCAACGGAAGCTTAAACACTTTAACATCATTTTCCAGCCCAAAAGGGGGGGAAATATTGAGAACCAAAAAGTGCACAGAGGAAGTTAAAGAAGAAGGAAATATTCAGTCATTTCAACCTATTAATTAATTCAATTATTTATAAGGTTAGTTTCGGTTGAATAAATTGAATCCTTTGTTAAAATGTTCAATTTCCAATTAGTGCCTTAACCTTGAATATCGCTTTTAATTAGAATATTCCTGGCAGCTCGTTAATGCATAATGGTAAACGATAGCTAGCCAGATATTTCTCAGAACTCTGTTGCAACCAACAAAATACCAACGATAATTGGCTCCGATATCAGAAACCGAAAGGTAATTGCATTTCATGGCAGCCAAACAGACTGACAGACAGACAGTCGGACGTAGCCCTGGCTTAACCAGGGGTTCTATCAGTTGGAGCAACTATTTCAATTGAATCATCAATTTGCAAGTGGCGTGGAATATGGAATGCAGAAAACAACGGCGGACAAAACAATGAACGAGAGTAGCACATAAAATTATTGAATGAATTTGGTGGGTGATGCTAAAGTGTGTTAGAAGAGAAGGGAGGGGAATAAAGAGGAACCACAACATGAACATCAACCACAACCACAATCAACGAAAAAAAAAAAAACCAAACAAATTGACCGCACTTATATACATATACAATTATTATCACGCAAAATATTTAAAATGAGTAAAGGGGGTAAAAATATATAGTTTGCATGTACTCTCTATCTATATTTATTTCTCTTTTTCAGGGGCCAGGGCCTTTTGGCACTTTTGTGCGACATTTGACTTGAGTCAATTAAATTCGATTTGTTTTTTTTTTTATCGCTCTTACTGCTGTTGTTGTTGTTGTTGTTGTATTGGGCATGTTTTCTTTGTAGTTTATTTAATCGAATCTTGTTTATTTGCCTTAATCAGCAGGAGGTTCTCGGTGTGTACAATAAATATCTAAACTGTATTCATTGGTTTACTTAACTCAAGTGCACTAACATGCAATGTGCAACTAGTTTCTCCAACAAAACAAAATTTCATTCTTCCCTCTCTTCTGCTTGAACATTGTTTAAGTTTTTGTTTTCAATTTTCTTGAATTGGCCATGTGCGCTTCAATTATTTAAAAGTTAGTCAGCTAACTAAGTGGCTACTTAGAATGTGAAAAGAATCAAAAGGGGACAGATTTCTTGGAAACGAAATTATTCATAGTCAAAGGTAGATTTAATTCTTTTAAAAATGCTTTCATAAGAAAGATGTAAAATTACTTTAGCAAGAGGATAATTTCATAGTAAGTAAGATTTGACCCTGTGTTTAAGATTTTAATTGTTTCGTTACTTAAGTTAAGTAGTTAATTAAGTAAATAAGGAGGAATTTTAGTGTTGCACGGCTTTAATGTTTTTTTTTTTACGATGCCAATGAATTTTGAAACAATTTTAAAGGATGAAAAACACAGAATATGATTTGACTATTTTTAAATATAGTAGCAGTTGAAGTATTTTTTTCAATTCCACTTTTCTTTTTACTTTACTTCCGAAGAAATTCAGATATTCTTAAAGTACCAAATTAAATCAGAATCTTGACAATATGTTTCGGCTGATTTTGGCTGATTTTGAGCTGATTTTAAGAAGCTTATTTAAGTTAGAGTTTTCTAAACACATATTATTAATGTTTTATTACCAGCTTTCCAGTTTTATAAACAATAAATTAACAAAGAAACTGAAATAAAAGTTACTAAAATTTTAAAAACATATTAAACTGAAAAACTCTCCAATATCTATATCAAAAAAACATTCCCCATATTTCTCTTTTGGAATAAGCCTAATAAGCCTTTTTGCCATAACCGGAATTGACCATCAATCAATGCCAATCATATTATCAATTACTTAAATTAAAAAGCTTAAATAATTCGCAATAAAAAGCTAATTACTCGGCTATTGAAATTATTGCTTTATAATTAACTGCACTGAACTGAACTTGAGTACCATTATTTTGAATGGTAATCGATCAAAGGCTGTTATTGCATTTCGATCCTTGCGTTTTTCTGGACAAGGCAATAGAATTAATTGGCCTGTGTATTGTTTTGTTAGATGTAAGTGCTCGCTTAGCCCTAAGATATGAAATGCGATATGACTCTAATTGAATGCCACTTGAGTGTGGGGGGAGGCGCAAGGGCAAGGAGGAGCAAGAGCTCTCGGCCAATTAACGCTGCCAGCTGCACATTCAATCAAACATCCAATGACAATGACCGAACACTATTTACTGCCTCAATCACAGCCGTCAATTGGCCCCCTTTTTTTTAACATGTTTGTTTTTAATACCCTAAACATATTAAAAGTGGGAGAAGGGGTATTTTGAAGCCTTGGCTCTTGCAAAGCATAGGTAGATTTTAAATTATCGATAGCTCATTCCATTAACTTGATTTTTGTCGATAACATACTTGTTAAACTTATCAAAATGGCTTAAAACAGCCGTTCAAACACTTGTTTGCCTAGTCAGGCATGTGTGTGTGGGCAATTCGTTCAAGTTGTGAAATACTCGCTGCTATGTTACTCGCTGTAGTTTGCTCGCTTCATTGAACCATTTGCATTGCGTGTTTGCTCGCTCTTTTACTATGCCTGCTCTCCAGCTCTCTCGCTGCTATGTACTTTTCGAACATTCCAGTTTGGCAGCCACTCACACTCTCAAAAGCTATTTGCCATGCGCACGCCTTATGACCGCTCTCTCCCACTCTGACGCAAAGCTTTCGTGTAGTCCATTCAGTAATGTGTATATGCGTATTGTGGCAAAGCTTTTATCTTCTTCAGCTGCTTTCCTGCCGCTTCTTTGGAAAGTGTGTGTGGGGAAGCGCTCCTCTCTCTCGCTCTGTGTATTGGTGAGTGAGTTCAGGCACGTACAGGGCGGCTCCATTTGCCAGTCCCGTCCAGCGAGTCCAGTTCAGCTCCAGCCACCTCAGTCAGTTGGTTAGTTTGAGAGCGAATCGTTCAACAACAAAATTCACAACGCACGCGAATTTTCACACTGTGTAAAGTTTGTAGCTAGAAAAAAAAGCCTGAATTAATTATAATAAAAAAAGATGTATATCAAACAATGTGCAATTTAAATAATAATCAATAAATAAACAACATAAATTTTATTAAAATAATTGCGCGCCAGTTAGAAATACAGGCGCGACAAGTGCTTGATAATTGCTTGAGAAGAACACGCGAAAATTAATTTTCTTCCAAGAAATTTTCTTTCATATTTACGCGTATGAATCATTTTTGTGCTGCGTGCTGTGCTGGAAACGTGCAATAACAATAAACAAACAAAAAAAAAAAAAATTTTCATTTTTCGTGCTATTGACAAAAAAAAAAAAAAAAAAAAAAAAGTGTAGCAACAACAAAAAGAACAAAAGCATGTACTCGAACTTTGGCGTTTGCCTTGCGTCAGAAAACGGCAACCCCCGCCCTACCGCTCTCTCTCTCTCTCCAACTCACCCCCAACTCACTCGGGTTCTCTCTAGCTTCCTCTCTCTTTTTCGCACCGAGTGTGAATGTGTTTATGGCCACTTGTAAGACCAGCGCAGAGCTAGCGAATCGAGGGAAAAAAAACCATCCATTGGCATCCAATGCAAATGATATGCCCGCCCGACTATTAATTTGTGTATCAATATTATTTATGGCCACTAACAATAATCGCTTATTCACATAGACACACACACATACATACACACTTATTTGATATGCATTATCGTTGTCTATAAACCGACTTTAACTGTGGTCGTAGCCAGCGTATTTTATTGATTTTTTGTTTTGTATATTATTTTGTTGGCTGTCAAGGCTCTCGTTGCAAGCACAACATGCTGTATTATGTTTGTATGTATGTATGTATGTACTCCTCCCCACCCCACCCTCTAAGCGACAACTTTCCAATCAAGCCAAAAATCTTGTATATGCGTTAATTGTATTATTTTCTATTACAACCTTTTGGTTTTACTTTTTGTTCGACTAGGAGTCAAAAAGCACACAAAACTTGCCGAAAGCTTTCGTCCCAAAGTTTCGAACTCGCTCTTTTGTGAGCATCTCATTCCTTCCAGCTGGCAGCGCTGCGGTTGGAAGGCTTTTTTTTTTTTTTTTTGCAAAAGCACGAACTGTGAAGTTTATCGTCACCGTCATTAGCTCGTCGACTCGTCGCTCGTTTTGCGTTTCTCGCTTTTCGTTTTCGTCTCATTCATTTCGTGTGCAGCATTCGCTTGGCGAGCAAATGTGTCTCAGGGCTAATCCTGGATAGGCTTCTGTTTGTCAACAAATGCGCATAATTCAATTGTTGTTTTGGTTATGTCACTTGCGGACAACGGCAATAAATTAAATGAAAATTCAAATCCTGCAGTGCAACAACAGATTAAACTCAATTTAAATTCAAAAATAGTGTAAAAGTAAAAAATACTTTAAAACGTAATTTGTGTAAACAAACTTTTGAGAGTTACTCGGCTATTTGTGTTAACATTGTTTGACTTCTGCCCCCAACGTATTCGGCCATTGATTTGGCCGATATCAAACGACCTTCAAAACGTTTTGCGTCGAGGCAATACGCACCATGGGCTGCGCACAGTCTGCCGAGGAGCGAGCCGCAGCCGCCAGGAGTCGCCTGATCGAGCGCAATCTCAAAGAGGATGGCATACAGGCCGCCAAGGAGATTAAGCTGCTCCTCTTGGGTGAGTTGTTTTCTTCTTTTTCGTATGCCGACGCATATAATCGACGTAATTTCCATAGCATACTTAGCGGCTGGTCATGCTCTGCATAAATATATCATTACTTGGAATGACATTAGCGAAGTGTTGGAAGCTGCCGCATGCCGCATGAGTAATGTTCGTGAAAATGTGTGTTTTGTTTTACATTTTCTTTTTCTGGGTTTCTCGATTTGTCTGCTTTGCATTGCGAACACGCAGCGCGTCAAATTTGAGGCTGTCTTTTCTCTCATTCTGTATGTAAATGCCATAAATTTAATAATCGCAATAACATATTTTTCATATCCAGACACTTTTGCAAAAGTTCAAGGTCAACCAACGGGTGTGGGTGTCAATGTGACAGTGTGTGTGTGTGTGTGTGTGTGTTGGTGGAGGTCTCTCGCACTGTCTTGTGTGTGTGTGGTGTGTGTGTGTTAGTGCCGGGAAATTGTTGATTGCAAACTGTAATTATATTACAAGAAATTACTTTAGTTGAAAGTCTGCACGGCAATAAGATACTAAATACATCTTATACATTACTGTAGTTTTAATATTTATACCAGGATTAAGTAAACTAAGAATTATTCACTCTATGTAAAGCAATACTTGTAGCACTAGGAATATTTTCAATAAATAATAATAATAATAATAAATACTTGCTCAAAAAGTTTGATATAAATCATTTTATATCCTACTAACAATTAAAACTTCTTCTTTCTGCACAACTTCATTATGAATTTTTTTAAAGTATTTTTGTGCAGTGCAAATTAAAAATTAAATGAGTAATAATCCACTCTCTTACTCTTGAGATGAGTGTATATTTTTAATTTCCCCTCAATTTTCTCAACTTGAGGTGCAATTTTTTTTTATTTTCATTTAATTTCCGTCTCTGGAACGAGCAAAAGATTTAATTTCTGACAGTTTGGCGTTTTGTACAAAATGTTTAATTCTTCGTGAATGTGTTTGTGTATTTTCGTTTGCTTTTCTTACACTACAAAAATGTTTATTTAATATAAGCTCTGAGTGTGTGTGTGTGCGTTTTAAAAGTCGAACAAATACTCATAGTAATAATACAAACGTTCTTTTGCGCCTCTCCCCTTTGGAATAGCTTTGAGTATTTATGCAATTTACGTAGGAATTGATTCATTTAAAGCACTTGCCATTACTTCCATATAAACATCCCATCAATTTGACCTGACGGCAGCTATAAGCAATGACTTCCAGTTTAGTTGGATAAACTTGCAATCCGAATTATACGAAACAAGTTCTTAAGTTGCTGCATTTGAGTCTAAATATCCGACTGCATGAAGCTTCAGTTTCTTGACACCAGCTAAAAGTAAACAAGGAACACCCAAAAACCGATTCCCTTGGCGCATTCTTAATTTATGGTAATTATTGGACGTGTAAACGAGGCGCTCTGCGGGTAAAGACCCTTTTTGAAGTGTCTATCCATCTATTTATAGCACAGAACTTAACATAATGTTTACAAACAAAATGTTCTCTCTCTCTTTGTTGCCGCTAAGAGTGCAGCCCCCAAAGTTTATATTAAAGGGCTTGTTTTCAATAATAAAGCGAATGTTTTGAAAATTGTCTTTACTTTCTTCTAAAAGACTTGTTATTATATAGAAATATATTGTTGATTATTAACGAAATCATAAAAGAGAAAGTCTGCTTCTGTGACTTTTAAGACTAATGTTAGAATGGCTAACAATTTCAAGACTAAACAATTAAAAGACAGACAGAAATTAAATAACAGTCGACATTTGCATGTCTTTAATTAAAAAATAATTAGTTAAGCGGTTTGTCAAGAATTTTCCAGTTGAGTTAAATGCAGATTATCAATAAGTGCACACAAAATACTTAATTATAGCAAAGATGATTAAGAATGTGCACAAAATTGCACAATAAATGTGCAAAGATTGTGAAATGAATGGAAAGTAGAACGCACAGCCATGAAACAGCCGTGAGGAGAATAAGACTTAAGGGAAAAGACCGCAAATAAAGAACTCGAGTTGACTAGAAACCGGCCACAACAATTAATCCTTTGTTATATATTTAGAAATTACGACAACTAAACAACTGCTCCACAGCCGACGGCCAAGTCCAAGCCAAAAGATCAGATGGTAATAATGATTGCCATGATTACGATAATCATGATGATGTTGTGGCTATGTGTGTGTGTGTGTGTGTGTGTGTGTGTTAAAAGCCATTAAGCTCTACTTGTTAAATACAAAGCGCACAACTAAGAACTATGCACTTGTAATCTGTGTATAAATACTTGCAGACCCCTCGCCCCGTTCCTCTTTGTCTCTATGATCCCAGTCCTGCCCAGTTTTGCGTCAGTGCACATAATCAGACGCCTTCTGTATTTTGCACTTTGCATCTTTGCCCACACACATTGGCTTTAGGCAAATTTTGCGTTAGTAAATATTCTCTTTATACCCTGAATCCATGAAATGGTTAAAAAGGGTATAATGGTTTTGTAACAGACAGATGAAAGCTTCTCCAACACCATAAAGTATATATTCTTGATCAGCATAAGGTATGTTAAATTACTACTTTCGAATTTCGATTTACACATTTAGTCGAAACTATGAAATTTTAATGGAAATCGATAAAGAAACACAGAGGATACTAAATATTGATATCATGTTCAAGCTAAGATCTAGGATTTAGGGTACCTTTTAACTTGTTTTATACTTTTTTTTGGAACAATAAATTGATAAGTCTTTAGCTGAAAAATATAATACTTGAATTTAACCACTTCTTCCCGAGCTCTCTCACTAAAGGTTTTTAATATTTTCCAAAAGGTATTAATTCCTTGACTCTTCCTAATCAACTCTTTACTACTGTACAATTGTTTAACATCTTTTCGTATTTCTGCTTTATTTATAGGCGCTGGAGAATCGGGCAAAAGCACAATAGTCAAACAAATGAAAATCATTCACGAAAGCGGATTCACTGCGGAGGACTTTAAACAATATCGACCGGTTGTCTACAGCAACACAATACAATCATTAGTTGCAATATTGCGAGCCATGCCAAATCTTAGTATTCAGTATAGCAATAACGAACGGGAGGTAAGTAACCAACCAACCAGACATTTACTTACATATCCTACTATATGTATCTTATAAACTATTTACAGAGCGATGCGAAAATGGTGTTTGATGTTTGTCAGCGGATGCATGACACCGAACCCTTCTCAGAGGAGCTGCTGGCCGCCATGAAGCGGCTCTGGCTCGATTCCGGCGTTCAGGAATGCTTCTCGCGCAGCAACGAATATCAATTGAATGATTCCGCTAAATAGTGAGTAACACTTTTTAACTCTTTTCTGTTCCATTCCATATTATTGTACGATAGAACAAAAACGTTGCATACTTTTAGGCATTTTATTAAATACAACTTTTGGTTTGCGTACAGTTAAAACTAAACTTAATTTATGACTACTGAATGAATATGTATACAAATTGCAGAAAGAAAAAAAAGAAAAATATCACACAGCCGCCCTGTGTTACACAGCTGTTACTCATTACGCGGCTCTAGTTTGAAGTTTAACGGCGATTCTGGTATATACGTTGAGTTGACGCGATAAACGAACTCATCCGAAGCATAAGATACTTGATATTTGCGAAAGATCTGAAAGAGAGTGACAACGAGCGACAATTAAAATGGCATAGCAGCAAAAGCAATTAAATTCTACCTTGGCAAGCAGCGTATGCAATTCGATTTCAGCAAATCGTCGACCCACGCACATTCGACGCCCGTAGCCAAATGGCAGGCTGACAAAGGGATGTATCTTCTGTGCTGCATGTGGGCAGCCCGTATCTGCAATGCACCCAAATCGTTTCAAATAACAGGCCTTTACACACAGCCACAGTCACGCCCACTCACCTGCGCCCTGTTTGAGCCAGCGTTCGGGCAGAAAACGTTTGGGTTCGGGGAAGTATGTGGGATCGTTGGAGACAACCAGGTGTGGGAAGATGACGTGCGTCTGAAATGGAAAGGTTATGTCAGTGGCAATCAATTGCAGCTGCTTCCATAGTTCACTTACGCCCTTTGGCACATGGTAGCCATTAATAATTGCATCGGCTTGCAGGTTGCGTCCGTTCGCAATGACAACCGGCTTCATGCTAAGAGTTATGCATAATCAATAATTAATATTGTCGAGAGTACGGCAATAAAATGTGTTGCACTCACCGCAGCGTCTCCTTGACGCAGGCACGCATGTACGGCATCTGTTCAAGGACATGTTGATTGATTTGTGCATCGGGCGTGGGAAACACACGTTTCAGCTCCTCAAACAGACGCTGCTGCTTCTCGGGATTCTTGGCCAACTGATATATGGTCGAAGAGGCAGCCACAGAGGTCTACAACAAGTTGATCATGTCACATTTGATGAGATATATTTTAGTTCGTAAGCCTTACCGTATCGACCCCAACAAGGAATAGATCCAGTGCAAGGACCGCCGCCAACTTTCGATTGCCCGTTTTGCGGACAATGCGCTCAACTATTGAAATGTCCGCCTCGCTCTTGTGTATGCCCTGGGCCCGGTCTGCGTCCGCCTTGTCCATCGTCTGGCTGATGTTCTTCATGCAAATGCTGCAGCGATAAATCAATCAAATAAATCAGTCTCAAAAGCTTTGCTTCCTCCTCCCTCAACCTTACGCGGAAAACTGATCCAAAGCGCGAACAAAACTGCGATAGGCTTTTGTGGGATAGAGGCGCCAAAGGGGCATGCGGAGCTCCAGTTCTGGCACCGCCCAAAAGAACGTATTGATGGCGTCAATTATTTGTTGCGCCTCCGCGCTCCCATTCGGCGTCAAGCATCCCAATCGTGTGTCCAGCGAGACGCGACCCACAGCTGCACACAAATATGTGAAAATCGAATTTTTATGTTACTTCAATGTAAGAAATTGTCAGCTCAACTTATACACAAGTCTAATACCCCGATTCCACTAGGCTTCATTTATCATAACAGCGAAGTCGGTAATGCAGGTCGTTCCACTATCAATCCAATTGAAACAGCATATAATTTTAACAGAAATCCGATTGACAGCTGTTTGATTTTCTGTTATACTCAATTTGGCACTTTTCATAACTAAATATCGATAAGAAATTTGGTATTTTTTTTGCTAACAGTGCTGTTAAGCTCCTCTGTTAACGAAAGATGAGCATCTTTGTAACAGCAAAAGTCTGTATACAATTTATTAACTAGGAGATGTCGATTCCAACTGAGCGAAATTTAATATGATTCAGATTCACTACATAGGAATCTAATTTAAATAGATGCTGCATTACCGAGCTCCAATTACATCTAGTGGAATCGGGGTATAAGGTGTCTTTTATCTGTTCCCATTAATAGAAACAGAGAAATTTCTTAATTTCTTTGCTTACATTCGAGCGCCCATTTGTACAGTTCGTGCAGAAAGTTATCGGGCAGTTCCTGTCGCTCGTTGCGCATCTCATCAATGCTATCGAAGCAAGATAAAAATTATGATGTGCTTATATAAATATAATGGAAGGACATAGTATCTGTCGCAGTTGGCAAAACTTACCGCACCATAAACTCGCTGGCAATTTCATTTAGTGGGGGTATATACTTTTTGGCTGTTTGCGGCTGCAGCAGAATGTGTTGCACCTCCTGGCGGAATGCCTCCCACTTGGGACCGTGCCTAATGTTAGATGTTGCCAAGTTGAAATGAGTTAGTATAATGGTTGGCCTTGCCAAGTGCAACGTAATACTTACACGCCAATTAGACCAGCAACATCGCCAAAGAAATCCCTCCGCAGGTCACCTTTATAATGTCGCAGCGATGGCATCGAGGGTCTGCCAAAATAAAGTACATACTATATAGATATGTTTTAGGCCTATGAGTAATTCAATGCTCTCGACGAAACCTTATTCGCAAAGCAAATTCGTAGATACATTTGTAATTACATTCCTGTAATCTTATTTTGGCTACATTGTCCTTTAAATTGGATTTGAATTAATGTCGATAAAGACAAAAAACAAGCAAAGTCGAACAAAGCTCAAATCAATCGATTTATTAAATAAACAAATCAACTAATGTAAGAGCAGGCTAGACTTTGCTTTGCAAGGGTATGTAATCTTCGTCATGCTTCAGTTAGCAATTGTATTGTGTTTATGTTGCCCTAGGCAACAACATTTAATTAAATGGCATAAAACAAAAAGTCATCCAACTTTATTTACTTTGCAACTGTGTGCACAAAACACACACATTCTACACACATTGGGGAAACTCATTCAATTCAAAGTGCTTTAACTGAGAGTTTCCGACAATATTAACTCAGCTCATCCTTTGTTTTTGTACGTTTAATAACATCAATTTTATCCATTTTCTGGGTAAATAATTGTTTATCTGCACTTCTTTAGGCGCTTTTTCTCATGAAAAAACAAATTCATAAACCATTTCAATTCTTATTAATTATGAAACTAGATTTGCGTAGAGCTGCGTTTGTTTTTTTTTTTTTCATAGCCTAAAACCAGTTTTAATTTTCACTTTTGTTTCGGGAACAAACAAGTTCTATTAGCACATTCCAAAAGAGGGCTAATATCGTCATATTAACAATGGTTATTAGTAACTGGTAAATATTTGTTTTTAATTAATTATATACTATGCATTTTGTGCATCTTAATTTGCATGCAGAGGTCATTTAACTTCAGAGTTCATTAACAAGTCAAAGGTTAAAAGATTTGTTAAAGAAAAACTACTTCAAAAGACTTGCGCTGCATTTGAAAATGCAATAAATTGTCACATTGCACCACTTCTGCATATTTTTTAAGGTATCAAAATTGTAGCAGATGATATGAATTTTATATTTTAGGTCATTTGGTTAATAAACTTAATATTTTCAACGCTTTGCAGCCAACGTGTCTGCGATGTCGTCCAAAAGATATTCATAACAACAACAAGCTGTTTTTTTTACCAAGCAGCCGCTCGAACCTTTTTTCCCACACACATTGTGTTTGTTTTTATTATGGAGATGCTTTTAAGTTATGTTGGATATTAAATACGAAAGGTTTATTATCGTTGGCCAGGCCCAAACCAAACGCAAAGTATTGAGTATTGGGTTGGAATATCTTAATCAGCTGTTGTTTCTGTACTTTGCCTATATATCATTCGTTTAGCGCTGTGCTATTCATCAACATTTTAAAACGTTTAAACATTTGCTCACCTTTCGGCATTACGCCTATGTCAATATATTATCAATTCTTCGTTGAGTCTACAACTTTTTAATGACGACTTGCCAAATCAAAAGGGACAAAAGCGAGAGAGAGAAAAAAAATGAATTCAAATCATTTGTTTATTTGTGTAGTTAAAGCTGTCTCGTCGACGCGTCTATTTGATGATTATGATTTTGTATTTTGGCGCACATATCTTAACGTAACTGGCCAACGAAATTGGTTCATGGTCAAAGTGACGCAGCACAAATCGCTAAACATGAGGTGCGAAATAAAAGAAAGCTTAACAAGTTTGCAAATGTAAAAAAACATTTTTGAGTGTCTTAGGCCTACAGTGAAAGTTCAAAATAGGTTATTTGCCTTTAAGGTGACAGCTTGACAACTTTAGCTTTATTGCTTAAAAAGAGCTCAAGCCACAAAGTATTCTAAGCACAAATGACATTATAATTACGTGTTATTAAAAAGAACATCCATGTGTGTGTGTGTGTGTCAATAATTTAATTACGAATTAAATGCAATATGCGCATAAAAAAAAACACACATTTCTCCTGCTTTCCAACTAAAGGCACATTATATCGATTCGTTGCACACGCCACGTGTATGTGTGTGTGTGTGTGTGTGTGTGTGTGTCACAGTAGTTGCTGCAACCATGCGGTAAATTACACACAAATGCCAATTAATGTGCATGCTTTACGGCTAATAACTGCTGCAAATGTGCGGCATGAGTTGCATTTAAATTTCTGCACAAAGGATGCAAACTACATTAACTTGGAGAACTTACATCTATCATAATTATAAAACATATATAGTACATGCTTATTGTGCAATTGTGCCCAACAGAAACTATTTCTATAAAAATTGTTTTAAAGTTGAGTACAGGGTACTTTTAATTCGGTTAGACCTTTTAGGAACACTTTTGCTATGAATTTTCTTTTATGCTTTTTATTTTCATGATTTTCAGCTTACCATTTAACAACTCAAAAACAAACATGGCAATATTGAGCTTAAAGGTCGACTAATTTGTGGTAAAAATATGTCATTTTGACTTAAATAGCTTAAAAGTACTAGTAAATTTAAGTTTAAAATATATAATTCAAAAAGATCATTATTAAAAAGTGAAACTATAGTTTGCTTCTTGTAACCGGTAGCACAAATGTTGTTGGTTGTGCCCCGGGCACAACAAAATATATGATTTGGTATTTCCTGAGCCCAGCGCCAGTGTTTACATATTGTATTAAATCGATACTATCGATAAGCAGTTTAGTATTTTTTGCTACGTTGCTGAATACCCAGAACACACGCAGCCAAAAAAAAAATATAATAGCTGCGACGATTTTGTATGGAAATTGTTTTTTTTCGCTGTGCAGGATACCCAACTTTAAACCAAATAACTTAAATTGCTGATTTTGTGCAATAAACTGATGAGCTTGTGCATTTTGTTGGCCAACTCCGCCCTTGTGTGCAACATGACAGCTTACCTGTGGGGCATGGCCTCCTCCTTTTTGAATATATTGCGTATCTCGTCGCCATCGAATACAAACAACAGATCCGGATGTCCAATAAGTCCGCCCACTTTGGCCATTTTGCCGTAGTTGACATGCAGCTCGTGCATCACTTTGTCCAGGTCGCTAATTTTGTAGGTGCCTGTCAATTGTATGTGTCTATAGCTATACTTTAATCTACTAGATCTACTAGAGTGTTTGGCTTACCAATTAGCGGCGCAAAGCGCCAGGAATTGCCAATCAATGGCAACGGATACGGTCCGGGCACCTCTTCGTACGGCCGGACAGCAGTGGCAGTTTTAGTTTTCATTGTTGGTTGTTTCTGTACAATTGTTGCTGATTCTGTTGCTATTGTTGTTGTTGCTGTTGTCTTTATGTCACTGCAACAATGAAAAGATTGTTTAATGATTTTTCTATACATTTTTCTCTCGCTTGTATGTATTTACCCAAGGGGAAATGTTGAATTTATCCGCTGCTTTTGTATTTTTTGCTGCTGCTGTTGTTCCCTTTGTCGCTGCTGCAACGCTCCAGATGCAATTGATTTTTCAATTTCCGTTGCCACGCCCACACCATCGTGCGGCAACGCAGCCCCACCAACCGTCACCCTACCCGCCCCACCAACACCCACACCCCCGCCACCAACATTGGTCCTTTGCGTGGTTGTTGCCGAGTAGGTGGAACGTCTTATCAGCGCCGCCGTGGATTTCCTTATGCCTGACATACTTTAAATAGTCTCCAGTTGTGTTCCTTTTGTTCCGGATTTGTACTGCAAAACCAACTTAGAAATCAAAGCATTGATAGAATAGTTATATTTTCGAACTATTCCAAACTGTTTGCAATTATGATATATAGTATACGAATGAAAGATTGTAAATTGGTAGCTACAATACATTATTAAGCTTGATTGCTAATTGCGAGCGTAAATAAAGATGTTGCTCGAACATCATGTGAATAGTTGAGCAGCTAGAAAGAACTTTAGTAAGGGAAGCTGTTTGCTGTTTCTTTGTTTATTATGCACACAACATGAAAAGTTGTTGAGGTGTCAATATTTAAATATATATATTCGAAGGTTAGGCAAAGTGTACACAACAAAAATTATGCATAAATCTGATCATAAACGTTAGCTTCTACTAAACAGATAGCAATTAAGAAGCAGACGACAATTGTTTATTGGCAGCACTTAGACAAAGGGCCAGAAATAGGCTTTTTACCGAAGGCACATTAACATCTTGTGAGGAGGAACGAGCGAAAAGCAAACAATGAACAATTTACAAATCTATCTGCAATGATAGCGAGGGCTAAAAGAAATCAATAACAAACAAAACTGACTTGATGTATGGCCTACGAATGTGGAGACAAATAAAAGGCAAAAACTAACTTTGCCTTCAGTCAAACTCAAATTTACTATGAACTATAAGAAAGGCGCATTGTTAAAGAGTGTAGGTGTGTGTGTGTGTGTGTGTGTGTGTTTGTGTGGTGCCAATAAAATTCAAGTGGCTAACAAAAGCATTCAATACATGAACATTGGGGGAATGTACTTCAAAGCTTGATTTTTGTGGCACGCTGCGTATGAGCAATATCTTAATACTATTTCAATATTGCTCACGCGCCGCATGATGCTGCCAACAACAACAACACCAACAACAACAACAACAAAGAGATGCCATTGTCGCCAACCACTCTCTTGTTTCTCTCTCCCTCTTCTCTCCTTCTCTATTTCGCTTAGTCGGTTTTTCTCTCTCTACCTTTTTGGTTTCTTTGTGCGCCTGCTCCAACATGCAACTTCTTTGCGTTGGTAATTTAAATCCCATTCGCTACACACACAATTTTTATAGCTCAATCTCTCTATGCGTGTGTGTGTGCTTGTGTGTGTGTGTATGCATTCACATAATCTTGCCATTATGCCTTAGCTGATATCCTTGCCCTTGCCTTGACAAGCGGCGACCTTCAGCTGAGCGTTCGTCCAGCACTTCAACATTGTGCTCTACCCCAAAACGACGCGGCACTAAACGAGCCACAAACACACACACACACACACACAGACGACCAACCCACATCCTTGTTGTGGCATGCCACATAGTGAACTTGTGTGATAATCCTAACGCTAGCCACAAAACAAAAAAAATCAAGAATAAAATGTATGAAAAGAAACCAAAGAATCCTCTTTCGTGCACAAGTGTATTTTTTTTATAAGCTGTTTTTGTCGTTTCGGTTGCCTTAACTTGGCTTTGACTTTGTTTGGCCAACACACGCAAGAAAAAAAGCTGTCAAGCAGTGCAACTGGATAATGATAATGAGAATAATATTAAAGAGCAAGTATTTCACAATTTAAGAACGTTGTCAGGGACCGTCAGTTTTCTCTATTAAAAAATCATGTTTTCAAAGGAATAATAGAAAGATTAAGGCAACAAAAAGGTTAATGGGAAACGACAGAAAGTTGCATAACGCATTTCATAAGAAGTTTCCACTTTGTTATTTTCTAGTCTGGCTTCCAATGAAAAAAACAAAGCAGACTTTTGAATTTTTTTCAAATCCCGCTTCCCCCTTTGTTGCCATTGTTCTTGAAGCTCCTCAAGGTTTCGTTTCGCACGAATGATAAAAAAAAAAAAAATAACAAATGTTTTACAAGCAGCAATTTTGCTAAACTTTAGCGCATTTTGCAATGCAAGTAACAAACGATTCATCGCCTTATTAGCATTCTTATGCTAAATACTACGAAATTGGCAAGCTCTGTGTGCAACCTCTTGCCACCCACCTGGCTACAAGAAAGTGTGCAAATTATGTCATTTCCAAACTATTTCGATTTTAAATAATACACTTTTGTTGATTTTTCGCTCTTTTGTTTGAGTTGCGTTTGACGATTTCGCTTATCGAATTTGAGGTTGGTTTTGTTTGCTATTGCAACAGAGATTAAAGTCTATAAATCTACAAATTATGCTGAGGATTTAACTTAATGAGTGCTTTGTCAACTGCCACGCCCACTGCTCGCTGGCAAGCGTCAATCACATTTCACAGTTGTCGGGCTGCCTTTTCACGGCTCAGCTGGAAAACGGCAACAACAATTTCAGTGCATTGCACTTCAACTAGTTTCGCTGCTGTTATATTTGTACTTTTAAAGTATTAACTAGTTTTACTCACGATGTCAACGTACGCTTTTATTGTTAAGATTGGCTAAACTCTTTTGTATTTTTGCAACTACTATTTTTTTTTATTTATTGTCGGACAATTAAATGAAACTCGGTTGCTGTTTTCTAATTTTATTCACACACACACAAAAATACTTTATACATATGTATTTAAGTATATAAGTTTCAGTCGGTGTGGCACTTCCACTTCCACTTAAAACATCAGCGTCACGCAAGCGTGCAAACTTGTTGGCCAATAGAAACCGAAAGTCGTGCAACAATCGCTGCTTTATTTTAGCCTCTTGTCTCGTACAGCAAACGCGACGCACTGAACGCGATCGCAGCGCTTCTTAGTCTACTTATAGGATTGACTCCAACAGCACGGCATCACAACAAATCGCATAACTTATTACGCTCCTCTCTTGTCCGGTCCGGTCTGGTCTGGTCTCTTTTTACGGCAAGGGTCTCCATACTGTAAACTGTAAGCTTTAAGCTCTATGAGCTGATCTGTGGTTATGATTTGACCAAACTCAAATACTTTTTGCATAGAAAGTATTTTAGACGTGAGTTTATACAGTATATATAGCATACATCTATCTTCAGAAAGCTTTGCATTGGATTGTTATAAAGTTAATTCAAAGAGTATTTAATAGTTGGCTTTGCACAACAGACAGTTTTATTTATTTTAGGACTGATTGTTGGTTTTATTGTTAAGATAGGCCCGCTAATCACTCTATCTCTCTCTTCTCTCTTCAACTCTTTTCTCCGTCTTTCGCTTCCCACTTCTTTTTTATTTGAAATTGAAAGTGTTTGTTGCTAATCAATCTCACTAAAAAGCAAAAGTGTTTTTTTTTTAACGTTTATTTGTAACGGTCACTTACACGCTTTAATTCATTTTAATAAACTTTTATTCACTCTTTGTTTGGCTCGTCACAGTGAGCAATCGTCATTGGCCAATTCGCTTAGATGTAACCCGTTTAATTCATGCCATACATCATTTTCAATCTCTGCCTTACAAATTGCACATAAAAATCACATAATCCACTGTGCCTACAAATATATGTATATAAAGCTAATCGACCAATTGTTTGCTGATTTTTGCGAAATATGCGAGTTAATAAATTACAATAAAGCTACATAATAAACATAATACTTTAAAATATTTAAAACATAGTTAAACTTTAATCATTTAAATTATTTTAATATATAAAATATAAAATATCGTTTCAAAAAAAAAGACTTAAAATTATCAAAGAATCAGCAAAACACTAACTTAACCCCTTAACCCAAGGTTAACCTGAGGTTAAGGGTTCAGGGTATTTCCTCGTCGATCCATCTCGTCTTTCTTTTTGTTTTGATTCTCATTTCGACTTGTTCCACTCCCACTCTCTTTCTCTACACACATTAAGTGCTAACACAAATACTATATACCCGGCGGCATATTGCACAATAACAGAGAGCCAAAAAAAATGTCCATTGCTCGCACGGCCGGATAAGATCGGAAAGATCGCTCTGATCCCACAGATCATCATCAAATAGTGAAAATTGTGAACATCTCTCGCTGGTCGCATTTAATTAGCGTCCGCCTCATAAATGTAACAAATATTTACCCAGATCAGTCTTACGTATGCAACTATTGAAGTTATATTATTATATAGTATAGATTTATTTAGAGTATTATGCACTCAACTTTTCCACCTGAATGGGCGTTGTTGTAGTTGTGGTTATGGTTATGGTTATGCCATACACATTTAGAGCATGGCAAGCGTGACTCGACAATTTTCCCTTCCAGTTAAGTGTGCCACGCCATATTGCATCTATGACAGCGTTGCCAGACTGTGCTGCCAGTGCACTAGCGAATAATTGGCGGTACAACAAAGTTGGACAACATGCGTCTCTAATGGAACACAAATTGCAAATGGCCACAAATGAGATTCACCAACAGATACGAATACTCTACTATTTAGTTCCATGATAAACTGCTAAGAATGATTAGAGAAAAGCTTAACAAGATCTAGAGCCGATTAACAGAACTCGTTGGG
Source organism: Scaptomyza hsui (assembly GCA_018152825.1). NCBI lineage: Eukaryota > Metazoa > Arthropoda > Insecta > Diptera > Drosophilidae > Scaptomyza > Scaptomyza hsui. Next base: position 522,452 of record JAECXO010000044.1, on the reverse strand, counting down.
AACGATTTTAAAATCTCAACTTATATATTTGAAAGTTCTTTCTATCTCTGTAATATACCCTTTGCAAGTGTATAAAAAGATTCACACACAACAAAAGAAGACCGAGAAACTGTAAAGATTATTTACGAGCCGTCTTAGACCGACCACGAGAGTTTTTTTTTCTTGTTTTATTGTTTTTTAAGTTATATGAACTTAAGAGCTGGAAGCAACAAATGAAATTTTGTGTCTTTTTCTTTTGCCAAATGTTGCGTGCTCAAAATGAATTACGACTCCGGTCTGGACGCTGGCCTATTATGGGGCTATTTGTGCTGTTGTTGCTGTCGACTTCTTCATTTCTTTAATTTCTACTTTATTTCTTTGCTTGACCTACTTGTTGAGGCTGGTCTGCACACGCAACCTTTGACTGATTGAGAGTCACAAATAAAACTAACATCGACGTGCGAAGCCCGATCCCACACAGATGTGTAAATTCAGAAACACGATAAATGTAGAAATAATAATTGGACACATTTGTGTTGACACAGCGCTTAGCCTGCTAATGATTTTTTCTGTTTGCTCTTTGCAGTTTCCTGGATGATTTGGATCGGTTAGGCGCCAAGGACTACCAGCCAACCGAACAGGATATCTTGCGCACCCGAGTCAAGACCACCGGCATTGTAGAGGTTCATTTCTCCTTTAAAAATCTCAACTTCAAGTAAGTGCAAAGCAATTAACTAAATGTTAAATCAAGTTTAAACATCATTTGAATGCGTCCTCTTTCAGATTGTTTGATGTGGGCGGTCAACGTTCGGAGCGTAAGAAATGGATACATTGCTTTGAGGATGTGACAGCGATTATATTCTGCGTGGCCATGTCTGAATACGATCAGGTCTTGCACGAGGACGAAACTACGGTAAGTTTGGCAATTCCATCAAAAGTTCAGCTAATTAATCAATGGCATATTATTTTAAATCTAGAACCGCATGCAAGAGTCACTGAAACTGTTTGATTCCATTTGCAATAACAAATGGTTTACGGATACCTCGATTATTCTGTTCCTGAACAAAAAGGATTTGTTTGAGGAGAAAATCCGCAAGAGTCCGCTCACAATTTGCTTTCCCGAATACACAGGTAAGTACTTGGAAATAAGTTCAACTAAACGCATCACAGTTGGTCGGTTCAAAGAATTTAAATTGCAAAAATTCCAAGGAATTTTACGATTGCCTTAACAAATTTTGTAACTCTGATCTTTTCCTATTGAATCTTTGACAAGATGTTATCGATTTTAATCGATGGTTCGAACCGATCAATATCCTAAACAATTTTTTTTAAGGGTCGTTGAACAAGAACATAATAAACAATAACTTTGAATTGCAGGTGGGCAGGAGTATGGCGAGGCGGCTGCCTATATCCAGGCCCAGTTCGAAGCGAAAAACAAATCAACCTCGAAAGAAATCTACTGCCACATGACGTGCGCCACAGACACCAACAACATTCAGTTTGTATTCGATGCTGTCACCGATGTCATCATAGCAAACAATCTGCGCGGCTGTGGCCTCTACTAGATGTGATGACTGGGCTAAACGGGAACCGTTACGGTATTACAAGAAAACCAACAAAAACCACAAAAAATACAAAAACATCAAATAAAAAACCAAAACAAAAAAAAGAGCGCGGGAGCACAACGACCCACCAGCATTGATCAAAAAGCAAATGATGATAGAACCAACAACCAACATAAAACACACAAACACAAAACTCACGCACACACACACACACACACAAAAAACGCACATTTAGCAAAGCCCAAAGAACTTTAATTTGTTGCAACAGACAGGAATATGAGAATATGTATATGTATGTGCTTAACAACAATTGTTGAAGATGAGAGTTAGTTCATTCAGATCAGAACAGAACAGAACAGAACAGATGAGAAGAGATGCCGGAACATTTCCTATTATTGCATTATATTTGCATCATGCAAGCTACATGTATGACATGAAACGCACACAAACAAACATTAACACACACACACACACACAAAAATCACAAACATACACAAAAAACGCAAGCATTATTGCATATTATGTAGTTGTTGTTTGGTCTGAATAATTTTATAGAATTTCATAATTTATGTGTAGTTTAGTTTCTCGTGTATTTATTAAAAAGCATAAAAACAAAACTAAAACCAAATGAAAAGTAAAGAAAAGAAAAGTAAAGAAGTGAACAAAGTATATAGTATATATAAAAAGTATATACATACATATATGTATATGTAGACATTACGCATATATACCGGCATCTAAGTATATAAATAAATTATATTATATATATATTAAATGTTTCCTGTTGCAATCTCTTTGAAATTATTCATGCCATCAACGCTGCATTTTTCAAGCTTGCTTAGGCTTAAGTTTAAAGTTTACAAACTCTGCGCAAATAAAACATACAACAAAATCAACACAAAAAAACACAAAACAAACCAACAAAATCCCTGGGCAAAGAGTTAGCAGAATGCATATAAATATTATGAAAGTAAACAAATTAAATTATACAATTTATTATAATGCATAAAGCGGATTGATGAAGCAAATGAACAAACCAAAAACAAACAAGAAAATAAAACGAAAAACCATAAAATTTAAGGACTAATTTAAAGTGAGATGATACACACAAAAAAGTGAAAAAAAAAAAATACGCATACACTCTCTTAACTATTTGTATTTACTATCGAAATTTTGCGAATTTGATGCAGCCAACCAGCAGCCAGCCATAAATCGATGTAAATTGTAATATGACAAGGGTGTGTGTGTGTTTGTGTGTATATATATTATACACACATACAAACATATATTTAGAAAAAGATAAAGCTGACGCAGCAACAAATCGCACAAAACAAAACAAACAAACAAACACACAAACAAACATCACGCACACAAACATAAAACTAACTTTAATTTTTTGTACACTAATTTATTGTAATTAATATATATATATATATATTTATATAATTATGTTGCATTTATAAAAAAAAAAAGCCACATACGATTGTATCTTTCTTATACATTGCAATTCTATCCAACTTGACACAGAAAAACTCGCAATAGCAACTGAGAAATAGTAGAAGGAAAGGGAAACTCTCGAAATAGCAAACCAGGTTATTAAAAAGCGCATTGTATGTAATATTTATAAAGCATATACAAACTAAATATGATAATGATAATAATAATAATATTAATTGTAACATTTATTGTATTTAGTGAATGGCATTTAACACTGTGCGGTTGCAGCTGTTAATTTTGTTTAGACTTATTTATACACTTATTACTACTGTATTTATGTATTTATGCATATGTGTATGCATTTTCTTTAATGTATGTATGATTGTGCATTTTAGTTTTACACAAAGAATTTATTATTGTTATTTTATAGTATTTTTGTATATCATACAACAGCTCTCTCTCTCTCTTAAACTCACATTATTTTTGCAAATCTTTCTTCCAAGTCTCTTTTTCTCTCTCACTCAATCTCTTATGCCCTTGCTTTATGCGCAATCCATTTATGTTTTATAGTTTTTAAGCTTTATTTATGTAAACACACGCAACACAGAACTTAATAAACACGTTATAATAAAAAGCAAAACGGAACGAAACTAAAAATGAAAAACAACAACATTTTAGTATGTTTACTAGCAAAATAATAATCATTTAACATTTTGAACAATTTTTGCTTGACAAGATTGATTCACGTTTTGGGCAAAACACTCATTAATTGAAACAAAATGCACTTAAAATAGATGCAGTGTGTAAACTATACAAAAGTTGTTGAACAACACATTTTTCGTAGATACTTATGTAGTTACATTGTGTATCTACGAGATAGGAGATACTTTTGTAGATGAATGCCATATTATGAGCAGTTTTCCAAGCATACGCAATACAAATGGACAACAAATAAATAAATTTAACAACCCTAAATCATAAACAACAGTCACAAGAACAAAAACAACAATCACTGTAATATTTATCGTATGTATTTTCAATTCAACTTGTAAAATTCTACCAAAATACGAAACAAAAAAATATATATAAAGAAATCATTTTCAAATAAAAACTATTTATTCAAAAACAAATCCAACAGCCAAACTCTTTATTCTCCACTTTTTTTGTTTATTTTTGCAGCTGGTTTATTGAGCTGCAACAAAATTAAATTGGATGCCACTGGCAAAAAACACAATACATACCACACACAAAAACACATAAACTCACACACAGCGCATATGAAAAGACCATTTTAAGAAGAGTATAAAGCTAAGCGGTGTGAACAGTATGTAATTACGTAAAGTCAAATATATGTTTATTAAATATTAAATGAAAGCGAAATGAAAACAATGATTTGTAACTAAAACTGATGTAATTTATAATTATAAATATTATATGAATCTCAAACTAATTCATTTAACTTTAAAGCAAACGATCCTTATAATAATATATATATGATATACATATACAGTAAACACATTCACATATATGCATATGTACTATATTTTGATCGTATATATTGTAAGAATTGAAATACAGCGGAAGCATTCTTCCTTCTAACTACATTACTATAAGACATTCAGAATTTATTTTTTTCCAACTTAATTAGAACACGACTATAATTTTATTCAAGTTCAAAAATCGTCTAGCTCAACTTTGTAATGCTACAAAAAACCACAACAATTTACATAAAACATAGTACATATATTTATAAACAAAATACATATACATATACCATACTTTGTAAAAACAAACTACAACAAATATTAATAATAACAAATTTTTGCATATTTTCCATAAATATTAATAAAACGAAAAACAAAGGTATATTTACATAAGTACATTTCAAAATCAAATCATAGCGGACATATGTAATTCATATTTTTCTAAAAACGGCTCATATAAGTTTTTGCTCCCACTCATAACACAAAT